>CAMGYJ010000008.1:66159511-66759511 GCA_946122785.1 Linum tenue | reverse complement strand
CGAATTTCTGGGCAATGGGGTGATGTGGTAATATTTTCATTTTTCTGAGTTTTTTCTTCATTTTTGTAATTAATAAATTATTATTAACTCTTATTTATAATATTTTTGAGGCCTATACTTACTTAATTTCATTCATGTATGTAATATTTGTGAATAATGAAGTATATGTTATTAGTTAATGCCTTAACTGGTCCGGTATCGGTATTACCGAATTACCGTCGGTATTTACCGATACTGGGGTCGGTAAACCGAGCTTCCCCATTTGACCCTCGACTGCCGATACCGCCGGTAAACGGTTTACCGTTTACTGCCGGTTACCGGTTCGGTAAAATGGTAAACCGTTTACCGACTTACCGTTTGTCACCCCTATCTTTTTTAATGCAAAACATACACAAAGTGACACTCTGAAAATCAGAGGACTTTTTCATCATGATTAGCAAGCCCACTTAGTCTACCGTATGTATTTTTATGGTGCTTGATACTGCAATTTTCATAGCAGAGTTTCATGTAGTTTCTCATTTCTAAAATCACTACTCTCTCCTTAATTTTCGCTAAAGATGAATCGGTAATTAGCCAGCATGGAATAAACTAATTCTATTACTACGTTTTTTGTTCTTGCATTTTTCAATTTATATTTAAATTATACTTTTTTATCTTTGTTCTTATCTCTTTCTAATTTCCTCTGAAATTCCCTCTATCGTGCAATAGTTTGCGCCCCTTTCACTTCAAAGTACAAGACTGCCTTTGAAAATCAATCTTCTTGTCTCTTGGCACTACGATTTTATTCAGGGGTATTTAAACTGGGCAAGTAAAAAATTTCAACTCCGATATCAATCCATGGCGAATAAAATGGAGTTCAATAAATGGAAGTGCAGAAGGAGGATTAAAAATTGAATTTTTTGTTGAAACATACGCCTCTTGAGATTGAAGATAAAGTAGAGAAAAAAAAATTGTACAACGCAGAGTGGTGGCTATTGGATCTTTAGGTTTATGATTTTTGAAGCTATCGCAACCTACTTCTATCTTAAAACGGGGAATCATCAATTGATTTACTAAAGTAGGTTGGTCGATTCTTTATTCTACCTGCTGTAACTGATAGAGAAGGAGTGTTTAATTTTGTTCCTTATTACTTTGATCGAATCTATTAGTATATTGGAGGTAACCCTAATTTTGGCGTTTGCTCTCAAGTTGTGATGGTCCCCTCTTAGGTGAGTTGTTAGCATATAGTTGACTTGAATCAACAACTCTTCATTTCTTTTTGATTAGTGACATATTGTTCCTAAAAGGAGAGCATTGAATCTTTATGTAGGATTGCGAGGTTTAAGATTTAGTTTTAAACTATCTATATGGTTCGTGAGGGAATTTTTGTGAGTTTTTATACTCTATCTTTCTTGACCATCAACTAACTAATAGAATTTTACCGGGGACTTAATTATCATTTTGAAAATGAGATCAATGATACCTTTTTTATATTTCTCCAAATGTTTGATCTATATATTCTTTCTTTATGGTTCGTGAGGGAATTTCTGTGAGTTTTTATACTCTATCTTTCTTGACCATCAACTAACTAATAGAATTTTACCGGGGACTTAATTATCATTTTGAAAATGAGATCAATGATACCTTTTTTATATTTCTCCAAATGTTTGATCTATATATTCTTTCTTTATGTATCATCTCGATCGAAGGATTATCAATAAAATTAAACAGGTTGATAGACTTGTAATATGAAAATATAAATAATCAAATATAAATATTCTGGCCAATGGATCCGGTTATAAACTAGTAAATAAGAATAACAATACTTCATCTAAAAAACACAACTACATTATATCACCGTGAACATTGGAAACCTTGATTTAGCTACGAAGGAGTTGCGTCAATTGTGCTCGGTTGACAATTGTAAGATAATTGTTAGCGAGCTACCATAGTAGTGAACCTGCTCAAATTAGTAAAATTCGCTAGAAATGTCATGAAGGTTGTAGTCCAAGTAGATAAATGGTATGGAATTTGTTAAAAGGAGGTTACAAATTTTTTAAATTTGACATGTACAGTAACCGTTTAATTTATATAGTAAGGTGAAAAAGGCAACAAAACTAGACTAGTATTTCAAGTCAAAATTGAACTAGCATTTTTATTTTCAAAGCCTCACTAACATAGGCGGAGGAGCCGAGGAGGTGGTTTGTGATATGTCATAGGGGTGGGTAGCGGTTCAGTTCGATTTCAACCGAAGCAAAAAAGAGCATACTGAGTCCCCGAATCAGCCCATGACCCCAATCGAATTCGAACCGAATTATATTTCTGCTCGGTTCGGTTTTAAGGTCCAAACCCGAACTTGTATAACAATTCCTACTTACCCTTTTTAGTTTTCCCCTTTGGAAAATCTCTCTCCCCCCCCCTCTCTCTCTCTCTCCTTCTCCACAGCCAACAAAAGCAGTCGACATAGAGCTTGTCTAAGCGGCGATAGAGATCTCTAACGGAAAGGTAATCGGCGACAGGCATCAACGGCGGTGACGACGCGTCGACGACGAATCCGGCGACGAATGTGAGAGATTAGTGTGCTTGAGATCCAAGCATGCATGGTGTTTCTCAGTTCGATTTTCTCCATCAAGCTTCATTCTTCGTCTTTGTTTTCGATTCAGGAGGGGAAGAAAGTTTCAAGATCTGGGATTGAAAGACTGAGAGAAATAGAGATACGGATGCTCGCGTCGGCGATGGTGCGCCCCCCGTTGGATTTGATGCCGGTAAAACGATGTATGGAGTTGTAGCTGCAGCCGGGATTGATGGGGAGGCTGGGAGTAAGGCGGTGAATCAAAGCCGGCAACGCTGTGGGATTGATAGGGAGGGAGGTTGGGGATGGAGTATATTAGGGTTGGGCTGCGGGAGTTAGTTGGGTGGTGAGAGTTAGTGAGTTTGTTGATAAAGCATATAAATTAGATGGGTTGGTCTTAGGGTTATAGGGGGACTAGGCTGGGGTCTGAAGAGAGTGGTCAATGGTGGGCTTTAGGTTGTGGGAGGATTGGATTTCGGTTTGTCGGTTCGGGTTTCGGAATTCGGGTTCGGGGGTGACTACCCTGGGTTCCGAAATACCCATTTTTTCTTTCCGAATTCCGAA
Organism: Linum tenue; assembly: GCA_946122785.1. Lineage (NCBI taxonomy): Eukaryota > Viridiplantae > Streptophyta > Magnoliopsida > Malpighiales > Linaceae > Linum > Linum tenue. The sequence goes on along the minus strand of CAMGYJ010000008.1, from coordinate 66,756,396 downwards.
CAATGCAAATTCGGTTTCGGTTCAGTTTTAGTTTGGTTTGGCTCGGTTCGGTTCAGTTCGAGTTTACCGAACCGGTTTTCCACCCCTAATATTTCACAACACACACAGGTAAGTTTTAATAATAATAAAATAATAATACATCCAAATGTATGTTTGTGTTAGGGAATGAACTCACACTATCTAAAGTCCAAGAATGAAGCAAAAACCTTAAGATCTTTAAAGGTTAAACTTTAGAAATGTCACCGTAACTTACACTTTTAGGTCGACCTCATACAGGATTATGTCGACCTAATCTGCACTTTTAGGTCGACCTCATATAAGATTAGGTTGACCTAATATGTCGTTTCAATTTTGTGAGGTTCAACGACGCGGTTGACTTTTTATAGCAAATGGTCGACCTCATTGGGAAGCGAACAGAATGAAAGGTCGACCCAAATACCTCATAGGCCGACCATTTTGATTAACTGAGGCCGACCGCATAAGTACGAGGTCGACCGCGTGCACACCGTATTCGTATAGGATAAGGATTCCAACACCAGAAAGGTAACTCTAACTTATCTACCACTTAATTGGACCCATTCTCGTCCTAAATATCTATAAATATGAATATATATCACCTTCACCGCCACCAAAACTCTGAATTAGGTTCTTTTACGGTTAGAGCTTTTATGAAGAAGATCCTTTACGGTTGCTGTTGTATGTGATTCAAGAGGTCGACCACGTGAAAGTTATGAGTCCTTGTTATCATTATTTATGACTGATTCTGTTGGTTTGAAATGAAATTTGTACGAGCAAAAGAATCACCCACATCGACATACATAAGCAAAAAAGACGCAGGACATAAGTGATTTTCTTGTATTCGGTCGACCTCGTACCGGATTAGGTCGACGCCGAAACCAACACTTGATCTTCATTTTACGTCAAATGATAATGGATAAATGGATACAACACTTCTCTTCTATCTGGTCGACTTCTTTCTGTAAATGGTCGACCATTTTATTAATGACCGTCATCAAGTGGTCGACCTATATACCTTTACGGTCGACCATTTTGCTTCTGACGCCAATGAAAAGGGTGACCGATGTTTTATTGTGGTCGATCAACAATGACAACTTAAACTACAAACGGTCGACCACTACATTTTAAAGATTGACCGTGATTAGTCATCAGGGTGCCCACATTAGTGTATTCGGGAACCTCACAAAACTGAAGCGGCATATTAGATCGACCTAATCCTATATAAGGTCGACCTAAAAGTGTAGATTAGGTCGACCTAATCGTATATAAGATCGACCTAAAAGTGCAAGTTACGGTGACATGCATGTCAGCGTAGGCATACCCTAAACTTTAAAGGAGCTATCCACTTGTAATTGAATTGACATTGGTACGAATCTGTAGAATTGAGTTAATCAGCCGATCTATGTTATTGGCTTATAGTAGCAATTATTAAGAACCCATTTACACAAATCCTACCATTTTCATCCTATACTCCAAATTGGCAACAAGATTCTGTCTCGAAGAGAAAAGACTGCGTCCCACCAAATCTTTTAGCAACTTCATGCCATCAACAAAGGATCCGTTGGTCAAGGTACAACACTTCAATCAAAGGAACAACTACAAGGCTAATTGGGTTGCTAGATCTTGTGCTAGAAACCAGTTATCATCTCAATGGTTACAAATTCTTGATGTGGTTGCTCCCTTATTGTAATGACTGGCTTGTGCTACAAGTAAGGGAATTTCAATGTACTTTGTAAAAAAACAAAGGAGCCTTTGCTCCGCCACTAAGAAACCAAAAGCACAACATCACCACACAAAAAACTACAAACAAACACCACCTTACTTCCTTTCTATCTACCACTGATTACTTTACAGCTAAATCATCGACTCGACTATATCTCACAACTTTATGATACATTACATACTCCAAAACCCCATCAACTGGGCTGACCCCATAAACCGTACGTGACCCAATCTGCTCGAATTCATCACTTCGATGTTCTTTCTAGATTAGGGCTTCTTCTCCAATACTTCAATTGTCTTTGGAGGACCATCATCTTTGCTAATGAAGATCCCCAACAGCTTACATGGCTTGGCCTCTTCAAGCATTTGGACCACGCTTCTCATCGTAGGCCGCGAATTCGGAAGCTTTGCCGTGCAGAGAATGGCAATTCGCAGCAATTTAATCGCATCATCCTTGCACACATCAGGGATTTTAGAATCCACAATACTGAATATACTTTCTTTCGTCTTCAACTTGCTTCCAATCCAATCTACTATGTCCTTGTTGTCGCCGAATTCGGGCTCCATCGGCCTCTTCCCACTCACAAGCTCCATCAAGACCACCCCGAAGCTGTACACATCGCTCTTCTCGTCCACTTTGTACGTGTACGCATATTCTATCACCACAAAAAGAACCATGAGCTCTAGTCTCAAGTAATATGAAATTGAAAGAAGAAAAAACCCTCATAACTAACTTACCAGGAGCAATGTATCCATGAGTTCCAGCAATGACCCTGGTCGAATCCTTACCCAACCCGGATTGAACAACCTTAGCCAACCCGAAATCAGCAATCCTCGGCTTGAAAAACTCGTCCAGCAAAATGTTGCTGGATTTTACATCCCTGTGAAGCACCGGCCTCTCGCATCCATGGTGCAGATACTCCAATCCTCTCGCAGAACCGACAGCAATCTCGTACCTCGTTTCCCAATCGAGCTCCACTTTCTGCGACGTGTGGAGTCGATCCCATAGGCTCCCATTGCACATGTACTCGTACACCAACAAGCTCGAGTCCTCGCTCGTTATGCTGCAGTAGAGCTTCACCACGTTCAGGTGTCGAATCGAGCTCAATGTCTGAACCTCCGCTTCGAGCTCCTTCGACCTCCCTCTCCCGCCTCCGCCGCCGCGCTTCCCGAGCATCGGCGTGGAGCTCCGCTGGTGCTTCCCCCCATCATCCGGGCCGGCGGTCCATATGTGTTTCACAGCAACATCTCTGCCGTTGGCGAGAGTCACTTTATAGACGTTGCCCGATCCTCCCTTTCCGACGAGATTCTCCGGCTTGATTGAATCCAGAATGTCGTCCTCGCTGAATGTCAACACGTGGAACGATTTCACATCCCAATTCTCTTCCTTCAGCGATCGATCGCCGTCTTCCTTTTCTCTGTTCTTTAGATGCAAGTAAGATCCGAATGAAACGAGTAAAATCAAAGATCCAACCGCGACGCAGGTCAATAGAGTTCTGACATCTTTGCTCATTCCCGATTCACGACGGCAGCGTTTGAACCCGTTGACGGTTTCGCTGCAGAGCTCTGGGTTTCCGTCGAAGCTGCCGTCGTAAGCGTCGACTGACAGGGACAGAGGGATGCCGCCGGTTAATCTGTTGTTGGAAAGATCAAGGAGGCTGAGTTTCAACGATGACAGGGTACCCGGAATTCGGCCGGAGAGTTGGTTGTCGGAGATGTTTAGAGCGTTGAGGGTTGGCAGGGATCCCAACGAGGACGGAATCTCGCCGGAGAGGGAATTTCTGGCGATGTTTAAATCGCTGAGAGAATTACAGAGGCTTATTGATCGGGGAATTGAGCCGCTTAAGTTATTGTTCTGCATTTGAAGGCTGCTCAGAAGCTTCAACCCTCCGACACTCTCCGGAATTTCGCCCGAAAACTTATTGTCGCTCAACGAGATGGCAACCAACGACGTCGCCTGAGAAATCTCCTCGGGGAGTTCCCCGGAGAGACGGTTGTTGCTGACGAGCAACTGTCCAAGTGATTTCGCCTTCCCGATGTCAGCCGTTAATCTGCCTTCGAACTGATTGTCCTCGATGTCTATGATGTTCACGTTGGGCAACCCCCAAATCCCGGCGGGGATTTCGCCGGAGAGCGAGTTCTTGCTCACCCTGAATCTCAGCAGAGTCGTGCAATTGGCGTAACTGGCTGGGATTCCGCCGGTGAAGTTGTTCTGGAGCATCAGAAGTCCTCTCATCACCCCTTTCTTGCACATATTGGGCGGAATCGGACCCGTCAAGTAATTCTCGGACACGTCGATGAAATCAAAGCCGGAAACAGAGCCCAGATTCTCCGGCAGATGACCCGACAGCTGGTTCTCGTACAGCGAAAGGTTGACCAGCTTGGTGAACCCCCCGAATTCCGGCGGCACAACGCCGGATAGCTCGTTCTGGAACAACTGGAGAGTTACTAGATTGGTCAAGTACCTGGTCGCCGACAAATCTCCTTCGAGATGATTCCTCGACGCATCGAAATTCTCCAACAGCGTCAAGTTCCCGAGCCCGGCAGGGATTTTGCCGGTCAGGTTGTTGTTGTACATCTCCAGCTGCCAGAGGTTCCGCAAGTTTCCAATCGAAGCAGGGATCTCGCCGGTGAGATAATTATCCGAAAACTCCAAGTTAATAAGCTGGGTGAGGTCCCCAATTGCGTCGGGAATTCTCCCCACGATGCTCGTGTTCGTCAAGTAAAGCCACCGGAGATTAGTCAACCGAACAATCTCGGGAGGAAACGGTGTCGGATCGAACGCGTTGTCTCCAAGGCTGAGCGCGACGAGACTCGTCGTGTTGGCGAGCGAGTTCCAGGGGAATTGTCCGCTGAAGCCGCTCTGGTTCAGGTACAGGTGCTGAAGCTGGGAGAGGGCCGAGAAATCCGGGAACTCGCCGGTGAAGAAATTGTTGCCCAAATCGAGGTAGCGGAGTTTGGTACAGTTGCTCAAATCCTTGGGCACGGTTCCGGTGAAGGAATTGTGGCCGAGGGAGAGCTTCTCCAGGGAATTGAGCTGGCAAATTGAGTCGAGCGGGAGGGGGCCGTTCAAATTGGAGGAGGAGAGCTCGAGCTCCGCGACGGAGGTGTTGTCGGCGGCGGCGCAGGTGACTCCGGTGAATCCGCAGATGGAAGTGGCGGCGGTCCAGGTGTCGAAGACGTTGGTGTTGGGATTGTGGAGCGAGGATTTGAGTGCGAGGAGAGTTTGGAGGTCGTCGGATTGGGCGGGAGACAGGAAGCAGAGGAGGAAGAGGAGAGGGGTGAGGAATTTGCAGAAGGGAGAAACGGCGGTGGCGGAGGGCGCCATGGGAGCAGACGGCCGGCGGTGGGTGGTTTTGGGGAGGAGATAAGGGATGGAGGTTTGGCGGGGATTAGGACAGAGGCATTGTTATGTAAGCAAGGGCGGCTGAAAGGAGTGGAAAATTGAAAGGGGAAATGGGTCCTTCCGTATAGTGAAATTGATTTTTTTGTTAATGCGGTGTGACCTCGTTGCCGACTCTCTAGTACGAGTGGGAAAAGCACAAAAGGAGAATGGAGTAGGACAAGAAAAATCACTTGTTTAAGTCAACCTTTTTTTTTTTTCCTTCGTTTTTCGTTTGGTTGGATTTATTAAACTCGTAGTGTAGGACGGACAATTTCTAGAGAAAGAATAACAATAATTGAGATGTGAGATTGATTTTTTTTTCTTCCATAGATTATGAAAAAAGTAATGATAATTGACTCGAGCAGTAGGAGATGGGGTTGAATGCAGTGTATTCTAAAATTTGGTCTTTTAGCTCATTATTTTATGGAAAATATATAATAGCCACCAATACATTTGCAAGCTTGAATGGCTCGGCTTTATTTTGTATTCATGAAGTTGATATTTGATAAATTAGGAGGCGGAAGATAAACATATAATATTATAGAAATGGAAAATAAAAGGAAGGTAGGGAAGGGAAGGGAAGGATGGCGGGAGACTTCCACTGTGTGATGATCATTTGAGTAGAGAATCTTTTGTTAATGTTCCATGTTTTGCCGATTCACGAGGGAATTGTCTGTTTCAACTGTATGGTCAATTGCTAGTTAGTTTATCTCTAGGTGCGTGTTGTGTTTTCCTTTATTACTATGGCTACATGCTCAGTTCGTTATTTAATTAGAATAATCCATGGACAAGTCAAGTGTGTGTGACCAGCAGCAGCATGGTAAAGCAGCCCCGCAAGTAAATTATACATCACTAAACATCAATAAACTCACGTGTTTTCTTCACCTTATAAAAATAAAATCTGAAATTATGGAAACTAGGTGGCGATGTCGCGCCCTTGTCGCGGGACGGAGATGACCAATATGCATGTATTATGTGGCCCGTTATGATGTTTTGTTAGCATTATTAGCCTAAAATTAAATTTTTGTTAGCCGTTTTGTCGGTAATATTGACTGAGAAGAGATATATGGCGGTCAACATCCAATTCGAAAAAATTTGAAAATTTTGGCTAGTAAATGATATTTACCTAAGCTAAAGTAGATGCATTGATTATGGGTAGGGTATGGATGACGTATATATGGTTTGGAAGTTTGTAGATGGGTTTGGATAGGGTATGAATATTTACTTCCATAATTTTAATGTGTATGAGTTGGGTATGGATACCTATTTGTTCGAGAGTGTTTTAATTACATATACAAAAATTAGACCTAGTTGTAGAACTTCAAAAGTTTAGGTACCAAAATGTAATACATAAATATTTTAGGTACTAAAATATAATATTCTATCAATATTTTGAGGACTTATATGCCAAAAAAATTAAGTTATAAATCTAAAGATCTATTAAGTTTAGGTACATGACTGTAATTTGTATAGTTGAGACTTAATTTCGTGCATGGTGATGTATTTAAGATGATAATTATTTACTTTTTTATAGAAAATGGAAACTATTTATTTGATATGTGTAGATACATAGCCAAACATTCCAAATGTATTTGTTGAAAATTCTAGGTCGGGAGAAAAAGAAAAACTCTAGAGAGAAGTAAAAGGAATACAAAGTGGAAGTCGCTTAAAATTTCACGCCTTCAAATCCCATAGTGGAAAATGACGTCTTTCTAATAATTAATAACCATATATATTTATTTTTAATTGGACTCGACATTGAGATGAAAAGGTTAGTGGTTCATGGTTCAATTATTAGTTCTCTATACTGTTGCTGCGTCGTGTATGGACCCGTTCATACTTGTGATTAGAATACATAAAAACAGTATACTAATTATGCTTAGACGAAGAAGACAAAGAAAGAAATAAAGAAAGGGTCTGCAAGGTGAGTGAAAAATGAAACGAAGAGGAAGTAGATGATGGAAAGGTTTTGACCACTAGTTGGCCGTCAATACAGCAGTCAACCCTTTTCACCGTAGCAAATAATTGACACCTTCTTAGGAGATCTCGCATATTTTGTTATATGTAGCTAGTAGAAGTTTGTTTAGTTCGCCGTAATGTACAAAATGAGTTTATAAATTTGTTCTTGCAATATTTTAGAGTCGTCTCTCTTTTATCATTTATTTAATGTTTCACGTAATTAGAAAATATAAAATATTCGAATCTTCTCCTACAGTCGAGTACAACATCTTGTATTGTACAAACTAAATATATCTTTTATGTTATGATGGATTGGATTCATAAATTGGTTCAAAAGGATTGGTGGTTTGGATTCATGGATTCAAGTGGAATCTAAACATTGAACCAATATGTAAATTTAAAAAAATTGTAGGTACGAAAATCTCATAATATTTAGGTACCAAAATATTTTCCAATGATTTTACATTAAAAATTAAATTTGGAGTATCAAAATATAAAATATACATTATAATTATTAATAAAATTCATTGATCCAATTGTCAATTAAAAACTAATGAATAATAAATATTTGTTTCTTTGAAATGTGCTACTCTGAAAGTTGGGGCAAGCCTAGGCATAATTTTGTCTAAGGTTTTTTCATTTAAAAAAGATACATATGGTTAAATATTTTTTTAACTTTTTAAATAACCGTTCTCAATAAAAAAAACATTATTTACATTCTTAATGTACCTATTATACATAAATTATCCATTTTCCTCTTGAGGATCCCTATTACACTCTCTTCTCCCTTTTTTGAAATAATAATGATCTTTTACAAATTAGCTATGATTTGGTGAAAATTTTGTTGTTGATATTGAACAAGTACACTATTGATTTTAAGTGAATTATATGCAGAAATGTCATTTAGCCCATACAGGGATTCAAAATAAGCAAGTTTCCAGAACAAATCGTATTCTTGTGATATGCACAATTGTTCATTTTCCTCGCCATTAATCACATACGGATAGTAAAGGAGAGAAAAATGAACCTTGAATTTAATTCCCCTATTTTTGGGAAACCCAATCTCATTAATTAAGACATTAAAGAACCAGCCATAATTCACATTATCATACGTCTGGTCAATATCCATTTTAAACATTAAACCTGATTTCCTGCTTTTCCGTCTACTACCAACAACTTCATTGGAAATAAGGCAAGCCGTCCGAAATCTACCTTCCGTGAACAGAAGCTTTCTGAAAACTAGACACCAAATTCGGAAGAACTCTCCAAGTCTATGAGCAAGGACTTTATTAAACAGTTTATTGATGCTTCCCAATTAGCCCTATAAGTTAAGATCTTTGACATCCTCGACTGCATCTTTCTTAGGCACTAAGCATATAAAGGAATGGGAAGCGTTCTTTGATAGTCGATCAGTTATGAAAATCCTTAAAATCATTGAGGATATCAGTTCTTATCCAAGCCCAACATCTCTTGTAGAGCTGCCCAGATTTCACCCACCGTGAACTCACAACAGAGAAGGTTTACAATCACCCTCACTCACCTTCCAATTACATAATGTACATGAAAGAGACTATTAACCTCTTCATGAACAGATCGATGTAAAAGTAAAAAATGGCATGGGCTACCTCCTAAGAGCCCTTCAAATTCTAGCTGTTCACCTTAATATGATCTATTAAATGTATTCATATTCCTCTTTTAATTGGTCATCTTGTGAAAAACTTAGGGGTCGTTTGCTTCAAGGATTTGGTACATGGATTTGGTACCAAAAAACCAACTATCAAGGATTTAGGTACAATCCGTTGTTTGCTTGCACCTTTTTTGGAGACCAAATCCGTGGGGCCCACGGATTTTAAGGGGCCAAATCCGTGGACCCCACGGACTTATAAATCCCACATGTTGATGTGGGATTTGGAATATGGCATAAATCCTTGATGAGATTTTACCCATATATCCTCATGCACTTTTAATATTCCAAGGTTGCCCTCAAATTTAACTATTATACATTATAATTAACAATAAATGAATAATATAAACGTTCAATTAATGTGCAAACATGAGTTAGATTTTTTATATCATTTCTTGTGTTCTAGTTTTCTTTGATCTTTTCATGGAACGTGTAATTCTTTGTTCTCCCGATTCTAATATATGTTGTTATATGTCACTTTTGAAAAGGAGGACAAAGAATTGGTAATTGATTATGTTACGTTAAAAGTTAAAACGAAATTTTCTCGTTTATTATTATTGTCCATGTGGCAACATTATGCTTATTAGTATGTATTGTCCTTGTTTTGTGTACATATCATAAACATGTCAAACATATAGAAAATAATAGTAAGGTAATTTTAAAGTTTTGTCCTTGTTTTGTGTACATATCATAAACAGGTCAAACATATAGAAAAGGGCAGTAATGTAATTTTTGACTTCAAGTAGTAAATCTCACACCTTTAAATCCATGATAAAAACATCCCAACAAACAAAGGATTGTTACAAATCCATGATGCCTCAAATCCTTAATAAATCCTTGGGTTTTTAAATTACAAAACCCTCATTTTTAAATCCATGAAGCAAACGACCCCTTAGTATCCATAACTCATGAGATTTTTTGCCTCCAACAAATCTCTTGCATATTCATAGCTTTCTCCATATCAACTTGCAAAATACCTCTCTCTAATTTCTTGATCTCCGTAAGAGGACGATATTTTTCAATAGAATCCAAGCAATGAATTTTCACAAGCAAGTCATCAACTTACCTATGAATATTTCCAAAAATCTCTATATTCCAAATTTTAATGTATACTTCAAGTCCTGTTATCTCCTATCCATTAGAAAATGGGGCCGACTACTTGAACTGGGGATAAAAACCACCAACTCAAGTTATTGAAAAAAATATCATCCTCTTTTTTGGAGATTAGACCTAGTAGTTGCAACAACATGTGGAGTAAGCTCTTGAAGATTAGGGACAAGGTGGAACCGTTTATTACTTGTTGGGGAAACCAATTTTTCTCGAATAACATATCTATTCCTAAGTACTCTCAATTCTGTGAAGATGGTTTGGGAATATCTTAGAAGGAGAAGCCCTGTAGTACCCTGATACTGTCTGCTATGGTCTAGTGAGTTGGTTAGTTCTTAAAGACATGATATGCACTAAGGAGAAACTAAAAGCCTAGGAAACACGGGAGATGATAATTGACTGCTTTGTAACAGTCACCATCTTGTGGAAAGATAAGTGTAAGAGATTATATAGGGATGATGCTATGGATGTTGGTGGAGTTTGTGCTCGCAAGAGTATTATAGAGCTGGTTATTGCATGGGATATGGCTCTGCAATCTGATTTTCATGCTTATAGCATAGGTCTGTAATGCGTGGGAAGGGTTGTTCTTGTAGGAGATAAAGTGCTTGTAGTGTATTATTCCAGTAATACATTGTAGATAGAAGTTTTGTACTTTTGAGAGGGGAGATTGGTTTTTCTCCCCCACCTTGAGCTTAATAATTTTTTTGATTACCCATAAAAAAAACATGACCATCCCCAAGCCACATGTTTTCATATCTACAAGCTCTTTTTACCCTTGTATTGTTGCACCACCTTACAAGAAGAGGATTGTGATCAGATTCAACTCTCTCAAGAGTTGTGAGAGTGCTATTAGGGAAAAGCGAGTCAAAACAGGACGATACGAAAACTAGGTTAATACATGATTGAGAGCCATTATCAGCACCCTTACTCAAAGTCTAGATGCTTCCACCAAGATTGAGAGATTTCACTTATGACCGATTGAGAGATCAGGTGCTCTAGCTCTATGGTGGGTTGCTGGTCTCCATATACAAGTTTTTTAATTGTTGTTTTGATTATGTAAATGGGGGCTTCGTTATAACTTTTGTCCATGCCCCCTCTGATACGACTATTTGTAGAGTTTAGGGATATGATTAGCAACCTCAGGGATAGTGTGGAAGATAGGTAGATTTTTTTATGGTGACATGAATGTTGTCTTATTCTCCAAGGAAAAGTAGGGTGAGGGGCCTACTAGAAACGAGATGGTTCTCCCTTTTAAATCTTTTGTAGTTGATAATGCATTAGTTGATCTTGGATTTAAGGGGTGCGCTTTCACTTGGAAGAAAAATCAAGAGGGCCAGAGGAAAGTGGAATTAAGTCTTGTCATAGCCCGCTATGGGTGGAGCGAGAAGGAATTAAAAGCAGAATGTATCTCTCTTTTTGTTTGATAAGAGATGGCTTCAAAGAGAAGAGTACCACTAGATAGTGAACCAGATTTTGGATGAAAGTGGTCAATGCCATGATAGATTTTTAAAATGTGAGAAAAAGTTACATGAATAGGCCAAGAAAGTCTACAAGGACCGAAACAAAAGGGCATCAGAAATACAGAAAAGTTTGGGGGAGATTCTTCAATTGGAAAAAACACAAGTTATACTATTTGAGGAGAAGAACTAAACAAATTAAATGGAAACTGTCTAGAAAGGCAAGGAATTATTGTGGAGTCATGTTCGAGAATCAGCTGATTAAAGGAGGATAATTAAATTCCCAATTTTTTTCATTCGTGAAATGTTCATCGAAAAGAGAGGAATAAAATGATTTCGCTCATTGATGACGATGCAAATGTCATATCACACCAAGCTAAAACTTTCACACATGATAAAACTTATTTCCAGAAGTTCTTTACCAAATCTAAAAGGATTGATAGCTCAGCTCTATAAAGAATACCAAGAGTTGTAAATGAGCAAATGAATGATGATTTGCGTAGTCTTCCCTTGGTGGAGGAAATCCAAAGAGGCTGTATTTGATTTGGGGTAGGCTAAATCTCCATGACTAGGGATGGCAATCAAACCCATGGCCGTGGGTACCCGACCGCCCCATACCCAGTCAACGCGGGGAATCCCCGCTTTGACCGGGTATGGGGCGGGTATGGGTAAAACCCGCAAAAGGTTTGATGGGTATGGGGCGGGTATGGTTTTAGCTTCCCCCGCCCCATACCCGCCCCACCAAGAGAATTTCTTCACATATCAAAAAATACGTGGATTAAATTGTAATCTATCAATGATGATGATGATAACTCGAGAAAATAAATAGTAGAAATGCAATTGAGTAACCACCTTAATCAAAACCTAATTCATTTCCCTCAATTCTCCTTCCACTCTTTCACTTTCCCCCTTGTCAACAAAATTATGTTAGTTAATTATTACTTAGTAAATGTATGAAGAGTTAGAACATAATAATTTAAAAAATATTATAGTCTATATTATGTATTAATGGATGTTTTAGGATCATATTCTTTGAATCGTATTTAGAAAATGACCGTGTTTTGTTGACTTCGTGATATAATAGGTTTGTTTATGGTTATAATTAATACTTTTCTTGTAAGTTTTAGGTATAATAATGTTGGATGTACGGGGATGGGTATTACCCATGGATACCCGAAACCCACGGGTATGGGGATGGGTTTGCAAAACATTCCCCGCATGGGTATGGGGCGGGTATGGGTTTGGGTATTTGAAGATGGGGATGGGGATGGTTTAGGCAAACCCGCCCCAAACCCGCCCCATTGCCATCCCTATCCATGACTGAATGGTTTTGCAAGCATGTTCTTCCAAAGATATTGGACTAACATAGGACCATAAATTTGCAAAGAGGTTCCAGATTTTTTTTTCAGACATCAGTTATGCTGCAAAAGGTGGGATGATACTCATATTGCCCTCATTCCTAAATTCCAGTCTTTGTGGATGATCAAACAGTTTACGCCTATTACTTGCTGCAACTTGATAGACCATTAATTACACATGTTTATACTTCCATTCTTGAACCGTTTGAGAGACGATTCTCATGTTTTAAGCCGATTTCATGCTAGGTTGTGCGTTAATGTCATATTTCAGGACTTGGCGTGGACATGGAGGCGTGGAAACGAGTTTCGGGTCAAAAAGGAGGACGCTGGAGTGAAGGGGCGCTGGGAGAAGAAAATACCTGGTCAGGAGTTAAAGTACCCGACCGAGTAAAATGCAAGAGGAGGCCGGGGATAAAACGTTTTGGACGCCTGAATTCCAGAAGGAGTCCCGGCCGGATAGCTAAAATACCCGATCAGGTATTCTGAACCTCGATCAGATATTTCCTTTCCCCACTGCGCTGCGTTTTAAAATACCCGGCCGGTCAGCTGAAATACCCGACCGGGTATTATGGCCGGGGATCGCGATCTGCTCCCTTTTGAGGGAAAGAAGGCCAATTTTACAAGGGTTTCTTAGTTTTAGAGAAAGAGAGCAGATACCTAGAGAGAGAGTGACGAACCAGAATCTCCAAGCGCCCTAGATCGATCTTCATCATCATTGGAGCTCGGCTTAAGCTTGGAGAAGTGCCAATTGACTACCAGAAGCAGAATCTCATCCTTCGCAGCATGTTTTCTGCATCTGAGCTAGATTTTCCTTCTTTCTCTATGGTGTAAACTCTCTCACTCACCTGGGTATGAAGAACCCTAGATTTGTATGTTAGGTCTGATTGTATGAACCCAAGTACTAATTCATTGATATTAATTATATTCAATTGAGGTTTGATTTCCTGAATGACATGAATCCTGATCAAATTCCTATTATTTCTGCTTTGACCTAGAAAGAGAATATCTGCCTATGTTGATAGAGCACCCTTGATTGAAGGTAGTGAATTGACGACTTTAGTCGAGGAGTCAATTCACTATTCTGTACTGGATTTACTTCGGTAGAGGAGGTTTGGTTTGTTAGGGCCTCAATCTGTTTACTCCGGTGGAGGTTAGTCGTCCGCTGGGGACTCAGATTGAGAGGGTCTGGAGACCTTTAGTCGAGACTGCAGACTGTTTAAGAACCTCCCGCGGTATAACTATCATTGAACTTGAACTTGGTGAATTACAACCTGGCTTAACTACAGTCTAGGGGGAACCATATCTAGGTGACCTCTCTCAACTTGAATACAACTTTCACTGCTTTTGCTTGCTAGTTTAGTTAGACCTTCACTAAACTTGAACCGCTAAATAATAAGATTTTCATGGATTAGTCATCACAACTAGGACCCGGGTTGACATTTATAAATAAACCCGCTATACTACACATTAGTAGGTGGTTACACTTGGCCACTTTCTAGTGTGACGGTAGAGGCGTGTCACAACTTTAAGTACAAAATCCTGTGCAGATTTTTATCCACTAGAATAAAGAAGTGGCTTCCGGGTTTGGTATATGAGATGCCAGCGGCTTTCGCCGGTGGCAGATTCATTAAGGATGATATAATAATCGTACATGAGACTCTCCACCATTTCAAGAATTGCGAGACCGGAAACTGGGATATGGTGATCAAGCTAGACATGCATAAAGCATATGATTTGGTATACTTTGAATGCCTTAACTCAATCCTACACGCCAATGGCTTCACATATAGGTGGAGAGGATGGATCAATGTTTGTTTCAGACGTGTTAATTTTTTTTTCTTATGAGCGTCACTCTCACTCAACCTTTCTACCCGGTTAGATGATTTCGGCAAGGTGGTCCTATTTTCCCTTTCTTGTTTATCTGTATGTCTATCAATCTATCTTTTTTATGAACAAGGGTGTTGCTAGAGATGAAATTCAGGGCATTAGACTTAATCAGTATTGTCCAAGTATTTTTCACTACCTCTTTGCGGATGATACCGTCATCTTTGTAAAAGCAAGTATGGTGGAGGATGACAATATTTAGAAGATTCTAAAGAATTATGGTGAATTTAAGGGCCAAGGTGTCCATGTTGACAAGTTGTCCATATTGTCAGTAAGAACACTCCCGAGGCAATTCAACTGCTCTTCATTGAGAAGTTTGAGTTCCCTCCATCTATATGCCACGACAACTATATTGGAGTACCAACAAAGTGGGGCGGGTTAAAGAAAGAAACCTTCAAACTTCTATTGATATAAGGGAAATCAGTGTGATTCTTGGAAGAGCCTTCTCCTTTCACCGTGAGGGGAAAATGTATTGTTTAAGGTAGTTGTATCCATTAGATAGGAGTTACATTTGAAGAAAATTTTGAACTATTGACGAGAACGAAGGATTTAATAATGTGAAAAATAGTACAAAATCAACTTTTATATTGTCCATGTGTTCTAACATAAAAACGTTGGAATCGCCGCAAAACTCTAAGGGAAGTAGCGGCGACCACACCCGCCATAACCCCATCGCTGCCCTAGGTCTTATAAAAGGCACCATTTCGGAAACCATCACCCTACAAACCCTCATTTTCATTTCCCTTACTCTCTGTTAGCTGGAAATCTTCTCCCTTCTCTTTAGGTTTCAAATTTTCTACCGCAGCCTTTAATTTTCAATCACAAATTCCACCTCCAAAACTAAAGATTTCACCCTCAAATTTGAGATACCACCTATCCATCACCAACCAAACATATCTCAACCAAAAAAATCAGAAAACCTCACTGGAGAAGCCCCAGCGGCTCGACCCGCCGTGACACCGCCGCTTCTTCTTTCTCTTTGTTCTTCGACTTTCTACGATTATCATCAATCCAAGTAAGACCTATGATCTTTTAGATGAATTAAGGAGCTTGAATCATGAATTTAGGACTTCAATTGAGGATTTAAAGTTTAAAATTGCTTGAGAAATGTAGGGACTTTGCTTGCTAAGTTTTGGCCTATGCTAGGCACAATCGATATTTATGAATGCATGATGATAGATAGTATGCTTAGAAATTAGATTGCATGGTGCTTATGATGGTTCTTGCAAATGTAGTTAAAATCGCGCTTTAAAACTTAAAAACTTGCGATTTTACGTTTCTAGGTCACTAAAACGCTTCTACACAAAATCTAAGTTCTTATAACTTACGTAGTTAAAACTGCGCTTTAAAACTTAAAAACTTACGATTTTACGCTTCTAGATCACCAAAACGTTTCCATTCGAAACTCGCTTTTGACTACATTGGTTCTTGCGTATGATTGGAGGTGTTGATGAGCAGTAGCAATGGTCATGCCAAAATTTTCAAAAGGTGTGAAAGACTCAACAGGAGGGAGCCAATGATCGAGTAAGAAGCAGGAGCCAATAACGTGAATCCCTTGCAGAGTTTTCCAGTGTTATGAAAACCGGGTCGGACCGGCCAGTCAGATCGGTAAAAACCGGACCCGAGCACAAGTCCGGCCCATAAGGACAAAACGGGCGGGCTGAGATATTTGACTAGCGCCTCCCTTTTTGTTATCTTTTAATTATTAATTAATAAAAACCAAACAAGGTAACGGAAAATGGACTATCCCTACTCCCCGCAAGCCCACTACTCTTCGTTTTGATTTTTTTTTTAATTCTTACTCTATGTTTTTCTATTCTTTTTTGGAACCAAGCACCGGTTAATGACTGGTTTTTAATATCGGTTAATTAACGGTTATTCGATAAACCTTGAACCTCTCATTAATCCGTATCGATGTTCCGTTCGGTTTCGACAACACTGGAGTTTTCGTTTGTAAAGTTTGACGAATTAAAGCAACAAAACCCTATGAGCAAAGCGCGAAAAGCAAAGGGAACAAAGGATCCCCTTGACGTAGAGCTCGCGATGCCCGGAAGTACCCCTTAGGTCTACCTTTCATCATAATAGTAAAGGTTGAAGACGACACACAACCCCTAAGCTAATTTAACAATTGCGCACAAAACTCAAGTTTTTCAAGCAATGCAAATAAAAAGGGTCATTTCACCCTGTCGTATGCCTTCTCCATGTCAACATGTTCAAACTCCAAATATATATATGTTTGAGATTAGTTATTTTTCAAAATTTTAAGGATATCCTGTTAAAGAGATTATAAAAAAACCAGGGTGAAGAGGCCTGGCTCCGCTATGCTTATGAAGCCGACCGGCTAGCCACCCTTATTTTTCATAAATACTAAATAAGTCCCTTTTTCTTAATTATTTTATTTTAATTTGTCGCTATTATATTGGCAACCCTTTCTAGATGGTTGTTAGGGAGGAAATGCTTTTAGTATTTATTATTAATTACGTGACGCTAACCATTTAATCAAGTAATTAATTCTATCTTCATCCTGCATTCCAGCTTAGTTTATTTATATTTATTTTGGCATGTACATTATACTACACCCTAATAAAATGTTAATAATAATAATACAATATAGGTATTTTCTTAACCTGCTTTAGTTTTCTAGAAGCTTGGGGATTCGGAGTTAAAAAACCTGAACGGCTAAATATCGTCCTAATTTTCCTAACTTAAAATATTAAATTACTAAATCAATTGTAATGGATTAATAAAAAGCATCAAGACAAAATACACTCTTAAATCCATCATCATCCATCATCTTCTTCCAACAAGACCCTACCACCAACACTGCAAGAACAATCCTCTTCCATCATGCCGCCATCCTCTACTACCAGCTGTTCCTCCTATTTCACATGGTGATCAATTGGTGTGTTCTACTGTTGAGAAAAGAAGTATATGATTGATCCGTGGATACGACATGTTGTTTGACCCTATTAATTCATCATCGAAAAAATCAATATCAAAGATGTGGCAGCAGAACTAGGCATTTGAGAACTAAAAATTAGACTTAGTTTCTATGGGTCTAATAAAAATTAATGACAACTGAGATATAAAAATTTATTTGGAGGGTTGAAAATTTTCCTTATTTCCGGAACAGGAATAGAGTGGTGAGATTTGCCATGGTAAGTTATTATTATTGTTGATTATTGTTTGTTAAAACAAATTAATTTTTAACAATAAAAGAAGAAAATCATAAAGAGATGATTTTAATTTTAAACTTATAGTAAAAATTAGAGCGACAATTAGCAATCTCTAAATAAAAGGATGACGGTTCTCTTGTCAAACCTGGCTTGCAATTCTACCCAACTTCTATGCTTATGTCTATCTTTTTTCTATGGTGACACCTGGTAACTTTATTAATCAGATTATGCGATTACATTGTCCACCACAAGCTGATCAACTAGATAAATAGGAGGCATATCTAGCCAAACCATCATTTCGTTCCACCGAGTCATTGAATGCGCCATTGTATATGTTGGAAAATTTCCTTCACGAGAAACAAAGCGCTACATTCCTTCCCCAGCTTCCTGCAACAAACGCCAGATACTTCTACATAGTGCACCCACCTATGTTTGAACTTCTGCCACCTCTGTAAGTTTCTAGACTAAAGTAAGACAATCCATCTCCAAAATAACACAAGCTCCATGAGGTTGTCTTGCCAATTGGAGTCTAGCTTAGCCACGAGAGCTTCGGCTTCTTCGACCTCCTATTGCTCACATACCCCCGCTTTGTCGTTGTATGGATAAATTTTCCTCCTTCCTCTCAAATTACTACACCAAGCTTGTTACCCTCACCCAAAAAGATGTCAGCGTCAATGTTTATTTTACCGCATCGATAGGTGGTAAGCTTCATCTCTTGGTGGATTTCGGTCCCAGAACTGCCTCATTTTGTGCTAGATGAGGTTTGTAATTCACCAGGAAGACTCGTGCTTGCATCGCTATCTCATTTTAGGTAGCTTTGCTCCATTGAACAACTAGGCATTCAAAAATAACCACAAAAAGAACACACCAAGCTTCAAAGAACTGCTTTTCTTGACTGTCCATCACCTCTTTCACCCATCCACAACATTCGTTCTACCGGCGACATCGAAAGAATCTGCCATATCTGTCACTCGCCACAATCTCGATGCTCAGTCACCCTGCAACGATATGGGTCTGTATCTCATGCATGTAAAAAAATGGAAATTGTCTCCCCGCCTTTTACTTCGTACACTCATGGTGTCCATTATCCATTCCCTCGCAGGGGAATCCTCAATATTTCTTGGAAGTGGCATCAATACAAGCCTCAATAACCAGAGTGTCCCATTATTTAGTTTCCACATTAACAAGATCACCCAAAACCGAATATGTTGCTATTCCTTACAACTGTGATTTCACGAAATGAGTTATCATCGGCTTTCATTTGTCACCCCAAATATATCCCGCCAGCCATCTCAAATCCGCCACCTTAATCACTCATATGATAGAGATTGTATGCTTAACAAGTTGCGCCAAATGAAGCTCGGCATATAGCATGGGATTGCATCGAGGAGGCTAGATCGCATGTGGTATTTTTCCTTCACTATATGTTTAATCAAAGAGGGAAGTCTCTAATGTAGGAGCCACAATTGTTTTGAAAGCAAATTCGTGTTAGATCCCTTGGAATCGCGGAAGGCCATGCTATCATCCGACTTTGCGCAGACCATTTCTTCTCTCCGTACCCAGTGTATTCTTCTTCCCATTCCACATTCCCCCCGATACAAGTTTATAATGAGTATATGGATTTCATCCAGAACTCCATCCGAAATTCTGAAAAGATACATGACATAGGTTAGTTGAGATTGCACCACCGATTTAATCAACACTTCCCTACTCACATCGAGAGTGTTTTCTCCTTCCATCCCTTCAATTTTGTACGGATACGTTTCTTGAGCCCATCAAATATCACCTTCTTAGATCTGCCAATAGCTATCAGGAGTCCCATGTACTTTTCATGCTTCTCCTCATTATCCATTCCCAAGTTTTCGCCCACTAGTAGCTTCTGGTGGGGCTTTACATTATTACCACTAAAAGATACTTGTGATTTCTAAAAGTTCACTAGTCGTTTCGACTCTCGTTCGTATGCCTTCAGGATCTTCTTTAGTTCTTTGCTTTCAGTAGAAATGCCCTGCCAAAAAAGACACTATCGTCAACAAAAGAAATATGTGAGAGATGCTAGGATACCCTCTAACTGGTGTCATCCCATGCTGCCGATTCTCCTGAACAACCTTTTTGTGAATGCAGACGAGCCCTCGGTGCTAAGCAGGAAAGTATACGGGGATTGAGGGTCACTGTGACGTATCCCTATGCTTGGTGAGAACTTCCCTAACTTATGCCCACTCACGTGTACAACATTTGACATCGTACGCACACACATCATGGACAGTTGAATCCACCTCTCTACATAACCCATCTTTGTCATCATAACTTCCAAAAAGTTTCATTACACTCTATCGTACGCTTTGGTCATATCAATTTTTGCCATGAACAGACCTTCATGCCCTTTCTTATTTTTCAGTGTGAAAACACTCAAAAGTTGCCATAATAGTATCTGTAATAAATATGTCTGGTACAAAACCATTATGCTCCATCAAGATAACATGGTCTAGTAACAGTTTCAACCCATTCACGAGCACCTTTCAACAAGCTTATAAAACACATTACATTGGCAGATCAGCCAAAATTCTTTTGGTAAAGTTTGTTTCTTCACCTTTTGAATTAATACGATCAACGAATGATTGAGATCATTAGGCATCGTTTCACTTTCTAGAAAGCATCGTCTGATATCATCTCCAACATTTTACCAGCATTTGCAATAGAGACTTAGAAGCCATCCACTCCAGGTGCTTTTGGTTGGCCCATCATCTTTAGTGCATATATAACTTCATCTCTACAAAACGGCAGCAGCGGGTCACTATTTTATGCATCACTGATCAATGAAATGACCAAATCCATAACTGGTGTCTCCCTACGACTATGATCCCCATCTCGAAGCCAATCAGCACGAGATCTCTATTCCCAATATTCCTCCTCTCTCCCTTATAGCTCATCTAACTCCTTTTTCAACTATTATGTTTGTCCCAGAACTGACTCGATTTTGGGAGCATGCACAAGAGCTCGCATGGCTCGTAATATCCGCTAACGCTGCTTGGAAATTTTTGGGAATGTATTGTTGACTCCATTCCTTAGGTATTTCCCGACACACATTCAACTTTGTTAGGGTCTCATGTGCCTCGACGTTAACCCACCCCACTACTCCTCTACTACTCGCGGACAATCCTCATGTTACACCTAGTGAATTTCAAACTTGAAAATATAAGGAGTAAATATAATTTTCAAGGCAATCTCTTCTATTTTGATCTTTTCAAAATGGTAGCAAGGAAGAGTAAAAAAAAGTAAATCTCATATTTTCATCTCCCAAATTTAGAGTGCAAAAAGAGAGAATAAGAGGAAGGAGGGAGTGAGATATAAAATCAAAATATTCATTTTATTATGATATATCAGTTTCACGTCTGATTTAAAATTAATCTATGTCTTGGTCACGGGTTTGATTTTGAGTCTGCTCAAGATTTCTTTATCAATAATGATTTTTATATATCCAAAAATATTATTTACAATTTTAACAATTATTTTGAGCGAAAGACAATTTTTTGTCATAATAATTTGATTTGTGTTTAATGATAATAGTTCAACACATATCAAAATGTCGAATATGATAGTTCTAAGAAATTAAACGATATTGATATAATTTAGTACCTCTCTATAATAGGAAGGTGACATGTGAGTTATGGTAGTGCATGAGCCACTCATGTATGTTGATATATAACTGAATGATATTGGTATCGAATAGGAATGTGACCCATGAACATGTGGTATGTCCATTTGTATGTCCATTTGTTTGGAATTTTTTTTATTTTACCATATAAAAAAGGTTATCATTGTGTAGATCACATAAAATTTTATTTTTATCTCAAAATATCTAAATTTGAAGTTAAAATGAAACAAGTATAGATCGATTTTGTAGTAGGGGGATTTAAAAGAGAGAGAGTGTATGTGTGTGATAGGTGACACATTCTGATTGGATGACTGGAAAAGCTAAAAAGAAAATGAAAAGGGTTAAAGAAAAAATTTAATTGTAAGAAAATTATATATGATACATAATAACATTCTCCCAACAACTCGAGTTATTGGAACCAATTGGTTTATGTCATGATATCAAAGCTGTGAAAAGCTCCAGCAACTCGTTAATCCCGCGCCATGAGTCTCGATGGTGAAGATCCCAAAGGCACACCGTCCGACACCGCTTTTGTCAAGGTTGAGGAATCTCTTCCTCCGTTTTATCGATTGCCTACTTCAGATAGACCCAGAAATCTTTTGGTTGGCAATGTCCTCACGACATCTAACAACGACGAATGGATCCTAGACATGAAGGACTCTCCATCTCCAAGAATAAATACTAGTTTTGTCGATGGTTCAGTCCCTAAACCTACGACCGCGTTAGAGAAGGTCGATTAGATTCAATCTCATGCAATGGTGAGGGGGTTGGTTGAAAACATCCATGGATAAAGAAATCTGTAGTAGCCTCCGATTCGCCGAGCACACGACAAATATTTGGATCGATCTTCAAGAACGTTTTGGTAAGGGAAGCTCCTCTTGCGGACTATACACCTGTGGAGTCTCCAAGCAACTCCGCGAGTAACAAGATTTTGCTTGCCTAATTGAGTTTCTCATGGGCCTCGGTGAAACCTTCAGCCGTTTTTTCTCCAATATTAATTAATAGTATGAAATGCTGACGTAGATGTGTAAATTTTTTGCTATTAATGGGTAGTTATCATAAATGGTCACAAAACTATTCACTTTGTACAAAACGGTAACAAACCTTTAATTTTGCACATTTTAGTAACATTTGTTTGGACTAATAATAAAAAGGTAATTCCGTCCATCTCCATCCAAAATTCTGTTAGTTTGGTCCAGCCAATTGTCCCGTCACCATCCACCTCATCAAAATAATTAATAAAAAATAAAATAAAAACCAATTAAACCCTAACCAACCCAATCCGTTCCTCTCTATCTCCTCTCCCTCTCCACCACCATCTCCGCATTGCTAAGAAGGAAGGTAAGGTAGGAGGATTAGTTTGAAAAGCTAAAAAAATGGATTTGACCTTACCCTCGATCTGTGATCATCGACAGCGGCATAGCGAGGGACCAGAAGGAGAAAAACCAGAGGTATCGTAGTAGCTAGCGGATAGTGGCTGCAGTTGAGAGAGCCGCGGAGGCCGCGGTTCAGGCCATCGGTCGGGGGTTTGACCTTACCGTTGATTCGCGGCTCAAGTAGTGCAAGCCTCATTCGCTCGTCGCCGTTAACGACGTAATTCCTTACATAGTCTGTTCGTTCCAGTTCCCCCTGGTTTCTCCTTTCCCAGAGTTCCTAAATTGATCAAATGTGATAAAGGCGAGCGCACGAGTTTCAGCTCCGATCTCCTCTCTTTCTAGCTGGTTTTCGCCTCTCTCTTGTATAAACTCTGAATTTCGGTTGCTTCTCGTTATCCATGGTGATTGGTGACTGATTCGGCGTCAGTTGCTTGATTTTTGGCTGGTAACTCTGAATCGTTGACTAACTCTGAACCCAGCTGATTGGGGTTCAAACTTTGCTGGACAAGGTAGCAAACTGTCCACAAGAGCATTGTAGAAACGCCTAACTAGACTTCGGGGAGACCCTTGTCGAGGAGGAAGGAAATATATAAATTGAAGGTGCCAACTAGCTTGTTCCGCTGGAAAAAAGTCCGGTGAAGAGTATGGTTTCCTCCCAAGTTCTTGCTATTTGCTAACATGACCTACTATAGGATTCTTTATCCTTTAGAGAAAGTGCAAGGGATTAGATTCCATCACAAAGATGATAGGGGTGAAATTGGATCTGAACTGATCCTCCTACCTTACCTTCCTTCTTAGTTGTGCGGAGATGGTGGCGGAGAGGGAGATCATAGATAGAGAGTAATGGGTGTCAAGAACCAGTTGATCACAATAACTCGAGCTGTTGGGAGAGGTTCAATCGTGGATCATATACCGTTTACTAACACCCCCCTTCAAACTCAAGCCATTCAGATAGACTTGGAGTTTGGACAGGCATAGGTCCGGACACCGTGTGCTTAACAGAAACGGAAACAGATGGGGGTCACCGGGATACGAACAGAAGACCTCACGATCACAGAAGGCTCTGATACCATGTCAAGAACCAGTTGATCCCAATAACTCGAGCTGTTGGGAGAGGTTCAATCGTGGATCATATACCGTTTACTAACAATGGGTTGGGTTGGATTGGGGTGGGGGGTTGGTTAGGGTTTAATTATTTTTATTTTATTTTTTATTAATTATTTTGATGACGTGGATGCTCACGGGACAGCTGACTAGACCAAACTAACAGAACTTTGGATGGAGATTGACAAAATTACCTTTTTGTTATTAGTACAAACAAATGTTACTGAAACATGCAAAATTAAAGGAGTGTGACCGTTTTGTACAAAGTGAATAGTTTTGTGACCATTTATGATAACTACCCTGCTATTAATTAATAGCAAAATAAAGAGTTCCTTATTTTACACTCAATAATCAAATAATAATCATAGTTGTAGCCACTATCTCCCTATCTCTGCACAATTACCAAGGAAGTTTTAGATTGTTTGGCTAGGAAGCCAGTGATGGAAAATCAAATACAATTTCACCCTAGGTGTAAACCTCTTATGATCACCCACTTGTGCTTTGCGGATGACTTGGTGATGTTTACAAATTGATCAATTAGGGGGTAGCAGGTATAAGGAGATTAATGGATTGGTTTTATAAGCTTTCGGGGCTGAAGTGCAATGCAGCAAAATGTCAACTATTTTGTGCAGGGATTTCAAAGGAGGAGATGCAATCTATATCTGATTAAACAAAATTCACTCTTGACAGTCGTCCAGTTAAATACTTAGGAGTGCCACTAATAACTGGGAAGCTCACAAGAAAGGATTGTCAAGTTCTTATTGACAAAATTACACAAAGACTACGAAGTTGGAGATCTAAATTGTTAAGCTATGTTGAAAAAAATACAGTTTATCTTTATTGAGGCACATATGGGAAATACTAACATCAGGGGGGTTATTATGGGTGGCGTGGGTCACAAGATACATGTTGAAGCAGAAGACCATCTGGGAAATCTCTGAAACTTCTGCTGGAACTTGGATTTGGTAGAGATTTCTGAAAGTAGAGATCTAGCTTATCCTCATATCCCTGACATCGCTCCTCATGTTTTATGGTAGGGAGAGCAGATGCAAAAAATACTCAGTTACTAAAGTTTGGGACTCTATTCGAGATCATCCACTAGAAGTTAACTAGTGGAAACTTGTTTGGGCAAAGGAGATTATACCTCGGCATCGTTTTATCCTCTGACTAGCAATGTGATATTGACCCAAGATAAGCTGCTCTCTTGGGGTAAACCAGTGTCGGAGATGTGTTTGTTGTGTCCAAGCGGGATTGAAAATCGTAATCACCTTTTGTTATCTTGTTCTAACACTAGATGTGTGTTGAAGCATGAGGAGCCGAAATGGCAAATGAAGAATCCAAGGCAGAGTTTATGCAGGCTGATATGGAGCTCGGCTCTTAGTCACGTTTGGCGAGAGCGGTGTAACCGGATGTATGGGACGAAATTAATCAAGCCCCCGTGAGAGTTAGTGAAGTTGATTACAACAGATGTTTTATATCGAGTTTCTGGAGACCCTGTCCTTCAGTTAGAGTTTGAACATAGTGATAGGTTACAGAAGATAGTTTTTTATAGAGTTCTTGTTATACAGCGGATGGTTGTACAGGTTTGAGAGGCACTTCAGGTTTTTTCTGATGGTAGCATGTGCGTAATGATAAGTTTTTTTTTATTTCGCCTAAAAAAAACTTCTCAAATTATGAGAAATTTTATATATGTAGGTTTTAGACATTTGAAATTTTTTGAATTTAAATCCACAATTAAAAAAAAATTATAACTAACTTTCTACAAAATCTATACCAATTTTTTATTCTCAAAACCATTAATTTCACTGCAAGCCTCTAGCCCCCTACTTACGCACGTGCGCTTTTCCTTTTCTTTGTGACAAAACAAATAACCTAATCCGGTAGGATTAGGGAGACCAATTTCTCACGTCTCCCAATGGCAATCAGGTAGGATTTTCGTATGTTCCAATCATATAATAATTCATCCACAACCACAAGTGTGGTCATTTTGCGTCGGTGATGTAATTTGCTTCAATTTCAAGTTTTAATTTTCAATAGATGTTCCCATTGCCATATACTTAATTCTCCTATCATCAATTATTAAGATTAGTTTAATTATTGGATCTGGAGACTAGGGGTGTTGTTGGGAATTATGTTAATGTGTTGGAAAACAGGATGGATGGATGTATAGCAGCCCAGTCCAATTCTAGATAATAATAACAATTGCAACTAAACATATTATTTATCATTATGATTTAAGCACAGAAACGAGAAGTTTGTATTATTCATGTCTATCGGGTGACTAGCTTTCTGGCCGACAACCTAGCTTATAGGGACCATGATCTACCAATCGACACATATTGTTTGTCATTTCGACTCAATTATTGTTCATCGATTTTTGTATGACGTTGTTAGTGATTTTACCATTCAGTCTTATGAGCAAAATGTTATAATGAAATTTCACCCTTCTAAAATGTAATTTAAACATAGAGAAAAGCTAACCAATGAGGGTATGATTCCATTGGAGAAGGTACGTACAGAGGTGGATGGTGCACCTTAACTCAATGATTTTGTTTTTAGTGACAATGGGCTTGTTATTAAATTCAATTCTGGACCTCATTATTGTCTTCTACGTACTTTCCTTTCCTTTCCTTCACAAAAGCAGAATAAAATACAATCCAAATATCCAATGCGTGTTATCAATCAAACCAAATTCAGAGCTAGCCAGAGTTTGATGCGATATTGATCCAAGTAGACTTAATGGCCAATCAGGCGAGATAACTTCATGGCTGCCATTGATATTATAAGGAACTAGAGAAATTTTCGGAACATGAACTAAAAGTGGTGATCTCTCATTTTATATGGAAAAGATGATAATAATGTCGATAATTTGGCTAGTAAGGATGATGATTTTATTTTTTGGCATACATCTATTTGATGTTTGCATCCCAAACTTGAATTCGTAAATCGAGCTATTTGGGATGTGTCAGGTTAGGATGCTTGGTGTACTGTCCATTTTAGAAGAAGAAGAAAAAACGAATCAACATCTATTCATTTTATTTAGGGTAATGTCTATTTTTTATTCAAATTTTTTTCGGATTCTTTTTTATTAGCCAAATCTATCAAAATACTAAGAATTATCCAAATGTTAACTTTCAGTTAACAATTTTATTAGTAATATCGACTTGGCAACATGATACTAACTTAGAAGAGACACATGAAGGGAAAAATTCCAAAATCTTAGTATTTTAACTAAGAAAATAGTTATAAAATTATTAGGGATACCATAAAAATGGCTAATATTTTACTGCATTGCGAAAGATTTAGCCAATTAATAATATTTTAATAAATTTAGATAATATAAAAAAATCTGAAAAATATTTGAATAAAAATAGAAATTATTATTTTATTTATAAAGGGTTAGGAATAGTTTTTGTGAGAAACTCATTATTTTATTATGAAATGAAAATTGAAAGGAGCCAGCAGAAGTGCAGATGTGACGAACGGAAACGTAGAGCCGCCGAGTTTGACCCTTCTTTCTTTCTATCTTTCCCGCTTCTCTCTCTGTCCGTTTTACCACCACGAGGAGAATGCTGCCCTGCCATGTGGGCCCCACCCTCCAAACCCAACTTCCTGGAAACGAGAAAGGCGATGCTGTGTCTCCTGTTACGCGGCGTCAGCTCAACAGCTTCATCTCCATCGTTTTGGTACCGGCACATTTTAATAACTGGATCATGGGCCATACCTGAGCCCAAGGTCTCAAGGCCCATGTACTCGTTTCATGTATCCCTTTAAGCTAACGTTACGTGTCCTAAAGCTAAACCACTCCAATTTGTGAGAAATATTTTATGGTCGTGCTCCAGCTCATTTAGAGTGGGAAGTTGGACTTAATGTTTTTTGGTAGAGTTGTTGATTTAATGAATTTAGGTGATTATAAATAAAAATAATAATGTGTATTGATAGAGTGACTGTATATTGTAGTCGTCCGTCTACCCACTTACAAGTTGGTACTCTCAATTTTCAAATTATTGTTAAAAATACATGTAAAACTCATAAGTTATGACAACTATCGATAATAATGCTTTTTTATGGTTTGATACCCCTAACTTGATCACCAACAGTGCAATCCCTTGAATTTTTATAACCCCAAACATGGGGTTACATATTTTTGTAATGTGTTGAATCATGCTCCACATTCTAGAAAACGACAACGTATCGTTAGTTAGTTTGTGATGTATTTATAATCCTAATACTAACCTTGAATTATATACTATATTTTTGTAATTTATTTGATTGCTGGTGATACACATAAATGTTTAAAAACAAAACAACCACAATAGCAACCCCTATTGTTTAGAGAGAGAAAAGGGGGAGAGCACATGGGATGATGTGTACTAGTGTCTGGTGGGTTGCTATTTGGTGGTGTTATGTTATCTCCAACAAAGCCAGCAAATATCCTCTAAGATCACTTTAACACAAAATTTTGCACGAACCCAACCCAACCAAAAGAAAGAAAGGCAAAAAGGGGGAGAGAAAAAAAAAAAGAGAAAAGTAGCTAGCTAGGATGATAAAGGGGCAAATTAAAGGGCACTAAATACGAAGATGATATATGGGCAAGGCAAAAGTAATAGCAAGCAAGTTTGTTTGGTTGATGAGCCAATAATTGTTAAGAGCGAGCTCTCTTCCTTTTCTCTTGCTCTTGCAGCTGTCGCTTCAGAGGGAGACATGCACATTCATCAACCCACTATTGACCAATATAGTACTAATGCCATCCGAGTTTGAGTGCGGCGGTCCTCTCTTTCACATTTGAATTGTCAACTGATCGATCAACTACTGTCTACTGTCTCCCTCAATAATCATCCATCCGCCCATTCATTTCTGAGCTTCATCTCAAGATTCATTCATCTGCACCGGCGGGTCGTCTCTCTCGGTTCTAGCTTGGACCCACTGCAGTATGAACAGTACGTTTACGTTCATTAACTTCTATATTGGTACGTGCGAATGTATAGTTCGATCGGGACCATATCACTAGCGAATAGTCGATTGTATAAACGACTGATTCTGTATATCATCTATCTCCATTAGTGTATTACATGAAGTTGTTAGCCCATCACTACTCTTGGCCCACTTGTAAGTAACTTCTAGCCCGTTCTAAGCAGCTCATTTGTAGCCTTGTTGTGTTACACGGATTCTAATCGATCGATGCTTGACGAGTTAGAATTCTGTCTGAGGTTGTATATATGAGTGGTTGGCTGTGACCTATTGCAAGATACAGATAAAAAACCTAATAAGAAAGATAGCTCGGAGAGTCTCGTACGTACTCTCTTAACAGCACTAGTGCCCAATTTCGAGGAGATCACGTAAATTATATGTCTTGTTCTCTCTCGTAATAATCAATATGGTACCTATCTTACTGGTCAAATTAGCTTTCCTACTTACCAAAATAATATGAGTAATACCCACATCCATTAGCTTATATTCCAATATTGTATTGACAAGCTTATTGATAGCTAAGCATATATAAAAGAGATCCCAAGACATACTCTTGTAAAAGAAGTAGTACCAAAATCAGGGATCAATTGAATCATGGTCCTTCAACTAAAAATATTAATATGGTTGTATAGAAGTGCGGTTTGTGTCACAACTCACAAACACAGCAGCAGCTGAGATAGAGATAAGGTCAGGTCGGTCTTCGTTGCGAAAAATCATTACTTTTCTTCCTTTTCTCCACTAGCCAGTTGCTGCTGGGTCCAGGGAGGTTGCACTTTGCAGGCCATCATGGTCCCTAGGCTCGGCCCCAACTTTGACCATCTAATCACACGAGGGGAAGAAGGCTTTTGTTTTTGTGGCAAATCTCCACCTTCATGCTTCAAGCTAGAGGTATAGATCGACTTGGGTCCGGATCCTATCAGTAACCGACCTGTCAGTAACGGTCAGTAACCGATGATCCGGCCGTCCATCGCGCCATCTTCCCAGCCGTCAGATCAGACCACTTAAAATACACGCGGGGGCAAAAACGTAATCTCGTCTCTGACAATTTGAATTGCAGACGTGACAGCGACAACCGTCCCGCCTTCTCTCCTTCTTCCTCTCACCTTTCAAGCGACAGTTCCACTTCCCTCTCTGCTCTCAAACTCTCCATTCTTCCTCTCGATTCTCAATTCTCTCACCAAAATCGCAGCAAAAACTTCCAGAAAAAACTTCAAATCGAACGATTTTCGCAAAGGATTTCGAAGAATCATTCAACGATACACTGTTCTCGCTTCTTCGTCGAAAAACGAAGAGTTTCCAACTTCAACGAGGCTCAAAAATCGTTTTCGCACAAAATATCAAGGTAAAACCTCACTTCTTTCTTCGAAATCCAACAATAGAACAGTATCGCAGTCACTCTCCATGCGTTGCTGAACTGATGTAGAATCTGTTGTGTTTTGCTTCATTACCATATGGTAATGAGTGGTAAGTTATGATTGCATGTTGTAAAATAGCAAAAAACCATAAGTCCTGCTGTGTTTTAGTTTGTTACCATATGGTAATGTGTGGTAACCTATGGTTTCATGTTGTAAAATAGCAAAAAACCATAAGTCCTGCTGTGTTTTGCTTCTTTACCATATGGTAATGAGTGGTAAACTATGGTTTCATGTTGTAAAATAGCAAAAAACCATAAGTCCTGCTGTGTTTTGCTTCTTTACCATATGGTAATGAGTGGTAAACTATGGTTTCATGTTGTAAAATAGCAAAAAACCATAAGTCCTGCTGTGTTTTGCTTCTTTACCATATGGTAATGAGTGGTAAACTATGGTTTCATGTTGTAAAATAGCAAAAAACCATAAGTCCTGCTGTGTTTTGCTTCTTTACCATATGGTAATGAGTGGTAAACTATGGTTTCATGTTGTAAAATAGCAAAAAAACCATAAGTCCTGCTGTGTTTTGCTTCTTTACCATATGGTAATGAGTGGTAAACTATGGTTTCATGTTGTAAAATAGCAAAAAACCATAAGTCCTGCTGTGTTTTGCTTCGTTACCATATGGTAATGAGTGGTAAACTATGGTTTCATGTTGTAAAATAGCAAAAAACCATAAGTCCTGCTGTGTTTTGCTTCGTTACCATATGGTAATGAGTGGTAAACTATGGTTTCATGTTGTAAAATAGCAAAAAACCATAAGTCCTGCTGTGTTTTGCTTCTTTACCATATGGTAATGTGTGGTAAACTATGGTTTCATGTTGTAAAATAGCAAAAAACCATAAGTCCTGCTGTGTTTTGCTTCTTTACCATATGGTAATGAGTGGTAAACTATGGTTTCATGTTGTAAAATAGCAAAAAACCATAAGTCCTGCTGTGTTTTGCTTCTTTACCATATGGTAATGAGTGGTAAACTATGGTTTCATGCTGTAAAAATGGATGAAAACATACATCCTGTTGTGTTTTACTTCGTTACCATATGGTAATATCTTATAAGACATGGTTTGATGTAATTACCATATGGTAAAATGAGATAAATATATGGTTTGATTTGGTATGGTAGGAAATCATTATGGTACCATATGGTATATCATGGTAAAAAGCACGCTAACAGACTATTCCTAATTTCTACATTCAGGTACACTATGGTAAACCAAAGAAAATCTTTTCGCACAAGGTGCAGCCCAACAAGAATATCTGCAATTGCGAGGACTATAAAAGATGAGCAGAAAGAGAAACTTGAGACATTAGGCCTAGCAGGCTTAATGTCAATCAAGCAGACAAAGATAAACAACCATTTTGCACTGTTCGTAATGAACAAATACAATCCAATGAACCAATCTTTCAAGCTACCTGATGGGACACGCATGAAGATATCACCAATTGACTTTCATAGGGTATATGGTCTGCCAATGGGGAATAGGGAAGTTGTACCTCCCACAATTTCTTGGGACGATGCAGCAGATTATGCAGTAGAAACCCTACTGGAAGTAGATGGAGCATCCACTCCAAGGGTAAAGCTAAGTCAGGTAGAAAAAGATCTTTCTACAGTTACCAACAGTAGGAGATGGTTACAATTATTCTTTCTGCTGGTCACCGGAGGCTTGTTGTGCCCAACTTCAGCCCCTATGGCTGAACTCAACATGCTTGAGTACTTGAAGACTGATGAACAGAAACATTTCACCAGCTACAACTGGTGCAAATACTTCTTCAACCACATGAATGAAGGATTGAAATCATCAAAGCGCTACGTCAATGCAGATCTTCACTTCCTTACAGTAAGTCTCCATTCCCTTGGCCATTTCAACCTTGTTACTCATATATTTTATATATAAATGATACTCTTTGAAAAAACTAATACAACTATCTGCATAAAAAGGTATGCTTCATGTACAAACTGGACGAAATGGCATTCTCAACCCAGCTTCGAACACCAACAGTAAGCTACTATGATGATAACAATGTTGATAGCAACTTTGAGAACATTAAGAGCTACTACAATGGAAAACAGTTGAACGAGATCGAAAAGATTACCAACATTAGAGACGATGAGGCTGATGATGAGGCTGATGATGAGGCTGATGACGCAGCTGATGTCGCAGCTGATGAGGAAGAGGAGAATGAGCCAGTCTATGAATCACCGAAAAGACAAAGAAACAAAAGTCCCGAGCAGTCATCATCACTGAACTTTGATTTGAAGAAAATCAGAACAGTCAACCAAGTAAGTACAAATTATCTATATACCAGTTGTCCAATACATGCTAAGCGTAAGTCCTGTGTTTTACTTTGTTACCATATGGTAAAGTGTGGTAAGCTATGGTTCCATGTTATAAAAATGGAGCAAAACATAAGTCCTGTTGTGGTTTACTTCGTTACCATATGGTAATGTGTGGTAAGCAATGGTTTCATGTCATAAAAATGGAGGAAACCATAATTCTTGTTCTGTCTTACTTTGTTACCATATGGTAATGTGTGGTAAGCTATGCTTTCATGTTTTAAAAATACAAAAAACAACAAGTCCTGCTGTGTTTTAGTTTGTTACCATATGGTAAAGTGTGGTAATCTACGGTTTCACGTTATAAAAATGGAGGAAAACATAAGTCCTGTTGTGTTTTAATACGTTACCATATGGTAATGTGTGGTAAGCAATGAATTCATGTTATAAAAATGGAGGAAACCATAATTCTTGTTCTGTTTTACTTTGTTACCATATGGTAAGGTGTGGTAAGATATAGTTTCATGTTATAAAAATGCAGAATAGTGATAATAATTACCAATACCATGTATTACCACCATGGTAACTAACCATACTCCCATTATGCAGGCTGAGAATGCAATCAAACTGGTTGAAGCATCAATGAAGGCAATGATGAAAGCAATCAAAGAGCAGTACAACAGCCAACTAGACAAGCTGATCAAACACAAAAAGAATCTTCAGAAAGAAAAGTCTGATGAATATGTTCAGCCCTCAGAAGGAGAAAAATCTGACAATCAGGTAGTAGAAAATGAAGATGATGAAGAAGAGAATGATGAAAAATTGAATGCCAGTTTGAATAAAACACTCAATCAAATATTCAAACAGGCAAAGATAGACCAGAACGAAGAGGAGAACGAGGAGCAAACACAAAAAGAAGATGATTCACAACCATCTACAGTCGATCTTGCTGCATCTACACCAAAGCCAAAAGAAAAGGAGCAAGATGATTCTGCTCCAGGAGCTGTGAATAGGGAAAGCATCCCAAAAGAAGGAGATCAATTGGGGGAAGTTGCAACAGAGGACACCCAGAAAGCAGTTCCAGAACAGACATCTGCAGAAGAAACCGAACAAAAAGGAGCTACCAAAACAGCAGATCCAATGGAAGTTGATAAGGAAACAAGAGAAGAAGGGAATACAGGGCAAGCTGCACAAAAGACTGCAGAAACTGACAGCGAGAAGACGGTGTCAGATGATGTTGTTCGTGAAGACGCTCCAAAACTGACAACCGAAGCTGCTGAGAAGCCTAAAGTGACGAGGGAAGACGACATTCCATCCTTTGATCTCAGCCCTCTCAACCGTCAAACACCAACAACACCAACAAAGTTGACTACCAACACAGCAACCGATCAACCAGCAGAGCCTCGCAAAAGAAGAATCGTGATAAAGAATGTACAAGGAAATGAAAAGAAGGCAAGAGCAACACCACCACCAGAACAGCCACAAAGCACCCAGTCACAGACGGGGTCATATGCTATATGGTCAAATCTGTACACAAACAGCCAAGAGAAGCTCAAGGAAGTCCGTGAATGCATAGATGCTTACCTAGAGGACCTGAATTCTCCAGCTGCCGACCCAGTTGCTCCACAGTCACAAAAATCACCAGTTGAATATTCAACACCAACACAAACAACACCTGATGATATGTTCAGCAACATCCTGGAGTACATAAGATGCAAAAACAAGAAATTTGCCAAGAGGTAAGACATCTTAAAACTTCTACTGTTATATGATGTTACTGTAGTGATCTAGTTTGTTACCATATGGTAAAATATGGTAAGATATGGTAAAATTAGACAAATCTATGGTTTAATGTTACAAAATGTAGTAATGCACAAGTCCTGTTTTGTTTTAGTTTAATACCATATGGTATGATGTGGTAAGCTAATGTTTGTTGTTAAAGAATGGATTAAACCATAACTCCTGTTCTATTTTACTTATTACCATATGGTAAGACGTGGTAAGCTGGTGTGTTTCACTTATTACCATATGGTAAAATGTAGTAAGCTGGTGTGTTTTACTTATTACCATATGGTAAGATGTGCTAAGCTATGGTTTTGTTGTGGTAACCTATTGTTTGATGTGATGAATTAAAGTAAACCATCCGTCCTGTTGTGATGTGCTTGTATACAGTGATGAGATCATGTTTAAAAGGAAGGATGGAACATTCATGCTGAAAAGGGAGTCAGTACAGTCGATTGACATTGGCTGTGAAATCACATCTGATGTCATCGGCTGGTATGGAGATGTAATGAACAGAAATGAAGCCAAAAAAGGAAAATTCACAAAGTGGTTCTTCGATACATCGTTGGCAGTAAGTAAACCCACCCATATTCTGTCAAAAGTTCTTAGACAACACATATATAAAACACATAATAACAACCACAACTTTCAGGGTGACTGCCAACTGGACATTGATAGTGGCAATCCTGTACTATCTCCAGACGATTACTACGACAAAGTGGACTTGGACATCACCAACAAAGAATGGGCCAAAAACCTCAGCTTCACAGAATGTAACCTTGTAAGTATCTCACCACAATTTTTGCAGTGGTTACCATATGGTATATAGTGGTAAAATTAGTTTGCAATTGTTCTTAACTTAACTTACTGTTCATCACTTATATGGCACCTGCTTACCATATGGTATACTGTGGTAAAATTATTTTGCAGTGGTTCTTCCCTTACTGTAATAACAAGCACTACATCATGATTTGTGTCAACATCAAAGCAGAGAGATTTGAAGTGCTCGACAGTCTCCGTCACAAAGATTTTGAAAAAACATACAAATCAATGGCAGAGAGAGTTGTCCAGTACGCAATCAACTACATGAAGACACAGTTTGCAGACAGGACAGTAAGGTGGGAGAGGTTTAGCTGGTTCAAGCTCGAGAAGGTTACACAACCAGATCAAATTTCATGTGGGATGTACGTCATCAGGTGGATGAGACACTGGGAAGGTAAGTACAACAGTGCCCTGACCAAAGATTGGAAGAGGATTGATCTCATAAATGAAGAAAGGGAGTGCCTGATGTTGGACATCATTCTTGATGAAGAAAATCTTGAACGGGAAAGGATCATGAAAGAAGCAACAAAGTACTGCAACATGAAGAACAAGAAGAAAGAGTTGAAAGGAAGGAAATGAAAATTCTATTATCATTTGTGTTAAGTAGTAGAAGGGTATGAGTAAGCTTTTGAGAACAAACTCACAATGTTCAGTAGCCACTTCATTTTAATTAGTAGAATGGTATGAAACAACTTATTATGGTTTGTATTATGACTAAAAGAAATGTTCTGTTTTTTATTATGTTAGCAAATACTTAACATGTGTTCTTAATTCCCAAATTACCACATTTTACCATATAGTAATGTGTGGTAAATTATGATTACATGTTGTGTTTTGTTCGTTACCATATGGTAATGTGTGGTAAATTATGGTTTCATGTTGTAAAATAGCAAAAAACCATAAGTCCTGCTGTCTTTTAGTTTGTTACCATATGGTAATGTATGGTAAATTATGGTTTCATGTTGTAAATAAGCAAAAAACCATAAGTCCTGCTGTGTTTTAGTTTGTTACCATATGGTAATGTGTGGTAAACTATGGTTTCATGTAGTAAAATGTTGCAAAAATAGCAAAAAACCATAAGTCATGCTGTGTTTTAGTTTGTTACCATATGGTAATGTGTGGTAAACTATGGTTTCATGTTGTAAAATAGCAAAAAAACCATAACTCCTGCTGTGTTTTAGTTTGTTACCACATTTTACCACATGGTAATGCACTGTAAAATCAATTACCACACATACCACTTCCAAAAAATCATATTTTACCACATGGTAAAATCAATTACCACACATTACCACATGGTAAAATCAAATTACCATAATATACCATATGGTATGGCATGGTAAAATCAATTATAAAACAGAACCTTCACATTCAACTTCCAAACTAGCACATTTTACCACCTGGTTTGACATGATAAAATCAAATTACCACATTATACCACATGGTATAACAGTGTAAAATTAATCCAACAAAACCAAAAACCCATCCAAAAGAACAAAATAGCTTCAACAACTCAACCAGCATCAACCATTCATTCAGATAATCCTATAAGAAAACTATTACAGCTTCAGCCTTAAACTTTCTTCAACAGCCTTCAAATTCTCCTCCTCAAGCCTGCTAGTTTTTCTCTTCTTCTTGCTTACAGCCCTTGCAGCCTCCGCAGCTGGAATTGGTCGTTTCGAAGGCTTGAATGAATCTTTTTTAGGCTTAAACCCCTTCACTTTTTGGACCGGTACATCATCTATACCAAGATAACAAAAACAAACTACAATCAATGACAGATAACAAAAACAAAAACAAACTCTAAACAATTAAAAAAAACTTACTGTCACCGTTAGAAGATGTGCTTGTTCCAGCAGGTTCAGTAATCGATAGGGCTTCACACTTTTTGATCAAATCAGTCATGAAGGCCATGGCTGATTTATACAAATCATCATCCAATGCAACCCTGCTGATCATTGATGCAGAAACAGCTGACAGATTGAAAAGACGAGAACGGTATTTCGATGGACTATCAGTAGACGGAACTTCAAAAGAAAAGTTCCCTCCAGTTTTCGCTGCCCTTGTCCACCGCTTCAAAATCAAACTGCTAGGAATGTGCTGGAACTTCAGATTGCACGTTGTAGACCACAACATATCATATCCCTTAATTTGATGCTTACAGATCATACCACTTGACTCCCACTTACGGCACGAACACTTGATTTCACCGTTTTCAAAATCAACCTTCAACACCCTACTATCCAACCTTGTAAGGTCATCCTCCAATATGAAGACATCAAACAGTCCTACATGTCCTTCTGGTTCTATCTCCGTATTGGAAAAGATATTATACGCAAGGGATTCCTTGTACTGATCCAGGAAAAACTTGAATATCTTCGGCGTATACACATTAGCAACTTGCTTCACAATAGGGCTAGTAGAAAACCGAGAATCAGCCAACCTAGATAACGCATAGTACTCTTCTTGTTCTTCAGCATCCCTCTTATTATCAAGCATCCTCTCAAAGTGCACAAAGAACCTACTAACGCTAAACTCTGACTGCAAGTAATGTCGAATATTACTATTGCAGCACTCACTTAGCTGGGTACTCTTCATTCCCGCACCAAAATGACAATTCACCCAGGCTGAAGACCACTTCGTCCTGACTTTGTAAATGCCCTGTAACCAACTGTGTCCCAAAGGTCCCTTCCCAGGAAAACACTTCTCAATCATCTTCTTCCAATTATACTCAAAATCATCCTCATCATCAGCATTATACATCAAATAACTAAGCTCACGAAGGAAATCAGAGTCACACAAACTTCCCAGATTAACAACTGCATTCTGAGCAATATGCCATGTACACAACCCATGAAAACAATCTGGGAAAACAGACCTTATACCAGCAGCAATTGCAGCAGCCTGGTCAGTAAACATTGATAACGGTCTCACACCTCCCATGCATTTCAAAAACTGATCGAAAAGCCATTCAAATGTTGCTGTTGTTTCATCATAGAGAAGAGCAGCCGCAAAGACAGTCAGTTGGTGATGATTGTTGAAACCAACAAACAAAGCTACATAAACATAACAAAATGTGAGTAAAAACAATTCTACCAACACATACCATGTGGTAAAAGGTACGAATAACAATAATACCAACCCATACCATATGGTAAAGACTCATACCATGTGGTAAAGACTTCTAAGAACAAAAAAAAAAAAATCCACACCAGACTACCATATAGTACACACTTCTAACAACGCAAAAAACACCACAAATAACCTTGTTACCAACCCATACCATATGGTAAAAGACTTTTAAGCACAAAAACCACCTCAAATAACCTTGTTACCAACACATACCATATGGTAAAGTACTTTTAAGAACAAAAACCACCTCAAATAACCTTGTTACCAACACATACCATATGGTAAAAGACTTTTAAGCACAAAAACCACCTCAAATAACCTTGTTACCAACACATACCATATGGTAAAATACATTTAAGAACAAAAAAAAAACATGATACAGAATGATAATAATAATACTCATACAAACTAACAAACACAATAATAAACAACAAACTAGAAAACATACCTAGTGGCCGATACTCTTTGTTAGTCCGGTAAGTAGTATCAAAACTAATTGAATCACCAAAATAATGATAATCCATCCTCATCTTCCCATCTGCCCAAAAGATACTAGCAATGTTCTCTTCAACATCAACCTCCACCTCATGAAAGAACCCAGGATCCAGCTGTGCTTGACGTCTAAAGTATTCAAGCAATGCAGTCGCATCACCATACTCCATTGATGACGTCCTAACCGTTCGCAGATGGTTCTTCAAATCATTCTTTGTGAACCCAACAAACTTCCGACCACCACCAGCCCTACTAATTGCATTATACGAAGAAGTCACACCAATACCAGCAGCATCATTCACCTCTGCCAGCATCTTATACACAGGAGCCATTCGTCTGCTGGATCTCACATAGTGACGCAGAGACTCAGGAATCATGTCATGGTTGTGCACATTATACCAACAATAGATCTTGTAGCATTTAAACTCTTTAAACCACCTCAGTCGTATATAAGCACCATTACATCCACCCCTGAGTTCTGGAACATTACGAACACGAACTGTCGTATCAACAACACCTGCATTATCAGGGTTATTCTCGCTACCTCTTTTCCAACCTTCCTTATTGCAACAATACTTGATATAATATACAGCTGAAGAACCACCATTGAGTTTCGGACACGCTGATTGGTTATAAATCCTCACACCAAAACCTTCATGATTCCCATAATCAACATAAAAATTATATGCATCATCTGGTGTATTGAACTCTAAGTCCTTCCAAGAATCACGAACAGTAGGATCTATACCATTGAAACCTACAAACATTATGAAACAACATATTAAATGGATTCCACACCACAACAGTATGAAAAATCAATGTATACCAATAATTACAGCCATAATACAAGAGTTACCACCATAGTATGGCATGGTAAAATCAATTATCACACAGAACCCACACATTTAACTTCCTAATTACCACATTTTACCACATGGTAATGTACTGTAAAATCAATTACCACATGATAAGGCATGGTAAAATCAAATTACCACCCTATACCATATGGTATGGCATGGTAAAATCAAACTACCACACTATACAACATGGTATGGCATGGTAAAATCAAATTACCACACTATACCATATGATATGGCATGGTAAAATCAACTATCACACAGAATCCTCAAGTTTAACTTCCTAATTACCACATTTTACCACATGGTAATCTACTGTAAAATCAATTACCACATGATAAGGCATGGTAAAATCAAATTACCACACTATACCATATGGTATGGCATGGTAAACTCAACTATCACACAGAATCCTCAAGTTTAACTTCCTAATTACCACATTTTACCACATGGTAATCTACTGTAAAATCAATTACCACATGATAAGGCATGGTAAAATCAAATTACCACACTATACCATATGGTATGGCATGGTAAAATCAATTATCACACAGAAACATCACATTTAACTTCCTAATTACCACATTTTACCACATGGTAATGTACTATAAAATCAATTACCACATGATAAGGCATAGTAAAATCAAATTACGACACTATACAAACTTCAATAAACAAACAAATTTGCATATCTTACCTCCTGATTCACCAGAGTTAGCTGAATGATCAAATCCAAGATCAATAGATGAAGAAGCAGTTCCAACAGCACTAGATGAAGAACCAGATCCTACAACGCTGGTTGAAGAACCAGATCTATCAATTGGAACAACATCGCCACAATTTACGTTACTCATCTCACCAGAATACTGCCAAAACACCAAAACACAAAGAACATAACACATGAACAAGCTCGATTAGCTAAACATAAACAAGCTCGACTAGCAGCAATCAAAAACCTCCAACGAAACCAGAGATCAACAGAAAACTCGATTAGCTAAACAGAAAGAATCAAAAAAACTAATATCTAACCTCGTCGTCGATCAATTATGGAGAATCAGAAAAGATTCGCCGTCCCCTGTTTCGCAGCCGCTGCTCGCAATTTCTCTCTACAAAAACCGAATCCAACTCGCGCACACGTCGATCAATTATGGAGAATCAGAAAGCTCGATTCAAAGCTGCTGCTCGCAGTTTCTATCGCCGTCGATCAACAATGGAGAATCGCCGTCCTTATTTCTCAGCTGCTGCTCCCCCTGCTCGTAGTTTCTCTCTCCAAAATCCGAATCCAACTCGCGCACAGAAAGATTTGCAACGGACAAAGAGGGAAAGTCATTTAATTCAAAAATAAAATGTCGGACAAAAATGCCCCTGACCGTGGACAAAAAACCCCGCATCAATCACAGCCACAAGATCCGTCCCG
Source organism: Linum tenue (assembly GCA_946122785.1). Lineage (NCBI taxonomy): Eukaryota > Viridiplantae > Streptophyta > Magnoliopsida > Malpighiales > Linaceae > Linum > Linum tenue. Next base: position 66,715,357 of record CAMGYJ010000008.1, on the reverse strand, counting down.
CCAAGATCGACGGTCCCTATGTGGTTACTCACGGGTGAGTAACAAAGGGTTACTCACCCTATCCTAAGCCGATCGACTTTCATAATAATGAAGCTCTTTATTCCCCTCCCCCTTTATGTTTCCATAAACTACTGTTTGGATTGGTCCCCAATTGACGTAGAACAAACTGAATTATTTGGTTGCAAGATCAGCTTTTGATGACTGCTAATTAATTACCAACAGCATGACCATCCTCGTAAGTAGTAACAAAATTGGGGAGCGGATTCTCTCAATAACCTTGTGGTCAATAACTATGCATAACCCAATAAGAATCCGCCAGATCAACGTCACTTCTCTCTTCTGAAAAGCCTTTAATTCCCCCTTAATCTTTAACGGAAGAGTTCTCGCTCATTTTAAGTCGAAATTTAATTATTTTTTGGACAGTTAGATCATATTAATTGTGTACTTCAAAATGATATTCACTTTGATATATTTTTGAAACAAAAAAAATTGAGCCATTTTTTACTAGTCTATACTGTTGGGCATAGGACTCGGGCCTAACCACGCCAAGGAACCGGGCGCAACTGGATGAGACCCCAACACGGCAGCGCGAGGACCCCGAGTGTGCCGCCTCATCATGGCTAACCACGTCCAGGCGCGAAGAGATGACAGGCGCTAGGGGAGGACTAGCGTAGGCTGAACCAGAAGATGAGGGAAGCGCACCTCTTCCAAGCGGGTAGTCACATCAGGGCCATGAGTGGATCTCTGACTCATCCTAGGTAGAGGGATGGCCTAAAAGCCTTAGTATGCTAGTGGTCACATCATTGTATCCCAGTAGTCACATCACTGTATCTCTCCCTATGTCAACCACTCACCCACCACCATGAAGCCTATAAATATGGCATTTACTACGGTGGGTGAGGGGATCGCATTTTTCACCATTCTCTCTCTACAAGAACTACTTCTCTTTCTAATCTCTCTCTTACTCACTCTCTCTGATTCTGATTCCCCCGATCAAACCCGGTTCTCACGTTTCTTCTCGACCCAAACTCTCATTCGAACCTCACTCCTACACTCAGTTAGGTTCAAACAATTGGCGCCCACCGTGGGGCGGAGAGGAAACGCTGAAAAAGACCCACCAATGGCAGAGCGCAATCTCGAACAACCTGACCAAGCAACGCCGATCAAGGCGATGACTGACCCAAGGGCGTTCGCAGAAGCCAGCAACCTCAACGCGGTACTCATCGAGGAAGAAGAACCGGAGCTGACGCCCAAAGAAATGAGGGAGCTGTTGACGAAACAAAACAACGTCATAGCCGACGTGCAGAGACAAATGAGCCAGGTAATCGCGCTCATGATGAGCAAGGAAGGCGCGCCAACGACGGACGCGACAGCGAGCGCGCCTCAACAAGCCTTGGGAGAAACTTCAGGGACAATCCTGTCGTCGCAACTCGCGCCAGCGGAACTTCCCGCACGCGGGACACAGGAAGTCGAACCACCGGGGCGGGCAGACCTCAGCTTCTTGGAGCAACACCTGACTCCGCAATACCGGCCCAACCCGCCCAAAAAGACCCTACACCAGCCATTGAGCGCGCAAATAATGGCAGAGAACCTAACCGGAGCGCCACCAACCCTCCCGACATACAACGGCACTACCGACCCGGAGGACCACGTGAGCACCTTCTGCCTGCGCATGCAACTCCAAACCAACTCCAACGCCGCGCTATGCAGAACCTTCCCCTCGACATTCACCGGGATATGCCTCGATTGGTACAACCGCCTCCCCAATGGAATCATCAACTCGTTTGAGGAGTTCATACTTCTGTTCACCACAAAATTCGCGTCCCAGAAGCGACGCCCCCTCCACCTCAAGGCCCTGATAGATATCAGGCAAAAAGACGGAGAAAGCCTGAGGGCTTTCTACGCCAGATGGTCCCGGGTAGCAATGTCCGTTCGCGACCTTACTCCCGAAACAGCCGCCCATCACCTCATGGAGGCAACCAACAATATGGAGCTCAAACGGGCCTTAGCAAAAAGGCCCGTCACGCTGTCGACGGAGTTGGAGATGAAGATCGAGAAGGCAATCACGTTGGAAGAAACCCTGGGGGCGGGATCCGTCAGGCGCTTCGAACCGGCGAGAATGTCGCGAGAGGAACAGACGCGTCGACAACCTCCGACCCCAATCCCACGGGACCAACTACTACAGATGCACAGTGGTCCGAAGCGCAACCCCCCTCCCCCACCAGAGCAGGGACAGCGCGGGCGATCGCCAGACAGGCGCGTATCCAATGCCTACACGCCCCTCAATGACTCCGTGAGAAACGTGTTCCACGTCCTCCGCGAGAAAGGATACAAGCTTAACTGGCCTGCCCCGCTGAAGTCTCAACCCTACATGCGCGACCCGAGCAGGCATTGTGAATTCCACAGAGCAACGGGGCATAAGACAGAAGAATGCCGAGATTTACGGTACGAAATAGAGGGCCTCGTACGACGAGGGTTGCTAACTGAGTTCACCCACGTGAAAAAGGAGCAAGTCGAAGCGCCGCAACAACCACCCCCACCCCCACAAGCCGATTACGACGATGACACAGGCGCGTATGTAGTGCGCAAAGAAATTGGGGTGGTAACGGTCGAAGGAGATCGTCCCAAGAAGAAAACCAAGCGTGAGCGCGCAACGGAATGCGCGGCTGTCGACGCACCGCCTAAGTTCAATCTGAGCTTCGGCGACGCGGAGTTCCCACAAGGAATCCCGTCGGAGGAGCCACTCATCGTCACCGCGCTGATTGCCGCCTGCAAGACCCACCGTCTCCTGATAGACGGGGGTAGTGCGGCCGACATCCTCTTCCAGAGTACCATCAACAAAATGGATATCGATCCGCGCCTAATCAGGCGCGCACACGGCAACTTAGTTGGTTTCTCCGGAACCAGAGTCCCGGTAATTGGAATGGTCACCCTCCCAGTGGTTATTGGGGACCAGGAGCCCCGCGTCTCCAAGCAAATAGAGTTCACAATCGTCGATTGCGAATCGGCGCACAATGGCATCTTGGGCCGACCTTTCCTCGCGAAGTTCATGGCCCTCCCATCGACGTGTCACCAGAAGCTCAAGTTTCCAACACAGGGAGGAGTCGGGGAGGCGCGAGGAACGACTTGGGAAGACCGCGTTGTGGCACGCCAAACCAACATCGTCGACACAAGAGCAGAAGAGCCCCGCCCGGAATCCATGGATTCCGATTTCGAGGTCGCGCTAGACCCTGCCGAGCCGACCAGGAAGATACGCATCTCCACTCACGTCAGCAGCGACGCAATCGAACCACTCATAGCGCTGCTGAAGGAGTACAAGGAGCTCTTCGCGTGGTGCACAGAGGACATGCCAGGAGTGCCCAGGGAGGTAGCGCAGCATAGCCTCGCGGTCCCAGCCGGCGCCGAACCAAGGCAACAAGGGCGGAGAACGTTCACCGGGGACAAGCTGAAGGCGATAGAAGAGGAGGTTGCGCGCCTGCTAGCAGCCGGATTGATCCGCCCCGTGAAGTACCCGAAGTGGCTGGCGAACGTGGTCCTGGTCAAAAAATCGTCAGGAGCCTGGCGGATGTGCGTTGACTACACCACAATCAACAAAGTATGCCCGGGAGACCCTTACCCCCTGCCGCGCATCGACCAGCTGATCGACGCGACCGCCGACCACGAGACGTTGTCCTTCCTCGACATGTTCTCAGGATATCACCAAATCCAAATGTCCAAGGAAGATGAAGAAAAAACGGCTTTCATGACACCTTTCGGGAACTTCTGCTTCGTAGGTATGCCGTTCGGGTTGAAAAACGCGGGCGCGACATACCAAAGAATGATCGACGCAGTTTTCTCGCAGCAAATCGGGCGGAACATCGAGGCGTATGTGGACGACCTCATCGTCAAAACCAAGGCGGGTAAGTCACACCTGGAGGACCTGCGCGAGACCTTCGAAGCCCTCCGCAAGCACAGCCTTCGCCTCAATCCACTCAAGTGCGTCTTTGGAGCAGAGGCGGGGAAATTTCTGGGGTTCATGATAACCAAGCGCGGCATAGAGGTCGATCCGAAGCAAATCACCGCGGTCCAACAACTACGAGCGCCGCGGAACGCATTGGAAATCCAATCTCTGAACGGCAAGATAGCGGCACTGGGGAGGTTCATACCAAGGTCCGCTGACAAATGCGCGCCCTTCTTCCAGACACTCAAGAACGGGACGCGCTTCGCATGGTCCACGGAATGCGAAGCGGCCTTCCAGGAATTAAAGGCGTATCTTGTATCCCCCCCTGTACTGACCGCTCCCAAGCTTAATGAAAAACTTTTCTTGTATCTCGCCGTGTCAACAAGAGCCGTGAGCGCGGTTCTGATATCTAGGAGGGATGGCAGGACTGAGCAACCAGTGTATTACACCTCGCGCACTCTCGTTAGCGCGGAAACAAGATATTCCTCGATCGAGAAAGCTGCCCTGGCGTTAGTGAGCGCTTCGCAGAAACTGCGCCCGTACTTTCAAGCGCACCAGGTCACCGTCCTGACCAACCTGCCACTAAAAAAGATTCTGACTTCAATGGAAGTGTCGGGGCGCATGGTCAAATGGGCGGTGGAGCTCTCGGAGTACGATATTCAATACGCGCCGAGGCCAGCAATCAAGGCCCAAATCTTAGCGGACTTCATCGCGGAAGGGGTGACCCTCGAAACAACGCCGGAGGGCGTTTGGGAAGTCTATGTCGATGGAGCGGCAAGTAAGCATGGCGCCGGAGCAGGGGTTGTGGTGCGCACACCTGCCGGCGTAATGCACGAAATCGCAATCAGGTTCAGGGCGTTGAAGACAAACAACGCCGCGGAATACGAGGCCATCTTGGCAGGAATGACGGCCGCTCACGACCTCGGGGCAAGAACGGTGCGTATACTTTCCGACTCCTCCCTGGCGGTCAACCAACTGAATGGTGCGTTCGACGCAAAGGAAGACACACTGGCGCATTACATGGAGCGCGTTAAGCAGAGGGCCACAACATTCGAATCAGTAACGTATGCACAGATACCAAGGGAGGAAAATGCGCATGCCGACGCGCTATCCAAGCTAGCAACGGCTACAGACTTCGAATCGACGCGCCTCGTGTCCGTCCAAAAAGAAGAAGATGAAACCACCCCGGGGGTAGCAGTCAACACGACCCAGCTCGTGCCATACGAAGATTGGAGACATCCAATTATGAAGTACCTCCAAGAGGGGGTGGTGCCAGAAGACCCCAAGCAAGCTTGGGCTCTAAGGCAAAAGGCAGCTCGTTGCACGCTTATCGAGGGAGAATTATACCGAAGGTCGTACTCGGGTGTATACCTCAAATGCATTGGGCAGGAGGAGGCGCACGACCTAGTGCGTGAACTGCACGAGGGGCTGTGCGCAATGCACGCGGGGCCGCGCAGCATGGAGCGTACCATCCTTTTGCATGGATACTACTGGCCGCGAGTCAAGAAAGATACGAAGAGCTATACAGACCAGTGCCATAAATGCCAAGTCAACGCGCGCCAACACCATTTGCCGGCCACCGAGCTCCAGGGCAACTTAAGCCCATGGCCTTTCGCGCAATGGGGAGTTGATCTCTTGGGCCCCTTCCCAACAGCAAAGGGGAAGCGCAAATACATAATCGTGGCGGTCGACTACTTCACTAAGTGGATCGAGGCCGAGGCGCTGGCGTCCATAACGGCGCAGCAGGTAACACGTTTCTTGCGCAACAACATTTTGTCGCGCTTCGGGGTTCCGAATGCACTCATCTTCGACCACGGGAAGCAATTCGATTGCGCAGAAGTAATGGACTTCTGCGACGAGGTGGGAATCATTGCAAGATTCGCGTCGGTCGCTTACCCTCAAGCCAACGGCCAAGCGGAGTCCTCCAATAAAGCGATCTTGCATGGCCTCCACACTCGCCTGAATGAAGCCAAGGGCAATTGGGCGGACGAACTCCACACAGTGCTATGGGCGCACCGCACCACGTACAAAGTGGCAACGGGCGAAACCCCCTTCGCTCTGACGTACGGCACTGACGCGGTGATTCCCATCGAGACAACGACGCCGACCTACCGAATCACCGGGTACAACGAAGAAGCAAACGACGAGGCGCGCCTACTAGAGCTCGAGTTGTCGCAGGAAAGGCGTGAGTTGGCAGCCATCAGGCTAGCCGCCATGAAAGAACAGGTAGCCAAGTACCATAACGCGAAGCTGGTCCCGCACAAGTTGATCCTTGGCGACCAAGTGCTGCGGCGGAACTTCCGCCCTGACCCCAGGCACGGGAAGCTTGCCTCGACATGGGAAGGCCCTTACTTGATCCGCGAAGTGGTAGGCGCCAACACATTCAAACTCAGCGAGATGGGGGGCAACAAGGTTCCAAGAACATGGAATGCGCAGAATCTAAGGAAATACCACCGCGCCGGTTAACGTGTACCACGTTTGTAATAGCGCGTTAGCGCAATAAATAAAAGGACATGGTTCCACGGAACAAAACTTAGCAATAGTCCAGCACTATTCGCGCCCAATCGGTTCGAAAGAACAAAAAATTAGTATGAGTCCAGCACTCTGCGCTCAGTTCCACGGAACAAAACTTAGCAATAGTCCAGCACTATTCGCGCCCAATCAGTTCGAAAGAACAAAAAATTAGTATGAGTCCAGCACTCTGCGCTCAGTTCCACGGAACAAAACTTAGCAATAGTCCAGCACTATTCGCGCCCAATCAGTTCGAAAGAACAAAAAATTAGTATGAGTCCAGCACTCTGCGCTCAGTTCCACGGAACAAAACTTAGCAATAGTCCAGCACTATTCGCGCCCAATCAGTTCGAAAGAACAAAAAATTAGTATGAGTCCAGCACTCTGCGCTCAGTTCCACGGAACAAAACTTAGCAATAGTCCAGCACTATTCGCGCCCAATCAGTTCGAAAGAACAAAAAATTAGTATGAGTCCAGCACTCTGCGCTCAGTTCCACGGAACAAAACTTAGCAATAGTCCAGCACTATTCGCGCAAAAGGACACGGTTCGAAAGAACAAAATATTAGCAATAGTCTAGCACTATTCGCGCCTAAGTTCGAAAGAACAAAGATGAGCACCCAGCTCGCACATCCTCCGCGCGAGGTGACAAGGCAAAAGCAGTGGTTGTCGCTCATTCGCGCACACAAAGTTATTACTCATTCGCGCACACAAACATAGTCGAAAATCCTTTGTTCTATTCAAAGAGGGAGCCATGATGCCGTGCGCGGCTACACACAAAAAAAAAAAAAAAAAAAAAAAAGAAGAGTACAAGAAAACAACAAAACAGCTAAGGCTCAATTGGGCCACATCTAAGCAGAACCAGTATCGGGCTGTCCGCCCTCCCTGCTCAACTTGCGGCGCAATAGAGGACGCTCTTCTTCCTCGTCCTCCTCATCTTCGTCGGCCACCTCTCCATCCTTCCTCTCCTCCCCTGTCGGACGCTCAACCTCCTCCCGGCGCTCCACTTCTTCCTCCTCCTCTTCCTCGGACTCGGAGTCAGAATCCAAAGGACGCTTCTCGCTGATCCACACTTTGACGTGATGAACCATCTCGCGAGTGTCCCAGCGCATCCCCGGATTCTCAGGGCGGACCTTCTTACCAACCGCTATCACGGCCTTGGTCATGGCATCCGCCATGATCTTCCCGAAAGGTTGGGAAGACTTGAACTGGCGGACAGCCGCGACTTCAGCTGCGCGAACGGCCTCCGCCTTAGCAACGGTGTGAAGGCGAACAAGGTCGTCCTTCTCCTTCTGGAACTCCTCGCGAGCTTTGCGCAATCTCTCAGAAAAGGAGACTTCCAGTTCTTCTCGGAGAGCAGTGCGCTCCTCGTTCCGCACCTGCTCTTTGGCCGCCTCAACGTCCGCGGCCAATCGGCTCTGCAAAAGGCCGAGTGACTCCAGTGCCTCGTTGGCCTTAGAGGTAGCGTCCTCCGCGCGATTGTTCGCCCCGAGGACCTTCCCCTCCAGCTGCACGATTTGCGCCTCGTCGGCCTTCATCTTGGCGCGCATCGAGGCGCGCTCTTGCTGAGCGCGAAAGGTCGCCGACAAACCCTGCAACGCCACGAGTCTTAGCCAAGCAAAAAAGAAGGGGGGAGGCTAAGAAAATAAACCTTAACCTAAACCGAGTCTTACCGCGAAATGGATCTGCGCCAGATCGTGAAGAGGGTCCGTCTTCTCCACCCGCGGGGGAACGGAGAGAATGGGCCCGATCGCCCGAAGCGCATGATTGGCTGACACCAAGTTGCACGCCGCGGCGGTGTGAATCCGCACGTCGCGGACTTGGTGGACGGCGGCGGAAGGAGGTACAGCGCTGACGGGAGGAGTGGTAGCGGATGTCCCGGATGAGCTGCCAGCCCCATCCCCCCCTCGACGAGCGGGCCGGCTCACCGTCGCCTCGGGCTCCGAAAGCGCCAGTGAGAGCTGCTGCGCGGCGGACAATTGTGGCGTCGCGGGCAGTTGCTTCGCCGCTTGGACGGTTGGCTCCGCTATGCGAAGGGTCTTGCGGGGCCTCTCTACAACCTGCGGTTGCGGTTGCTCGACCTCCTTCCGCTTCGAGGGTTTTGGCGCCGCGCCGACCTTCTTCTTCCTTTTCTTGTCGGCACGCGGCGCGACGTCATCCACTGACATCATACTCGCGAGGGAAGAGAAGTCAACACCTGCGCCAATAAATCGTAAGAGAGCGGTTAATAAGATAGAATACAAAAAGGAAGGAAACATAACTAACCATCTCCAAAGAGCTCTTCCAAACAGGCTTCGCGGACTCCCCGCTTGTATAAATTCATGCGGTGAGGCATGCAAGCTTCATACTCATCGTTGAGCCCGTCGTATTTACCGACGTCGGACTCGAAACCGGCTATACTGCCCTTCATCCAGGTGGTGGGCTCCGGCAGCGACCCACTCGCCCATTCCCCGGGAGCGGGCTTAACATAGAAAAACTGACCAAACCAAGTCTTCTTCAACTTGGGCGAGCCGTACACGAAGCCATCGGGGCGGTGGTCGCGCCGCTGGATGGAGAGACAGTCGCTCACCTTTGTCGGCTCCTTGATTTTGTACATCTTGCGGAATAAGCCGTAAGTAGGCACGATGTTAAGCCTCTTGCACGCGAGACGAAGGCAACTCGCGTGCATGATCACTGACGGGGAGAGCCGACCGATGGAGCATTTGAGGCGGTCGTATATGGCGCATAACAGCGGGTCGATGGGGAACTTGAACCCCATAACCCAGTATTCGGCATACACACCGAACCACCCAGGGGGGCAGTTACCCACCATACTGCGCACCGAGGGAGCGGCGTACTCCCAACTGGGGGGCAAACCCAGTCCGCGAACCAACTCCTCCACGTCATCCACGTCATACGTCGAGGAGTGCTCGGGTCCGCGCTTGAGATTGTCAGACGGCGCCGGCTGGTCACCCCACATCTCCGCCCATTCGATCACGCGGTATGTAGAGCCAACACCCTGCGGCCCCAAGCGGGCCATGGCTTCGGTAACGCGCTCGACTGCTCGCGGCGCGAATTGCACATCAAAGTCTCCTTGCTCTGTCTCATCGCCGAAGTCTTCATCGTCGGCGACTTCATCGTCGCCGACCTCACCATCGGCGACTTCCTCGTCGGCGATTTCCTCGTCGGCCGCTTCGTCGCCGGCAACCGACCCACCACCCTGGTTACGCCGAATAATCAGAGTCCCCCGAGCCGGCCGCGCCACCTCCCCACTACCGGAAGCGGTTATACCCTGATCAGAAGAGCTTCCGGCCCCATCGCCCGACCTAGCATCGAACGTCGGCGTCGCCGGAAATCCACCACCACTACTGCCACCCCCACCGTCGGATCCACCGTTCCAATCCCCAGAACCTCCATTCCCACCACCGGAATGGTCAGAAGAAGTATGCGAGAGAGGAGAGACATTACCTTCTTCGCCTTGTACGACCTCGGCCTCCTGGTTGTTGATGTTGGACATGATATCGACTCGAAATCGATCAACAGCAGAAGAGGATTGGGGTAGTAAAAGGAGGAGAGAAAATCTCGAGGAAAGAGAAGTGAAGGAGAAGGGAAATCTTAGGAAAACAAAAGCGAGGCTATGATCGGAGAAAACAAGTGAGCCCTCCTCCCTTCAACAATCTCATATTTATAATTGATCCGGGGGAAAGCGAAGGGCCAAGGCCGTTCGGCGGAATGCGAAAGGTTAAAGCCACATTGGGATCCGTAACAGTCAGATCCCACCAAATCTTTTCGAAATTCAAAAAACCCCCGCCCAAATAGCCTAACCACACAGTGACACGTGGACACCTACGATCATAGGCATTAGTCGGCGACGCCACCAGCGCCGCGCACCGACTGGGGGGCATGGCACACCCGCGAGGAAAAGAAAGACACGCATCGACGGGCATCGCGCGCGAGTATCACGCTCAACGAACAAAAATCAACCGCGAGCGCTTATCGCGAGGATAACGCCTGGAAGAGGAAAACATGCGTCGTGCTGCGAAAAGAACCCGCGAGGAAAAGAAAGACACGCATCGACGGGCATCGCGCGCGAGTATCACGCTCAACGAACAAAAATCAACCGCGAGCGCTTATCGCGAGGATAACGCCTGGAAGAGGAAAACATGCGTCGTGCTGCGAAAAGAAAACAACTCCACGAGCGCATCGCGCGCGAGTATCGCGCTCAGCGAACAAAGACCAACAACGAGCGCATTAGCGCGTACCGCGCACGAAGAAAACGACCCCGTACGCACAACAGCGCGCGCCAAGCATTGCGCGTGGCGACCGAATGAAGCCCAACAACGAGCGCGATGGCACATGGCGTCAGGGCAAGGCGACGCCAGTTCATAGTATCGCGCACGTCGGCGCCAACCAATAGCTACAAGCGGACCGGCCCGAGTCCGGAGGAAACCTAAACAGGGGGCGTTCACAAAACACCCCCTGCTGGGGGGCAATTGTTGGGCATAGGACTCGGGCCTAACCACGCCAAGGAACCGGGCGCAACTGGATGAGACCCCAACACGGCAGCGCGAGGACCCCGAGTGTGCCGCCTCATCATGGCTAACCACGTCCAGGCGCGAAGAGATGACAGGCGCTAGGGGAGGACTAGCGTAGGCTGAACCAGAAGATGAGGGAAGCGCACCTCTTCCAAGCGGGTAGTCACATCAGGGCCATGAGTGGATCTCTGACTCATCCTAGGTAGAGGGATGGCCTAAAAGCCTTAGTATGCTAGTGGTCACATCATTGTATCCCAGTAGTCACATCACTGTATCTCTCCCTATGTCAACCACTCACCCACCACCATGAAGCCTATAAATATGGCATTTACTACGGTGGGTGAGGGGATCGCATTTTTCACCATTCTCTCTCTACAAGAACTACTTCTCTTTCTAATCTCTCTCTTACTCACTCTCTCTGATTCTGATTCCCCCGATCAAACCCGGTTCTCACGTTTCTTCTCGACCCAAACTCTCATTCGAACCTCACTCCTACACTCAGTTAGGTTCAAACATATACCATATGGTATTAACTGGTATTGAAATAAGAGCATACCTGTGGTATGAAAAGCGTACCATGGTAGTATGAACAAACCAAGACTGTAGGATGGTTGAATACATGATAGTATAAGTATATTAACTGTCATTTACGACTTTTAACATTGTGTACCACAAGATACCACCCCGTACCAGGGTGGTATTGTGTGGTATTTTTTGAATGAAGGATCCAGATTTAGTTATTGATGGGTGCATAACCCATGATTATGCACCGTATCTTGAGCCACAAAATAGTAGTCCAACTAGTTAAAGTATTGAATTCACCTAAACAAATTCTTGAGTTAATTCCACTCTTTCCTTAAAAGTCCGTTCAGTGCACCCTTTCACCCTTACCGCAACAAAAAAAAAAACAAAAAACCCGACATCATTAGCAAGACGAAGATCGAACAAAACTCTAATGCGTGATAGGGTTTCACGCACCGGAGAACTCGAGCGATTTGACGAACGAACTAGAAAACACGATAAAAGAGCTACTTTTCTCTACTAACTAGTAAGTACTAATACTTTGTTAATCGAATGAATAAAACGAAGAGCAAAGGTACATATTTATAGGACTTATCATACAAACCCTTTCCTCTTAAAACAAGGAAACCCAATCCCAAAACAATAAGTAAACGATTACTTCCTAAACAAGACACAGTAAATAATAATTCTATACCAAACTAATACGAATAACCAAATAATAACCGAATATTCCAACAAATAATTAATACAAAAACAACATCAACAACAACAACAACAACAATAATAATAATAATAATAATAATAGTCTCAATGGGCTCGGCCCAGGATGCTATCACGCATCAATCCTCCCCCCTTTTAACAACCTCGTCCCCGAGGTTGTCTTTCGCTCCATCTCCATCTCCATCTTCCTCCTTGAAATCGCCGATCATGAAGAAAACATTCGTGTTGGTGCAACGATGCCCATACGTGAACCTCTCGTCGCAGTTATAGCACAATCTGTCACGACGACATCTAGTAGTTACCTCCAGTGACAGGTCGCGGATGATTCGTCATGGTGGAGGTGGTGGAGCTCTTCTTGGTACTGGCGCAGTTGGCGGAGCAGTTGGCGGCGGCGCCATAATCATTTTGGCGGCAGTGGAGGCAGCTCGCGACACGCTCTGTGTTGCTCCCTTCTCCAGTCGCATCTCCTCTTCATGTATCTTGTCTGTTGATACGCCTCCCTAGTGGTTTGCAGATTCAAAGCTCGAATATAGGCGGATATTTCTAGCTTCAATCCGCCCATAATCGCAACTTCTCGAAGGTATGTTGATATTTGTCAACAAATCCGGTTTGACGAATTTTGGCCAACGTCTCATGTCCAGACGACTTCTCCGATGACCCATACCTCTTCCATAACTCGGTGCACAGACTACTCCAAGTCATCATCACTCCATGCTTCGCGAACTCTTCATCTAGCCACATGATCCATTGGTTCGCATCGTCATCCATGCGATAAGTAGCCAGCGCCACTTTCTGCTCTTCTGGAATGCACTGGTAACGGAAGTACTTCTCAACACGCGAGACCCATCCAGATGGATTCTCTTTGCCAGTGAACTTCGGAAACTCGAGTGGAGCGATGTGACCTCAAAACATAGCTTGGTCTGGCTCTTCATAGTGACTCGCGTGAGTCATGTGTTGGACGAACTCAGTCGATCTGTACTGGTATGGTACGACCGGTCTGTTGAGTTGTACTCGTCGCACCATCAATCCAACCAAGCCCTCCAGCGCAGGCCTAATCACCGACCAGGTCCCGGCCCAACCTCCTCCTGCTGCTGCCCACAAACCACCTGGCCTAAACAACCCATGCGCCCCTGGCTCGTTGTAGCTCAGACCGCCAGCGTGGAAGCCTGGCCCAATTGGCCCATCCTCAACTCGGCCTCCCCCATTCGCTCCCGTCTCAACTCCATAGAGTAGCGCCACAGTTAGCCAGTCCATGTTCGGCCCAAGCCCATGGAGTGTTCCCCCACGATTGGTGAGCTCGGAAATGGCCCGGTCGGTGGCCTTCTCCCTCGAGCGACGACCCCCTCTTCCTCTCAATCGACGGTGAGGGTTCCCCGGCCTGCTCCAACGGGAATCTCACGACCAATCCCTCTATTGAGCGCCCCGTCTCGGTGCATCTCTTCGCCACGCCTCACATCCCCTGTGCAAACCTTGTTCGCTCCGCCTAACGTCTTCCCCGACATCGACGTCGAACTCCAGCTCGTAGGAGAGAGAGTCTCCCCGTCGACGGTCCTTCAGTTTCTCCACCGAGGAGATCTGATCGGTAATGCAGCCTCCCTTCCCAGTGCCGCGGTCAAGCTCCCTCGGCGACTCAGTCGCCTTCCTTCCCCATGGCGAATTGTGGAGAAGTGCAAGGATCGAGCTAACATCGTCGGCTAGCCAATTCTGTTCAATGCGAAAGACATTGATCTCCTCCTTCAAATGATCCTAGCCGTCATGAAGCTTCTCCTGACCGCTGAAGTTGCCCTACGTCAACGCGTAGATGCTCCAGAGCTTCTTTATGCTCGCAGTTCAGGACATCTGTTGATGTGACTTGAATCAGACTATCAGCCGCTACGACTGGTAGTCGGGGGTCTCGCTGCCCGGTCAGTGAGTGGGGTCCAGGGGCAACGCCCCGGTGGGGGTGCGGGGGCAATGTTATTTGGGTTCGGGTTCTGGGCCTGTTCTGTAACCGTTTCCTTTGCCATATTGGATTAGGTTTAGACCCACATGGAGAAGTACAATAAATACTTATCATACTCCTCTATAATCTGTAATCTCCTCGATATAGTGAAACTGGCTCTCTCTCGCCCGTGGACTAGCTAACACACATCGTGTTAGTGAATCACATAAATCGTGTGTCTGTATTTTTCAATTCTCGCTTTCGTATTCTTGCTTTATCGATTCCGCGAATTTCCCGATCCGTAGCAGAGCGTTTATAACAAGTGGTATCAGAGCCGCAGTTGGAAATCTAGCTAGGATTTTCGATTCAGAAGAATGACGTCGGTGAACATGAAGATCGAAAAGTAGAAAAGGAAGAATAGCTTCGCTATATGGCAGATCAAGATGTAGGCTTTATTGAAACAACAAGGGTTGTGGGGGCCGCTGTCTGCGAAACAGAAGAAGGCAGCGGTCGAAGACGCTGAGGGGAATACCCTGGAGGAGAAGGCCCACTCCACCATCATGCTATCGTTGTCTGATCACGTCATCATTGAAGTTGCTGCTGAGAAGACTGCCGCGGGCTTGTGGTTGAAACTAGAGAGTCTGTACATGGCTAAGTCTCTAACCAACAAGCTGCATCTCAAGCAACGGTTGTTCAGCTTGATGATGCAAGAAGGTACGCCTTTGAGGGAACATGTCGGACAACTTAACTCTATTTTGCTGGATCTGCGTAATATAGATGTTCAAGTTAATGACGAGGATGCTACCCTAATCCTGCTGGTTTCTTTGCCGAGTTCATATGAGAATTTCGTTGATTCTCTTATTGCCGGTAAAGAAAGAGTGTCGTTGGAGGATGTCAAGTCTGCTCTTCATACGAGAGAGATCAGGCATAAGGCGTCCGGATCTGGTACAGGTGGTGAGGCATCAGGTTTGGCTGTTACAGGTGGAAAGGGAAAGAAGAAATCTAGTAAAGGGAATTCGAATAAGAATTCCAAGGGTCCCGGTCCACAGCCAGGTGTTGCTTGTCATAATTGTAAGGAAGTGGGGCATTGGAAGTACAACTATCCCAAGACAAGAGGAAAACAGAAGAAACAAGGTTCAGTTGCCGTGGCAGAAGTGGACAACAGTTCTGAAGACGATCTCGCCTTGGCTGTAGATGAGAAGGCACATCGTGGGGATGTGTGGTTTCTAGATACTGCAGCCTCATACCATATGTCTCCGAACAGGGATTGCTTCACAACCTACGAGCAAATAGATGGTGGCAACGTGGTCATGGCAAATGGAGTTGTCTGCAAGGTTGTTGGAATCGGGTCCATAAAGGTTCGGGCACATGATGGTTCGTTCTGTAACGTGAATGATGTCAGGCATGTTCCACGAATGACAAAGAACCTGATCTCCTTGAGTCTACTCGACACCAAGGGTTTCAGCTTCAAAGGAAAAGGTGGAGTTCTGTATGTGTGCAAAGGTTCAAGGAAGGTGCTGAAGGGCGTGAAGCGTGGGACCTTGTATGCATTACAAGGGTTTGTGTTGTCTGGTTCTGCTGCAATTGCATCGTCTCAGGTTCATCAGGAAGATATGACCACTCTCTGGCACATGAGACTGGGGCATATGAGTGAACGGGGGATGCAAGTTCTATCGAAGAGGGATCTCCTTTGCGGGCACAAGGTGCAGAATTTGGAATTCTGTGAGCATTGTGCGTTTAGGAAGCTACATCGCAGCAAGTTTCCCAAGAAGGGTATCCACCGGACGAAGGGGATACTGGATTACCTCCACTCCGACTGTTGGGGTCCTTCACGAGTTGAATCAATTGGAGGCAGCAGGTATTTTCTGTCTATTATTGATGATTATTCGAGATTTACTTGGATTTTCATGATGAAGCAGAAAAGTGAGGCTTTCACGAAGTTCAACCAGTGAAAGATATTGGTGGAGAATCAGACCGGGAAGAAGATCAAGAAGCTGCGAACGGACAATGGTTTGGAGTTCTGTAATTCTGAGTTCAACGAATTCTGCAAGGATGAAGGGATTGCTCGTCATCGGACCGTGAGAGATACACCCCAGCAGAATGGCGTTGGAGAAAGGATGAACCAGACATTGTTGGAGAGAGCATGATGCATGCTCTCTAATGCTGGACTAAAGAGAAGATTCTGGGCAGAAGCAGTTAACATGGCGTGCTTCCTGATCAACCGTGGACCTCACACAGGTATCGAGTGTAAGACTCCTTATGAAGTATGGTATGGTAAGCCTGTTGATTACTCTTCACTGAGAGTTTTTGGGTGTCCTGTTTATTATCATGTGGATGAGGGTAAATTGAACCCAAGGGCAAAGAAGGGTGTATTTGTGGGTACGGAGATGGAGTTAAGGGATTTCGAGTCTGGTCACCTTCTGAGCATCGAGTTATACTTAGTAGAAATGTGATATTTGATGAGAAGTCTATGTTTAACCCCATGTTGAAGGTCACTGTTGTTGAGGGTAGCAGGAATGTTGATAAGCAGGTGGAGCTGCAAACTCTCAAGTGAGTGAGTTTGAGCACCAAGGTGGAGAAGATCAACATGATGAAGATGTCTCTGCAGAGCCAGAAACTTCAGAGTCCAGTGCACGAGCTCAACAGTCTATGGCTTCCGGTAGACCGAAGAGAGCGACTGCGGGAGTACCTCCATAGAGGTATGGCTTCGAGGACATGGTGGCGTATTCATTTCAGGTTACTGAAGAAGTGGATGCAGGAGAGCCACAGTCCTATAGAGAAGCAGTTTCGGGTGGTGAAGCTGATCAGTAGCTTGCCGTAATGGGAGATGAGATGGAATCCCATGACAGGAATCAGACTTGGGAGCTAGTCAAACGACCACAGGGAAGGAAGATTGTTACAAACAAGTGGATCTACAAGAAGAAGGAAGGAATCATTTCGGAAGAGGGCATTAAATTTAAAGCTCGGGTGGTTGCACGAGGCTTCTCGCAGAGGGAAGGAGTTGACTACAATGAGATTTTCTCACCAGTAGTCATACATACTTCGATCAGAGTGCTACTAGCAATAGTGGCACATTATGACTTGGAGTTCGAGCAGCTAGACGTGAAGACAGCTTTCCTACATGGAGAGTTGGAGGAAGAAATTTACATGACTCAGCCAGAAGGATTCCGGGTTCCGGGAAAAGAAGACTATGTTTGTAAGCTGAAGAAGTCCTTGTATGGACTTAAGCAGTCTCCGAGGCAGTGGTACAAGAGATTTGACAGTTACATGCTTGAGCTGGGCTACAACAGAAGTCCATATGATTGTTGTGTATATCACAACAAGGCAGATGATGGTTCGATGATATATCTAGTTCAGTATGTGGATGATATGCTCATAGCTGCGAGGTCGACGTCTGATATCCAGAAGTTAAAGGGGTTTCTCAGTGCTGAGTTTGAGATGAGGGATTTGGGAGCTGCTCAGAAGATCTTGGGTATGGAGATCTACAGGGACAAGTCGAAGAAAAAACTTTTCTTGTCACAGAAGAGCTACATACAGAAGATACTGTCGAGGTTGTGCATGTCTTCAGCAAAGCCCTTAAGTACTCCTAGTGCTTCAAATGTTCATCTATCCTTAGCTTATGCACCACGGTCAGAGGCTGAGAAGGAGTACATGTCGAGATTCCCATATGCTAGTGCAGTAGGTAGCTTGATGTACGCCATGGTATGCACTAGACCTGATCTTGCACATGTTGTTAGTGTTGTCAGCAGGTTCATGATACAACATGGGAAGGAGCATTGGCAGGCTGTGAAGAGGATCTTCCGGTACCTCAAGGGTACACCTGATGTGGGGATTAGCTTCGAAAGTGATATAGAGTGCTTGGTGTCTGGGTATTCTGACTCGGACTATGCTGGAGATGTTGACTCGAGGAGATCGATGACCGGTTATGTATTCACTCTTGGGAGTTTTGTAGTGAGATCGAAGGCAACTCTGCAGTCGGCGGTGACATTGTCTACTACCGAGGCAGAGTATATGGCGTTGACAGAAGCTGCTAAGGAGGGAATATGGTTGAAGGGACTGGTTGGTGATCTGGGTCTACATCATGATCATGCAGTGGTGTATTTCGACAGTTTGAGTGCAATATGCTTGGCCAAGGATCTAGTCCATCATGAAAGAACTAAGCACATCGACGTGAGGTATCATTTCTTGAGGACAGAGAAGAGGATTAAGGTGAAGAAGGTTGGCACCGCAGATAATCATGTAGATATGTTCACGAAGCCGGTTCCACATGGCAAGTTCCAAAACTGTTTGGACTTGCTGAATGTCTTGAGTGGGTGACTCCACCCTGTGGGACATTGATGGTGGGAGAGAGAGAGAAGGAGCAGAGTACATCAAATATTTCAGAGGAAGAGGATTCAAGTCAAGGTGGAGATTTGTTGATGCGACTTGAATCGGACTATCAGCCACTACGACTCGGGTTCTAGGCCTGGTTTATAACCGTTTCCTTTGCCAGATTGGATTAGGTTTAGACCCACATGGAGAAGTACTATAAATACTTAGCATACTCCTCTGTAATCTGTAATCTCCTCGATATAGTGAAACTGGCTCTCTCTCGCCCGTGGACTAGCTAACACACCGTGTTAGTGAACCACGTAAATCGTGTGTATGTGTTTTCGATTCTCACTTTCGTATTCTTGCTTTATCGATTCCGGCTATTTCCCAATTCGTAGCAACGCATTTATAACAGCATCCTAGGCTTCAATCCTTGCTGTGATCGCCT
This sequence comes from Linum tenue, assembly GCA_946122785.1. Lineage (NCBI taxonomy): Eukaryota > Viridiplantae > Streptophyta > Magnoliopsida > Malpighiales > Linaceae > Linum > Linum tenue. Next base: position 66,696,472 of record CAMGYJ010000008.1, on the reverse strand, counting down.
GTTGGTGGCCGACGATCGCTTAGATCTATGGCCCGATCTCCTCGTCGTCGACAGTTTTCAGTGATGAAGACTACGTTGATGGCTTGCGTGGAGGCATCGTTCCTTGGCTTGGTTCACTCGGAACCAGGCTCTGATACCAATTGATGTGTGATAGGGTTTTACGCACCGGAGAACTCGAGCGATTTGGCAAAAGAACTAGAAAACACGATAAAAGAGCTTCTTTTCTCTACTAACTACTAATAATTTATTAATCAAATGAATAAAGCGAAGAGCAAATGTACATATGTATAGGACTAATCCTACAAACCCCTTCCTCGTAATACAAGGAAACTCAATCCCAAAACAATAAGTGAACGATTACCTCTTAAACAAGACACATTAAATAATAATACTAGATCCAAACTAATACGAATAACCAAATAATAACCGAATATTCCAATAAATAATTAATACGAAAATAATAATAATAATAATAATAATAATAATAATAGTCCAATGGGCTCGGCCCAGGATGCTATCACGCATCATGCTCTTCTTCCATGTGTGAATGATCTTCTAGGATCGCAGAGTACATAATTAGATGTTTGGATTATCTTGACGTAGCATTTTTTTTTTTTTTTTCATTTGTGGTCAATTCCAAGACTGCAAAATTCTCAGAAAATTTACAAAATCAAATATCATAGACAGTAGCAGAGCCAGGTTGTAAATCTAGGTGTGTCCTTTTTTAAAATATAAACGTATATATAAATAATTATTTAATAATTAAAATTAAAATTGAATGGAAACTAGCGGACTAGAAAAGAGAGAGCCCAGTAGCAGAGGCTTCTGCTTAGACTTCATAATTCTTGGACAAAATTGAATAGGATAATTGAGAAAAAAGAACTCAAATAGAGATTTATTTCAATGGAAGATTTCATTTATAGCGTATAAATTAATTTTATATCAATCAAATAACAAAACTTGAGCTTCCTTGTAATGGTAAAATACTTTTTATACTATATCAATATGATGAATTTAAATATTTGATCCCTTACATAAATATATATAGGAATATATTAATTTTTTTTTATCAAAATTTACCTGTGTCCTGGGACACATCCCAAACCATCTCCCTCCGCCTATGATCATAGACAAGAATACAATCCAAATTCAAAGAAAAGTGATGCTTGAATAACGAGATAGTATGCACACTCAGTAACCTTTTTTGTAAATAAAAAACTTGAACATACCAATCTCTCTACATTAATGAACAATACTGCAATGGGAGCACATCCAGTCAGTAATCTTGTGATACAATAACCTCATGCATAACCCAATAAGAATTCGCCACATCAGCGTCTCCTTCTCTCTCCTCGAAAAAGTTTTAATTTTCCTTCCCATAATCTTTTATGAATGATTTCTCACTCATTTTAAGTCGGAATTTAATTTTTTTTTTTGCACAGTTAGATCATATTAATTGTGCTATTCAAAATGATATCCACTTTGATATTTTTTGGAAAAAACATTGTCAGTTATTACCAGTCTATACCATATGGTATTGACTGTACCATATGGTATTGATTGCTATTAAATAAAAGCATACCATATGGTATGAAAAATATCATCCCATACCAGGGTGGTATAGTACAGTATGGAATGGAATTGGTAACGAGAGGTATGAAATTTTTTCACCCAGAAATTTTAGAAATACAATAGATCATGATTAAATCGTTCCTTCTGTGCAAAAATTTCCGAAAACAACTAAAAAACGAAGGAGATATCATATGGTATGGAGTTGGTAACGAGAGGTATGAAATTTTGTTTTTCAAAAAATATTGAAAATGGATATAGTTTTGTAGAGCACAACGAACTCGTTTCATCTGTGCAAAAAAAAAAAAATTTGAAATTCGAGTTAGAATGAAGAAGATATGATCCAATCAAGAAAACTAGAGAAAATAAATTCCTTTAAATCTCCACCATTAGACTGCAACCACTTAAAATAAGGGTCCAGATTTGGTTACTCATAGTTATGCACCCTATTTTGAGCCCACTGCAACATGTTGATGATTGCTCATGTTCGTACTATGAAGTATATATGACGCACATTGGCGTAGCCAGTGATGTAACCCAGTGGGGTCCAAAAATTACTTTAATCACTGGTGCATCTCAATGGTAAATCATTTTAGATGGCAGAACGAGTTTCGAATTCAAAACTTCCTTTATCACACCTTTCGAAGTATCTGTTTTTAATAGGGAGTTGATAAAGGTCGTCCTAAAAATTACTAATGACGTCCTAAAAAACAACAAAGTTACACTTTCAACCTTTTGGCATCTTTACCTTTCCTTTAGCAAACAAACACCACCTTCACTTAGAAAACAAAAAACACTCATTCTCCACACTCTCGAATTCATCGACGAAATTCTGCAGCCGTAATCGTCGATAATATGTCCGAACAATGAGTAGCGAGTCCGACGAGGTAAAAATCTCGTATTTTTTAAATAAAAAAAACCCAAACCTCAACCGAAGGTAATTTTTGGTTGGTCCATGGTTCAACCAAAAATCAGATTCAGTTGAACCATGGACCAACCGAAAATTACCTTCGGTTATGCCATGGGTGAACTGAAAACCTTCTTCGTTTACACCATGGGGGAACCAAAACTGGTGCTCGGTTGAGCCACGCTGGAACCGAAATGGTGTTTCGGTGGAGTCCTAGTGAAACCAAAATCTAGCTTCGGTTGAGCCATGGAGGAACCGAAAATTGTTTTCGGTTGAGTGATTTATGGTTTTTTTTTTAGTTTATATCAACATATTTCTATTTTTTGCTATGATTTATAGTTTGGTCCATAAGATAATTTTTTGAATTTTCATTTATATTATTTTCTAGATTTATGAGCATAACTATTTGTGAAATTGAAGGATTTTGATTAGAAAATTAAGATTAGATGTAATAAAGAATAGAAAAATGTAGAATATGATTCTTACATTAGATATAGTTATAAAATTTGAAAATTCTTATTGTAGAAAAATGTTATTATGTATAATGTAGAATATGATTCTTTAATAATAGAGAATGTTAAATTTTGCCATGTTAAATGTTGGATTTTGCATAGGAGAATATAGAGAATGCTATATTATTTATGATAATTGTTACATTAAATGTATTCGTTAAATTTTCTATAGTTGTGGAGTATTACTTATATTATGTGATTTAATTAACATTGTAGGATATTAATGATTACGGAGGGATGAAAATGATTACACCAAGGACTTCATCGATGATGTGAAATACGATACGGATTTGCTTGCATATGCAGCAACTATTGAGATTGCCAAAGTTTTGGGTTTTATTTAGTGAAGGCATCAAACAAAAAAAAAATCCAAGTGAAGATAGTAGGCGACGTTACTTGAAGTGCACTCATGGTAGGAAGAAGAAATCGAAGGCTCCTGATTCTGATCCCGCTAAGGAAAGGAAGCCTCTTACTTCTTCTGAAAAGTTGGGGTGCAGATTTCATATCAAGATTGAGCGGTCAGATGATGGATATTGGTTGATCCTAGGGGTGACTGATATAGATAATCCTGGTGCTAATTTGGGTTTCCACAATCATCGGCTAGAGCTATTTCCGGATGGATCAAGTAAGAGGAATCCTTTGACCGCAGATGATAAGCAATACATCCGAGAGCTGGGATTGGTCGGTGCCGCCCCAAAGAATATCCACAGGGCAGTGAATAAGAGAAAAGGGAAGCATGGAAAGGTCAACAGAGGACATATATATAATGCATTGTATAAGATAACAAAAAAAGAGTTTGGTCAGATGAGAGCCTTACAGTACACTTTTCACGATGCCCCTGGAGAAGGGATACTATGTGCACTATGTGGATCACCGCAAAGTGCTTACAAACTTGTTCCTAGCACACCCTGAGTCAATATTGATGTTGCGAGTTTGGCACCATGTCATCGTGATAGATGCAACAAGCAAACAAGTATGAGTTTCCATGGGTTGAGATTGTTGGCATGAAACCAGTGGGATTGAACTTTGTCATTGCATTTTGCACTAGTGTATGACGAGACAAAAGAGTCGTACCAATAGCTTCTCACACATTTGCAACATCTGCTTGGCTCTATGACTCCAGATGTGTTTGTCAGTGACAAAGTAGGAGGATTGGTTGAGACCGTGGGGGTAATGTTTCCATCATCGACTCATATACTATGCCTTAGGCATGTAGACAAGAAAGTGAGAGTGAGGAGTCTAACGGAGGTGAGGAGGACATCTCATTATGGGATAGATGCAGCCAAACCGACGGTGGATATAATCATGGAGTCCTGGAAAAGGGTTGTATATGCCTTAACAGAAGAAGACATGAATACAACATTAGACAGTTTCAGGCATAGATGGGGAGTACAGTATCGACGACTTTGGAGGCACTTGTCAGCTAAGTGGTTACCTAACAGACACATGTGAGCCAAATGTTATACAAACCAAGTTTGACATTTGGGTAATACAAGCTCAAATCGGGTTGAAGCTGCTCATTCCGCCTTCAAGAAGTGGCTTCGATCATCTACTTGTCCAATCAACACGGTTAGTCTCGTCATAAATCTTCATTTATGTTTTCTTGAGAGATTATACTTAATATAGTATCCTAATTCTTATTCATTATTTGTAGGTTTTTAAGAAGAACCATGATTACATTGAGGCTCAACATCTTCAAATAAAAAAACATCTAAATGAATCTCAAACTAAGAAGATGGCATTGGTGGAAGGAAGACCACTTCGGGAGTTGAATACAAACGTCACTCTAGAGGCTATGAGGTTGATGCTCCTCGAGGTAGCAGTGGAAGGAGAAAGTTGTACATGTACGTTTCCTGCTACCCATGGTCTCCCATGTAGATGTGCAATGCAGTTAGCACGTTCTGAAAAGCGAGATTTTGCCCCATATGAGGTGTTGGCTTTCTGGACCATTATGAACTATCGTGAACCACCTACTTGGGCATAGTGGGATGACCATAGTCATTACCATCGCGAGGTCTTCTAAGGTCTAGTACATGAAGTTCTTGATATCGGAGATGTGACCATTCGAGGAGCTATTGGCCTACTTCAGAGTCATCTTCATCCTGAAAATGATGGCATTGATGAGCCACATTATTTGTAATACGCTGTAAGTCTACAAACACGACATTCCATTCTTCCTTCCGTTTTTTCTTCCATTCTTTTCTTATTCATATACGGTTTGCCTATTTCATGTCCTGACATCTTAAAAAAAACAATTCAATTAATGATAATCAAATGCATTAAAATTTTGTGTTGATTTTCTATAATGATATGTAATTTTTTGATAATTTATTAATATTAGTTGCAATTTTCCAAGTCATTTCGGCTACTTTTTCTTTTGTTAATTTCTGATAATTTATTTAATTTTGAAGATAATTTCTGATAATTTTTTATAATTTTATTAATTTTTATTATCATTTAAACTTTCATATTATATTTGATAATTTCTTAACATTATTTATAATTACATAGTTCGGCTACTATTTATTTTTTTCATAATTTTTTATACTTTTTTAAACAAACGGGCTCGCCGGTTGACGTCAGAGGCAGAATGGAAGGTCACCTTCTCCGGCGTGAAACAGACGACGAGGAGCGCGGACTCACGGTGAATGTAGGCGCGGTTGACGAGGACTGGAGGCGCGGCTGACGACGACTAGAGGCACGGGGCTAACGGCGACTAGAGCTGTGGGGGGGCGGCGGTTCGAGAGCGTGGGGACGGCGGATCGAACACCGACGTGAGTCGTGGCGGCGTGGCCAGCGTGGGTCGTGGCCGGCGTGGGTCATGGCGGCGTTCTCTATGGCGGCCGTCTCTGCGTAGAGAAGAGGTCGGGTAGAGGAAGGGAAGGGTTTGGGAAGAGGTTTGTTTGTTTGGTGTTTTATTTTGACTTTCAAAAAGGATAATTCGGTAATTTACGTATTAAGTTAGGACGATGATTGGTTAGTAATTTTTAGGATGACTTTTAACCATTCAATTTTAATACGGATTCAGTTTTTAAGTGGGGTCCATGGACCCACATCCATCAACATGGATCCGCAAATGTCTGTGAAGCGTGAATCATGCATGTACTCAGACTAATTTACGGCTAATTAGCATGCCAATCCAACTGGAGTCCCTCCACATTGTCTTTCAATACCATCTATAATAATGGAGTTTATGCCTAGTTTAAGTGCGAACGATGACAAATAATGCCTTGCATAATCTCTAATCAGACAACCTGCTACAACACGACATTAAGAAGGGTGAACGAAGCCATGATAGTTCGACCGGTCCACTCGAGAGAAGGTGACTATCAAGAGATTTCCTTCTCTGTTTTGCTGGGCAAACTCGGTTAAAAAAACTAGTTGATTCCTTTTAAGAGATTACTCACTACATTAATCCATGCACAGGTGCGCTGTAAGAAGCCCTCTGTAATTGATCTCCTACAAAGACCAGGAGCTAACCCAAACTTCAAACTGGAGCGGTTGTGCTGAAGATAGTTCATAAGCCATTCCTCAAGTCGTAAAATCTATTGGTGTTCATCAGAAAGAGGGATGATGGCATTTGGGATCCAAATTTAATTTTATTATAAGAGTAGCGTTGTTTTTTTTTTTTTTTTTTTGAAAAGGAGCAGCGTTGATTTCAATTACGACTTAATAACCCAACCAAAGAATAAAAGAAAACCCATGATTACTAAAATGAAAAATTGGGAGAAGAAACCAACGATTGATTGATACTTGTTTGCAGATAGACATTAACCATTTGTTTATTTATTTTGTCACTTCCACTGGCTCTCCATTTTAGACGATAGTGCAGACTTGCAATCAACAAAGGTTGACGCATTCTCCATCTCCATAATCCTTTGAATCTTCTAATTTGCATATTGTCAGTTGATCACCATCATTTCAATTTACAATTATTTCCAATTGGACTACTCGTCATTTCAAATCGATATGATGATAACGCAATCACTAATAATTGGTGCCCTAAAATTATATAAAAATTCTGCCCCATTGATTCATTGAAGACCATATTTGCAATTTCTAATTGATTGGTTTATGGGGGGCCAAGTTGCTCTTGATGATATAAGCATTTCGTCCAACAAGTCTGTATTCCACGGGAGAGGCTAAAAAGAAAATGACAAACAGAAATTTATAGATGGGTCAGTTATGTTTTATCTGCAATGTTTTAATTTGAAAATTTTTATTACAAATACATTGATTTCTAAAATACATGCTTTTTCTTATACATTATTTTGGTAAAAAAAATTATTTTATTAAATCATGCATAATACACGGTATTATGTACTCTACCAATTACCTAAAAAATTCATCCGGAATTTGTCACGACTATACAAGTAAAGTGACATATCATAATATTACATACATTATTATCATATTTCTCGAAAATACATAATTTCTTTAAATTAATGTATGTTACCAATACCATTCATATTTGTAAAAGTTGAGAGGTTTGGCTTGATGGCTACCAATTTTGCTCATTGACTATCTCTTACGGGATGATGTAACTGATGTAACTGTAGTGTTGACGTAATATAATGAAGTAGGTTACCCATTTAAAAAAAACTAGCTTATTACCCGGCCTGTTGGCCGGATTATTGTATGTTACCCACTTGTGGAATGGGAGAGAAAACAAATGAGAGTGAAGGGATTGAGATTCCACTTGATTAGGACCGACCCACTAATCCGATTCTTCCCGACCCGCCCCAACCTAAAAGGTCAGAAAGAGTCAATAAGAAAATACGAACGGAGAGGATTAGTCATATATCTTGACTCTTCAGAAGTTGGTCAAACAGGATCAAGGTTGGGTGAGGACAATTTTTAGCGCTAAGCAGAGTTCTGGGTTGAATAACTTTACTTAGGCCTAGAAATTGGTGCTGATGCAGACTGCAGTTTTTACTATACCATCATCAATCATCATTGAATTAGTCCTGGGCATCCCTCCCCGTTGTCGGTCTGAATTCTAATGATGGCTTCATTCCTTGCACCAGTCATATCAGCGAGTTGTCATCTAGAGCATGATTTGCCTATGTACAAATGATACAATTAGAGTATGAAACTGAATTCAAAGAAAATGAAAAGAGAATTCTATCACATGCAAATAAATACACACATAATAGTTGAAGCTAAGTGAAAGTCATTACTCGCACATCAATTCTCAAAAATTACAGACAAAACAATGGCCAGAATGGCACTGAAACTACCAAGAATCATGGACGAAACAACTTGTCAAATTAAATAATCCTTATACTAAAACTACCTTCTAACTTGAAATAAGACATGATCGCAGTTCATAGCACTCTTATCACTATGAATTGGTTGCAGCTCGTCCTTATCACTGCCTCCCAAGCTCAATTCAAACAGAATAGAGACTGTTATGTAAGATAACCATATCCTTACTAATCATAATTCCTTTCTTCACTCCATTTTTGTCGGAGAAAAGAGTTATCCCCCTCCCCTGCATTTCCCTTTCCCCCTCTCTTCTCCCTCTTTTTCACAAATCGATCCCTAAACCAGCAACAACAACACAAAAATAGCCTTCGCCTCTGCCATCTCCATCTACTGAACTCGTTGGTGGCAAGACAGGACTGCATAAGCAAAATTTTCTAAAATCAAACTAAATTTTTTTAAGGATACTCAACCACGAAAAAAGAGTAGAGCAACAATGCTAATAGTTCAGATGGTTGGTTTTGATGTTATACGTTGCTTTTGTTATGGTCTCCAGTATATCAACTGCAACAGAGATGTTTCCTCCAATCATCTTTAGCGCACGATTTAGAAGTAAGTCATCTTGTTTGTGTCAAACGGAAACATTCATGGGTTCTTAACTCCCCTGTTAGTGTAAATGCAGCAGCAGCAAAGAAGTTTGACAACACAGCAAGCACCCAGGCAAAATGATACAATGCAGACTATGCAGTAGGTGATATGTGTCTCGAAGGTTTTGAGTTACTAAAGTTCATGTTAAAATAAACATGAATTAAAATGGATTATTCTATTAAGCAAACATCTCCTCTAATCATACAAAGATCAGATATCCAATTCACAAACAAGTTGCTCTTGATGATATAAGCATTTCGTCCAACAAGTCTGTATTCCACGGGAGAGGCTAAAAAGAAAATGACAAACAGAAATTTATAGATGGGTCAGTTATGTTTTATCTGCAATGTTTTAATTTGAAAATTTTTATTAGAAATACATTGATTTCTAAAATACATGCTTTTTCTTATACATTATTTTGGTAAAAAAATATTTTATTAAATCATGCATAATACACGGTATTATGTACTCTATCAATTACCTAAAAAATTCATCCGGAATTTGTCACGACTATACAAGTAAAGTGACATATTATAATATTACATACATTATTATCATATTTCTCGTAAATACATAATTTCTTTAAATTAATGTATGTTACCAATACCATTCATATTTGTAAAAGTTGAGAGGTTTGGCTTGATGGGCTACCAATTTTGCTCATTGACTATCTCTTACGGGATGATATAACTGTAGTGTTGACGTAATATAATGAAGTAGGTTACCCATTTAAAAAAAATTATTGTGAAACTTGGGCTATATTTTGTCCGTTCGACGTGTAAGGTCATGGAGTGGTTTCTACATCCTGATGGACTGGGCTAAACAGAAAGGAGCTATTACTGGTCCATTCTATAGTTCACATCCGTTTTATGTTATTCACAAATTGGGGCTCGGGCAATGGGTTCGGATTTCTAGGCATTGGATCCCAAGCAGACTGGCAATTGGCAAAGCACTATAACCTCTCTTTTTTGTGGGTATGGTCCATGAAAATTTTCTGGTTTAGATTTTTTCCCCGGCAATTATTTCTGCTTTAGATTGGTTTGCCCTTGCTGTAGATTTTACCACACAGTTGAAGAAGGCGTTAGGTAGGATGGGCAGTGAATGAATTAGACGGTTATTAGTAGGGTGGAAATCGGTACGGTATCGGTATCCCAATACCAAATACCAAAATCCGGAATACCGAATTACATCCTAGAATCAATCCGAATCTCAATCCCTAAATAATTTTGGTATCCCAATCCCAATCCCTAAATATTTCGATATCCCAATCGGTACTTCGATATCCCAATCGGTATTATCGAATACGAAATTAATTACATTTATAATTACTAATTAATATATAAATTAGATTTGATTGTTTAATACAGGACAAATAGACTAAACAAAGAGTTTTGAGTTTGACTAGAGCTATGATATAGATAAGGAGAATCGAGTAGATGTGACATCTCAAGTTTTTGTCATTGGTAATCTTTAATTTGACGAATTGGAGGCTGCGAGAAGACTAATACTAGTGTTTGCTTTTTGGTGTTATGAAAATAACAATAGATTGGTGGTTGAGGGTTGTGTAGTAGTTAATGAGAGAGTCTAGTTGAGAGGATAAACTACACACTAGCTTATATTTCGGTATTGTTCGGTATTTCGGTATATACCGATCCCAATCCCGTAATCCCTAATACCAATAACAATTGAAATTGAATCCCAATCCCAATCCCAAGAAATAATACGTGTGTTTGGTAATACTAAATATAGACAAATTCGGTACGATATTCGGTATATCCCAAATACTGGTACCAAACTTCCAGCCCTAGTTATTAGTGTAAAATTCATTCACACAAGGTGTTGGTTGGTGATGAAAAAGTAAAATTCTGGCACACAAGTTTTTGGTTGGTGATGAAAAAATGATATGCAACATCCATTTTATAATTATGGATGGATGATGGTGGGTGCGTTTGGTGAATTTGGTATGTTAAATTCTTTTTTAAAGTATAAGATATTTATGGACCATAATAGTTTATAATAATTAATTAAACATCAAGGATACAAAATTCAACAACTATTAAGCGTAGTTTATTGCATAATCTAAAATTAATAATTTCATTCTTTTTTTTTTGCCAAAAATATTCCGGAAGAAATAGCAAGATACAAAAATATACAAGACCAAAGAGGTCAGGCAAAATAAAAAAGAGCAAAACGATAGTCGACAAGATGTAGTTCCATCGATGAAATGGCCTGTTTCGCCACGGTATGGGCCGCCCTGTTATACCTACGCGGAACAAAGTAAAACGAAACACGCGCGAGAGATGTTCGCACCGCCTGAACCTCTTTTAGAATGACACCCCCCATAGCGTGAGACGATTCATTCGCAGCAACCATCCGGATGCCAACCTGCGCACCACCACAAAACAGGACATTAGTAATCGAATGGGAAAGGCACCAGCGCATGGCATCACAGAGTGCAATTAGCTCAATAAGAAAAGGATTAGAAACTACCGCATAGAACCGACCAAGAGAAAACAAAATAGTCTTTTGCGAGGACAACCCCACAAAGCCAATGGCGCCGCCAACCTAGACTTTTGTTGCGCCATCGAAATGGACCAACATGAAACCTTCTGGGATGGGTGGGGGAATTGTGTTGCGTGAAGAAGGTGGCCCTGGTTGAGTACGCCGACGCCGAGTTGTGGTAGCCTCCTGAGCTACATTCTATTCCAATACTTGACTGTTAAACTGCCGCAGTAATATAGTTGGGAGAAATTGAATGAAATCATAAGTGAAGGAGCATCTTCCTTTCTAAATTCTCCAATAAAGGAATACAAGATGAGAAAGATCAGAAACACTTAATCTTGCATCCAATAGCAAAAACCTCCATCCAATGACAATATACAGTGAACTTATTTGCAAAAGAATGTGATTATAACCTGCAAGATCCCACAAGGTAGTAGCTATTCTGCATTCCAAGAAACAGTAAGATAAGGTTTCCACTGGGTGTGGGTGAACAAACTGAACATAATAAGCCTTCTAAATCTTCCATCCTTTATGATTTATTTATCTCGCAGAACATCTTTAACAGGTAAAAATCCTTTTACCAATCTCCAAATGAAAATTCTTAGCTTAGGTGGAACCGAGAGAGCCCAAAGAGCTTTCCATGTTATAAGAAGCAAAAATGATGGAGATGGTAGAGGGATTTTGAACAAATTCAGTAGTAGCAATATGGTATCCAGATTTGACACAAAACTCTCCTGACAGTTCATAATGCCAAACAAGTTTGTCCGCCATGGGAAGGTGTGGAAGTGGGATGCTAAGAATCACCTTAATTGTGGCAGCATCAAAGAGGGTATGCAGAACATCGGATCGCCATGTCTCATTAAAGTGATCAATAAAGGAAGCTACCTGATTTGATGACAGAGTTGCTTGCGGCAACAACTTGGGACTATATGGTGGAGTGGTGGGAAGCCATCAATCATTCAGGATGTGAATTAGTGCACCTAAACCAATAGTCCATCGGAGCCCCTGCAACTGTAGGTCACGACCAACCAAGACGCCTTGTTAAGCCCAAGATGGTTGAGTACCAGGAGTGGCCTGCAAAAACGAGACTTGAGAGACATATTTAGATTTGTACATGACAGCAAGAGGACAATCCAGATTCTGCAGGATGCACCAAGCTTGTTTGGCAAGAAGAGCTTTATTATTACTGTCAAAACCTCAAAATCCAAGTCCACCATTGTTCTTGTGGTCGCAGAGGGATCTCCAGAATGTCAAGTTCATGCCCGTATCCCTATCCTGTTGATCCCACCAAAACTTCGATAGATGACCATTTAGACGACGACAAAATGTAACTGTCATACGAAAGCTTAGCATTGCATAATTCGGTAAGTGAGAGAACTTCCGTGGCAGCAAGTGAGAGAGCCTTGGATTTCCATTGTTGTGGCCGAGTAACGAGCTTGTCTTCGATGAAATGGAAAGTAGCATGCTTGGAACGTGATATGTGAGTAGGGATCCCAAGGTAGCGATCTTCTGTGGTACTTTCATTCATTCCTAATAGAGATAGCATTGCTGCTACGTCAGTAGGAGATGTGTTGCTACTAGGCATGTCGGTTCGGTTCGGGTAACCAAAACCAAAACCCACGAAAAACCGAAAACCCGAAACCGCGCCACACAACCCAAAATCGAAACCAAAACTGTACTTTGTGGGTTTCGGATACTGGAACCCAAAAATTATGCTGCGGTTTTGGTTCTGTTCGGGTGAACCCGAAACCGAACCGGTTTCGTTGTTTTTTTTGGTACTTTTGTGATTTGAATTTTACATTCTTTTGCTTGTACAAACAATTTTATTATTATTTGTACATTCTTATTTAACCATTATGTTTAATTTTATGGGACGTGGACAGTATAAAACTAATATTTATATATTAGTTTATTATTAAAATATTCGTTAATTATTAAAATATTTAATTTTATGTATTCTATAACTATAGACATACTATTAACTATTAAAGAGTAATAGTAGTTTAGAGACAAAGTAAAATACTTAAACATATTTTATACGTAACTTAATCATATCTTATTTAATTGTGGATTTTCGTATAATTAAATGTTTTAGTAATACCATAAGTCCAAAATTGAAGGTATATCAACTATCATATGCAAAAAATGTTTGGTGTTTGGCGCAAAATTATAAATAATTTTTTTCAACATAAAATACCGACAATCATAGATGAGATTATCTTCAACTCGTAATTAAACACATTAGTTTTACAATTCTCAAATGATAACATCCAAGTAAAATCAAAGTTCATCTACCATACAAGATAAACACTACTACTATTATCACTCCTCATCAAGCTCTACATCCACATAAGTCTCATCATTCTCATCAGAATTGTCGTCGACATAGTCTTCTTCCACTTATGACATAGTAGGACTCGGGATCAAAACATGGGTAGCAGGAGAGCTTCCACTAGGTCCTGCATGAGAGCTTCCACTAGGTCCTGTAGGTGCACTTGCACTCAGAGCTTGAAAAGCTGCATATACTGGATAACATAAACAATAACGACTTGTTAGAATATGACTTGATCAAGATAACAAATATATGAATAAAGAGAAAGATTAAGTCCTTACCAGTTTGAAATACCACTTCATCACCCTCATCTTCTCCATCAGCCACCAACTCGGAGTCTGAAGATCTTATCCAATCTTCACAACAAATCAAAGCCTCCACAACTTCAGGGGATAAGGATGTCCTAAACGAATCTAAAACTCGACCTCCTGTGCTGAATGTCGACTCAGAAGCAACATTGGAAATAGGAACAGCAAGAATATCCCTAGCTATCTCAGAAATAGTAGGATATTTCATCCCAATTCGCGACGACCATCCCAAGATGTCAAACTTGTAGAAGTCCCATATCTAGTGGGAGCCATAAGAATACCATTGCAATAAATGCATCTTGCTTTGTCCACTCCATCCTTCTTAAAACGCTTGAAGTGTGGCCAAACGTCAGAATTTTCTTTCCTTTTTCTTGAAATTGTCTCCTCGTCTATTGTTTGAGCATGAGGTACATTGGTGGTACCGGTAGACGGTGCAGGAGCAGGATCGGAAGGCGGTGCAGAAGATGGTGCATGAGCAGGAATGCTGGTACTCTTAGAGCGTCCTCCACATCTAGGACGAGAAGCCGATGATGCCTCACTTCCCCTGTCAAAATGAAAAGTTGAGTTGAGTTGGTGCTGAGATTAAAAACACTCACTATCCACAGGTTATAAGACACAAAATGAAGTAAACCTCACATTGTTAATCTCAACTGTGAAACTCAACAACAAAAGTCGGAAATCATTTCCATTATATGTATACATAAGATAGGGAACATATTGTGTAATCACGAAGACTAATATGGTAAAAACACAAGCTGAGTCATTAATATACGATCTATAATTGAACTTTTTTCAATAACTTGAATTACAAGGAACAAATGACCAACCAAGATAGACGACAATAAGAAGACTGGACATCAAACTGGAAATTTCAAGTGGGTAATTTGAGAGATGGCCACAGATGCCCTAAATCATTTGAACAAATTGACTGGTCTTGCACACTAGGCATCACATAGAATCCCACTGTCACCATTAAACCTTATCCTCTCAACAAGACAAACTTCCAACCTCTCAACTCTCAAGTCTCAACTCAAAAAGGATTCGATATTTGTCCTCCAAACCAAACAATAAAAACCCAAGAAAAGAAAAATTCTCAGAACAAGAATGGCAACTCCATTCCTCTCAACTGCAAACGCCTTCCTCTCCCCATCTCTCCCTTCCTCAACATCACAATCACCATTACCTCATTCCTCATCTTCTTTGCTAGCAGTTCTACAGCCCTCGAGGACAGCCAAGAAGCTCCCCAATTTATGCAGAGCTTCCAATGAATCCTCATCAGCAGAATCCCCTGACGTAGTGACCAAAAGGAGAAGCTTAGCGATTTGCCTAATCACTGACCATCCACACCCCAGTAAGATTATTCAAGCTGACACCCAACTCCTGCAGCTGACTGCAGTTGCTCAACCCTGTAATGAACTCCAATCGCTAGATGAATTCGTTCCCAGTGAAAAGCCAACTAAGCCAAACCCAATTTCTCAGCTCAATTAAGAGCTCTGCTAGAACACCTTCAACCCTTAATGAAAACACAGATCGACTTCTAATGACCAGCGCATTCCAAACAATAACAAGAACCCAGTAATAAATTGAAGCAATAGAAGAATTGTTCGAAGAGCCTCACTGGGATTCCATGGTGGAGTCGTCGGAAAAATGTGGGCACTGGGTCTCTCCTTCCCGAGGCGAAGAGCGAAGCGGCGAGGAAGGGATTCAACTCTGTCAAATACTAGAACCCACGAACATAGTGCAAGGAAGTTGATGGAGGCAGCCGGCGAGGGATTCGATGGCAGTCGAAGGTCCTCACTAGGCCGCTGGCGGCGAGGACGATGATGGTGGCGAGGGAGCTCTGTTTCGATGGAGAAGACGAAGAGACTGAGACTGCGCCTGCGAGAACGAGGTGGAGTCGAGAGCTAGGGCTGACTCTCCTTCCCAAACCGACAGCGTGAAGCCGTGAACCCAGTATCAGCTTTCGGGTTGCTTTCGGTTTTTCGGGTTTCAGTAACCCAAAACCACTATTATAGAAATCGGGTTGAACCCGAAAAACCAGAAACCGAGAATGTGAATAACGGTTCGGGTTCGGGTTAAACTGCAAACCTGAAACCGAATTGACAGGCCTAGTTGCTACTGAAGGTGACTGATGATTTGTGTAAATTAATCTTTTGGCGATAACCCGTTGGTAAGAAGCAAACAATGCACGAATATTATGGCATTCAGGGATATAAGCTCTTAGGAATAAATAAGTATCATCGGCAACGAAAAGATGCGAAATCACCGGGCACCGCCAATGTAATTTCATGCCATGGAGAAATTGAGCTTGTATTTCATGTCGATGAAATGAGAAAACCCTTGTGTAGAATGAGAAGGTTACAGTTGAAACATTTGACGTAACCAATTCAACCAAACATCACAACAACCCAGAGGATGTAACAATGGGAATAAAAACTCCCATTTCTATCCTATCATAAGCTTCTTCCATGTCTAGCTTTAAGGCCATCCATTTTTCATGTCCAGAAGTCTTAGTTTTGAGAAAATGCTGAACTTCCTACCCAATAAGGATGTTATCAGAGATTAACCGTCCCTTTATAAAGCTATTTTGAGAAGAACTTACCGCTCTAGGGATGATGGATGCAAGACGTCTTGTAAGAACCTTAGAAATCACCTTGTATGGGACTTTGCATAGCTCAATTGGCCGCATTTGTCTCATTTTATATGCATTTTGGGACTTTGGGCAATAGGGTGATCCAAGTATGATTAAAATTGGGTAGAAGATGTCCTGAAACAAAAAAAAATCTTGTACCGCTACCACAACTAAATCACCTAATAGGCCCCAAAAAGATTGAAAGAAAATATCAGTAAACCCATCTGAACCGGGCCCTGATAACCACCTATACAGAAAACAGCGGAACGAATGTCATCTCTAGTAATGAGAGCAGTTAAAAAAGAATTCATTTCATTAGTAATCAGTACAGGTAGCACTAGAGAATCTAAGAAGGATTGGAAATTCGAACATTCGGAAGTGAATTGATTGATAAAATATTGGACAACAAGCATACCTTTTTCCGTTTCATCCGAATGAAGACTTCCATTGCCATCTCGCAGTGCCAGAATCCTATTTTTCCTCTGTTTTTGCAAGGTAGTAAGATGAAAGAATCTTTAGTTGGAGTCTCCTTACGTTAGCCAGTGAGCCCGTGATTTCTGATACCAATATATCTCCTCTTGAATATATGCTTCAGATAGTTGTTGTTCTAGTTGGCTGATGGTACCCCAATCTATAGGAAACGTTTCTCGGGTGATAGTGATTGCCTCTTGGATTTCTCCGATGGCTCTGGCAGAGTTAGATGTGCCTTTAGATGCCCAGTGGAAAAGTTGATGTCAAGATGACTTCAAAGTATTGCGGAGCTGGAATTGTTGTTTGCCACTACAAGGGCGACACCATTCTGTGTCCAATATTCATGTTGCTTTGAGGTTATCGATCCAACGATAATCAAAGTGGAAAATTGGCTTTCGTACGAGCTTTCGCCGGGTGAAGCTGTAACAAAATCATGCGGTGGTCAGATCCAAGGTCAGATAAGTGATGAAGTTGCATACCTTCCCAAGTTGTGAGAGCTTATGGAGAAGATAATTAGCGATCAAGACGCTCCATGATGTGCTCCTGAGGTGATGTACGGTTAGACCACGTAAAAGGAGGACCGACGAATCCTAAAGCCTGCAAGTTATGTTGAACAAGATGATTCTATAATAAGTATAATGAATGGGGGGTTGGGAGTCAAATACCAACCTTTTCAGATGAGGCCAGAAGACAATTGAAGTCACCCATGATGATGAAGGGGGAAGAAAAGACAGGAGGTAAGTAGAAATATCATTTAATTGATCAACCCTGTCACTCTCATTACAACTCAAGTGGACAAACACAATAGCAAAGCAACCATAAAGTTGGTGAACACATTCCACGACTAAGAAAGAAGAACATTGAAAAACAACTATACAATCTAATTCAACAGCCTAGGCAAGTGCCATCCCTCTTGAAGTGTTTATGGGACTCACAAGAACATAATTAGGAAAGCCTAGACGAGTAAGACGCGACTTAACTTTCCTATCACGACATTTTGTTTCACAAATAAAGACAATCATAGGAGACCTACTAAATACGACAGTTAACAGAGACCTTCGCACCAAGGACTTGCTAAATCCTCGACAGTTCCATGCAAGGATACTCATACCTGGGGTTGGGAACGATCGAGGCCGGTTTCCTCCACCTGAATAGAATCAGTATCAGTGAGCAGCATCCCATCAGAGTCCTCCACACACATTGCCTTAGGGGCTGGCGGAATTTCACCATCTTCCATCAAGCCATGTTTGCGGGACTGGGAATCAGGATCCAAAGAAGAAGGACCTGCAAGAGCAGGCCTTAGTGACAGATTTTGTAGGTCAGACATGTTGTGGGCATGATCTCCTCGCGGGTGTCCTTCCGAATCAGTCTGGTTCCATGAGAAGCGAGCTATCTTCTTTCATAGGGTATGCTCATCAACTCGAGGGCCTTTGTCAAAAATTAGAATATGTTTACCAAAAGGAAGATCTTGACCAGTCATGGTGAGGATTATGTCTCAACGAGCACTGACATGGCCTATAACACCACAACAAAAGCAAAAAAGATGTAGTTTTCACAATAAACTGAAACTTTGAAACACACCTTACTACAGCCGAAGTAGGAACCTTTCAGAATTGAACCCATAGGGGAACGTGAAAGAGGGACTCGGCGGCCGCCGGAGTTGGAACACACCAGGGGCGAAGGTGAATCAGGAAGCGTTGTTGAATCCAGGGGGATCTGTCTCGAATGCAACGATGATCCGAGGCATCTGAGAAGATGAATTGGTGAGACCCTCTTCAGCAGGTAGCACCGTCAGCGAGTCGTAACAATTCCAAAAATCCACCAAGATATTATGAAGGGTCGCGAGAGAGGGAGCAGGACCATGGATCTTACCCAGAAGGCTGAATTCTGCTCTCTCTTCCGCTACAGCAACAACAATATCGTTGAAAACAACAAAGAGTTCAGCAACCATTGAAAAGAGAAAGGTAGGGTTCGTCACAAAGAAAGAAGGAGAATTGGAATGAGGATGCATGATTAATACTTATTTGGAGAAGGTCAGTTGAAGCCTTGAAATGTCGATTGAGAACCCCATGATGGAGCCAAACCACTGAGAAAGCGGAGGCACTTTGCCGGAAACGCGAGAGGGGAATCACACGATGGTGAGGCTTGGGGATGTAACCGCCAGTCGTGGTGGAAGGAGAGAGCAACCCACGTTTTTTTTTTTTTTTTTGCCGAAGAAAAATCAATCATTTCATTCGCGAACAAAAAATCAATTTATGGATAGTTATTATTTTAAAATAATTAACATACAATTTATATGGTAAGTCAAGCAAAATTTATAAAGATAATTATCATTTAATTATCTGTTGGTAGGTTAAATCTATGTGTTTTTAATACATGGTGAAGTTGAGCGTGAAGTGGAAGTGGTGGTGGCTCTGTTGGTTCATGATCTTCAGCTGATGATATATTTTTGGGGTTATGGATGAAGATGAAAGGCAACTAGGATTTTTTATAGATAGTTGTTGTGTTCTCTGTAATTGATGTTGATATATTGGTATAGTTTATTTAAGTTTGTTAAGGTGAAACTTCCATGCAGAATATATGATATACCATGTCCTTTCATTGTATCAGTCTATCATATTCGAGTCTTGTTTTGAGATTTCTTGACTAATACCAATTCCACACCAAACACCTACGAAAATCAAACCTGCTCAGACTCAAATGAGACAACAGAAAAGATATTCATAGTCACCAATTGGGCAACCCAATTGTCACCCACCCCACCAAACTAAAACAAAACCTTGGGAAGACATCCCTAAGGTGTACTACTTTCTCCAAAATGGCTCTACCACAACTATCACCAGAGCGATCTTGTGCGTGTGCGGGGAGACCCTCTAGCACAGTGTTTCCAAATTATAGGAATCTCTACGACCTTCATTATACATAGGGAAAATTACTATTGTGTATCGAATATTAGACCACTTGAGACAGAACTGTACGTGGGCACCGGGCCGGGCCGCCCACGGGCTAGCACGGCACGAGCACGGGCACGAAATAAATGGGCCAACCCGGCATGAGCACGAATAATTTATGGGCCGCCCACGGGCTAGCACGGCACGAGCACGGGCACGAAATAAATGGGCCAACCCGGCATGAGCACGAATAATTTATGGGTCGTGCTAGGGCTACACTTCATGGGCACGGGCACGGGCACGACACGGTACATAAGTGAACCGTGTTGGGCCTAATATTTTAGATATTTTATTGAGTATAAGAACAGACATGGATATAGTTTTAAATAATATTGTAATGAGTTTTATTTTTGGATTGATGTTTTATTTATATTTTATTAGATTTTTACAAAAAATAAATTGGGCTACATTTTATTTATAGAACAGAGCCTTCCAAATTTCAGAATCGGCCCCGGCTATCACACAACATAGCGATAACACCTAAATTGGTGTTATTTATCCTTCATTTTGAGGTTTGTTTCGTGTCAATTCATGAACATAATTGCTTGAACATTGTCAATTGCATCTCTATTTCTTTCCTATTTGAATTCGATGTGATTTTAGGGTGTGTTAGACGATAATTGCGAATTTGGTACAAAACAAGGTCACATGTGTAGAAAGTGGACAAAAGACTGAAGATCATGGCCAAGAAGATAAGATCACGGCGGAGATCATGGACTGCGAAGTCAAGCAGAAGATCGCAGCCTGGAAGCCCAAGATCGCTGCCACGAATTGGAGGCCTCAGAGCACAAACTTCACGAAGAAGTAGCCGAGGAGAAGCATGGAGTTTCCCTAGTCGAATCATGACCATAGTGTATTTTGACCACGAGGAGGATCGCGCCCGCAAAGTCAGCCCGCAATCTCCTCAATCTCGAAGGCTAATACGACTGTGCTGCAAGATCGCGGGCTCGCCATTGAAGATCACTGCCATAATCTCTGCCGGCCGCGAACTTCTCCGTCCCTTGATTGTCTATAAATAGAAGACCCCTTTCTGTCACATACCTTGTCTGGGTTAAATCTCACATCAAACGGGTTCGACGTTGGAACAAAGAACACCAACAATAGTTGGAATGAATTCTACCGGTTTGGAAGAACTATGAGTACTCGTCAATTAAAGACGTAAAAAATCGAGAAAATAAATATGGAATGAAGGAATTATGATTGGGGCAAAAATATGAACTAGTAAGCTCAAACGTTGACAGATTCTGATGTGATAAAAAATATATATTCACCACCAAGATTCGAACCAGCAACCTGAAGGTACACAACCATCACTACTTAACTAGTTGGACTACGCGTTGCTTATGTATAAGTAAGCCAATAGTAGTTTATTTAACTAGTACCTAGCGAGATCATTTTATGAAGAAACAAATGAAGCTCTCCCTAAGTGACGTAGCTTCTGTCCAAGATGATTGAATCCATTCCATTACAATAACTCATCACCTGCATGTATTATAATTTATGTGTAAGGATACAAGGAGGAGAGATAGCTACGTTCTCTCTTCTTTTAGTTTGACTTTTATAAAGGAAAAACAACATTGACCCACCATTTTCATGAGCTGTGGAATTAGAGATTGGATTTGGAGTTAATATTCAACAGCAACTTTGTCGACGAAGTAATGGATGGCTGGGTTATTATGTATATATATATACAACCAAAACTCGTATGACGACCATAAGTCCCAACTAAAGGAAGGAAGGAAATAGAGAGATAAGTGCGAGTCTTTGGGGCATTCTGGAGTTAGGGAGGTCGCCAGAGTGGACGCAGAAGGTTCCCACGAAGTCATACGAGTGGTAGAACCCTTGCCGGAAGCTCACCGAAGTTTCGTAGGAATCCCGTGACGACGTCGACGTCGACGTCAACTCCGATCTCAACCATTTGTATTTTGGCTGTAATTCGTTCGTTTGACGTCCACTCCGATCTCAACCATTTGTATTTTGGCTGTAATTCGTTCGTTTGACGTCCAAACGACGAACCGTTTTCGCCTACAGGATCGAGTGACAAGGATAATATTATCAAGGAGTATTGGAATTTTTACAACATCTGTGCAGAGTTTATTTACGTCATAAATAAGGGGTGTGGATCCTGCGGTGAATAGGCGTTGTTTTACTACGTGCTATGTGTTTAATATTGAAACATAGCTGAGGATTTAACAAAGATAAAATGAAGAATGTCGTTATTATGATTTTAATACTCGAGTAGAATGGGATGATTCATAATCGAGTATTTAGAATTTACGACTTTGTAATTGATCCCTACGAATCGTGAAATTTCTCGAGACTTCATTGTTATTATTTCAATAATTCATGACGTGATATCAGACCATGAGTTATGTGAAATTACGTCTGCGATTGAATAATTATCCTAATACGATTACTTGGGATAATTGTTAAACCACAATCAGATTCGTGAAAATTTGAATAATGGACCGCTACCATGGGAGAATTCTGTCTAGGCTAGTGGTTTTTAATCGAGACCTTCGTGGTACTCGTCCACTTACCTGGGAATTCACCCAGTGAAATCTTTTGGGAATATGGTTGTAAGAAGTGTACTACGAGTAGTGACACTCATTCCTCTTCTCGGAGTTTTACCACGGCGGTCCGCTTTTCAAATTACTCGGTGATTATCACTGATTAAATGGTTAATGAACCATGTACGAGGGTTCAAACCGTCCACCTTATACGTTGAATGTACGATAACGATAATGTTTTAGAATGAATTTCTACTCGATAATTGAATGGATGATTTGATGAATTTAGTATGCATGATATGTACAAGTTACCTTATGGCATAGACTTGGTAATTACACCAAGATCGATTGTAATTGATTATTATTATATTGAGATTATGATGAGATTGATGATTTTATATCATGTTCATATTAATCACATAGACTTAGAAAGGGCCTGCATTTACCCCCAACCATTTGATATTGTTACTGACGATCATTAGGATCGATGAGGCCAGTGGCCAGAGAGATATGATTTTGGTTTCTGATATAACCACTGAGATGATGAGGCTCGAGCACGGGTGTATGTATGGTGACCTTGGCGCCCAAATTAATAAAATGGAAATGCATTTCACTTGCATATTATTTGGATATTGGATGCTAGGTTGAGAATTATATTAGGTTGAGACTTCAACCTAGATGCCATGATTAGGTGGTTAATCAATTGATGTGGAAAACGTATCCATAGACTTCACCGTGTAGGAGGGAACAGGGCCACACCTCAGCTAAATTAGTTAGCTGACCCCCTCCCCTTTTGTGTTCAGATCCGCAGCAGAGGAACTGAGCTTGGACGTGGGAACTGTGCAACTTCTACTCCATCATGAGGTAGCAGACGATTGGTCGGAGGAGAGTTTTTACCTATGTTTTGTGTTTCAAAACAAGTATCATAAACATGTATTATGTTGGGTTTGATTGCATTGAACTTGATCGATTGAGTTATTATGATTTATGGATTGTACCAAAGTATGTAAGATGGAGATTTGAGTTTCTACGAACAAGTGTTTGGATTTGATGTCATGAATTTGATGTTGTATGTTTAATAAACGAGATTAAATATTAATAAATGTGCTAGATTTGAAATATATATGCTCACCTCGAGTTATGTTTAGTAAACGAAAGATGTATATGTATTGAATGATGAGTTAATACGTAAACCCCGTTAGTATTTTCTGTTGTGCGGGCGAACCAGTGGTTCGACCCATGAGTTTTAGGGTGGGGTGTTACAAGTGGTATTAGAGCCTGGTTAGCCTTTTGCATTATAGGTATGTTACTTCCACCCCTGAGGACTAGCTACCTTCAGCAAGGGAGAAGCACTCCATACCCGTACTTGCACTAGCCTAGCTGGGGACCGAGGCTAAAACATGATGATGTGTGCATAGTCTGAGTCAGTTGCATTATTGTGAAAAGTTATTTCTGCATTTTTCGAACGAGATGGGAAAGAGTTTCCTACGATTTTATTTAAACCTACCTTTTAAACAAGAACTAAAAATTAATTTTTCCTCCTCCACAGTGACCAATCGGAGCATAACAGCTACACACCTCCAGCTGGGAATCCACAAGGGACAGGAGTGACGATGGAAGTATTGTGGAAAAACCATCTACGCGAATTCAAAGGGGAGTCTAAAGATCCCCAAGAAGCTGTTGACTGGCTTAGAGAGATGGACATACAATTTGACTACCTCCGTTACAACGAGAGGCAGAGACTGGAGGCGTTGATAATGCTTTTAAAAGGACATGCGCTGCGTTGGTGGAAATCTCAAAAGGCTGGAGTAACCTTTCCACCAACCATCTCATATCAGGAGTTCATGGTCTTATTAAAAAATGCTTTCTTTCCTCGACAATGGCTAAACCAGAAAAGGCGAGAGTTTGACAACCTGAAGCAAGGAGATAACACGGTCATGGCTTACTACTTGCGATTCTTTGAACTCTCTGAATGGTTCGATATCGAGGAAGATCGGGATAGGAGGCTAGCTGAACAATTCCTTGATGGTCTTCGGCCAAACATCAAGGCGGGAGTATCTTCGGAAGACATGACTGACCTAACCAGTATCAAACAGGCTGCACTAAGGAGAGAATGCATAGAGGATGAAAAGAAGCAAGCATGGAAAGAGAAGGGCGAAAAGAGGAAGGCACACACCCATCCTTCACAATCAGCTAGAAATAACCTGGCTCGAAGGTTAAACCAAACCTACAGCGGGCAAGGCATTGCACGTTCAACTACACGTGCCAACACTGGACCTGCCGGATACCCGCCTTGCCAAGTTTGCGGGAGGATGCACATGGGGGCGTGCAGAATGGCGTCCCAATCTATGGGTATTGTATGCTACACTTGTGGGCAACCCGGACACAAGAGTTATCAATGTCCTTCCGGTCGTGCTGCACCTACGCAGTTAGTGGGATCTGTGCAAGAACCAAGAGCTCCGTCTGGGAGCGGGACAAGAAGAGGAAGTCAAGGTGGCAACAACAACTTGAGAGGGACTGGAACAAATGCTTATCCGCTGGGAAAACAAGGGTCCCAAACAGGAGGACAAGGAGCGGGGACACAATCACAAGGCAGAGTTTTTGCTCTTACTCGTGGTGCTGCTGAGAACGCTCCAGATGTGGTCACCGGTACGATCTCTTTTATGGGACAGAATTTATATGCATTATTCGATACTGGATGTTCACACTCCTTCATATCGGAGAAGTGTGCATCAAAATTTCCAATTATGTCGGGAAAAATGAGTACCAGTCTAGGTGTACGAACACCTCATGGTACTTCAGTAAGGGTAGATCGAATTCTGCCTAATTGTTGTATTAAGATAGAAGAAGTAAAGTTGGAGGCAGAATTAATCATCATGCCTTTCAACAAATTTGATGTCATACTTGGCATGGACTGTTATCTCGAGACGGTGCTGTGTTGGATTGCCAGAAGAAAGAGGTGCGTCTATTTGACGAACTTGGAAGACAAATCGTGTTCCAAGGCTTAAAAAGGAGAGAGTCCGAACCAATGGGCTTGATCTTGGAAATGGAAGTATACGCTTTGGTGAGAGAAGTATGTCAAGCATTCCTCGTCCAAGTAGAGACAAAGAATGAGGAAAAGCTAGAGGAAGTCAAGGTCGTAAATGAATTTCAGGATGTATTTCCTGATGATCTCCCCAGAGTCCCCATAGACCGAGAGGTGGATTTTAACATCGAGTTAGTACCTGGTACTGCTCCGATTTCAATTCCACCATACCGAATGGCTCCATTAGAACTAAAAGAACTCAAAGAATAGTTGCAAGAACTGTTAGACAAAGGGTTCATACGACCAATTACTTCACCTTGGGGAGCACCGGTCTTGTTCGTGAAGAAGAAAGATGGCTCTATGCGAATGTGCATAGACTACAGAAGGTTGAACAAAGCAACGGTCAAGAATCGATACCCGTTACCTCGTATTGATGATCTTTTCGATCAATTACAAGGGGCCTCAGTCTTCTCCAAAATTGACTTGAGATCTGGGTATCATCAACTAAAACTGGAAGAAAGTACAATACCGTTGACTGCCTTTCGAACAAGATATGGGCAATATGAATTCCTTGTCATGCCGTTTGGACTCACAAATGCGCCAGCAGTATTCATGGCTCTCATGAACAAAGTTTTTCATGAATACCTTGACAAATTCGTCATAGTATTCATCGACGACATCCTCATTTATTCAAAAAGTGAGGAAGAACATGCAGTGCATTTGAGGCTGGTATTACACACTCTACGGGAGAAGAAGTTGTATGCCAAGTTCTCAAAATGTGAATTTTGGATCCAAGAAGTTCTATTCTTGGGACACGTGGTATCGAGAAGAGGAGTAGAAGTGGACCCCAAGAAGATTGAAGCAGTAGTAAACTGGTCTCCACCCAAAGACGTACCACAGTTGCGTAGCTTTCTGGGATTGGCAGGCTACTATCGCCGATTTGTGGAAGGTTTCTCTAAAATAGCCTCACGATTGACAAAATTGTTGAGGAAAGAAACCTGATATGTCTGGTCAGAAGAATGCCAGAAGATTTTCGAAGAACTTAAACGGAAACTTACTTCTGCCCCTATACTGACATTGCCAGTAGAAGGAGGGGAGTATGTCATTTATAGTGATGCTTCGTATCAAGGCTTGGGTTGCGTTCTGATGCAAAACGGGAAAGTAATTGCCTATGCCTCGAGACAATTAAAGACAAATGAAGTGAACTACCCAACTCATGATTTGGAATTAGCAGCTGTGGTGTTTGCGTTGAAATTATGGAGGCGTTATCTTTATGGTGAGATCTTCAAAATTATGACCGACCGCAAAAGTCTAAAATACCTCATGGATCAAAACGAGTTGAATGGTAGACAAAGACGATTGGTAGAGTTACTCAGACTATGACTGCACCATCGATTACCATCCTAGTAAGGCGAATGTTGTTGCTGATGCTTTGAGTCGAAGAGAAAGATTACCAACTCTGGTGGAGATGAGGGCCCTAGGTGTGGAGATGCAAGTTGAAGATATCACCACCCTGGTTGCACATCTAGTATTCGACCTATGTTGCACGATCGAATCAGGATGGGGCAATTAGAAGACCCAGAGTGCATAAAAGCACGAGAGAATATTGAAGCAGGCAATGGAAACAGGTATGTGTTGGAAGATGGCATACTCAAGATGAATGGACGAATGTGGGTACCCGAAGTGAAAGAATTAAAAAGAGACATCTTAGAGGAAGCACACTCCTCACTTTATGCAATGCACCCTAGGATGACAAAAATGTATAACACCATCAAACCACACTTTTGGTGGCCAGGGATGAAACGAGAAGTTGCGGAGCATGTTCAATCGTGTCTTATATGCCAAAAGACAAAGGCTAAACATCGTTCCCCGGCTAGACTCCTGCAACCACTGCCCTTACCAGAATGGAAGTTTGAGAAGATAACAATGGACTTTGTGACTGGATTTCCACCCACCAGGAGTGGTAAAGATGCTATTTGGATAATTGTAGATCGGATGACAAAAGTCAGCCACTTCATCCCAATTCGGTTTAAGCCAAGCATGGAGGAACTAGCGAGACTCTACATGGAGTACCAATATCCATTGTGTCAGATAGAGATTCTAGTTTCACCTCCCACTTCTGGAAAAGCTTGCATGAAGCAATGGGAACAAAACTTAACTTCTCCACTGCATACCATCCACAGACAGACGGTCAATCGGAAAGGACGATCCTAACTCTAGAGGAAATTTTAAGAACTTGATATGATCCCAATTGGGTCAATCTTGAAGTTGGAATTGCTTGAGGAAGAAGGAAGTGGAGTTTGGAAGAAGAAGAAAGGAATTTGGCTAAGTGTTGGGTCAGGTTTGAGTTACCTACTTTGGGAGCTCATATCTCCTAAACCATTCAATGAAAATGTGAGTTTGAGGGATCAATGTGATCTTCAAGTCTTTATAAGTCGATTGATAGGTCATGGAGCTCAAGGAGATGCCAGGAAGGATGTTTACCAAGCCTCACAAAATGCTATGGAGAAACCTGGAATCTGTCCAGATTTGGCTAAGGCAGAAACTGTGTTCAAGATGCTACCTTTGAAGACCTATAACTGGAGTTTGGGAGGTGATTTCGAGCTGATTCAAGTTGGAGGAGACAGAGGGAGTTCACTTAAACAACGACAAGGGATTGGGTGAGATCGAACGACCTAGGAAGACTATTTTCGAGGGCTCCAAAGAAGCTACCTCGCACTGCCAGTAATCCGAGTTCTACAAGGATTCCTACTTCTATTCGGATTATGTTTGTAATTCAGTTTCCTTGCTTAGTTAGGTTAGTTTCAATCCTTATTCTAGTTTGTTTGTAATTGTGTAAGCCTATAAAAGGCCTCAAACTCGTTTGTATCAGGCAGATTGCATTGAATAAGAAAAAAACCCAAAATTGAACAACTTGCGAGTTGATTGTTGAGCTTAGGATTTGGCTGCGATCAAACCTAGGACAATTGAGTCTATTAGCTGAGTTTTTTCACCCTCAGTTACTCGAAGACAACCCTATATCTCGAGTGCTTCTTCCCAGGTGTGAAGAAACCCTCAGATTCCATCTGTTTTTGGTGCTCGAAGCTAGCTACCTAGGCTGGTTTTGAGACTCTGTTTCGTCAGGAGCAAGGAAGAGACCTTAGTTCAATTGAATTGAGGCCTGTGCTGCGTGGATTCTGATCGTACACCCTGCTAGGGGCGTATCAAGTGGTATCAGAGCCCCGTTCTACACAAGGCAAGTATGGCGAATTCTAAGGAAGGCGACGGCGCCGGAGTTGCTCACTGGACGCGGTCTCGAGGCCCTGTTTCAGAGGATCCCCTGCTGCTGTCGGAAAGGAAGAAGAAGAAGAAGCAGACGGCGAGAACGTCCCTACAATCAACTGAAGTCCTTTCCTCGACAACATACAACGAAGAAGAACTCACAATGGCAGGACAAACCGTTGACATAGAGGAGTTGATGCGCCGATTTGACACGAGTTTAAATCAATTCAGGCAGGAGATTAATCAGAGGATCGACGCCATCGTTCGGCCGGAAAACAGAGAGCAAGAAGGGGACGTTCGTGACAACGAAAATCCCAACGGCAATCCGGCGTTGATAGAGCGGATTGAGGAGCTGGAACGGCAATTAGTGGTGGGTGAACCCAACCGTGATCGTCATCGACGAGGGGATCGAGACGATGAGTCTATAATCCCACCTGGGATTAAGCTAACGATACCGGCATTTCAGGGCACTGTGAACGCAACGACATATTTGGACTGGGAACGAAAAATCGCCTTGTTTTTCCAGTGCGGCCGTTACACTGAGCAGTAGAAGGTAAGCCTGGCTACGTACGAATTCACCGACTACACTGCGCAGTGGTGGGAGCAGGTTCGCCTGCGACGACGACAAAATTTGCAACCGGAAATTACAGACTGGGAAGAGCTGCGGAGGGAGATGAGGGATCGTTTCGTGCCTGCTTATTATCGACGAGAACTCCATGAAGCTCTGCAAGAAGTTCGACAGGGAGGACGGCGCGTGGAAGACTATTTCCGAGAACTCGAGCTACTGTTGATGAGGGCCGACATCAGGGAGGATAGAGAGGCGACAATCGCCTGCTTTCTTCATGGATTGAACCGTGAGATTCGGCAAGAAGTAGAATTGAGGTCCTTTGTTACCCTGGAAGAGGTATTTCACCTCGCCATCAAAGTCGAGAAGCAGCAAAAGATGATGGCTGGCAGAAGGTTCACTCCGGCAGCTAAACCGCCAGCAGAAACAACCCCTGAGACCCAATCGTCTCATGCACGGCTTGAACCAGCCAAAACAGCGCCTAAGATCGCTAATTACAGCACTACTGAGCATTCGGGAGGAATTCAATGCTTCAAGTGCGGAGGAAAAGGCCATAAGTCCTACCAATGTCCAAATCCGAAATCTATGATCTTGAGGGAGGGAGAACTTGACAATGAAGAGGAGGACAAGGCATTGGATCGTGAAGAAATTGAAGAAGAGGTGGACGAGTCAATCGAGATGGCAACACTTGGAGGCAGCCTACTTGTCAATCGAAGAGCTCTCACCATTGAAGCCATCCCTGAAACTCAACAGCGTGAGAGTCTGTTTCACACTCGTTGCAAGGTACAAGGGAAAACAGCCTCTATGGTTATTGATGGCGGTAGTTGCACGAACGTCGTCAGTCTGGAGTTGGTTAGAAAGCTCGGCCTGAGCACGATGAAACACCACGAGCCCTATATCCTGCATTGGCTCAACGACCATGGAGCGGTGAAAGTCACAAAGCAGGCATGGGTTGAATTTGAGATCGATCAGTACAAAGATCGAATTCTCTGTGACGTGGCTCCAATGCACGTCGCACACATTCTCTTGGGACGACCTTGGCAGTACGATCGAGGCGTGACACACCATGGCCGGCAAAATTGTTACACGTTCCAGTTCGGAGGAAAGAAACTGAAGTTGAGTCCACTATCACCGGCAGAAGCTAGAGCCGATCAACAGCAATTGGACACAAATTGGAGCAAACAAAGGCAGGAAAATGGTGAGGGTGCTAGTTTGATAGCTCGGAGGCTAGTACTCACAGCAATCAGACGATAACGCACTCCACCGCCATGTTCAACACACCCCTGTTCTTCGCTGACGACGGAGCAGGGGAAGAGAGAGGGGTATTTCGTTGGAGAGTTCGGTGAAGGTTCGAACTCGGAGAAAGGTGCTAACACGTTCCAAATTGTGCAGGCAAACTCTAAAACTAGTTGGTTTGACACGAAAACGGCTGGATTGCAACATCCGATTCGAGCTCGAAGTGCCCTGAACACGAGCAAACACGACCAGAAAATGTGCGAATCGGTTGGAACGATTGGACATGAACCGACACAGGTGGGTGATGCGAAAACGTTCGCCTGTGTCCCAGGAAGCTGTCGAAGTCATCAAATCCGCCTGACGAAGCGCGAATTGAAAAGCCCCAATTTTCTATTGGGATTTCTGGGATCGGAAACTTTAAACAACGGCGGTGGCGGGAAAGAAAGAATGCGATCGTCGTCGCTGTACATGATGATTCGACGCACGAGGCCTAGCCAGAAGTTCGATTCAAGGGATGACGAATCTCTTGCTGACCTTGAATTGGTCTGGAAATGCCTGGAGAAGAAAACCCCAATTTCGGGCCTGAAGAACAAAGCCCTACTCTTCCCGAACAGGGGGTTTCGAGCAGCTCTCTTTTGATCACATTTGGAGCCAGTTCTGTGCAGATTATGATCAAAGGGTAGCTCAAGCTTTGAGGACAAAGCTTTTTCAACAGGGGGGCCTGATATGATCCCAATTGGGTCAATCTTGAAGTTGGAATTGCTTGAGGAAGAAGGAAGTTGAGTTTGGAAGAAGAAGAAGAAAGGAATTTGGCTAAGTGTTGGGTCAGGTTTGAGTTACCTACTTTGGGAGCTCATATCTCCTAAACAATTCAATGAAAATGTGAGTTTGAGGGATCAATGTGATCTTCAAGTCTTTATAAGTCGATTGATAGGTCATGGAGCTCGAGGAGATGCCAGGAAGGATGTTTACCAAGCCTCACAAAATGCTATGGAGAAACCTGGAATCTGTCCAGATTTGGCTAAGGCAGAAACTGTGTTCAAGATGCTACCTTTGAAGACCTATAACTGGAGTTTGGGAGGTGATTTCGAGTTGATTCAAGTTGGAGGAGACAGAGGGAGTTCACTTAAACAACGACAAGGGATTGGGTGAGATCGAATGACCTAGGAAGACTATTTTCGAGGGCTCCAAAGAAGCTACCTCGCACTGCCAGTAATCCGAGTTCTACAAGGATTCCTACTTCTATTCAGATTATGTTTGTAATTCAGTTTCCTTGCTTAGTTAGGTTAGTTTCAATCCTTATTCTAGTTTGTTTGTAATTGTGTAAGCCTATAAAAGGCCTCAAACTCGTTTGTATCAGGCAGATTGCATTGAATAAGAAAAAAACCCAAAATTGAACAACTTGCGAGTTGATTAATGAGCTTAGGATTTGGTTGCGATCAAACCTAGGACAATTGAGTCTATTAGCTGAGTTTTTTCACCCTCAGTTACTCGAAGAAAACCCTATATCTCGAGTGCTTCTTCCCAGGTGTGAAGAAACCCTCAGATTCCATCTGTTTTTGGTGCTCGAAGCTAGCTACCTAGGCTGGTTTTGAGACTATGTATCGTCAGGAGTGAGGAAGAGACCTTAGTTCAATTGAATTGAGGCCTGTGCTGCGTGGATTCTGATCGTACACCCTCCTAGGGCCGTATTAAACTTGCATGATGGAAGTGGAAGGAACTTTGACCGATTTACTACCGATGGTAGAGTTTGCTTTCAATAACTCATACCACAATAGTATTCAGGTTGCTCCTTTTGAAGCTCTTTATGGCAGGAAGTGTCGAACACCTCTATGCTAGGATATAGAGGGCACCCGACAGTGGCGGAGCTACACATGGTCTCGGGGGGGCCTTGCCCCCCCCCCCCCCCCCCCCCCCCGAGAATTTGAAAGTTATGTATAAATTGTATCGGTATTTGGAAATTTCGTATTACATAAAGAAGATAATATTATTACTTAATGTGCAAATATGTCAAAAGAAAGCAAGTTAGTCTAGCGGATGAGAATATGGTAAATCTATCTTCAGGTAATGAGTTCGATACCCAGCATATTTTGTTGCTATTTTAATTTTATTTTCAGTTTTAATAATTTCTCATCCATTTTAATTATATGGTCCTTTTAATTTCGGTTTCAATGTGGTTCTTTAAGTCTTTTAGTTTCAAAAGTAGGTTTTATATGGATGAATAATCAATTTCCTCAAATCTTCGTAAATATTGGGTGTAATAATATTAAAAATATATTTATTATATTTATTGTCGTTTTGAAGTAACGTAATAAAAAAATTCCGCCCCCCCCCCCCCGAACATTGAATTCTAGCTCCGCCCCTAGCACTTCTTTCCGGGCCGGAAATGATTCAAGAAACTACGGATAAGGTCAAAGTGATCAAAGAGAGATTGCGAGTAGCTCAAGATCGCCAGAAACTTTATGCCGACGGGAGAGCTCGTGAAGTAATTTATGATGTGGGAGAAAAGGTGTTTCTAAAGGTATCACCATGGAAGGGATTAATGAGGTTTGGAAAGAAGGGAAAGTTGGCACCTCATTACATCGGCCCTTATGACATTATTGCCAAGATTGGGCCGGTAGCTTACAAACTGGAGTTACCTACTGAGTTGGAGAAAATTCACAATGTTTTTCATGTGAGTATGTTGAAGAAGTATCACGTGGATCCCTCTCATATCATACAACAAGAAGATGTGGTCCTAGAACCCGACTTGACCTATGAAGAGAGGCAAGTGAGTATTGTTGACCAACAGATACGAGTTCTAAGGAACAAGCGCATTCCGATGCTTAAAGTCATTTGGAGAAACCACGAAGGAGAAGCAGCAACTTGGGAGACTGAAGAAAGTATGATGAAGAAATACCCCGAGTTAGTCGAAGGATACACTACGAATATGCCTTGCAACTAATGCTTGTTGTATTAAATTGACAATGTCGATAATGTATCGAATTTATGAATAAAAAGTCAGAAGAGACTTTTATTATACTATTTGATTTCGGGGACGAAATCCAATTAAGGAGGGGAGAGTTGTAACATCCCTTGTCTGGGTTAAATCTCACATCAAACGGGTTCGACGTTGGAACAAAGAACACCAACAATAGTTGGAATGAATTCTATCGGTTTGGAAGAACTATGAGTACTCGTCAATTAAAGACATGAAAAATCGAGAGAATAAATATGGCATGAAGGAATTATGATAGGGGCAAAAATACGAACTATTAAGCTCAGACATTGACAGATTCTGATGTGATAAAAAATATATATTCACCACCAAGATTCGAAACCAACAACTTGAAGGTAAACAACCATCACTACTTAACCAGTTGGACTACGCGTTGCTTATGTATAAGTAAGCCAATATTAGTTTATTTAACTATTACCTGGCGAGATCATTTTCTAAAGAAACAAATGAAGCTCTCCCTAAGCGACGTAGCTTCTGTCCAAGATGATTGAATCCATCCCATTACAATAACCCACCACCAGCATGTATTATAATTTATGTGTAAGGATACAAGGAGGAGAGATAGCCACGTTCTCTCTATTTTTAGTTTAACTTTTATAAAGGAAAAACAACATTGACCCACCATTTTCATGAGCTGTGGAATTAGAGATTAGATTTGGAGTTCATATTCAACAACAACTTTGTCGACGAAGTAATGGATGGTTGGGTTGTTGTGTATATATATATAGAACCAAAACTCGTATAACGACCATAAGTCCCAACTAAAGGAAGGAAGAAAATAGAGAGATAAGTGCGAGTCTTTGGGGCATTCTGGATTTAGGGAGGTCGCCAGAGAGGATGCAGAAGGTTCCCAGGAAGTCATACGAGGGGTAGAAGCCTTGTCGGAAGCTCACCGAAGTTTCGTAGGAATCCCGTGACGGCGACGACGTCAACTCCGACCTCAACCATTATTTGAGTGGTTGGTACCGTTACGAAGAGGATGATCCCAGGAGCACGCACGTTTTGGCGGAATCAATTTTCGACATCGGACGAGGGAGAAACGAGCCTCGCAAGTTGGCCACGTAAAACTGTCAGTTTCTGAAAGTCAGGTACTGTTTCTGTCAATTCCAAAGGTTTGAGGACCTGGACGAACTTTTTCCATAGGAAGGGTCAACGACCCATTTGACTGGAAAATTTTATTTACAGTACTTGGAATTTCGTGAACTGATTGAATTCATATTTTGGCTGTAATTTGTTCGTTTGACGTCCAAACGACGAACCGTTTTCGCCTACAGGATCGTAGAGACAAGGATAATATTATCAAGGAGTATTGGAATTTTTACAACAGCTGTGCAGAGTTGATTTACTTCATAAATAAGGTGTGTGGACTCTGCGGTGAATAGGCGGTGTTTTACTACGTGCTATGTGTTTAATATTGAAACATAGTTGAGGATTTAACAAAGATAAAATGAAGAATGTCGTTATTATGATTTTGATACTCGAGTATAATTGGCTGATTCATAATCGAGTATTTAGAATTTACGACTTTGTAATTGATCCCTACGAATCGTGAAATTTCTTGAGACTTCGTTGTTATTATTTCAATAATTCATGACGTGATATCAGGTCATGAGTTATGTGAAATTAAGCCTGCGATTGAATAATTATCCTAATACGATTACTTGGGATAATTGTTAAATCACAATCGGATTCGTGAAAATTTGAATAATGGACCGCTACCATGGGAGAATTCTGTCTAGGCTAGTGGTTTTTAATCGAGACCTTCGTGGTACTCGTCCACTTACCTGGGAATTCACCCGGTGAAATCTTTTGGGAATATGGTTGTAAGAAGTGTACTACGAGTAGTGGCACTCATTCCTCTTCTCAGAGTTTTACCACGGCGGGTCCGCTTTTCAAATTACTCGGTGATTATCACCGATTAAATGGTTAACGAACCATGTACAAGGATTCAAACCATCCACCTTATACGTTGAATATACGATAACAATAATGTTTTCGAATGAATTTCTACTCGATAATTGAATGGATGATTTGATGAATTTAGTATGCATGATATGTACAAATTACCTTATGGCATAGACTTGGTAATTACACCAAGATCGATTGAGATTGATGATTATTATATTGAGATTATGATGAGAACGGTGATTTTATATGATGTTCATATTAATCACATAGACTTAGAAAGGGCCTGCATTTACCCCCAACCATTTGATATTGTTACTAACTATCATTAGGATCGATGAGGCTAGTGGCCAGAGAGATATGATTGTGGTTTCTGATTTAACCACTGAGATGATGAGGCTCGAGCGGGGGTGGATGTATGGTGACCTTGGCGCCCAAATTAATAAAATGGAAATGCATTGCACTTGCATATTATTTGGATATTGGATGCTACGTTGAGAATTATATTAGGTTGAGACTTCAACCTAGATGCCATGATTAGGTGGTTAATCAATTGATGTGGAAAACGTATCCATAGACTTCGCTGTGTAGGAGGGAACAACACCACACCTCAGCTAAATTAGTTAGCTGACCCCCTCCCCTTTTGTGTTCAGATCCGCAGTAGAGGAACTGAGCTTGGACATCGGAACTGTGCAACTTCTACTCCATCATGAGGTAGCAGACGATTGGTCTGAGGAGAGTTTTTACCTATGTTTTGTGTTTCAAAACAAGTATCATAAACATGTATTATGTTGGGTGTGATTGCATTGAACTTGATCGATTGAGTTATTATGATTTATGGATTGTACCAAAGTATGTAAGATGGAGATTTGAGTTTCAACGAACAAGTGTTTGGATTTGATGTCATGAATTGGATGTTGTATGTTTAATAAACGAGATTGAATATTAATAAATGTGCTAGATTTGAAATATATATATGCTCACCTTGAGTTATGTTTAGTAAATGAAAGATGTATATGTATTGAATGATGAGTTAATACGTAAACCCCGTTAGTATTTTCTGCTGTGCGGGCAAACCAGTGGTTCGACCCATGAGTTTTAGGGTGGGGTGTTACACTTTCCCTCTTTTGAGAGAGGGATTTTGAGAGAAGAATTTCTGATTTTAGAGAGAGAAGAGAGAAAAGTTGAAGGAAGGAGAAGAGGAGAGGAGGCATCTTTCTCAACATCAAGTCTTCTTACACATCTTCAATTTATCTTCTTCTCTCCTTTATGGAGTATTCCTCTAAGGTACTAGGGGTTCTAAAACTCAAACCCTAGTTTTAGGGTTTACTATGTATGTATGGATATTGGGGAAAAATACCACTACAACGAGGAATTTTATTTCCTTGAAATTTCCCACAGGTGCAAAATGCCGCCTGGTTGCGGTCGTCAAAGTGCACTGTGAGTGTGTTTGACCCCTTCATGTTGAAGTTGTTGGGAGGAGTCTGAACTACATAGATGCCTTTACGTCTATCAATCGTTGTCACGGAATGTCCAACTGCCTTTTGTGACCGCGGCTTCATCAGCTCTTCGCACTTGGTGGAGTACTGTGAAGGACCACTTCTAATTTCTGCTCCTGTCCCCAACCTCATCTATCGAATTTCTCCACCAATCGCCAATAGGTATGTTGCACAAGAGAAGCTATAGGAAGTGAACGAATGCCTTTGAAAACACCATTGATGCTCTCTGCCATGTTGGATGTCATTAGGGATGGCAATGGGTCGGGTTGGGGCGGGTTTTGTCAAACCCAAACCCAAACCCATGGGTTTATCCGCCAAAAAAACCCGGGGTAAAACCCGTTGGGTTTGAAAAACTCAAACCCAACCCAACCCGCTGGGTATCCGCGGGTTCATGGGTACTCGTGGGTTTTTGTGGTAAAAAATTTACAATAACAAATTTCTTTCAAAATAAAAGTTTAACATCAATTTTCTCATACACATTATTCATACAAAAAACACCAATCTAGAACATACAAGCAAACCGCAAATGATCAATACAAATTGTTCAAAATTAAAGAGAAACATCTTTAAACAACAAGATTAATTGAAATCTTCTTCCTCGTCAAATAAGTTTCTTCACTCTCCACTCCATAATATCAATTTCATTCTAAACAATTAGAAAAAACAAATTATATATGTCTCCACAAACATAAATAATATTAGTTGTTTAAAGAAGATATATTATTTAGAATATTAAATATACCGGGAAAGTATATGTGTAGGCAGATACCCATGGGGCGGGTTTACCTAAACCCAAAACCAATCCAACCCGGTGAATAGTGTAGCGGGTTTAAACCCGAACCCGGCCCAAAACCCGTCAACACGGGTTTTACCCGCGTTGACCGGGTTGGGTTGGATGGGTACCCGTGGGTTCGGGTTTTGTTGCCATCCCTAGATGTCATGATAGACCATCGACGCCCACCATTATAGTTATCATGCACTAAGCTCCAACAAATTTGATGTTGGTCCACCGAGTTATCACAAGAAATATTTCTATCAGCCACCACCTTCTTAAATTGCTCAACTTGACGATCGAACTTCTCCAAGTGTTTTTCTCCGGCTAACAAAGTAAATATACCCACGAGTTAGATAAAATCATGACAAAATTACATTAAAGTAAATAAAAAAATTAAATGAAGAAGGCTTACCGACTCAAAATAGTTGCTTATACATGATTTTTTGTTTAGTCTATCTTTGCAAGTTGCTTGCGTAGTGTCACATGCACCACCTCCACTCCCAACCTCTTCCGATGTCACCCATGGCTTCATAGAGTACCACATGTCTTTCCGAGATGATGCAGACATCATTTCGATCGGTCAAACCTTGAACGTGATTTATGAACCATGGCCAACTTTCTGTATTCTCGCTCTCCACGATGGCAAATACTATTGGAAAAATCTTCTTCTGGCCATCAAATGAGCTCGCCATGAGTAGCACTCCTTTATACTTTCCAGTAAAAAATGTTCCATCAACAACCATGACTCCTGGACAATTCTTGAATCCATCTATACAAGGTCCATAAGCCCAGAATACTCGCTGAAAGATCGAATGACCTGGTTGAGCTTAAGGAACTCTTACCCAATCAATCACTGATGTTGCCATTTTTCTCTTTACCACCCGCAAGAATGTTTGCAAATAATCGTAGGATTCTTCCCAATTTCCATGCAACTTCTCCAATGCTCTTTGTTTCCCATACCAAGTCTTCTTGTAAGTAACTTGCATATTAAACTTATCTTTCAACTCGGCCTACACAGTTAGAACACTCAAATTTGGTTGGGCACGTACCAAATGTTTGACGGCCTCAGATATAATATCGACATCAAGATGGCGATGATCTGTTGGTTGAGTCGTGCTGCTACAAGAATGCACCAACTCGGCCTTTCTCACAGTCCATTCGCTTCCAGCATCTCGACATCCAAACCGCACCATCCAAGGACAATTGTCATCCTTGTGCCTCAAGCATCTAACCTTCCAGATTGAAGGTGACGACTCCACCACGCCATATTGAAGTTTGCGTTGTAGTGCGTGGTATTTAAACGCCACCTGTGCAGCTTGTTTCGAGTGAAATATCTGCCCCTTGTAGAATTCTCCTTCAAAACTAGCAACAACAGCCATTAGAATTACGCCATATGAATATATGATAATTCGTCGTCCTCTTCATTACCCTGCAAGTAAATATATGGAGGATAATTAGGCTGCTCTCCTTCTCCATCTTCCTCCTCCTCCTCCTCCTCTTCCTCCTCCTCTTCCGCATCATCCTCCTCTCCGTCAACATCGTCATGATCGGATGGCATGCTCCATGTATCTTCTTCCTCTCCATCCCGATTCTCACTGAGCTCAGCATGTATCTCAGCACCCAAACAATAATGGTTTCGTGCCATAAAATCGAAAAGCACATTCAAACTATCATCATCCACAATAGGCATCGAATAATGAAATAAAACACCATTCTGCCATTCTGGAAGACGGTAAGTGAAACCTGTGATAACATCACTTCCTTGTACTGCTTCGTCTCTATGCCGTATTCTCGGAATTAGATTCTCACAAAGTTTGTGATATGTCACCCTGGATAGAACCGTCAACTGAAAATTACTACCACCAACGAATTTGACACCCAAAGTATCCTCTACTTTCTTCGATTTCCACCGAACGACTAGTTCAAATATTCTAAAATCACTACAAAAAAACAAACTCACTAATTAACTAAAGAAAATCATAATAGCATTTGTATAATATAATTAAGAAAATAAATGTGTCTCTTACCTATTAGCCATTTTTGCAGCAGCAACCAGAGCTTCTCCTCCTCAAACTTCGTTGATTTTTTTGTGGTGAACAACTGAAACGAAATTCACTGGTTTTAAAGGGGGGTAGCCAGCAATACGCCAGCGGATCTGCCAAAGTCCTGGGCGCCATCGCTAGGTACAATTTCCCACAACACAGCCTCAGTTTTTGGCGCCGCCGCTATAAACTTTAATTAAATGATCCAAAAAACAGAAACGCGGCGCCGCCTGAGTCTCAGCTAGTCTCGTTGGTTTTGCTCTCCAAAACACAATATCTGTGTCAATACTTTTTAATCCGCCTTATTTGTGGTAAATTAAAAAAACAATATTTATGTAATTAACCCCAATATATCCGTATATTTTTCTATGATGAATGTATTCATGTATTTGAAGAATAAATATATTAGAAAGTTATTTATTAAAGTTGAAATTGTTATTTATAAAATTAAATGGTGTGAACTTTAAGTATTTGCGACAAATTAAAATAGAATCAGATTATAAAATATTAAAATACAATCACAATTATAAAAGTTGAAATAGAAGCAAAATTATTTGCTTCCAAAACCCATCTGTAAGTTTCAATAAGGTATTTTACAAGCAAATTTAATTGCCTCCAAATCTAGTATTAGGAACAAAATTTTGTCTCTAAAATAAAAAGTGAAAATATAGGTTTTTAAAGTGAAATTAGAATAAAAAAGATTTGACTCAAATTCCTCAATTAGAAGCAGATATTATATGCATCGACATTTGCTTCTAAAGAAAATTAGAGACAGAGGCGTCCGATGCAAATAACCTATTTACTTCAAAAGATATACAGAAACAAATAATTAACTTTTAGACGCAAATAAGCTCTGCTTCTATAGACAAGTTTTCTTGTAGTGACCCTAATCTCTCTATCTCTCGCCTCCCTCTGCCAACTCTCCTTCCTCTCTCTCTCTCTCAAGCGGCTGCCGCAGTCCTGTTTCGCTTCTCACCATCAACTTCACTCAATTCTCATCTTCCCTTCCACCATTTCTTCCCTAAGATCAACCACTCGTTGATTTCCTTTCCTATTCTCAATCCCTAGATAAAACCCGACTCGTGGGGTTCTATCAACCATATTTGCAAGAAAATACCTCTGATTGGCAACTACCGCATGCTCCAACCGTACATCAAAGAGAACTTGATATCTAGGGGCTGATTCCTATTTTTTGTCTTTTTAAATATTTAGTATGCTTGATAAAATATGTGTTTGTGGTAGATTCGTTTTTATATTTTTGTTTAGGGATAACCCATTCTTCCTCTTTTGTGCGTGCACTTAAATGTTAATTCTCTAGATCAATGAAGACCTACACTTGTGTACCTTCACCAACCCACAACCCAACATATGGTAACCTTCGTGATCTTCTCTTTCGAAACTCCCACATTGAGGACAATGTGTTGCTCAAGTGTGTGTGTGGGGGGTGGGGGGGGGGGTGTGACTGTTTGAATGATTATCATGATTGGTTGAACCATGAATTGCTAGTATCCTCACTTGTTTGTGAATGTAAGATGTTGATGAATGCGTATGGGAGAGTATGCTAGCAATTGTGTTTGTGTTGTGATGATCAATGGTCAAATGATAGTGTTTTGGAAACTTCAACGCATTACCCTTTTTTTTCAAATTTGAGGGTTTCAAATCACCTTGTTCCTTGCAACTCCATACTCAATATGCTTTCATTTGTTAGATGATTGATGTGTTATGCTCGCCAGGTAATAGTTGCATGATTAGAGTACCGTTGTGTGGTAATATTACTATCTTCTTCCTCTTTTGTGAGTAGACAATATGTGTTATTTTAGGAAGAACATGTGTGCGGTAATACTCTTTTGCTTTGTTTGATTTTTGAACTCGAAGTTTTTAAAGATTTTTGCGTATTAAAAAAGAAAGAAAAGAGAGAAAAATCTTTTGCAAATGAGGCTCACATGAGAGGCAACCAATCCTCACGGATTCATAGTGCCCTTTGAGGATATGCTTGGGGATCAAATAGCTTTATTGTGTCCCGACCATCTTTCACTACTTACCATCCCCCAAGCATCTTTCCTCCTCACGGAATCATATGCCAAGGTCCAAAGTACCTTTTAGCGATTCATAAGACCTCAAAGCTCTCGTTTGTACCCGACATGTGTGACAACCCGATGTGGAGCGCAGACTGTGAAATGGTGCTCGGGCTAAGATGAATCTGCCCATCAACTTCCCCACATGTGACCTTGAAAGGGAAGACTATGGTTTATCCGCTCTTGGTCAATGAGGGAGAGATGCTTGTTTGCAAAATAATTGCAAAAGCTTGGTGCAATGCGCTTAAATGTTGAAAAAGGAGACAAATAAATGACAACTCCTGATCGTAAGAAAGAATGAAAAGCACCTTTGAGAGTTCTTGTGCTTGATTGTTGTTTGAGAATACCCCGGGGCACACCTTGAATGTTCGGCCTAAGGTAGTAAGTATGATCCTCACCCAAGAGTTTGTGCTTGCACAGTAAGATGATATTAACGTTCATTCATCTCCGTCTACTCTTCTTTATGCAATGAAGAACTAGAGTGCATTCCCTATTGGTTTGTGTATCATGTTGCATTAGGTTTGAGTAGGTTTGCTTGGGGACAAGAAAACGACCAAGTGCGGTGGAGTTTGATAACACCTAAATTGGTGTTATTTACCCTTTATATTGAGGTTTGTTTCGTGTCAATTCATGTGCATAATTGCTTGATTGCTCAATTGCATCCCGATTTCGTTCCTAATGCAATAATTGCGAATTAGGTACAAAACAAGGTCGCAAGTGTAGCAAGGGGGCAGAAGACTGAAGATCGTGGCCTAGAAGAGAAGATCACGGTCGAGAACATGGACCGCGAAGTCAAGCTGAAGATCGCGGCCTAGAAGCACAAGATCGCGGCCGCGATGAATTGGAGGGCTCTGGGCACGAACTTCGCGAAGGAGTTTCCCTAGTCGAATCACGGCCATAGTGTATTTTGACCGCGAGGAAGATCACGGCCGCGACCGAAGGATCGCGACCGCGAAGTTAGCCCGTGATCTCCTCAACCCCAAAGGCCAATACGACAGCGTTGCAAGATCGTGACCTTGCTATTAAAGATCCCGGCCGCGAACTTCTCCGTCCCTTGATTGCCTATAAATAGAAGATGTCTTTCCCACTTTTGAGAGAGCGGATTTTGAGAAATGAATTTTTGGTTTTAGGGATAGAGAAGAGAGAGAAGCTGAAGGAAGGAGCTAGAGGAGAGGAGGCATCTTTCTCAACATCAAATGTTCTTCCACCTCTTCTATGTATCTTCTTCACTCCTTTATGAAGTAGTCTTCTAAGGTAGTAGGGGTTCTAAACCCCAAACCCTAGTTTTGGGGTTTACTATGTATGTATGGATATTCTAGGGTTTGAATGAATGAATGTGTTATCTAGTTGATTCTATTGCTATTCTATCATTGATTGTGTTTGGGTAAGTCGCCCTAATCTTCTTTGTTAGCCTACTTTATGTTTCTATGCTGGGTATGGAGTTCTAGGGTTAGACGGGTATGTGCCATCAAACAAATTAAGGTAGATATATGAATAGGGATCTATGGTGGTCGAGGCGACCAAACCCCTATTGTACGTAGCCTTCCTAGATATAACACGGGATAAAACCTCGACGTGGACGGTGGATAGTATCCACTGAAAGGAGCTACGAGCTTAATTTCGTAGATAAGATATCCTAGATCGAGGTGAATTTATATGGGTCTAGGGGAGGCGTACTCTCAGGTGTGTGGATAACCATGAAAGACCACAGAAACGAGCTCACTCACCACATTCGATAAACCCTAAGTATCTAGACATTGCATAGTAGCCCTAGGCTAGGGTGAGGGATAGTTCCCAAAAGTACCTGCTTTTAGCTTTATTCAATCTCTAAACTAGTAATTTGCTCAAATCCTCCACTCAAACATCCAAACCGATCGACTAAATAACAACAAGGTGGGAAGTAGGCTAGGGTACCAGGACCCGAGTAAAATACGACATTGATTGCCACTATTCGACAATGTCATCTTAGGTTAAACTTGGCCTAGGATAGGGGTAGTTGTTGACACATGCTAACCACTGACAATAACCTGCACGGATGAATGTGATCACATATATGCACCAACGAATTACATCTCGAATTTCCATCAGTCGGCCACCACGACATCTACCAAAGCACACTCTTGATCGTATTGGTGGTTAATAATATAAGTCCGGTTGTTAATTACGTGACCTTAACTATCAACTACAGAGAGGTTGAAGTTGAAACCATTA
Organism: Linum tenue; assembly: GCA_946122785.1. Lineage (NCBI taxonomy): Eukaryota > Viridiplantae > Streptophyta > Magnoliopsida > Malpighiales > Linaceae > Linum > Linum tenue. Next base: position 66,652,333 of record CAMGYJ010000008.1, on the reverse strand, counting down.
ATGTTGAAAGCCATAGTGCTACTACCTAAAGCTGAGACGTCGTTTCGGCTCACCGGTTTCACATTTCCTATCACAGCGCCTTCAAGTAGCTCGTGGCAGTACTACTAACCATTCCTCCACCTGAACCCTATATTGTTAAAGCAAATAGGGGTCGCGATATTGGATACATCTTATGGACAACTCAATTTTTTGACCTCCAAATGCTCTATAGCAACGCCATCAGCCTCATCAATCGTTTAGGCGAAGAATCTCATTCTATCAGCTGCCTGGATATATATATATATAACAAACCAAAGCTTCTAACTTTTAGACCCCCAATACAGGTTGAAGCCTTGAAGCTTCGAACAACTCCACGACTATCAAAAATAATGTTGAGCTCTCGGTTTACAGAAATTTTTAATATGATTTTAGCTTTTAAAACATGGTAGGACTTTGACACATCGACCCAAACATAGTTACGCATTTTGTATGGAGTATGGACCATATTACGTGTATTTCCGTTTCTTAAAAAGAAAGTATGAGACTTCTGATTTGAAACTTTTTCATTTGTTATTGGGACTTGTGCCAAATTTCGGAAACAACACTCAAGGGGATAATCCCCCCAAAAGAAAAACAGAATGTGGAAAGGTTGATTCTTTCTTTTTATTAGAAAAAAATGTGAAATTAATCACAACAAACAAAAAACCCTTTTGCGCATTACGTGGGACAAGCATTTTTAAAAAAAATTAAATTATTAAAAAATGCTCTTGATAATTAAATTATATCAAATTTCATTAATATATATATATATATAATATATATATCAGATTAATATCACCAAGCTGTTGACAAGTCACTAGACTAGAGACTCGAGAGCAGCGGCGGATCCACAACACAGAGAAGTACTGGGCCGCATTTCATTAGAAAATTAGAACCTTAAAAAAATAATGATTATAGTTTTTTTTGCAATTTAAATTGTACCCGATAATATTTTAATTTAGAGAATGCATCAATAATGGAGTCTACAGCGCAATCGGCGAGAAATTTGGGTTAATTCCATGAATATTGTATTTTTTTTTTTAATTTACCACGAATATAGTGGTTTTAAAACTATTTACATGAATATTGTGTTTTTAGAAAGGAAGTGGGCGACGGCGCCCGAGACTCAAATATTGGAGTTTTAAAGGCTGTTGATAGCGACGGCGCCCAAGACTCGAGCTTTGGCGCTTTCTGAAATTTCAAAAATTTTCAAAGGCGCCAAAGCCCGAGACCTGGGCGCCATCGCTATCAATTTTATTTTTTTTACCCCCTTCCTCCCCCTCCCTCTCGCACCACACCAGACCACAGACCCCCATCCCCCTCCACTCCTCCTCTCCATCCCAGCGCCGAGAACGAGCGGCGACGCCGAGAACCAGAGCGGCGAAGCCAAGAGAAAGGCGGCGGAGCCCCAGTCCCAGGCGGCGGCGCGCAGCACAAGGCGAAGGCGCACCAACCACAGCGGCGGCGCTATGTCGGACGACGAGCACGCCCCCGGCGGCAGAGGAAGAGGCCGAGGCCGGCGAGGCCGGCGTGGCGGCGGTGGCGGCGGCGGCGGCGGCGAACGTTACCGGAGTGAGTCCTGCCGGCGGCGACTTTTTCCGGCGACTTTTTTTTTTTTTTGTGTTCTAATATTTTTTTTTCAGTTCCTAGGCTTATCGATCCTTGTTCGATGAGACCACCACCTACGACAATCGATACTGCTCCGAATGATCCGGAACTTCTTTGGGGGCATGGTCACCATCGGATTGACGCAGTTTGGGCAAATGAGGTAAGTTTTTTAAATTAAATTATTTCTATAGTTTTTTTTATTAGCTGTATAATAGAAATAGAATAGAATAGAATTAAATTAAATTAAATTAAATTAGACGAATAGAATTAGATAAAATTAAATTAAGAATATTATTAGATTAAATTAAGAATATTATATTAGAATAAGTTTAGTTTAGATATATAAATATAAATATTAGGTGAATTGAATTGAAGGAATTGAATTAATATAGTTTTGTGCATTAATTAATTATAGGCTGGTGATCGACCATACCACATTCGTCATACGGGCAATTTAGTTCGATACAATCCACTGTACCTACCGTATCTCGTCGATGCCGGCTTGTCTAGTGTTCTGCCACTAGCCCCTCTTACCGGTGATCCGGGTTTGATTACTGCGCTCGTAGAGCGTTGGAGACCCGAGACATCGACATTTCACATGCCGTTCGGTGAGGTGACGATCACTCTAGAGGACGTTGCGACACTCACTGGATTAGCGATCGACGGTGATGCCGTCATAGTAGACATACCAGACGAGGACTGGTCGGCTATGTGTCTTCGACTGTTAGGACAGGCTCCTACTGATCTTGGTGGCGGCGTCATCAAGATCAGTAGGAGGAGACAGCGACGTGAGCAGGGTGACGTACCTCGTGGAGTGAGGTACTCAGATCGTCAGCCAGTCAGACCTACTTCGACCTTCACATTTCACCAGCCTTCTCAGCCACCGTTACGGCCAGGCGCTTCTACCGGATTTCAGGCAGGCACCAGTTCTTCTAGCCCTCAGTTTCAGCCCCAGGAGGATAGCTTTCACACACCTCAGCATGCTACGATGGGAGGAGGGCACATGGGATCAGGTAGTACAGTCCTGCCACATTTGGACGTCGACGAGTGGGAGCGTGTCGATCTGCAGATGCAGGATCAGGACTTCCAGACATCTCATTGGGCATATGAGCAACAGCGACGAGAGGGTCCACCGGATGAGCAGGTTCAGTCACAGGTGGATGATATGTTCGGCACACAGGATCAGGATGATGGGGCGGAGAGAGCTGAGCAGTTGCCTCCACGAGACAGGAGGCCAGCGAGGTGTGGTACTGGCGGCCATCTAGTGGCAGAGCACGGTGGTCGTCGTGGTGGTCGGCGCGGTGGTCGTGGTGGTCGTTAGTGTATTTATGTACTATGTTGAGATATCTATTATTATTATGTTCTTTGTGACTATGAATTATTATTATGTACTTTCTTTCTTGAGACTATTTATTATTATGTACTTTTTTTTGGACTATTTTTAATTTCATGCGGACTAATTCCAAAAGCTAGTTCAGTTCATAAAAGTCCAAACAACAACTGCTTCAAACAACAACAACTCCAAACAACAACAACTTCAAACAACAACAAGTCCAAACAACAACTTCAACGAGATAAATCGAAAGAAAAACAACAACTGCTACATTCTTCCAAACTTCTCAGCCACGTCTATTCCCTCTACTTCCTCCTCTTCTACCACCTCTCGCACTTCGTTGGCCACCACTCCCTCTTCGGTTGCTCCCACTCCCACTTGCTTGGCCATCACAGGTTGATGCATTATGTCCCGCTTGGTTACAGTTGCTACACACTTGCTGTGATGAACCCTCCCTTGGCCAATCCATCTCGTTGTGAATTCGTGTTGATCTTGGTCTCCCCGGCTTTCTAATCATGTCCAGATTAGGATGGAGAGTAGTGTCATTATGCTTCTTCCAACCCTTAGGTTCACCAAGAGGAGAGAAACTTGTCCCATAACAAGCAAGCACTGTTCGAAGCTTGTAGACGTCGTTTACAAACCTATATGGATGGGCTCCCATTCGGTTGCAAGCTGCAATGGCATGAGAGCAAGGAATTTTATTTCCTTGAAATTTCCCACAAGTGCAAAATCCCGTCCGGTTGTGGTCGTCAAAGTGCACTGTGAGTGTGTTTGACCCCGTCATGTTGAAATTGTTGGGGGGAGTCTGAACTACATAGATGCCTTGACTTCGATCAAGAGCTGTCACAGAATGCCCAACTGCCTTTTGTGACCACGGCTTCATCAGTTCTTCGCACTTGGTGGAGTACTGTGAAGGACCACTCCTAATTTCTGCTCCTGTCTCCAACCTGTACTTATCGAATTTCTCCACCAATCGCCAATAGGTATGTTGCACAAGAGAAGCTATAGGAAGTGCACGAATACCTTTGAAAACACCATTGATGCTTTCTGCCATGTTGGATGTCAGGATAGACCAACGACGCCCACCATTGAAGTTATCATGTGCTAAACTCCAACGAATCTGATGTTGGTCCACCCAGTTATCACATGAAATATTTCTATCAGTGGCCACCTTCTTAAATTGCTCAACTTGACGATCGAACTTCTCCAAGCGTTTTTCTCCGGCTAACAAAATAATCAACCACACGGGTTAGATAAATTCATGACAAACTTACCTAAAAATAAATAACAAAATTAAATGAAGAAGGCTTACCGACTCGAAATAGTTGCTTATACATAATTCTGCTTTTAGTCTTCCTTTGCAAATTGCTTGCATAGTGTCGCATGCACCACCTCCACTCCCAACCTCTTCCGATGTTATTCATGGCTTCATAGAGTTCTGCATGTCTATCTGAGATGATGCATACATCATTTCGATCAGTCAAACCCTGAACGTGACGTATGAACCATGGCCAACTATCAGTATTCTCACTCTCCACTATGGCAAATGCAATTGGAAAAATCTTCTTCCGGCCATCAAATGAGCTCGCCATGAGTAGCACTCCTTTATACTTCCCAGTAAGAAATGTCCCATCAACAACCATGACGCCTGGACAATACTTGAATCCATCTATACAAGGACCATAAGCCCAAAATACTCGCTGAAATATCGAATGACCTGGTTGAGTCGAAGGAACTCTTACCCAATCAATCACCGATGTTGGCATTTTTCTCTTGACCACCCGCAAGAATGTCTGCAAAAAATCATAGGATTCTTCCCAATTTCCATGCAACTTCTCCAATGCTCTTTGTTTCCCATACCAAGCCTTCTTGTAAGTAACTTGCATATTAAACTTATCTTTCAACTCGGCTTGCACAGTTAGAACACTCAGATTTGGTTGGGCACGTACCAAATGTTTGACGGCCTCAGATATCACGTCGACATCAAGATGGCGATGATCCGTCGGTTGAGTCGTACTGCTACAAGTATGCACCAACTCGACCTTTCTCACGCTCCAATCGCCTCCCACATCTCGACATCCAAACCGCACCATCCAAGGACATTTGTCCTCCTTGTGCATCAAACATCTGATCTTCCAGATTGAAGGTGACGACTCCACCACGTTATACTGAAAGTTGCGTTGTAGTGCATAGTGCTTAATCGCCACCTGTGCAGCTTGTTTCGAGTGAAATATCTGCCCCTTGTAGAATTCTCCATCAAAACCACCAACAGTAGACCCTGGAATTACGCCATATGAATCAGCATATGATAATTCCTCGTCCTCTTCATTACCCTGCAAGTAAAAATATGGAGGATAATTAGGTAGTTCTCCTCCCTCCCCGTCGTCGTCGTCCTCCTCCTCCTCCTCATCTTCCTCCTCCTCCTCATCTTCCTCCTCTTCGTCATCATCGTCATCAAAGGCAGGATCGGATGGCACGCTCCATGTATCATCACCGTCATCATCGTCTTCCTCTCCATCCCGATCCTCACTGAGCTCAGCATGTATCTCAGCACCCAAACAATAAGAATTTTGTGCCATAAAATTCCAAAGCACATTTAAGCTATCATCATCGACAATAGGCATTGCATGATGAAATAAAACACCATTCTGCCATTCTGGAAGACAGTAGGTGAAACCTGTAATCACAACACTATCTTGTACTGTTTCGTCTCTAATCCGTATTCTCCGAATTAGATGATCACAAAGTTTCTGATAGTTCACCCTGGATGGAATAGTCATCTGGAAACTTAAACCACCAACAAAATGGACACCCAAATTGTCTTCTACTTTCTCTGATCGCCACCGAACAGCTAGTTCAAATCTCCTAAAACCACTACATTAAAAACAAACTCTAATTACTAATTGGACAAAATCATTATGATGAATACATGAAAAAAAAAATTACGACTCTTACCTGTTATTAGCCATCTTCCCAGCAACCAGACAGCAACACCAGAGCTTCTCTCAGAACTTCTTTCAGTTTTTTGGTGATGAAGAACCGAAGGAAAGGTGCAGTATATATATGGAATGGGTGGTGCTGGAGTGGGAAAAAATGGCAGCGACGAAGCCCCAGTCTGGGGCGCCGACGCTTTTTCTTTCTCAAAAGCGCCAAAGCCCCAGTCCGGGGCGCCGGCGCCGAGTTTTTTTTTTTAAAAAGCACCTGGCGCCGGCGCCCCGGACTGGAGCTTCGGCGCTTTCAACATATCAAAAAACACAATATTCCTGTAAATAGTTTTAAAACCACTATATTCGTGGTAAATTTAAAAAAAAAAACAATATTCCTGAAAATAACCCCGAGAAATTCATCGCTCATTTTGTTGAGCAAATCAATTCTCGCATGTTTCATTATTAAAAAGGTTCTCTTCGTAGTAGTTGTTGAAACGAGCAGCATCAACACTAGACAAATCGACTAATCAATTTGCATTGTGTGTCCATCCCTGCATCCACCAGGTGCTCTAGTAAATTTTTAAAGGAACAAACCTCATATTTCTCTTAGTCTTTTTCATTTTAAACTTTTAGAATTTTAGGTTTCATTGTTTTTTTTAGACGCATAATCGTTGGGGCTGAAATTTCTAGGTTAAATTTAGTTGACAAACCCATTCGGTTTCGGGTCGGGTTACAGGTCGTTTCGGGTTTTGAGCGCTCTTAGAAACAATATCAAACATGGTTCATATTTTTTTTAAAGAACACAAATCTTCACATATGCATGACAATAGTTTACCTAACATATGTCAATTAAGATATTCTCAAATCCTCCTATGCTAATGAAATACAAATTGCACATATCATTAAAAAACAATCACAAGAGTGATGATACTACAAGAAACACAAGATATTTGATTATCCTTAAACTCCAAACATGTCATTCAAATCGTTGTGAATTTTTTAAAACATCTCACCAATTTATGAGTGATTTTATCATTTTGGGAGTGATATATATAAAATGGAACGGGTCTAATGGATCGACCGACCCACTAACCCACCCAACCCGACCCAAAAAATCACAGATTATTGAGTTCGGGTCATTCAGTTTACGAGTTATACAAATTTCTATTTTTCATGCGATTTTGGGTCGAGTTAATGAATCAAATTATAATTTGCGAGTTCTACTGTCCATTCGTTTCCCACCTTGACACATATTAAGAAGAAAAAATGGACAAGAAAAAGTTAAAAACATTTTTTTAAGAAAAGAATCACTTGCATAACAACAACCAACAAGTTTACATAATGCCGACCTCCGGAGTCGAGCACAAAAATCATGCCCTGAAACCAAGGTTGTCAAACCGGTTTATGCCAGTGTGTCGGTTTAGCAAGTAGAATGGTTCAACCGGTGGCACATACCGGTTTGTGCCGGTTCATGCCGGTCAATATTACAAATAAAATTATAAATAATCATATTTAAATATGACATTTAACGTCAATACCTAAACATTTATACTTGAATCCAACAAATAACATCAATATTTAACTTTTATACTCATAAAATAAATAATAAAATAATTTTTATCAATTAAATTCACTAAAATAAGGTAAGTTTACTTAGAGATTCGTATATCGATCATGCCGGTCATACCGGTGATGTCATGCCGGTTTTATGATCGGTACCGGTTGAACCAGGTACAACCGGTGGCACGCCGGCCGGTGTGACAACCATGCCTGAAACCCATAGAGACAATTTTTTATTATTTCATTTGATAGATAAATAATAGTTTTTTTTATCAATACATTCCTTAGCGAGCAACTCTTTGGTCATCCCTCTCCCGGCCCCACCTCCTCACACTCAACTGAAACTCCGCCGCCGCAACCAAAAAGGCAGCCGTCTGCACCGGGCTCAGCGCCTCCACCATCCCCGCCACCGTCACCCCGCGGAGAGAGTCGGCGCTGAGCATGACCGACAGCATCGCCGACTTGAGCGAATCCACAGCCTCGTCCACCTGCGGCCTCTCCCCGTCGATCTGGCTGGCGGTCCGCCGCACCAGCCCCAGCATCGCGGGCGACGCGATGCTCTCCTGGATCGCCGCCATTGCCTCGGTCAGGATCCTCTCCTCCCTCCTGGTCTCGGCCCGGACCGCCTCGACGGCGCGGATCTGGTCCGGGGTGAGGTCCGGGACGACGCGGCGGAGGAGGGTGAAGACGGTGGAGGGGCGGAACTCGCCGAGCCAGAGGAGGCTGCGCTCGAAGGAGGAGAGCCAGGGCGGGGAGAGGAAGAGGCAGGCGCCGTCGCGGCTGGCGGCGGCGGATTTCTCCTGGTAGTAGAGCCTGTAGTGGGACAAGGACTGCTCGATTAGGGCCGCGAGGTGGTGGTCCCCGTCCTCCGGTTTTTCCGGGGAGAGCGCGTCGAGGAGTTGGGACAGGAGGGTTTCCTGACGGTCCACCCATTGGTGGAAGAAGGACTCGAACGGCGTCGTGGCAGTTGCCATTTTGGACTCTCTTTTTGTTTTTTTTAGCGTGGGAGAGCAAGTTACAGTAGGTGTGTGAGTGAGTGAGGGGGGTTTTTGGGATTGGGAGAGATGTGAGCTTGATGACCACGTGCTTGGTATTTGTGGTGGGATTTATCATTTATACCCGTGAAATGTCGGTATTTTCTTCTTCTTCTTCATTCTTTGAGTATTATTTTAATTTTAGCGTGTGATATTCTTTCCTGATTTTCTTATGTGGCAAGGAATAGAAACTTTCTTATGTGGCAAGGAATAGAAACGGCGTGTTTAGTGGTAGCTGGGATGAGATAGGGTGACAAGGCTTGGGATAGAATTGGTTACTGTGTTATGAGTAATTAAATTTGGATCTTCAGATCTAATCTAAGTACATTCAGAAAATTCAGATTAAAAAAAATAGATTTAAAAGTTGTGAATTAAAAATATTTTATTTTCTCTAGTTTTCTTAATTGGCTTTAATCTTCTTCGTTCTAACTGGGATTTCAATTTTTTTTGCACAAATGGAACGAGTTCGTTGTGCTCAACAAAATGAGATGAATTTTCAATATATTTCGAGATTTTTTTTTTTCATACCTCCCGTTACCAACTACATACCATATGGTAACTTCTTCGTTTTCAAGTCGTTTTTGGAAACGTTTGCCCAGAATGAACGAGTTCATCATGATCTATTGGATCTATAAATTTCTAGGTGAAAAAAATACAGGACCAAAAATTATCATACTTTACCACTATGGTATGTGGGTGGTAACTTGTGGTAAACAATGATGAATGTCGTAAATGACAGTTAGTATACTCAACTATCATGTATTTAACCTTCCTACCATATTGGTATGTTCATACTATCATGGTATGCTTTCTTACCATAAGGTATTAAATAGGAACATATCATATGGTATTGACTGGTAAAAAACGACTCAATTTTTTTGTTCTAAATATATATCAAAGTGAATATCAGTTTAAAGAGCACAATTAATCTAATTTATCTGTGCAAAAAAAAAAAAATTCGACTTAAAACGAGAGAGAAATCGTCCGTTAAAAATTAAAGGGGAAAAGATAAAAAGTTCTCCATGAGAGAAAAAGATACTGATGTGGACGAGTTACTCATGGTTACTTACCATAAAATTACTGACCTGATCCGCTCCCGGGTGACAACCCTTTTAAGAGTGTCAAAATAACAACCCATATCTTAGTCATTGATTCTCTTTTCTTTTCTCTTATTTTCAAATTAGTGGTGCCGATTAACATAATAATAATTTTGGAATGAAAAACTTACCACATAGAATCCTTTCTCATTTTCTATATAATCTATTTTCAAAAAAATAAAAAAAATCCAACCCCTCTCCCTTCTCTCCCCTCTCTCTTCCCTCTCCCCAGAACCCTAGCCTCCTCCTCCCCCTCTATTTCTCTATGTCGTCGCCGCCTCCGTCTCTCCATCCCGCCACAGTCGTCGCGCCCTCCACCTCCTACCGCCGCCGCCCCATCATCCTCTCCCTATCGCGCCCTCCGCCTCCCACCGCAGCCGCCCCATCACCCTCTTCCAGTCGCTGCCCTCCCGCCACCCTCTGTCTCCCACAACCGCCGCCGCTAGGTCCCCGCCTCTCCATTTCCTCATCCCCTGATTTTTTTCTCTCAGATCTGTGATTTTTTCAGATTCCAAATCTGTGTTTTTTGTGTTATTCTCTAGTGGTTACGCTACCACTACTCACTGGTAGCATAGCGCTACCAGTGATAATGGTACGCTACCAGTGAGTAGTGGTAGCACTATCACTACCGCTGGTCGCTGCTAGTGATAGTAGTAGCGTATCATTAGACGAAAAACACTATCACTAGCACACTAACGGATTGGTTTTTTTTTGTAGGTTGTCGGAGCGAGTCTGATTGGAGGATTTCACCGGAGAAAGTCTGTCGGTCGGAGTGAAGGTGGCTCCTGCAAAATGAAGAGAGAGATGGGAAGAGAGAGAGAAATGTATTTGTGGTAGGATTTAAATTTCAAAATAAAGAATTGTATTTAAGGTAGGTTTTAAATTCCCAAAATGTAATTAATATAAAAAGGAAGTAATTAATATTTTTTTTAACTACCCAATTTGACCTTTGTTGTCAAACTCACAAGTCACAACCCTTTAAGGTTGTCACCATATCCTGTCTTTAGGGATGACAATCAAACCCATAACCGCGAGTATCCGACCACCCCCGACCCAGTCAACGCGGGGAATCCCCGCTTTGACCGGATATGGGGCGGGTATGGGTAAAACCCGCAAAATGCTTGATGGGTATGGGTCGGGTATGGTTTTAGCCTCCCCCGCCCCGTACCCATACCCATACCCGCCCCATCAAGAACATTTCTTCACATATAATAAATACATTGATTAAATTGTAACCTATCAATTATAGTGACGGTAACTCAAGAAAATATTTAGTAGAAATGTAATTGGATGGCCACCCAAATCAAAATCTAATTCATTTTTCTCAACTCTCCCTTCACTCTTTCATTTCCCCCTCGTATTAACACAATTATGTTAGTTAGTTGTTACTTAGTAGATGTATTAAAGTAAGATAATAATAATTTGGATTACATTGTATTCTATCTTATAGATTTATGAATGTTTTAGGATAAGATGCTTTGAACCGTGTTAAGAATGAGTGTTTCTTTGTCAACTTCATGATATAATAGGTGCGTTTACTATAATTGAAAAATTACATATAAAATTTTTAGGTGTTATAATGTTTGATGTACGGGCGGGTATGGGGAAAGTTTAGCAAAACCCGCCCAAACTCGCCTTATTGCCATCCCTACCTGTCTTACTTATTTATTTTGAACACATGATAGGGTAAAATAATTATAGTTTAACATTTTTTGTGTGATTCTAATTATGCAAATGACGTTTTGTATAGTTATTATACTTAAATAAATTATTTTCTGTATAATATTATAATCTATTATTGCAATATATTCAAGAAATTTTTGAGTCCACATAATCTAAACAATATTGACTCCGCCCATGAGTGGGGAGGCCGTTCTGACTTCTGGTGGATAACTTTGTGGTGCATAAGCATACATAATCAGCTATATCGATGCCATATTACTATTTATGGAAGAATTTGATATTTTCTCTTCTAAATTTTTTAACAGACTATATCTCTTTCCTTTTAAGTTGGGGATAGCCGACACTCATCTTACTCTAGGACTCTATTTTGCAGAATGGATGTTGACGAATCTGCAGAACGCGAAGTCTAGACTGTTATTCGGAGTTGCTGCGTGGTACTTGCGGAAAAGGTGCAACGAATGGATATTTGAGCAAAAGGAGCAGTCGGACGCAGTTTGGCAGAACAGATCCGTTGTTGGTCCAAACAATCACTCAAGCTCAGGAAGGGGATAAAACGATTCACTCTGCCACTAAGCGTAAATCAAAGGAAGAGTTATCGTGGAAACCACATGAGCAAGGTTGGGTTTCTGTCCATACGGATGGATCTGTTCATCAGCCCAGTTCAGAAGCAACAGCAAGTGGCCTGATCAAACAACATCTCGGCCAATGCCTTGGGGCGTTCAGCTCCAACCTTGGCGAATGCACAATTACAAGGGCCGAGATCAAAGGAGCCATTCAAGGACACCAATTAGCTTGGAGCAGAGGTTTTCGTAGGGTGCATCTTCATTTAGATTCACTTGCAGCCGTCCAGATTCTATCCTCTAATGATGGAGGTGATCACAGGTATTTGATTCTGAGTTCAGCAATTCCAGAAGTTGCTTCAACAAAATTGGGAGATCAAAGTCTCTCATACATTCAGAGAGTGCAATAAGCCAGCGGACTACTTGGCTAATAAGGGTCACTCTTATAGTATAGGTTGGCATGAGTTCAATATTTCCGACCCGAGACTTTCATTCTGGATTTTGTACGATATGATGGGCATTGCCCAAACTCGTCTAATCTAAGAGTCAGGCAGGGGTGCCCTTTTAGCATCCTATTTTCCTACCCAAAAAAAGAAATTGTGCTCGTCAAAATTATATCCCCTTTGATATATTTTTGGAATAATTTTTTTTGAGGCATTTAGTACTAGTCTATGCCATGGTGGTATTTTTTAGTATTACATAGGAGCATACCACATGGTATGAACATACTAGACTATAGAATTGTTGAATACATGATAGTAGGAATAGACTAACTGTCATTTACAACTTTCAACATTGTGTACCACAAGTTACCACCCTCATACCAGAGTGGTATGGGGTGGTATATTTTGGTCCTATATTTCCCCCCAGAAATTTGTAGATCCAACAAATCATGATGAACTTGTTCTTTCTGTGCAAGAATTTTCCAAATCGATTTAAAAATGAAGGAGATACCATATAGTATGTAGGTGTTAACGAGTGGTATGAGTAGGGGTGGGCATTCGGTCGGTTCGGTCCAAACCGAACCGAATTGTCAAGTACCGAGGTTCCGATTACAGTAACATGATAAACCGAGTTCGAACCGAATTATAACACGGTTCGGTTCAGTTTTCTGCCCACAACCGAAAATCCCCTACTGTGATATTTTACTTTCGCACTTTGGTGTTGCTTCGGCTGGGCAGAAGGGCTGTTGCGGCGATGGTGTGAAAGTAGGAGTGGGCATTCGGTCGGTTCAGTTTTGACCGAACCAAAATTATGAATACCAGGCCCCCGAATTCTCCCAAACCTCAAACTGAATTCGAACCAAATTATAATTTGGTTGGTTTTTCACACAAAACCGAATTTGTGAAACTACTTGTATTTTCACACATTTAAATTATTTTTCATCCCTAATATAAACAATAAATATGCAATTATATGTATCATCAATGATAAAATCAAACTTTTCAACACATAAATCATAAAACATTTCAAATATTTAAGGATAAAAACAACTACAAACATAAAAATCCACCATTTGGGGCTTGCAATTATAATATTTTGGTTTTTCGGTCGGAAATTCGGTTTGGCTGAAAGAACCCTGATTTCCGAACTATCTATATTTTCCTTCTGAATTTTGAACCGAATAGCATTAATTCGGTTTCAGTTCGGTTTAATTCAGTTTCAGAGGATGGATTTCTGGGCGCCGTGATTTGCTCTGGCGGCGATGATGTGAGAGGCTAGTGACGGTGGCAGTCCGAGAGAGACGAAGGGTTGGAGGCGGCGAGTGGCGGTGGGAGTCTGTAAGAGACGGAGGGTGGGAGGCGGCGATTGGCAATGGGCGAGGCGGAGAGAGCAGAGAGTGAGGGACGGAGTGGCCGAGTGGCTGGCTAGGGTGTTGGTGGCGGCCGGCGGCTACTGGAAATGACTACTTCCTCTCTCAATCTCACAATTAAATAGGGTTAATTAATGGTGGGGTTTGGGACTTGGGTCGTCAATTTCTGTTAGACAAGGAGTGGGCTATTGGGCTTAGGCTTTAGGGGTTTCTCCAAAAGGGTTGAGCTGGACTAGGGAGTTGGCCACTTGGGTTGGGTCTTAGGCAGTTGGGTTACATTTTGGTTTTTCGGTCGGAATTTTGGAATTTCGGTTGTTCATACAAACCTGTATCCCAAAATATGGCATTTACCCCTCCGATTTCCGAGCCGAATAGCCTCAATTTCAGTTTTAGTCGGTTTTTATTCGGTTCGGTTCGGGTTTACCGAACCGCATGCCCACCCCTAGGTATGAGTGGCATAATTTTTTTTCTTGAAATATATTTAAAACAATGCATCTCATTTCGCATACCACAACGAACTCGTTCTCTTTGTGGAAAAAATGAAATTCAAATTATAACTAAAAAGATTAGAACAAATTAAAAAATCTAGGTAAAATAAAATGACTTTAATTTTTAATATTTAGATCTGAAACTCACTTAAAATAAAAGGGGCCAAATTTATTTATGTAATATCATGCTTATTGACCTTATCTATAGCCTATGAGCTTAGTTATGCAAAAGGCTAAGAAACAAATAAAGAAAGTATTTGATTAGTAAAGGAGGATCGAATCGGATGGGAGGAGATAATAATAATAAAGTTAGCAAAATTGCTTATGTTTGGTTCGGCTTTTAGAAGTGTTTTTCAGTTTTAAAAGCTGAAGCAGGGCCAAACACCTCTAAAAGTTCGGCTTTTGAAAAGCCGAAAAGCACTTTTGCATAACATAAAAGCAGAAGCTAAAATACAAGATTATCCTTACCATACTTTAATTTTATTTCAGAAAATATAATTTTCTTTCATTTATATTATTTTAAAAATAAAATAAAGTATAAAAGCATATGATTTAATATAAAAGAAGTCTAACAAGATCAATTTTGATTATATTTTATTGGTTAGAATTATTATTCAAAGTTAATATTATCAGTCCTTTATAGTCATTTTACACAACCTCTCATACACTTTTAATAAATTTTCAATGAAACACTCAGGGGTCGTTTGGATGGAGTGTTTGTATGAGTTATTTGGGTTCAAATAACTCACAATAAGTTATTTAGACACAAATAACTCATTTGGCAGCGTTTTACTGAAATGAGTTATTTGAATAGTGAATTATTTGTAAATAACTCAAAACGAGTTATTTGAAATAACTCATACTTATGTGTTACTTCGAAATAACTCGTTTTACTACTCTGCTTTTACCAAATACCACAAGTCAAATATCACATTGACAATTAACCCATCCAAACGACCCCTCAACTGTTTTTTTTAAGTACTTCTCTAAAAGCTCAAGCCATAAGCTGTTTCTACAAAAGCTACAGCAGGGCTAAATTGAGCCATTGTAACATAGGAACCTTTTAGAGATTACTTGTCGTGGATGCGATGGTGGAAGAAGGGAAGGGAGAAGCTAGCAACTGAGGCGGTGGCTGCATGTCTGTGCCCACCTCGTGGAGCACGAACCGTACAGATATAGAGGCGGTAACTTTACTTGTAACTTAGAAAACTACATAGCGCATAATTAAGGTTGGGGAGAATCAGAAACACATATATACCTTTCTTTTCTACCATCGTGGTTTTTTCTGTTTTTAATTTTTACTACTCTAGTCTCTACCTCACTTGAAAGGCTGCTCGTTCTTTTCTTTCTGACTGGTGATTTGTGACTATGGATTGGGCTTGGCTCTACTATCGGGCCAGTTTTGTCCTATGGGCTCTAGTACTGGATAGTGGATTCTAGTTGGCTTTTGGCGCCGGACTGCTACTAATAATTGTTTATTACAAGTGGTTATGTCGGTTGCTGAGAAGAAAATGAAATTTCTTATAATTTTCTTTTTGTCAAAGAAATGGAATTACTTGGCACTTGGCATATTCATTTTTAGAGATGAAGATGCATATGCAAAATTTGTCGATTTTGATTTAAGAAAAGGCAGACTTCGATGCCCATGGGCTCTCCCTCTGTCTCTTGACTTCTGGGCCTGGCTCGATTGACAGAATTCGCATGTTGGACGACAAGACGTGTCGCCATGGGCTACTTACAACATGTGTTGCCAAAGCCCCCGCTTATCTCCATACATACACACAAGACAAGAAGATGGGAGCAAAGGCAAGGAGGAGATCAGGCCGGCGACGAAAGCATACTTTTGATAAGGCGGAGGGCCAGTCTACTCTAACCCAACCTTAATTCATAAGTTGACTGAGGGACACCTTAGCTGCTACCCTTTTCTTTGGCGTCTCTTTTAAAAGTGTATACGAAGAAAAGGCCTACAACTTAGAATGCAAACCCGACCACCATGGTCCCTGTATACCAGTATCAAAACCAATCCAAATCTCTTGCTGAGAATCTCCGTCGCTCAATCCTAACTTCCTAACTCTGCTCTACTTTTTTGTTTTCTTTTTGGTGTATTACTAGCCGCCATCTATCAAAGACCTAACATGTTTACGCATGGATGGTAATTGGTCTGTTCGGGAATGGATATATGTCAATCTATTCTAACTAGTTCGAGTTTTATTATACTCACCTTCGTACAACATTCATACGGTAAATCAAAATTATATCTATATTCATTTGGGTTTCGGTTATCAACATCTAATATTTTTTATCTACTTTTATTATTTTTTAGTGCATGTACAAGTGAAAAAGTTAAAACTATAAGTAGTCATTTTTAAGAGAATGAATATTTTGAGAGACAATAATGATTTATAGAAAAATACACATATACATCAGACGGATACAAGTTCAATAGTAGCAAAACTATGTCCGCCTATTATCCATAATGTTTGAGTTTGTATTTTATTAATACCACCAAGAGCTTTTCTACTATGCTTTAAAGTATTGGTGTTTTAAAGTACAATTTTAAGTTGTACCATAACGTTAAAGGTACAAGTTAGAGTTGTACCATAAGGAAATTTGATCTTTATGTTGTGGTACAATTTCAACTCTTCAAGTTGTACCATAACTTAAATGTACAACTTTAGTATGTACCATAAAGGGATTTTACAAAAGAGTATAGGTATACAACCTAAAGTTGTACCATAACATTAAAGGTACAACTTCAAGTTGTACCATAAAGACAAAAATTAAAGCACCAATGTTTGAAAGCATTCTAAAATTCCTCTACTACCAAATCATTGATTTAGTTCAAATTGTATTCTATTTAATTAAGTTGGATTTGAACAAATTAATATTTTTCCAACCTACAACATACACCAAAATCCACACCAGTAACTAAATGGCCCAAAAGCGTCACAAAATGAGCCTATATATATTCTGTAAGTTGTAACAGCTACTCATTCCTCGACGAGAAGATTCAGCTTGTTGGGCTCTATCAAACACTTTTCCAATTCAAGACCAACAAAAGCCCACATATTAGATGAAGGCATGAAGCCATCAATAACACAAGCTGCCATTTGTTTTCATTTTTGCACATTTCGCAAGGAACTAACTACACAATGTTACAAGTAGGTTGGGCTGGTAATCAGTTCGATTTGGTTCGGTTCAGTTATAATCGGAACCGTTTACTTGATTCTCGTTACCTAATAAGCACTTCGTGCTTACGGTTAACCGCACAATTTATATTAATTGATTAAATGTAACCGCATAGTCGGTTCTCCATTATTTTGTCAGTTAACTGAATAATCGTTAACCAAGTGATTCAAAAAGGTTATACCAAAATAATCGATCGGTAACTTAACCAACATATGACCTCCTCCTTTTTTTAATTAACCATTTTTTGTAGATTTTTTCCTACATGCGTATGTGTTCTTTTTAAAAGTTGTTATCATTGAACAAAAAATAATTTAACCTAGAAATCAATCCATAATGAACTAAATCCAAAACAAGCACACAAAATGACAAATATGTCATTCTACCATCAAATTTGATTAAAGAAGCAGACAAGAATAAGACAACCAACAACAATTACTTAACTCATAAACCCAACCTATACATAAAATATTAAATTTTGCTGATTGTTGTCGAGCTATTGTGTGCAAGTTCTACTGTGCTCATTCTAAAGCCCTTCCTTGAAATTATTCTCATTCGAACTTAAGTCACTATTTGATATGCAAGAGATCTTGAAGGCCTTCGAACATCCCATTAATTTTGGCCTATGCCTGTGCCTCATCGACTACTATTATTTTCGGCTCTAGCTATGAGGATGGTCGTAATCGGTTAGTTGGTGAACTGTTTAATCGTTGATTCGTAATTGCTTAACCGTCGACTAGTAATTAGCTAAATTTGACTACTAAGAAAAGACTGTTTACTATTTAATCAATTATCGGTGTAACCATTAACCATCGATTTCGGTTCGGTTATTGATTACACTACTAATAGGATAATAGTTTACCAACCCTACAAGCAGGATGTGTTTAATTATCATTTTCCGAACTTCTATTCACTATCTGCCATTGCACCATTACCCTCACCATCGTCAATTTTCTCATTTCCCCCCGCAATTAGACCAGAAGATCCATATCTATGATTATGAACTCGGTCGACCAAATCAGAAACCACTGAATCGACACGGAATTAGCCATTCTGCCGGAGGGGAATTTACACAATGACAAGTGCCAACAAGCGCATCGACATCGTGTTGCCCTATTTGATTCGTTGAGGTTTGGCTTCTCTATTCAGCCATGGCAGAGCAGAGGAAGTGATTGAATTCGTCAAGGTTGGATTTCTAGGAGGCAATTGCAGCAGGCCCTACTGATCTCCCAAGGCCCCGATTTCGCATAGTCCGCATCAGCCGACGACTGGCCCCATTGTCCCGTGAGCGATGATGGATAAGCTGTAACCATCATTGAGCTGCCGCCTCTATTGTTTGATGAGCTGCCGATTGAATGTCAACAGAAGTCGAATCGTTCAAGAGAAGTAGCAGCGAGCTCGAGGACAGTGTTCAACATCGACTTCAGAGGGATATTTGGACTAGTTAAGGTCCCATGATTTGGACAGATTTTGTGGTGGAAATCTGGGTTTAGGGATGGGAAAAGAGATACGATTGAGATGTTGTCAGATTTGGACAAATTTCTTGGTGGAAATCTCAAACTCCGGCCAGAAACCAAAAACCCTCGTGAACGGATGCTTTCGTCGGGAAAGAGGAAGAGGAAAAAGAGAGGAGATGGGCTTATTATTTTTTTTTATATGAATTGGTAAGCTTCATATCATCTAAAAACCCCTGCAAAACTGAAGGCAACACCCCTGCCAACTAAGTTACTATACCTCTGTGTTTTGCATCCACACCTTAGCAACTCTACCTTTAGCAATACAACGAAAGAAACCTATAACTGAACCAAGAGCAACAAGCTGACTAATCACCAGAAACTATCAATAAGTACAGAAGGGAACAAGATAGAGAGATCCTTTCGTATGCAAAGTATCAACTCTTGGCAACTTCTCCTTGTCCCGCCAAACTTCAAATGACACCTTTCTCTCCAGATGGAGCTGACAATAGACCTCCAAATCGCCCTAGCAGCCTGAGCACGCTCCTGCTTTCCTCGAAGATGCACCACAACCCACTGCAACTCAATGTCCCAATCATCAGAAGGAGTTCTGGGGAATTCCTTAGCCAGCAAACCTGCATACAACTCTTTGTAAACCACACATTCACCAAACAGGTGCGCCCTAGTCTCCAAAGCACAGGAGCAAAACACACACGAGAGAGGACCTTTCCCACCCCAACGAGCCACCTTATCACAGGTGACAATATAGTTTTTTACAACCATCCAAACAAGAAATTTATCCCTTGGAGGGGAGAGTCCTTTCCACACAAGAGAATACCATGGAACAGTTGCTTCCTTAGGCCTGAACACTTCCCACACCAGTTGAATTTTGTATTTCTGCATAACTTTTCCAGACCATGTAACCTCACCATTATTCATTGACATCCATTGACTAATTCGATCTCTACTCTTCAACAATTTCAACCATAACCAAGACCCTGCTTTTGATTGGAGTGTCCAGAAATCACGATGCTTTATCCTGTATTCTCACAGCCATGCCACCCACAATGAACCCTGCTGTAGAAGGATAAGCCAAATGTGTCTTATTACACAAGCAAAGTTCCAACTCACCAGGTCACGAATACCCAAACCACCTTCATTTTTTTGGGAGAGCAATATATTTCCAAGCTGCAGTAGCCTTCTTCTTCCCCTCCTCCCCTACTCCTCATAAGAAGTCACTACACAATCTTTCAACTTCCTTAATAATCCTCTTAGGCAGTACAAACACTGCCATCCAAAACTGAGTTAAACTAGCAAGAACTGAGATAATAAGTTGCAAACGCCCTGCATAGCTAAGGAATTTGGTTTTCCAACTATGAATCCTCCCAGTAATTTTGTCCAACAGAGGCCTACAAGCCTTTATAGATAATTTGCCAGGGATAAGAGGCAATCCCAGATACCTAATAGGAAGTGTTCCCAGTTTATACCCCGCATTAAGAGCCATTTGTTTTTGCCATTCAAGAGGAAGACCCCCACAGAACAGTTCACACTTTTCAGGGTTGGACTTAAGTCCAGAGATTCTTCTGAATTCCCCCAACACCTTCTGAATACATTGAATACCATGATTGGAGCCATCAGAGAACAGTAACAAATCACCCGCAAACATCAAATGTGTCAATCCCAGTCTCTTACACATCGGATGGAATGGCATTTGACCTTCTTTAACTGCTTTACTCATTAAACATGACAGGATTTCCATTGATACAACAAATAAGTAGGGGGACAAAGGGTCCCCTTGCCTCAGTCCTTTACAAGCCGAGAAATATCCCACAATTCCACCATTAAACGCCACACTCAACTTAGGAGTAGTCACACACATAACAATCCACTTCACTATCAATTCAGGGAAATTCATTGCTTTTAAAACTGTAATCAAGAAATCTCAATCCACCGAATCAAAAGCCTTCATTATATCAACCTTAACTATACTACGCTGGGATATATTACTTCTTTGATATTTCTGGGCTAACTCATGTGCCAACAGAATGTTCTCACCAATGACTCTTCCTTTAATAAAAACAGTCTGGTTTTTACTTATCAAGGAAGGCAAAACTGAACTAAGACGATTTGCAATAATCTTGGCAATACACTTATACAGTGTATTACAACAAGAAATAGGTATAAACAGCCTCATTTCCTCTGGGTGGTGAGTCTTAGGAATTAATGCTAAGAGAGTGGAATTATTTTTAATTTCATGATATTTTGTTATTTTCTAAAATTAATTAATTTTAATTTTTTTTAAAAATAATCTGATGTGTCCACCACGTTTCTATAACGTCAACAATAGTTCGAACGTTAACTACCATATGGTCAACCGTTATTTGTAGCGGTCAAAAAGTGGCATTTGTTTTTATAGTTCAAATGTTGTAGTGGTGTTAGCCTAACAAAACTATGTTAGTCTAATATAGTTATAATATGTTAGACTAATATGATTATAGTGAGTTTAGTGAATTTAACCACTAATCACAAAAATCATTATTTTACTAACCATACATAATCCACTTTGTCAATGTGGTTAACCAAACTAGTTTTGCGGCCCGCCCGATGGGCGGCTTAGTTTTTGAATGCAACATTTCGTAGCTAGGGTTATATGTTGAATATGTACCTTACTATGCATGTTTATCAAACATAATTTTCTATTATTTTTTATATCGAACATATTCATGTAGTACTTTAGAAAAATTATCAAACATGCTCTTTTGTTATAATTTCTATCCAAAATTGTCACTCATGTTCGAACATTTGTTTAGAGGACCTGACCTTGATAAAATTAATTGTGAGGGAAAATGTCAATTTTTTCCATCAATTTTTCTTTGAGTCTTGTTAAAGCAAAATTATTAGAGGTACTGAGCTATACAAAGGAAACCAAAAATGTTTTATAAAATTATTATGCTTCTTTTAGATATTTGTGTCACCCAAACCACAATTTGATAAATGATCAATATTCTTTTCGATGGAAAACTTAACAAAAAGCATAGCTGATAATTTAAATACAGGGGTACGTTTTATGTAAGAATAGTGGATTAGGTTGCTAATTAGGAAGCTTCAAATATGGGATGTTTTCTGATCATGAATTGTTTAATCTTTCAATTCTAGCCGATCGAAAATCATGATAAAAAAAGAGATGCATGCTAATAAGTTTTAATTTGTGAAACAATTATTAAGTGTAAACCTTTAATTAAAAAAGTAGTATTAGAACTATAACACTACTATTAGTGATTATATACTATATTGTTCCTATGAAAATGCAAAACTTCTAAAAAAACGCACCCTAAAATTAATCAGCATTTGCCATCTCATTTAATTTATCTTTTTTTTTATATAAATTTGCTTTTGTCTTTTGAATTTCCTAGCAAACCGTTGGTATATTGGTCGGTACAATAGGACTCATTCAATACCGGACACAAATTAGTTAGAATATCTCGATACGAAGTGATAGTCGGAATTAGTCAACACTGAGAAAACATGTGGTTTGGTTGTTATGACCAATTTTTGGCTACTAAAGAAATGACGTTGTTTTGATGAATTGATTTAAACAAAGCTATTATTGAAATATGATGATTTTTTGTAACATTGTATTTTTTTTTAATATAAATTTTGGTTGTAGTGATCACTTTGTACATAGTTAACAAAAGTATACCGATTGAATCATACTACTTGCTAAACTTATAAAATGATATAAACTGGTTTGCCAATCCTCCATTTTTGTTAAGTTTATCAGCCTATTAACTCCATTTATTTTGAAAGAAAATAAATTTTAATAAAATAAAACTGTTTGTTCTTTGAATAAAAAAATATATCCTTGAATTATTTTTTTTTTTAATTCTTCCTCCTTCGCCTCATCTTCTCTCTTGGCATGTTGATTCATATTCTTCAATTCTGAATATCTGTTCTAGATTAATTAGGGATTTGCTTCCCATCTCTTCGGTACATCCATGGCAAATTTACGATCTGGTTTTAGTTCTTTCCTAGGGTTAGTCTTCGCCTGTTTGACTTTTAATCTTTTAAAAAAGTAATTTAAGGGGTTGTCTCAGGAGAGATGGAGCAATGTGGAAGGGCGAAGGAGTTCGAAACTTCATAGCAGCATGATCTGATTGCGTGCAGCGATTTTTGTCGTGTCCAGTCTTGGTCTTGGAGGCACTGCCGAGGTGATCGGAGGCGGAGCTTTAGTTGCAACACATATAGAGAGGCAAAGCCTTGTTTGAGAAGAGCGGAGGAGGTTGGAACGCGAAGAGATAAAATGAAAGAGAGTAATTACAAATAGAACCTTCCGTTTTGTGCGGGTTGGCGAGCGATTGCTGAGGTGTCAAAATTTGTTTTTTGACATTGCCTTATAGGTATTTCTAGATGGTCAATTATCCACAAACAAACTGCAAACCAAACTTTCTAACCCTAATCAAAAGGTCTCCCTCTGTCTGCATTTGCACATATTAACTGACACGGAGGGAGGCAGCCGTCGGGAAGTGGGGGAAGCAAAAAAAAAAAATTAGTGGAAGGGAAGAGATGTACACATCAGTGGTCGGTCCCGATGGCCGGCCCGGCGCCGGCCGCCCTATACTATAACCAGCCAGCCAGCCTCGGACACGCAAATTCTGATGATGATTAAATAAAACCGACCCACTCCCCCCCGCAACCCGCTTTTTCCCTTGTTTACAAATTTGCCCATGGCGTCGTACTTTGTCTGGGGAGGGCGTTTCCGGCAATTCCGGTGACGATTCCCAAAACCTCCCCCACCACCTTCGCTACGCCATCTCTGTGCTGGTTTAGTTTAATTTAGCATTTGGTTGGGACTTGGGAGCTCCGCTTTTGGGTCCCCAAAGCTCTGACTTACAGACGTAATCTACTGGCTACTACGGACCTTTTTCTATACTTCGCCCTTGCTTTTAACCAAAAATTACGATCGCTCTGCCACTTCCCCCCCTCCTTTCTTCGATACTTTCCCCCGCTTGTAACTAATTCTGTTTTTTTTCTTTTGAAGGAACTTGTAACTAATTCTTGTTAACATTCAGCTGCTTGCATTTCTGGAAGAGCAATTTCAGTTATGTCAATCAGCATCAATTTCGGATGCATAATTGATGCACTCTTTAACTATTAATACTAAACTTGCTAATAAGTTAACAGAGTTTCCTAATTTCGTAATTATCAAATGCTCATTGACCATTCTCTATCCAAAGGCCATTACTATGCTTATTATAATGGATAATATACGACCAAATGTAAGATAGCGTTAACGGTAAAGCTGCTGCAACAGTGAAGGTTCGGAAAGTTTTGTTTTTGGCAGAGATGACAAATAGATTGTATTGATATATTGGTGGATTAAATGGATTGGATCAAACGGACTGATGGATTGAATCATGGATCCAAGTGACATATAAAAACATGGCTAATATGTAATTTAGAAAAAGTTAGGTACCAAAATGGCATAATAAAACATTTAGGCACTAAAACATAATTTCCAAATGAGATTTTTTGTTTAAAAATAAATTTTAGGTATCAAATTGTAGAACATAAAAATTGTAGGTATTTAACTATAATTTCCAAGTATCCATAAAGTCACCCATCCAATTGGATTTGGATTAAATGAATTGTAATAATTGAATATTTGATTGGATAGATTGGATTAAATTAGTGAATTGATACAAAATTACCACATCTATTCGGATATTCATGTTATTGTGCAACAGCTGGCATAGCGCACCAAACAAATATATATTTATATTTTTTGCGTTGCGCGACCAAGGCTGTTAGTAAATAGGTATATGATTAATAATTGAACCTTTTCCAACAATTTACGTTATTGAGATCAATTGGTTCTTGAAAGTTATTTGGACCAACTAGTTCTTGACATGGTATTATACCTTTTGTGATCGAGAGATCTCCTGTTCGAATCTCGATGATCCCAATCCATTATGTTAAGCACATGGTGTCCAAACTTGTGCAAACTTCAAGTCCATATATGGTGGCTTTCGTTTGAAGGGATGTGTTACTAAATGGTATATGATCCATAATTGAATCTCTCCTAACAACTCGAATAATTGTGACTAAATGGATCTTGACAAAGAGTTGCATATGAAATACTTTGTGATGCTAACTTTTGCATTTCATTGGTGTATGTTCAAATTAAGGGTATTTACAATAATTACTTAATTAGTCAGGTGAAAAATACTTTTGGGATTGAAGGAGAAATAAATTGTAACTGATTTCTATATAGGAAAGAATGAAAATAATATTCTTATAAGTTCTACAAACTACTAAAGACTAAAACTATTCATCATACATACTTCTTGTTCTTGATACATGTGAATTTGGTCTAGCATTTTTATTACGGGTTTTTAACCTGGAATTACAAACCGGCATGACACCACCGGTATGATCGACTTACGCATTTTAAGTAAAATGACATCATTTTAATGAGTTTAATGAATAAAAAAATTGATTTATTATTCATTTTATGAATGTAATAGTTAAAAGTTGATGATATTTGTTGGATTGTAACTAAATTGTCCACAAATATGTTTTATATATGATTAAATACATTAGATATTAATTGTTTTCACATTTTTTTAAACCGGCATTAACCGGCACAAACTGGTTATATCACCGGTCGTACCATTCCACTTGCCAAACCGGCACAACGGTATAAACCGGTTTGACAACCTTATGTGTGATTGGTTTCATGTCCTAGATGAGTTTAAAGTAGACTTATAGTTCTTTGTATCTCTATTTTCTTGATGTGTCTAAGAAAAAAACATTACATCCATTTTCCATCCTTAAACCAGTAACGGAAAAAAATTTCTCTTAAAATAGGAAGCAAATTGGCATGAAAGTAATTATAGAGTAGCAAACATGCAAATTGGTAATGTTAAGCCAAAGCTCAAAGCTGGTGTGCCTAACTACGTGCACCAACCACACTCTTGAATATAAAATAAAGAAAGATATTTGACTACAATGCAATGCTCTGTCTCCTCCCCTTCCCTTCCCTTTTCAATTCATTTATCTTAGATTATGAGTTTTATTAAAAGAAAATGTGGAATCATCATTTTCCACATTGAAATAAGTTAGGGACTCAAATGTTAGGGAAACAAAATTGAGTGAGTGGCGAGCAACCAGGAAATCAAAAGTTATTGTGTGATCAAATTTGGAGATGCTCCTCATTCCTCACCGTCTCACAGCACTGTAGTTCACTCACTTGGATTCCAGTACTCCCGGTAAAATTGCGATTTTAGTGAGGGCATTTAAAGGATTTCGTTTAGCTAACAGCTAAACCGCCATTTTCCCCCCTCTCTTCTCTCTAGCTTTTCCTCCGCTTTGCATCTTCCACCGCGAAAGGTTGTTGGAGAGAGCTTGAAAGTTGAAGGCATCTCCATTATTTATTCAGAGAGAGAGAGGAAGAGGGGAAGCGGAGAAGACGGGGGAAGCCAATACCAGTTGGCCACTCGCATAACCGTACCGGATGCCAATCTCTGAAGTGGAGACGCACAGGGCGGCCAACAGGTCACACCGCGCGGCGAGACAGCAGCCGGCCGCCGGGAAGCGAGTTCCCCTACGGCTGTTGCTGCAAGTGACGTCGATTGCCGGCGGGATACAATTCGGATGGGCTCTGCAGCTCTCTCTCCTGACTCCTTACGTCCAGGAGCTGGGAATTCCGCATGCTTGGTCCAGTGTGATATGGCTCTGCGGGCCACTGTCGGGCCTCATAGTCCAGCCCCTGGTGGGCCACTTGAGCGATCGATGCACCAGTCGGTTCGGCCGGAGGAGGCCGTTCATCGTCGCCGGTTCGTTGCTGATCTCGTTCTCCGTCCTCATCATCGGTCACTCCGCCGATATCGGCTGGCTGCTCGGGGATAGAGGCGATTTCCGGCCCAGAGCAATCGGAGCTTTCGTTTTCGGGTTTTGGATTCTCGATGTTGCCAATAATATGACCCAGGGCCCTTGCAGAGCTCTCCTTGCTGATATGACTGGTAAAATTGACTGAATTCCCTATCCGTTAATGCTTAATTTGGGTCTGATTTCCAGTTTCTGATGTTCGTGTTCTCAACTTCGAAAACCCTAATCGAGCTGATATTTAGTGAATTACTGCTCTGCTCAGCTCTGCTTTACCTTTCCTTTCTTCCTTCGTTTTTCTCTTTTCACCCGCTTGTTTGGCCATTAGTGATTGATTGATTAATTAGCTTATCTTAATACGATATTTTTGGTTCATTGATTGTCATATGGAGAAGCATTCTTGGTGGTGATTAATTAGTTAATTAATACTACTATTATTACTGTACCCTATTCTTGTCGTTGCTACTTTATCATCCTTTTCAAGATTCGATCATTCTCTACCAGCTGCCCAAGTAGTGCTCTGTTGGTGGGGACCTGGATAAGATTGTTGTCAATGTTCAAGGACTATTATGCCCTAATCCAATTTATTAAGAAACAAAAAGAGAGTTTCCCGGTTCATTCGCCGGGGGAGGAAGAGAGCTTCCGGGTCAGTGTCATAGTTACATTCGGGCAGAGATTTGGATGGTGGGGTCGGAGTCGGGCCGGTTGGTGAAGAATGGGAATGAAGTGACTGGGAATGTGGGTATGGTGTGGAGGGGTCAGTTGTAGCGGCCTGGTCGCCATTCCTGCTTGATTTGCTTCTCATAAGTAGCTGCCTCGGGAGGTTTAGTACCAAAGGTGGGGACTGGGATGGCTTCAACAAGCCAAAACTTCACTGTCATATGTTTTCACTATTCAAGGTTGTCCAGAATCCCAAATTAAGCACATTCTTCATGATTTCGTTATTGAAGAAAATGGAAGAGAGGGTATTAATGGTTTCCAGAATTGGGTTATCATTTATATTCCCGGCCCTACAGGTTAGTGGTGAATAAAAACTTAGCTTTTCCATTTAGTGGTCAGTCCGAGCTGTTTAGGGGTTTTTTTCAATAGGACGAGCTTAGGAGTTAGGAGGATAGGGTGCCGTGTTACATATCCTTTGGAGATAGAAAATTGGACTGAATAGAAAACGTTGTCTTCTCAACCCAACGCGGGCTGTACTTAATAGCCGATAATTTCAGTATTCACCCGCCCCTGGCAGCGATAATGTAGTGTTTGCAAGTTAGGTAATCCAATCCAGCAGAAAAGTACTTGTCGGGTGTGGTCAGTGTTCTTTGCGCCAGATATATTATCCCAAAATAATGATGGTACACCTAATGTACTGGAAAACTTCTTTTGGACAGTTTGTTTGAGTGGGTCCGAGTTCTGTTGAAGTTTGTATCCTTTATAGTGCACATGTGGTTGCATTTGGTTTTGATGCTCTGTTTTTTGGAAGGTTGCTGACATTAGCGCCTTTGTTGTTTCCATCTATGTCTAAATTTAGGGAAAATGGCAATGGGTTCACTTTCTTTGGCCCGATTTTTCTCGCTCCCTGTCTCTTTTGAAATCTACTTTTCTTCGAGCACCAGACAACTCTTGGGGAATGATACTTTTAAATAATTTTACACGTTGGATGATATTTTAGCTGTTAGTATTTTCTGTTGTTCTTCACCTATTGTTGTTATGTTCTTGTCAAGTGGAAACCTGGAAATTGGTCTTCAAGTGAAAAATTGCCTTTAGTTCAAAACCTGTATAGATATTGATTGGCTCAACTTAGATGGAATTCAATGTATGATGTTGATCACTTGATATGTTCACAGGGAAAGATCACCGCAGGACTCGAGTGGCGAATGCTTATTTCTCACTTTTCATGGCTGTTGGCAATATCCTTGGCTTTGCCACTGGATCATTCAGTGGTTGGTACAAAATTTTCCCGTTCACTGTAACAGCTGCATGTAACGTGGACTGCGCCAATCTTAAGTCGGCTTTCTATCTTGATATTATCTGTATTGTAATCACTGCGTATATCAGCATTTCATCTGCTAAAGAACCCTCTATAGGGTTGTTGTCTCAAAGATCAATACCTGCTGCTGAAGAAGCAGTGGAAGTGTCCAGCCATGCAGAAGAGGCTTTCCTCTGGGAGCTGTTTGGGACTTTCAGATACTTCCCATCATCTGTTTGGACTATTTTGCTAGTTACTGCCCTGAACTGGATTGGTTGGTTTCCATTTCTTCTCTTTGATACTGACTGGATGGGGCGAGAAATCTTTGGAGGTGACCCTGATTCAGGACCTAGTTATAGTGCTGGAGTCAGAATGGGAGCATTTGCTCTCATGTTGAATTCGGTTCTATTGGGAATAACTTCAGTACTGATGGAGAAGATCTGCAGGAAATGGGGAGCTGGCTTCATATGGGGACTCTCAAACATCTTTATGGCTCTATGTTTCCTTGCAATGCTTATAATTGCCTACGTAGCCTACCATATCGGCTATTATGGTGATGGTGATGCTCAACCACCAGTTGGCATTCTTGTTGCTGCACTGATTGTTTTTGCACTTCTTGGAATTCCATTGGCAGTAAGTTTGCGGAATCCTTCCCACTGATGACCTATAGCTTTAAGTTGGTTTTCTTCAATCTTTTTGGTGAATCCTTTTTTTGCTGGATTTTGCATTTTCGCTCTAGACTCTCATAAATAAAAGGAGCCATCGGAAACTTAGCTTTGCGTTGTTGGAAACCCAGTTATAAAGGTTGCTACAAGTTAAAGAATGCATTGACACAATCGTGGCTGCTACCTTATAGTTGGTATCCTCTGCTGAAAGCCTGGACAGTGTTATTCTTTTGCTTTAAAAGAGAAGAGTTTTGATGTATTACATGAAGTGGTAACCTTAGTTCATATATAAGATAGTATTGGTTTAACTGCCGGTGTTTAATGCTACAACCTTGGAAATAATTTGGAACTTTTCATTTTTAGGAGACTTAAATGGACTGATTTGGATTGCGTGTTGATCAGGCATTGAAACTAATTTTAATTTATTGTGTCATGCAGATCACTTATAGTGTTCCATATGCTTTAGTGTCGTCACGCATTGAGCCTTTGGGGCTTGGCCAAGGTCAGTATTTCATACTGTTTTGTTACCTATGCTCTTAACTCTGCTTGCTGAAGTGCTTTGTTGAATTATTTGTCTTGCAGGGTTATCAATGGGTGTCTTGAATTTGGCAATTGTCGTTCCACAGGTGCTTTGCTTTATATAACTACAGTCATGGATTTGTTTCATTGGTTTATTTCCTTGCAATTTCCTTGCTGTGACATCAAGTTTGTTTTCTACTTTTCCTGGTCATAAAATCAGGAAGACTGTAAGATGGGGCACATAGTAGGAGCTCTTTTCTTGATAGTTCCTTTTAGGTCATCTATGTATACTCAGTTGACTTGCAACTTGATAGCATTTGATATAAATAGGTCATTAACTAGAAGATGTTCAGTTACCTAAATCACAAGGAAACCTGAAAAGAGGGTTTAGAGTTGCTGGACTCTCATATATGATTTATACTCTGTGCTACTCTGGAGAGAGTATCATCCTAGTGGAGTTGGATCTTGCTGTCTTGGCACGGTATATGTCTGCCTCTATTATTGGGAAAAAGTACGCTATTTTATGACTGTCATCTATACAGCAACTGATGCCTCTTTCACTTTCCAAGCCATCTTAGTCCCATTGCTTGCAGCGTGGTAATTAGAAGAGACAGAGTACCAAATTGCAGTTGCAGCTTACTATATCCAATCAATAGTTTTTGTGCTGTTTGGTGGCAGGTTATCTCTAAACTGTAGATACCGTTTGCTAGAAGTAGATTAGAGGAAGTTTTTTTCAGTTTGGAAATATGGAAAATGTCCAAGCAGCCCAATTTTGTTTTAAGGTATACTGTTCGAATGGTTAGGGACATCTCGCTAGATTTAAATTAGGAATTCGAAGCAGGGCAATCAGACAATACCAACTAGATTGCCTTTTGAGTTGCGATTGTGAGCCTCCATTCCAAATGTCATCTAGCTTTCTAAGAGTTTCCTGGACCAACAACCTGTTCTGGCTATTACTGTATACATTTAATATTTAAGAACGCCTGATGTGCATCTATACCAAATCAAGTTCACCGAGAACCACATAATGGTGGGTTGGCCATATATGGG
Organism: Linum tenue; assembly: GCA_946122785.1. Classification (NCBI taxonomy): domain Eukaryota; kingdom Viridiplantae; phylum Streptophyta; class Magnoliopsida; order Malpighiales; family Linaceae; genus Linum; species Linum tenue. Next base: position 66,621,497 of record CAMGYJ010000008.1, on the reverse strand, counting down.
AAGGTAGATAGATTTTTGTAGAAGCAACATTGATTTGGTTGTGGAAGTGGTTCAAGATGATTTATTTTTCAGACAACTCAGAGAAAGCTCAGTATGATGTAGGTGCCGATGGTGGGAATGGTCCATGATAACAATTGACAAAACTTACCATACAGAGCAGTGTTGATTTGGTTCAAAGATATGAAGTATCTTTGTTGCATTTTCATTGACTTCCGAGTTTTATGAAAGCAAAAGTAACAAAGGATGTTGCTGGATTGATGGAAAACTGCTTGTACATGAGCACACAGTATCTTTTGAACTGTGATTGCAGTTCTTTTACTTCACCTGCCACCGTGAAGAAACTATCATCCTTTTTCTGAATCGTCTGTAGTTGCAATAAAGAACCTCATTTACTTCAATTCATTTATATCTGGAACTTACCTTCTGGGCTTTAGATAAAGGCTCTCTGATCACTGAGCAGATAAAGACTCTCGTGATCAGTGTGCATGGTAAATGGTTCTGACAATTTTTTCTGCAACTTTTGGATAGCTAGAAATATTGTTGTCTTGTGCATTATGAAGTGCCACTCTGGCTAGAGACTCGGTGAATGTAGAAATCAACTTGTCTGTTATACGGTCTGTTAGGGATATGTCTGTTATTTGTGGTGCCCCTTTCTGGCGTATGAATGTAAGATAGTTAGCAAATTGATGGAAATAATTAGAGGCTGCCTGCCGTCGATTCTGTTTGTGAAGTGTAATGTTGTTGCATTTATGCTTCATTGTTCCTTATCTTGGATAGTTGTAGCAAGTGAAGAAAGACTCTTGAGTTAAAATTGCATATTATCTAAAACCTACTGAGTACTGTCTTGTGGTGACTGAATGCAGGTTCTGGTTTCGCTGGGATCTGGTCCATGGGATCAACTGTTTGGTGGCGGAAACTCACCAGCCATAGCTGTGGGAGCTTTGGCAGCACTTATCGGTGGACTGATTGCTATTTTGGGGATTCCTCGATTCACTCCTCAGAAGCCAAGGGTTCTTCCATGAGGTATTCGCCTCTGGACCTAGAATTTTTCGTATTACAAACCCAAAGTACATCATAGTCATCAACAACAGTTTAAGCAAGAATTTTGTACATAGATGATGTATTTTTTTTCTTCAAATTATGTTCCTATTTTTGTCAATAAAAGCATTTGCATATCATCAGTTTGCCACCCTCCCTCTTCAATTGAACTGGATCCAACTGGTGATGGGGCGTTTTTATATTTGGGTGAATCTGGAGCCTACATCCCAATGTGTTGGAGCTTCAAGATGCAGCAGAAGTGTTAAGAGAGATGCCCAAATTTTATACATTACTCTGCTTGTTAGCAGAGGATGGAAAATCGAACTCGTTTTTAGCTTTAGCATAGAATGAATGGTGTATGAATGAACAGGTAGCAGCCAAAGGTAAAACATATACATACTGAAGATAAGGGGCTGCAATTGTCATTAGGAGAGAAGAAGGTAAAGGTTTTTGCAATGGGCTGAAAATGTCATTATAGGGAGGCTGGGGTTGGTGGTCCAAAGCATCTTCTTTCTGGGGTGGCAAGGCATGCACGAAACTGAGTGTGTATGAATGAATGAATTTGGTGGGGGTGGAATTGTGCTTGATGGTGGGCAACAGTTGGGTTTTATTATGAGTTGTTCTGATTGAAACATTGATGGAGACATGTCTTGTTGTATGTTCTCTTTCTTTCTTTCTTTCTTTCCTTTCATTTTGGCTTTTCTTTAATAACGAGAAGAATGGAATGTGATTGGTCATTTATGGAAGGTCAGGTTTAATTAATTGTATGGTTTGCATGCTGCTGCTACTTCCCCCTTCCTCCCCTCTTGCTGTTTGGTTGCTTGAGGGTGAGCTTTGGAATAAATTCCTAGTGGTATGGTGATTATGCTCCTCTCCATGAAAGTGGAAAAAGCCTGTTTTACTATCAGTGCCATTATCTACCCATATAGTGATCTCTGGATTCTTTAACTGTGGGTGCTTGTTGGCTATGGCTATGGCTATGGCTATGGCTAGTGTCATGTCAGGGTAGTAATGTATGTCTTGAGAGGTGATCATCATATTTTTTTAGTGCTGTTAACTTTTTTTTTGTATAAAGGAAAATCAGCAGGGGCTCCTTTTTTCTTTTGGCTACAGACAGCAGAAAAAACGGAAATGGGTGCAAATACTATAGTGATTTGCATTTGTCGACATGGAAGTTTGGATTTTTGTTAAGATGCTGATTGGGGTAAGATGTCAGCGCTGGCTGGCACCGTCCAGATCGCGTGGCAAGTGATTTTCGACCATTGAGATTGAGTGTATACGTTGGCAATATTTTTGGTTGAGGTGTATGGGAAATGTGGCTCTTGGGAATGAGGGGAAAGAAGAGAAGAGAAGAGAATAAAATAGAATGTAAAGTAATGCATGTCCGTTCCCCATGCAGTAAATTTAGGGAGATGGGATTTGAGGAGACAAGTAGAATCCGAATTAGGGTAGGAATCAAACAAAAGGACGATGGCTTTTGTAGCCATTTTGACATGCATGTGATGTGAGTGAGTGAGTGCGGCTTGAGAGTGAGAGAGAGAGAGAGAAATGAATGGAGCAAACTAGTAGTGCAATTAAGCATGGAAATTGGTAGTGGTTTGGAATATCTGAATTTGTTCCACTTGGCATGGTGGAGTCTGGAGTGAAATGAATGGAGTCTTGTCTCATGTTGGTTTTGGTAACTTGATGGATTAATGATCCTAGTGATTTCAGCTAATGTCAAATGCATGCATGGGCTAATGTAGCTTATGCATTTTAACAGCAGAGCTCAGTAAGCTCATGTGATTATCTAACGCTCTGTTTGGCAACAAGGGGAGTGCAAATTGCAGGAGGGTGCAAGTTGAGGGGCAAATTGCTGGGGGGTGCAAATTGCTGGGGGGTGTAAGTGGAGGGGTAAATTGTTGTTTGGATGAAAAAGTAGGGGGTGCAAATAAAGTGCAAAGTAAGTAATTATATTATTTTAAAATAGATTTTAAAATTATAAATATTATCATAAAATAATAAAATAAATATTACTATATAATAATAAATATACTTTACTAAAAATAGTTATTATATAATAATGCTCAAATAATAATTAATTATAACAATTGTAATAATCATTGATCGAGCGATCTCAAAACTCGAAGCTCAACTCCTAACTTGTCATCCTATATAGGGTTTTCGTGTCTAGTTTAATCTTAAATTGTCAAACTTAGTCAAACACGTTCGAATTTGTAAGTTTTAACTATTTAGTCAAATAAAATGAGTTAACCAAACAATTTCTCTCTATCTTTTCCACAAACACCTTGTATATCTAATTTTCAATGCAAATTCGATTCAACCAAGAGATCTAGATTTGACTTGACGAACATTTATAAACTTGTTTCCAGAGTCAAATGGTCAACCCCGAATAATGTTTACATTAATGATATTTATAAAAAGAAGAAATTGATAATATTAATTATTATATAATTATATATAACACAATTAGAAAACCAAAATTCCATAATTCCCCCCTCCCCCTCTCTTCCTTCCTTCCTTTGCACCCCAATTCGGGGGGTAAGCCGAAACAGTAAATTTGCACTCTCGTTTTGCACCCCCCTACTGTTCCAAATTAACCAAACAGGTGCAAATGTGTTGGAAACTGTGTTTACCCCTCACATTTGCACCCTCCTCCCATTTACCCCTCTTCCCAAACAGAGTGTAAGACAAAGGCAAAAAGGAAGCCACGTAGGTACGGTTGTTCGTATGGAAATGTGGTGGCTGGCTGTGGTTGGCTTTATTTACGTTCATTAATTATGGCTTTTGTGGGATCTCTCTCCCTCTCTCAATCGCAGTTGTCTGTTTTGTGTGGGTCGGGTGGGACTGGGTGCCACCGCCCCACTGATTCAGTAACTCGACACGTATCTCTCGTCCTTAGCCATTTATTGAGGTGGTGGACTGGAGACGCAGTGCAGAGGGGAAAGAAAACTGACATGTTAAGAGAGGGAGAGGGTTATGGGATTCAGTGTGGGAAGGCAGGCAGCACAGCAAGCAGTGGTAATATATCTTTGCTTCTGATCTTCTTCCCCTTCTTGCATCAATCATCATATCTTATGGGAGGAAGTGCGATGGATGGTAATGGAAAGAAAGAAGGGGAGTGAAAGGGTATCAATGATGAATTTCTTGAAGCTACTCTGCCGTCTGCCGCTGCACGACTGTTGGGCTGCAGAGGCGCAGAGAGGGCAGAGACTGTGTGTGTGTGTTGGAAATGGGAAGAAAGTGGTGGGTGGGACTGTGTTGGAATTCAGGAGGGAAGCCAAAAGCATTTCATCCCAAAGAGAGACAGCTTCTCTTTTGTGATACACATCTTAAATGGTTGGAACTGCACCCATCCACGTTACTGTTATTTTGTTTCTTTCCTATCGCTCTCTCCCTTATTGCTTTGCTGCCACTTCTCCATGCTCCTCCAATCCCCCTTCATCCTTCTGCTCTCTCTGTCTGTCCTTCCTGTCATCATCTCCCCATTAATTTACTTCAAGTGGTCCTTTTCATAACCCAATACCTACTCTCCATCCCCGCATACTCTCCCCGACCCTTTAATCCTGTTTCTTCCGCCCCATAGAACATATCGAGAAATCGACAATATAAAAAAGAAATGAACACATATTTACTGGTTCACTAATACATGTATTTACTACATCTATAGATAGAAGATAGCTATTTAACTACTCGAGGAAATACATATTAAACAGATTGAGAAGGTATATATAACATCTTCTCCATAAAGTCTAACCTAATACAACTGAAAAAAAATAAAAGGTTATAAACCAGACCCAACAATAGTAAATCAAAAGTGCATATGCTCATATGCTGTGGGTCGGGGGTGTTGCCTACGAACCCCCATATAAGGTGCTCCGCCCCCTGGAACCAGACTCGCTGATCGGACAGTGAGATCCCCTGTAAATTGCAGTCGACGATAAATAATCTGTATTCAAGTCATAACATCAATTCTCCACCTTGACTTGAATTCTCTCTCAAATACCGAATGTGCTAAGAGAAAGCCGTGCAACCAGAGTTCCCCAACCTATACAAAGGGGGGGCGGAGCGCTAAGAAAGAGAAAGCGTTATCACTATACGAAATGAAGCAGCGGCTAGCACGCTAAGATCAACCACTTGGAGAACGTGGAGCCTTTCTTTCTCGGTCGTCTGTCTTAATATAAGTGGACTCCTCTCAAGTCTCAGAATGACGCTAAGGGCATCAACCACTCATACCATTTTGTTGTGGTGTATCTCTAACAGTTCGATGATGAGCAATTCCTTCATTTTTTCATAAATCATCAAACTCAGAACTACAGAACTCCATACCATTTTCAGTACAACGCTTTTTGATATTCTTTCCAGTCTTATTCTCCACTGGGGCCTTCCACTGCTTGAAGTTCTTAAAAGTTTCTTTTTTATGCTTCATAATGAATATCCAAATAAACGTTGAGTAGTCATCGATAATGGATAAAAAATACCTTCTGCATCCAATAGATTCAACTCGAGAGGGACCCCAACAGTCAGCATGGAAGTAATTCATTATCCCCTTCGTCTGGTGAATACCCTTCTTAGGAAACTTACTACGATGTAGCCTCCCAAACACACAATGTTCGCGGAATGCAAGACACTGGACCTTGTGGATGCAAAGAAGATTCTATTCGAAAAAATTTGCATCCCTCTTTCACTCATATGACCAAGTCTCAAGTGCCAAAGACTGGTCATATCTTCCTTTGTGAACTTCAGATGATGAAACAACATAACCTGACATCACAGAACCTTTCAAAGCATACAAGGTACTATGTTTCACACAATTCATAAGCTTCTTTGAACCCTTGCAGACATACACAACTCCACCTTTTCCCTTGAAGCTGGAATCCTTACTGTCTAGTAGACTTAAAAAAATTAGATACTTGGAAAATTTGTGGAACATGTCTAACTTCTTTCACAAGACAGAACAAATCATCATGTGTTCGTACTCTAATTAAGCATATTCCAACCACTTTGTAGACAACTCCATTAGTCATAACCACATTTCCTCCATCTATCTAAATGTAGGTTAAATAACCATCCCTATTTCTAATACATATGGTAAGATGCTATTGTACCTAGAAACCACACATCTGTACGATGTGACTTTTCATTTACAGCCAAAGCGAAATCGTCTTCATAACTGTTGTCAATTTCTGCTATGACAGCAGAACCTTGTTTCTTCTGATTTCCCTTTTCTTGGGACAATTGTATTTCCAATGCCCCTTTTCTTTACAGTGATGACATCATCAGACAACAATATCATGATTGTCGAGTGGGCCTTCTCATCCAGGGTATTCCACTCTTTATCATCGATCTCTGTCTTCTTCAGTTTCTGAGATAGCAGCACTTAAACCCTTGGCGTTTTAAAGTGTTTGCATCTTGATATGTTATATACCGAAACTGTTCTTCCCTATGAACTTTTCAATCTTCATATTCTATGAAGTCATTCATGAATTTCAAACACCTTAACTAATAGCCAACCACAACTCTAATGCCACTGGTTAGAACAGATCGGGAAATCGACAATGTAAGAAAGTAAAGAACAAAGAGATTTACGTGGTTCACTACACGATTTGTGTTAGTTATGTCTACGGGCAGTAGAGAGTAGTTTCACTCTACTTGATGTGATACATATTACATAGATTGAGAAGGTATATATATAACACCTTCTCTAGACGACCTAACATAATCCAACATATATGAAAAATAAAAGGCTACAGACCAAGCCCGATAGTAAAACAAATGTGTATAACCGATGGTAAAGGCTAGCGTACACTCACCTTACCGTATGCCCTTTGAGTTTTGTTATTTAGAATTAACCGGAGTTTGGAGCATGATACTATACCCTAACCCATAATGGATGAACCCTAGTCTCCAAATCACTAACCCAAAGCATAAGATTCATTTAATCTTGAAATGAAAATTAACGATTATGTTTCGTCAAAATTATTGTTGATTTTCATTTTAAGAGTTAAACGAATCTCATGGTTTGGATTAGAAAATTAGGGACTTGGGTTCATCCATTAGAGGTTAAGATACAGTATCATGCACAAAATGCCGGCTAATTCATGAACTAAATAGCAAAACTCAACGGGCGTATGCTAGCCTAACGTACGCCCGGGCGTACGCTAGCATGAACCATAACCGATAGAAATTGGTATATTATGAGAGGTTTATAAAATATATTTATTGCTTATTTGAACTCAAATATTTTCAACAACATACAAGTTACAACCCCTCAATTATTTATTAGTACTCTGATTTCAAATATCATTATTTATCATATTCACAATATAAAAGTCATCTCACTTCTTGCAATGGCATAAAAATGTAAACTATAACATATATATCAATTTTTTTTAATACAAACTGAACTTATACATAAAATACAAATTCTTTTATGGTATAAACTGCACTTGTACCTATAAATTTGTATCTTGAAGCACCAATAATAAAAGAGCAAACTATATCTTTTATTTATTTAGTTAATAACAGATAGTTATATACCCACTCTCCGGACAAGGAAATTCGGCAACATGATATGACTTCTTGTTGTTGTGTGATGCATTATGAAGCCAACTCCCAAAACACAGAAAAGCATGCAATAAGTGGGAGCTTCCCTCCCTATCCATATATATATCTTTTGCTACTACGTACCATTATTTGCTCTTTGCCTAGGCTACCCTAAGCTGATGAAACACTCCTCCTTCCCTACTACACCATTGAAATGAAGGGTGAAAATGGAGATAGACGAGACAGACATATATGGGGCCTGGAACGAGAGAGAAGCAGCTGATTCAGAAAGTTACACGAGCCTGGTCTCTGGTCGCCTACAATGTTTGGCAGATCGGTGGTCAAGAAAAGCTCCTCCTATATCTATGCTCTCAGTCTCATGCATGTGGGTTCTCCCAGACTAATCAAAAAGAGACGTTCAGGGTGAAAGAAGAAAAGAAAAAAATGCGTCTCAATTTTGCATTTTGAGTGGTAGCTAGAGCCTGGCCGACTGCATATATAATGCAACTTGACTGACCAATCTTTTGGCACTTGCTATACAAGCTTGGGCCAATATTGCTGCTAGCTTCTAGCCTTCTTCTGCTCAACTTGGAAGGGATTGCAAGTTTGCAACACTGGTTTCTCAAATCATTTTACGTTTGAATTATCTAAGGTTTGAGTTTATGGTATAGGCACTAAACCATAAAGTTTGAACCTTAAATGTTCCAAATAAGTAAGGCTTAAATGATTTTTGTACAAATTCATATATATTTTTTTTTATAAACGCAGTAGCATAACTAGAGAATGATATATAACTATATAAAGTGTATTATAGAATATCTTTCCAATATCTCAAGCTACCTATTTAAACGAATTGGTTCTTGATATGATATAATAGTGTCTCACTAACTAAAAGGTTTGAGGGTTCAATAGTAACAATTTAAATATTTTAACAATATCAGGACTAGAGTGTAAAAAGAAGACCATATACCATGGACAACAATGTTCCATAGTGGTATTTGAAACTAAACAACCACTTGATTAAACTTGTAGTCTATTGGTATGATGAGGGGAGTGAAGCAAACATATTTGGGAGGAAAGGATAATAATATGGGTATCTCCCTCCATCCATACAATCACTTTGTTTGCCTTGTTTGGGTTGTACAAAAGTGGTATCCATGAAGACATTCATTCACATGGGGAGTTTTTGTTTTTTGTTTCCTGCTGATCTGCAAATGATAATAAAAGATACTCTTTTTCTCTCTTTTTTCTCATCACCATCCCAATATGCATGGCTCTGCAGCAAATGCTCTTCCTGCCTTAGAACATGCAAACATATATCCCCTCTCCTGCCCACAACCAGCAGGCAAAATATCAAAATGCCCATCACCACCATCATAGATTTCACCTCTCTTTCTTGCTTTCTTTCAAAAAAATTTGGTTTCTCATGCATGTTGCTTCCAAACCATACATATCCCATCCACTTGGCACTCCCAAGATATGCTCTTCTTTATCCCCTTTTTCTACACATACCCACCAAACACCAAACAGAAATAAAGTGGAGAAGGTGTTGTTTGTTTGGTCTCTACCCCATTTATAACATTATCCATGATTATGTACCCAACATATGCAAGAGATAAAAAAGGGAAAGCTAGCTAGGCGCGTGTTACTCTCTCTACATACATTTCCATGATAAACCCACCACCCACTTCCCCATTAATTTTACCCAACAACACCACAAACAACAAACTTGTGTAATGGGGCAAACATATGGCTAGTAACACTGAGGCGGTTTGTTAATTAATTAACAAACAAATTAAAGGAACACAAAGACATCAAAACCCAAGAAATTGCAACTCAACCTCATATTTCATTTATGATAAGGTGAATTCTTCACTTTGATCAGTAGTGAAAGAGGACTATAATGTAAAGTAAGTTTTTTTTTTTTATGAATAATTTAAAGTAAGTTTTAAATTTAGCGAATAGTTGACAAACACATGAAAGCAAGTAAAGAAAGTCTTTCACTCCGTCTTTACTCATAAACCTAAGATACAAACTCGTCAAGCTTTAACATGTAATTTCTCTAAAGCAATTATAATCCACTTGGTTATAAATTGAATTATATCTTATACTACTATAAAATTGGAAAAAGAATGTGCGGTTTCGCTTTGTCAAGAACTAGTTGATCACAATAACTAGAGTTGTTGGGAGAGGTTTCACAATAGATCTTATATCACATACTAACACGCCCCCTCAAACGAAAACTACTCTTAAGGGCTTGAAATTTGCACAGGTCCAGATACCACGTGCTTAACAAATGGGGGCCATGGGGATTCAAACACAAGACCTCTAGGTTACAGAAGACTCTGATATCATGTCAAACACAAGACCCTTATGTAACGCTTCGAATTTAACTATTAGGTAAGAAATACCTGTTATTTCGGAACCTTTACGTAATAGATGTATATTTTGCATAGCTGTTGTAAAGTGTCATTACGGAAATCTTACGTAATGGACGGTCCTTTTATGTGATGAATACTAATCAAAGTTACATAATGCGTTAAGTAATTACGGAAGCCTTATGTAGTGCTTCCAGATTAAGCGTTATGTAAGAAAGTCTAGGGGTGGAAATCGGTACGGTATCGGTATCCCAATACCAAATACCGAAATCCCGAATACCGAATTACACCCTAGAATCAATCCCAATCCCAATCCCTAAATAATTTCGGTATCCCAATCCCAATCCTTAAATATTTCGGTATCCCAATCGGTACTTTGGTATCCCATTCGGTATTATCGAATACGAAATTAATTACCTTTATAATTAATAATTAAATATATAAATTAGATTTGATTGTTTAATATAGGTCAAAAAGACTAAACAAATAATTTTGAGTTTGGCTAGAGCTAGGATATGGATAAGGAGAATGGAGTAGAGGTGGCATCTCAAGTTTTTTTCATTGGTAATCTTTAATTTGACGAATTGGAGGCTGAGAGAAGACTAATACTAGTGTTTGCTTTTAGATGTTATGAAAATAACAATATATTGGTGGTTAAGGGTAGTGTAGTAGTGAATGAGAGAGTCTAGTTGAGAGGATAAAATACACACTAGCTTATATTTCGGTATTGTTCGGTATTTCGGTATATACCGATCCCAATCCCGTAATCCCTAATACCGAATAACAATTGAAATTGAATCTCAATCCCAATCCCAAGAAATAATACGTGTATTCGGTAATACCAAATATAGACAAATTCGGTACGGTATTCGGTATATCCCAAATACCGGTACCAAACTTCCAGCCCTATAAGAAACTACTATCATTCTAAAATGTCATTATGAAAGCCTTTTTTACGTAATGAACTTGTATTTTATGCAACCGTCATAAAATGACATTATGGAAACCTTACGTAATGGATGATCATTTCACCTAATGAATATTATCCTTATGTTATATAAACTGTCAAATCATTATGAAAACTTTATATCACATCATTCTATAACTGTTATATAAGATTAACAAGCATTAAATAACTATTGCATATATAATAAACATTAGATTTACGTAATACAACATGTTAAACCTGTTATACAGGTCAAAAAGGTCCCGTTACAATAACTTGAATCCTTGGTTGGAGGTCCCAAGTTTTAACATATAATTTCCCTAAAACATTCTAGTCCGCTTGATTATAAATGAATTAATATATATCTTATATATTACTACAAAATGGGGGAAAATAGCACTTTATGGGCTCGCTTGTGCGGCCTTTTAAGTGCGAACCCCAAAAACAGAAAGGGACTCCTCGGTGGGATTCTGTTCTTTCCCAAACTCAAATCACCCCTCCAATATGTTCTATCGTGGGTACATATACCTCTTGATGACAATTATAATATTTATAAACTAGTATATATTGTGGCAAAACTAAACGGCCCACAACTAGGGGTGGTTATACGGTCCGGTCCGGTTAAATTGGCCCAAATTGATCCGGTCCAGTTCGGTTTTTTTGAAAATATAAGGACCGAAGATTGGATTGGATACAGTCCGGTCTTGACCCGGTCCGGTCCCAATTTGGTCTCGATTTTATATTGAGATTGTGGGAATTTGAGTGGCCTAAGGCCTAAAAAGGTGAGGAGTTGGTTAAGTTTTGTACTAAGTGCAAAGGTTTGTGACCGTTTATGCAAATTGCCCTTAAGTTTTGGGTGTTGAGCTCTCTTATCCGGTTTTTTACCTCAAATTTAAGCCCAAAGATTGAATTGGATTGTTTACTATCCTGTCCCGGTCCGGTCTCGATCCGGGTTATACGGTCCGATTTTCGATTTTTCATCCGGTCCCGGTCCAAATAGCCAGCCCTACCCACAACTACAAATGCTCTCAAGGCTCAAGCATTTCGATCGTAACGCAAACCCAGAAAAAGAGACTAGAGCAAGCTTAAATGCAAGAGGACGCACGGCCCACACACTCTAGCTTTAGAAGTTAAAAAGCACAGACTGATAACACAAATATCAAATCACTAATTTTTTATACTAATAACTTAATTAGCTTTTACGCAGAATTGTGATTTTTCTAATTAATGTTGTCAAATTAATATTTTAAAATTTATACTTTTACGCTTGTAAATTTTAAAAATGATTCTACGAAAAATGACACTTTTGAATGTATTTTACTCCATAACAAATGACACAATATTTGTTTTGCCAAAAGTTGACACGTTTGTGTTTGCTAAAGGTCCCACTTACGTACTACGCTTTCCGACTCTCTCCCTCGCTGTCTATATAAACCCCGTTACGTTCCCCCTTTCTCTTCCAATATCAAAACTCATGTTTTCCCAATTCCCCCTTCACACATTATACTCTTTCCTCTTTACAAAACTTACCACCAGGCTCAATCCACTCACCTCTTCTTCTTCTTCACCATCCTATTCAATTCCCAAATTTGCTTTAACCCTACCTAGTTGCTCTTGTTCTCTCTTGGTACTCAGCCGCATTTGATCTTCTTCTCTTCTTCTTGCTTCATTGTTTTTGGAGGGTTCATAGTGTTGGCATCCTTCATGTGTAACCCAAAACCATCCTCTCCTCCTTCAGTCATCCTCCCAACCACCACCACCACCAAGTCCATGGATCCTCATCCACATTCTAAACTTCTCCATCCTCAACAACAACAACAACAACAACAACAGCCAAATCTCCAAGATCCAGATCAAGAGAAACTCCTTCATAGATGGCCAACTCCTTCTGAGGTAACAATCTGAACACCAAGTACAAAATCTCATCTCCTCGATAATGACCACAAACGTCGCTTTCAACATACAACAAATCTATCGATCTTTAGTCGTCATTGTTTATCGACTAACAGATTACGAAAGACACACCGTTCAACCAATAGCCTCGCGCACAAAATCAATTCCTTAACAAGTTATTTATTTATGCATAAATAAATAAATAAGGGGGGAAAAAATGAAACCCGCATGGGAAACACATAGTTAGGTAGGTTACTGTCGGCTCAAAATATACATAATGCATCACTTAATTTACTATTTAGTTTTCCAAAAGATGTAATTTCCTTATCTAATCCTGGTTAATAAATTCCTTGCAGGTGGTGGAGGAAATGAAAGCGCTGGGGAAAATCTCTGGCCCGACCGCACTAACGGGGCTGATCCTCTACTCCAGGGCCATGATATCCATGCTGTTCCTCGGCTACCTCGGGGAGCTGGAGCTCGCCGGCGGCTCCCTCGCCATCGGCTTCGCCAACATCACCGGCTACTCCGTCATCTCCGGCCTCGCCATGGGGATGGAGCCCATCTGCGGCCAGGCCTACGGCGCCAAGCAGATGAAGCTCCTGGGGCTCACCCTCCACCGCACCGTCCTCCTCCTCCTCACCGCCTCCCTCCCCATCTCCCTCGCCTGGCTCCACATCGAGCCCATCCTCCTCCGCTGCGGCCAGGACCCCAACATCTCCGCCGCCGCCGCCACCTTCGCCGTCGCCTCCATCCCGGACCTCTTCCTCCTCTCCTTCCTCCACCCGCTCCGCATCTACCTCCGCACCCAGGGCGTCACCCTCCCCCTCGCCGCCTGCTCCGCCGCCTCCCTCCTCCTCCACCTCCCCCTCAACTTCCTCCTCGTCGGCCACTTCAAACTCGGCATCGCCGGCGTCGCCGCCGCCGCCGTCGTCACGAACCTCAACCTCATCATCCTCCTCTGCTCCTTCGTCTACCTCTCGGGGGTTTATAAAGAGTCCTGGGTCCCGCTGGGGCCCGACTCTTTCAGAGGGTGGGGACCGCTAATACGATTAGCGGTCCCCACGTGCGTTTCGGTATGCTTGGAGTGGTGGTGGTACGAGCTCATGATTCTCCTCTGCGGGCTGCTGCCCAACCCAAAGTCAACGGTGGCGTCAATGGGGATTCTGATTCAGACGACGTCGTTGGTCTACGTCTTCCCTTCTTCTTTGAGCCTCGGGGTTTCCACCCGGGTCGGGAACGAGCTCGGGGCGAACCGGCCCGGTCGGGCGCGGGTTTCGATGATGGTGTCGATGGTGTGCGCGGCCGGGCTGGGTGTCGTGGCGATGGTGTTTGCCGGGCTGATGAGGTGGCAGTGGGGCCGGATGTTCACTGCCGACGTGGAGATTCTGGAGCTGACGTCGATCGCGCTGCCCATTGCCGGGCTGTGCGAGCTGGGCAACTGCCCGCAGACGACGGGCTGCGGGGTGCTGAGGGGGAGCGCGAGGCCGACGGTCGGGGCGAACATCAATCTGGGGTCGTTTTATTTGGTGGGGATGCCCGTGGCGGTCGCGCTCGGGTTCGGGGCGGGTATGGGGTTTCCGGGTCTGTGGGTCGGGTTGCTTGCCGCGCAAGGCTCATGCGCCGTGCTCATGCTGGTGGTTCTGTGGCGGACGGATTGGATGGACCAGGTGGAGCGCGCCAGGGAGCTGACCAAGTCGTCGACGGATGTCGTGGGAAAAGTTCCTGTGCTGCCGGTTACAGCTTCCCCGTGTGAGCCCGCCGTTGATTTTGTGGGAGGGAAGGAGACCAAGAAGGTTGACGTTGACGTTGACGAGACGATACTGTGCATTAGAGATGATGATCGGGTGGAGACGGAACCACTGATCCCGCCGGGGGAGAATGCAAAGCAGTAGTAGTACTGAACTTCGGAGCATGAGCAGTACTGTAATCATTGGTTCATTGATTGGTTAGATTTTATTGATGATTAGTTATAAAATTAATGATCATGGGTGCATGTGGCTTAATTCCTCTACTGCTAAAAAAAAAAAAAAAAATTAACCAATGGTCCTGCATGTGGGTTAATCTTTAATCATATGCATGTGTGTTTTTAAGATTAATGTGGACGTTGTCTAATTAGGGTTTAGAAAGGAAATGTATGTATCATGTATGAGGATGTATGGAGTTCCCCACTTGGTGTTGGGGGTTCCTTTTGTGTTCTTTAGGTGATTTGATCACCCTGTATGAATTTGTATATCTCAATAACATTAGTTTTTTTTTATAAAAAGCCGGGTGAATATTATTACTAGCTTCTGGTCCCAAGGCCCACATCATCCTCAATTAGGCATCTAAGATACATAGGTGGATTATCCACCCACACCTATTGTTGATTCCAACCCAAATCCACATGGGCTAACCAGTGAGCCACCGAGTTGGTTTTCCTTGAAGAGAAAACCCACCTAACCTTATCCCCAACCAGAGATTCATTGACCGATGCTAGCTTCCTCAGTTCATCACACAGAACCCCCAACTCAGTAAAATCTTCATCCCCATTCTTCAACATCTTCACCAGGGATTGACAGTCAGACTCGACGATCACCGGCCCAAGTAACATTAGTGTTGCATATTAATCGAGTATTACACATAATTTAACATTTTCCTGAGTTTAAAATGTTCGTTATGAGTACTCAAATAGGGTCTTCATTAGGCGAGGACACAAAGATGGATGTAGAGAAATGTATCATTATGATCCTAACTTCTAATTAATCTATTTATATGATCGTCTCGTTAGAACATTTTGCAGTGGATTTCAAATATTAAAGTAGCTTAAATCATTCAGAACCCTAAATATTATGGTAGTTTATTCTTTCTATAGTTCAATTAGTTTAATATTGTTGTTAATTCGGAACACATGTCCAATAGTTAAACATGTGAGGTGATCATCCCATGTAATTAAGCATGCTAGTGCTATAACATTTGGAGAGAGAGAGTATGTGTGTTAGAGGTTGAGGGTTGTTTTGGAGAATATGTAGATGGAATGATCATGAGGGAAAAATAATGAAGAATCTTCCTTTTGCTTTTCTACATTGGGCTCCTACTACCACCATTATATACCATATTCGATCCTTCCCCACCCCTTTTAGTGATCTCTGTGTGGTTTGTTCCCCTTTCCATGTAAGGCAAAAACTTGAGTGCCAAAAATGGAAAAAGAATTAGCAGCCCCAAATTTGCTTTGTCCATTGCCCTCTCAAACCACCACCTACGGTGCACCTTTTGCTTTTAATAACCAGAGAGAATAATTATAATCTATTGAAAGGGTTTATTTATATCTTACACTGTAGACATGTCTGATCGATCATCTTTTCCTTTTCCAATTCCAATTGCATTAGCATTAGCATTAGAAAAGAAAATATTATCTAGACTTTGAATTAACCGGATTTTTTGGCATTATACTATATTCTAATCCTTGATGGGTGAACCCTAAGTCTTAGCTATCTAAATCATAGAGTCTAACCTCTAATATTGTGCACATAATTTTTTGTATATATTTCAACGAATTATGACCGTCGATTTTTGTTTCTTATTAAATTGTATTCAACTGAGAATAGTACCAGATGCCAAACTCTAGTCAATTCAAGGTTCATATATCATTTTCTTACTCAAGGTATGTCATACCTTGGATTTTGCCCAAGGTACGATAGAACCATCCATATATATAGCAATGACTGGTATACTCGAAGAGTATAATATACTCTAGGTGATCTGACCATTACATGCACTTCGACGAGCTCCTATATATACATATTGATGTTTCTATCATAACTTGAGAAAAATCGAAACTTCGACATACCTTGGGTAAGAAAATGAAATTTAGACCTTGAATTAACCAAAGTATGAGACATGGTTATACATCCTAAACCCTTAAAGATTAAAATCTAGGACTTAATTCTATAAATCTCCTACACTAAGATCAATTTATTTATAAACAATAATCGGCGATCGTGATTTGTCAAGATACAACCAACAAACTATATGCTCCATCTTAGTGTTTAGGATTCATTTATAAAGGGTTAGTGTATAGTATCATGCCATAAAATCATGTTAATTGAGGAACTAAATATTATTTTCTTACTCAAGGTATGCCATAACTTAGATTTTACTCAAAGTACGGTAGAAGGCACCTTATATGGATATATTCCTAAAGTTGTATTAATTCTATGCTCTTATTTTTTATAATGAACTTCTATATGCAAAAATGTCTTAAACTTACTTCAAGTGCATGTACAAGGTTCATTATTATATGTCAGCTTGTGATTAATCATGCTCAATCACATATGCTCACATAAATAAAACCCATTTCAGTCTTATCAACTTTCAGAAAGAAAAAGCATCGGAAAGTAACTCAACTATATAAATAATTAGAGCACTATATATGTGTAGTTGTAATTCAAGAATATATAATTGGATTCATATTTATCACGAATAAGAATCTCTCACAGAACACCAGGGCACATAATCAATCAGTGCTATAAGATGAGACCGAGGCTAGAGGTGGAGACATGCAGACATGTTTGTGTCCTTCAACTAGACAAACAAAATTCCTTTCTAGTTTGGTTGCCCGGCCCCAAGCCCAACTATCCGAAATTAAATGAATTTCAATATATATACTTATTGAAATTCATTTAATTTCGGATAGTTGGGCTTGGGGCCGGCCAACCATATATATATATATATATATATATATGGTGGCTTCTATCGTACCTTGGGTAAAATTTAGGATACGACATACCCTGAGTAAAAAACGCTATCTAGATCTCTAATTAACCAGATTTTTGGGCATGATACTATACCCTAACCTATGATGAGTGAACACTAGGTCTCAGTTTTCAAAATCATAGAGCGTAAACCCCTAAGATTGTGCATGTAATTTGTTGCATATATTTCGATGAATCATGACCGTCGATTTTGGTTTCTAATTAAATTGATCTTGATGTATGAGATTTATAGAATTAATACCTAGATTTTAATCTTTATCGGTTTGTGAATAGTATCGGATGTCAAACTTTGGTCAATTCGAGATCCAAATAGTGTTTTCTTGCTCAAGGTATACCGTACCCTAGATTTTATCCAAGGTACGATAGAACTGCCCATATATATATATATATATATATATATATATATATATATATATATATATATATATATATATATATATATATATATATATATATATATATATATAATGCTAGCTTACGTCCGGGCGTACGCTAGCCTACCGTACGCCCAATTGAGTTTTGCTATTTAGACAAAGAATTAATCGGAGTTTGGGACATGATACTATATCCTAACCCCTAATGTGTGAATCCCAGTCCCCAATTCACTAACCCAAAGCATGAGATTCGTTTAATCTTAAAAATGAAAATCAACGATCCTGATTCGTCGAAATTTTCATTGATTTTCATTTTAAGATTAAACGAATCTCATGGTTTGGATTAGAAAATTAGGGACTGGGGTTTACCCATTAGAAGTTAGGGTATAGTATCATGCCCCAAACTCCGGTTAATTCATGATCTATATAGCAAAACTCAAAGCGTACGCCCCGGGCGTACCCTAGCCAGAACCATATATATATATATCAATGTACTTTTAGAGTATATTATACTCTAGATACTTCTATGAATGTCTTTATTTAGATGACGAATTAAACCGAATTTCGGGTATGATACTATACTCTAACCTCTAATAGATAAATTCCAGACCCAATTCTCTAAACTAGAACACAAAGCTCAATTTAATAGAAAATGACTATTAAAAAGGTCGGAACTCATCGAAGTATGTCTAACTGCCAGACCACTTGGAGTACCAAGGTTTACTATATATATATTTGAGAGTGGTTATATCGCACATTGGGTAAAATCAAAGGTATGACATGCCTTGAGTAAGAAAATTATATCTAGACCTTGAATTGACTGGAGTTTGACATCTGGTACTATTCACTTACTCTTATAGATTAAATTTTATGTCGTAGTTCTATAAATCTCATACACTAAGATCAATTTAGTAAGAAACAAAAATTGGCCGTCATGATTCATCAAAATTTATGCAACAAATCACATGATTCAAATAACTAAAACCTAGCGTTCACCCATCAAGGATTAGGGTATAATATCATACCCAAAAATTTGGTTAGTTCGAGTTCTAAATAATATTTTCTAACTCAGGGTATATCATAAATTAAATTTTACTCAAAATACGAGAGAAGCCAACCATATATAAATGTTTTTTTTGTAAGCTTAACCCGTTGTGTTTATCTATGATGAAGTTGGCAAAATTGGTTACTGGCGCGTATTGAAAAGCATCAACAACTATTTTCCCACTTGCATGATCAATTAACATTATTTAACAATAGTTGCTGGTTAAAAAAAAAAAAGATGAAATGAACTATAGGCTGTTTTTTTCGATAAGGAAAAACAACTATAGACGTCTTATGATGTTAGTTAGGTGGAATGCAATCACCAATAAATATGTGGGGTGATATGGTACGTAACTGTAAAATTCCAAAACTTTTCCCGACAAGATATTGTCCGCTTTGGGCATCTACACCTGCACGAATTTCGACTTTGGGTGCAATTCATGGTGACTTCCATAAGGTCACCCATCTTGTTGTACTCCACACTAAGCATGTTTAAGTTCAGAGTTCTCATAAGAACTCTTCCATTACACCCCAAAACGCGTCTTGTCAGTTAACGTTGGTTTCTTACTTATGAACCATGGATTTCTCATGTGCTTTGTCGATGTGGGATTCGCCTAAGGTGTTATATACCCCCCCCCCCCCCCGGGACTCAACGCCCTAGTTGAGGTTTGCCCCACCATCGTTCAAGAGGGACGCGAAGAGGCTCTGATACCACTTGTAACATCCCGAACCTTTTCCCGACAAGATACTGTCCGCTTTGGGCCTCTACACCCGCACGGATTTCGACTTGGGGTGCAATTCAGGGTGACTTCACATAAGGTCACCCATCCTTGTTGTACTCCACACTGAGCACGTTTAACTTCGGGTTCTCATAAGAAATCTTCCATTACACCCCAAAACGCGTCTTGTCAGTTAATGTCGGTTTCTTACTTATGAATCATGGATCTCTCCCGTGCTTTGTCGATGTGGGATTCGCCTAAGGTGTTACAATAACTTAGTAAATATGAGTGTACTGCATATTCTTAGTAAAAAAAGTTATGCAGACCTTAAATTAACTAGAGTTTGAAATATGATACTAATTCCTAAATCCTAATGAGTAAAATACAAGGCTTAATTCTCTAAATTCGATACTCTAACTTAATTTTGATTCGAAATAATAATTGTTTGTTCTGATTCTTTGAATTACATCCAACATATTACATTTACCATCTTAGTTTTTAATATGTAGGGTTCAGAGAATCATGATGTAGGGCCCCAATTGGTAGAAAAAACCCGCAACCCCTTAGGATTATCCTGAACTTGAAAGAAGTAGAAAAATGAATAAATATAGTGATAATTTGATTCTTTGTCGTCGTAGTAAATAGGAGATAAATACAGAAAAAAAAACGCGTCATTTTGAGAATTAATGAGGTGTTTTCACATTGTTTGATAATTTCTAAAATTTTGAATTTTTTAAATTTATTTATGCTTATCAAGCGATGGCATGGTAGGTTAACCGTCCAATATAACGTTCAACACTCAGTTTTGACCAAATAAGTAATTATTGATGATACTTTTGAGCACGATATTAATTAGGGTATGCCTACTATGACATGCATGTCACGGTGACATGCACTTTTCGGTCGACCTATTCCTGTGGGCGGTCGACCGAATTGACTAATTTGGGCAGCACGAGAAAGCGTTGCGGTCGACCGCCACTACCACCTGGTCGACCGCATTTAGTTTAAGTTGGTATTTTTGGTCGACCAGAATAAAACCTCGGTCGGCCATTTCGTTGGCGTCAGAAACAACATGGTCGACCACCTAATATATAGGTCGACCACTTGATGGCAGTCATTAACAAAATGGTCGACCGGATAAGGAAAGAGGTCGACCAGATAGAAGATAAGTGTTCTATCAAAGTGTCCAATCATTTGACGTAAAATGAAGATCAAGTGTTGATTTCTCGGTCGACCTAATCCGGTACGAGGTCGACCGAATACAAGAAAGTCAACCTATGCCCCGTGTCTTTTTTGCTTATGTATGTCGATTTGTGTGGTTAATTTAATCGTATAAATTATGTTTCAAACCATCATAATTAGTCATTAATAATTATAACAAGGACTCATCAATTCATAGCATAACAACTAAAAATAAAACACACATAAAAATAGCATAATTGTTCACACATAAAAATAAAACTAAAAAAACCATCATAGCATAATTGTTCACACATAAAAATAAAACTAAAAAAACAACAGAATAACAATCAACAATCGTTTTGAAAACTAAAACACACAATATAAAATCTCCTCTCTCCTACTCATCTCCCCCCTCTCCCTCATCCACATTTTCTTCATTTTCTTCATTGGTGGTGGTAGCATGATGGTGGTCGGATGTGGTGGGATGCATGTATCTTTCGCTGAAAGATCGCCACTCATCTCGCATCTCATTCATGGTCACCTGCATTGTGCTCATCTGGGCGGTCATTTGCCCCATGTAGTCGTACATGCCAGTCATCTGGGTGGACATCTGGCCCATGTACTCTTACATGCCATCCATGCGCTCCCACACACGCTGTAAGGTGATCGGTGGAGTTGAAGTCTGTGCCTCCCCCATTGGCTCGTCTCGAGCTCCTTCATCACCATCATCATCCTCATCCTCATCATCATCATCATCATCATCATCACCAGCACCACCATGAGCCATGTTTGCTCTGACATACTCACCATTACGCAGCTCAAAGCCCATCTTTTTCAGAGATGAAACAGTATAGAACTCCTGCCTTGAGATCCTTAACCCCACCTCTTCACTTAAATTCACATTAAAATGCTCAAATATCACAGTGAGGATCATCCCATAGGGAAGATTCCTGTTTGAACTCTCTGCAGCAGTAAGCATGTGGTTAAAGATCAAGTATGGCAAGTTCACCTTCTCGTTTAACAGTAGGTTGGTGATGAGCTCCATGTCGAAGTAGGTGACTGTCTCCCGATGTCCACCCTTTGGCAGAATGTTGTAGTAGAGCATGTGGTGAAGAACTCTGGCTTGAACTGTCAAGTGCTTACTCGATGGCCTATTGCGCCCTTGAGCATCTTCCTCTTCATCAAGACCACATACCGTCTGGATTTGCTTGGCTCTCGTGAAATGCGTTTCATTCCAAGCACCGTAAGAATTGATTCTCCTCCCATCGTTTGGAGCCTCCAGTACTTGCGCAAACACATTCTTGCTGATGCGCATCGCCACCCCATTCACATAGGATTTGAATGCGTGAATGGATCCATTTGCATTGCACTCGTAGACGATGTTGTTGTAGAAGTATTGTACCATTTTTGGGTAGTATGGTACATTGAGTGATATGACCTTCAGCCACTCCTGGTCGACGAAGGTTCCCAGAAACCCGTAATTCTCGAAATGAGAATACGCATCCGTCGTCAATGGCCTTCCCGGAGCCACCCTGCGGTTGTGCATGCTCTTCTCTTCGTAGTTCTCACTTTGCTCCTTCGTCTGGAACAGATTGGGATTGAACTCTTCCCATTCCGAACTTGAGGCAGCAACTTTTTGTGCCTTTCTTTTCTTTCTGCCGCCAAACATCCTGCGATCAAACAAGCAAGAATACACATTAGTCCAATTTTCGAAACGAACAATACGCGGTCGACCACTCCATAAAGCGATCGACCACAATTAATTTAAAAAGACAATGGGTCGACCTCAGAAGAATCACAGGTCGACCTCAGTTAGTTTAAAACGAGAACAGATCGACCTCAGAAGAAGCATAGGTCGACCTCAGCTAATTTAAAACGAGAATGGGTCGATATAAACCCGTAACAATTCAAGTACAAAATGGCTTTCATAGGTCGACCTCGGCTAAATTGAAACGAGTACAAAATGGCCCAAATGATGGTACCAATTGAGTGCAAAACAGATCCGGTCGACCTCATAATTAGAAGAGGTCGACCAGTGTTAGTTTCGCACAAATTCAAAGACAATGGGACAATAACTCGCACTTTTGCCTTCATAGGTCGACCTCAGAACCATCATAGGTCGACCTCGGCTAAATTGAAACGAGTACAAAATGGCCCAAATGATGGTACCAATTGAGTGCAAAACAGATCCGGTCGACCTCATAATTAGAAGAGGTCGACCAATTTTAGTTTCGCACAAATTCAAAGACAATGGGACAATAACTCGCACTTTTGCCTTCATAGGTCGACCTCAGAACCATCATAGGTCGGCCTCGGCTAAATTGAAACGAGTACAAAATGGCCCAAATGATGGTACCAATTGAGTGCAAAACAGATCCGGTCGACCTCATAATTAGAAGAGGTCGACCAGTTTTAGTTTCGCACAAATTCAAAGACAATGGGACAATAACTCGCACTTTTGCCTTCATAGGTCGACCTCAGAACCATCATAGGTCGACCTCGGCTAAATTGAAACGAGTACAAAATGGCCCAAATGATGGTACCAATTGAGTGCAAAACAGATCCGGTCGACCTCATAATTAGAAGAGGTCGACCAGTTTTAGTTTCGCACAAATTCAAAGATAATGGGACAATAACTCGCACTTTTGCCTTCATAGGTCGACCTCAGAACCATCATAGGTCGACCTCGGCTAAATTGAAACGAGTACAAAATGGCCCAAATGATGGTACCAATTGAGTGCAAAACAGATCCGGTCGACCTCATAATTAGAAGAGGTCGACCAGTTTTAGTTTCGCACAAATTCAAAGACAATGGGACAATAACTCACACTTTTGCCTTCATAGGTCGACCTCAGAACCATCATAGGTCGACCTCGGCTAAATTGAAACGAGTACAAAATGACCCAAATGATGGTACCAATTGAGTGCAAAACAGATCCGGTCGACCTCATAATTAGAAGAGGTCGACCAGTGTTAGTTTCGCACAAATACAACAGAAATGAAATAGATTGAAAGCCAGATGCGGTCGACCACGAATATGAAACAGTCGACCTCATCTGGCAAACAGAAGGAGAAAATCCTTCTTTTCAAGCTATAGATGTAAATAATATCGTAGAAAAAACATCACAGGTCGACCTCAATAGCATCATAGGTCGACCTCAGTCTATAAAACAAAAGAAAAAGTCGATTGAAAGCCAGATGCGGTCGACCACAAATATTAAAAGGTCGACCTCATCTGGCAAACAGAAGGACAAAATCCTTATTTTCAAGCTATAGATGTAGAGAATATGGTAGAAAAACATCACAGGTCGACCTCAATATCATCATAGGTCGACCTCAGTCTATAAAACAAAAGGAAAAGGCGATTGAAAACCAGATGCGGTCGACCACGAATATGAGAAGGTCGACCACACCTGGCGTACAGAAGGGAAAATCCCTCTTTTCAAGCTACAGATCTAAATAACAAGGCCAGAAATAGTAGAAAAACATCACAGGTCGACCTCAATAGCATCATAGGTCGACCTCAGTCCATAAAAAAAAAGTACAATAGATTACAAGCCAGTAGCGGTCGACCACGATGATGAACAGGTCGACCGCTTCTGACGAACAGAAGCAAAAACCCCTCTTTTCCATCTTTAGATTTTTTGAAAACAAAAGGAAGAAGACAAGAATCAACTCAAATGAAAAAGAAGACTGAAAAGCATTTCCTTGTTCTTCTTCTAAGTGATGAGGATGAAGGTTTCTTTGAGTTTTTGGAAAATGGAGTTTTTGGAAATGGGAGAAGATGATGAAGAAGGGAAAGGAGAGGAAGAATGAGTGGATGTGGTGGGATAGGGTTCTGATTGTGGTGTAGAATGAGTGGGGGAGGGTTTCTTAAATAGAGGATGGAGGGAGGTTTGGGTGGATGGTCTGGTCAACCGGTTTGGTCGGCCGAATTAAATGCGCGGTCGACCGCACTAACTTGTTCGGTCGACCGCGTATGGTCCGGTCAACCGGAAATGTTATGAGGTCGACCGTTTATGACAAATTGTTTATTTCAACCCACAATCAATTAACTCATAAATTATTAAGATAATTCGAAGAAAATACAATGCAATCACAGTTATTAAAAAATAAATAAACTCCTAAAAAACAATAGAAGGAATTTAAGATCCTTTTTTGGGACTTTGTTTCGGGCACTTGGGGCGAAAATGACCATATTTCCCACATTTCGAACACTTTCTTAAACTTTTGCCCGATGCAGTGCGTGCTGACTTGAATGTCCCCTTGGTCTTCCCAATTTTTGGATCTTTCACACTTCGAAGGGGTGCTGGAGGGTTTGCCGGTGTGGTGTTGTCTTCTCTCTCCTTCGCGAACTCAATTGCCCATTGAGTAAGGTCGTCCAACGTCTTAGAGACATGATTAAAAGCAGATTCACTACCACACGCGATGTCACATAAACGCTTACACTTTAGAGCCAATCCTCCATGTCTTATCAGTCGACCAACTCTCTCTCCCACATCACCTCCAACTCCAGGATGACGATTTAGTGTCTTCGCATTTTGGGTCCATCGAAGCTTGAACCAAGACGAGGGTAGTGCGGTGTATCCCATATTTTTTATTACTGTAATCATGTGTCTGCATGGAAACCCCTTAGATTCAAATAATGCACACTCGCATTTTAGATCTTGAGTGGACGTAGTAAATGTTAACCGCCTTATCCGATCTGGGTTCATGTAGTTCTTCAGTATGAATGTCTCTGTCCCATCTGATTCATTTCTTCTCTCCGCTAATACATAAGAAGCTTCATTCTCTAGTTCAGTCTTGAAGATAGCAAATGTACGATGAGTGTAGATACTTTCAGCTTGCATTTCCCAAGTGCGCAGGGCATGCTTGCAGACCAACCTCGTGTGCCTAGAAGAATAATCATCCTGCGCCTCCGTGAAACGCATCCCCTCCAGTGCTTCATCAATGCCCTGAACAAAACGTTGCAAGCTGTATTGAGTTCCCACATACCCATTTATCCAATGGTTACATGACTCACATCCCGAGGTTGATTGGAGTCCACCGAAATAAATATCCTTCAAGTATGCCTCTGCCCACAGTAATTTGTCAGCGCACAAATCCTGCAACCACTTATTTGCAGACAAGCCATGCTGACTAATCAAAAGCTCCCAACGCCTCTCAAACTCCTCAATCGATATTCGTGCTTTCGCCAAGTAAGTGAATGCGCTAACGAACTCCTTATTATGAACGGCCGTTGTCGCATTTGTCTCAATATGCCAAATACAAAGACGGTGAGGCACTCCAACCAGAACAGTAGCAATGGCACCACGCATAGACTTGTCTCCGTCTGTGATCACTGAAGTGGGCATCTTAGAGTTCATACACTCCAGAAAAGTATTCAACAACCAAACATAGTTGGGGATTGTCTCGTTATCCAACTGGACAAAACCATATATGATGTTACGGTGGTGGTGATTTACACCAACCATCATAACAAATGGTCGATTGTACTTGTTGCGCTTGTAGCATGCATCGAACGCCAAGACATCCCCAAAAAAATGGTAATCTGCTCTAGATGTGGAGTCCGACCAGAAGAGATTGCCTAATTCACCTTCATCGTTGGTTGTGTACTTGAAGAAGCTGCCCGCATCAGAGGTATGTTTACTTTGTAAGTAACCCAATGTTCGGTTAACATCTCCTATTAGATCGTCGTCAACTGTTCGGGATTGATGAACAGCATTGTCCAAATCCTTTGGAGTGTACCCCAGATTCTCATATCCTCCAACTTTATTCTTCATGAACTGAACAATGTTGCGTTGTTTTATTCCTGACTGTCGCATCCCTATTGCCAGAGCCTTGTCTCCTTCACTCACATTTCGATGAGACCGAAGGAATTGAGTTTCTTCTTCATTGCAGCAACGATGTGAGTGCTTCCTCTCAAACTTAGAAACAACCCACATTTTCTTATTCCGATCAAAGCGTACAGTATACGATGCCTTGCAAGAATGTCTTGTCATCTTACGATGTTGTCGAGTCCGACCTTCTTTATCTATATGCATCTTATCTCTAGTCCCCTCTCTCGAACATACCATTGTCCTCCCAATTGCTACTCCTCGACGACTCCTCCGAAGATCTCTACGTCGAACGCTAAATCCTTTCGCTTTAGCATAGGAATCGTAAAATTTCTCTGCATCTTCTAATGTTTGGAACTCCATGGAAGGAATTTGTTGTTCATATTCAGTAGCTTCTTCATCATCCATAAATTCTTCTTCTGCACCCTCGGTTTCAATATCATCCCCAACCACTTCATCATCGGTATTATCTGTATCATCTGAATTATCCATAGCTCCTTCTCGAGCATCATTAGGTTCCTCATCGAAGTTAACCTCATCATCATCTCTATCATCTGTATCATCTCTGTTATCCATCCTGCAACGATCGGAATACGAACTTAATGTCAAAACATACACAATTAGCTCTCGTCAGGTCGACCTGAATGAACTGTACGGTCGACCTTATTACTAAATAACAAACATGCGGTCGACCTAAATTTACTGAAAGGTCGACCTAATCCTATAATTACGAAACTACGGTCGACCGGATGGTGGGGGTGGTCGACCGGATGGTGGGAAAAATTTAACCACATACAACCATTAACAAGCATATACGAGACATACCTTAGCAACGAGGTCGACCACTTATTGTTACGGTCTACCGGAATAAAAATAAACCGCCACCAACACCCGATCACAATAAGAGCGTTGAGATTATAACTTCACTCCAACAAATTGTAAGATTTCGTGGTACGATTAATGTCTGGAGACTCCCATCTATTTATAGATAATTTAGACGAATTCCTTATCCAATTGGTTCAAGATATATAAAATCATAATTCGACAAGGACAAGTACACAAAATCCTAATTGTACAAGGACAGGAATCATCACGGTCGACCTCTTTGCACAAATGGTCGATCGTCTTGGGTAAATGTGAAACAGGTCGACCTCTTTACACAAATGGTCGAACGTTGTTTTTAAATGTTAAACAGGTCGACCTCTTTACTGAAATGGTCGACCATTGATTATAAATGTGAGCACAGGTCGACCTCTTGACAAGAATGGTCGACCGTACTTTATTAAGGCCAAACAGACGAGAATCCATACTTATTTTACATGGTTTTGACTTTGCTACGGTATCATAGGTCGACCTTAAGCTTCACGAGGTCGACCTGTGCTCTGCCTTTGGGTATGCCCGCTTTGAGTATGTGGTCTACCACTTGTTCTAGACGATTGAAATCGTAAATTCAGTCACATCCATAATTGTATAACAAATCTAATAAACGATAAACATTCAAAATCCAAAATGACACGATCTCGCAAATACAAATTAAATGTATGGTCCAAATAATGCAACATTGCAACTTAACGACTTCATTTCTTTGCTTTTTTCTTTGAACTCTGTCTCTCTTTGCCTAGTTCCATGCATTCATCTACTACATGCTTGAAAAGATTTTCTCGTGCACGGTTTTCAAAATGTGTAGCCAGATACCATAGAATCTCCTTTCGAGCCGGTAATTTGTGTTCTTCTCCTATCTGCATTATGCCATGTAAGATTTCGTTACAACTAAAAAAAGTGTAAATTATACTAGTTATTTGTTTGACCATATACTCACCACTCTATCAACATCCTTGGATCCATAGCGCATCCACTGCATGACGTGCACACCACACTCAGTACTATTCATTTGCCGTTGAACTGGTAGCTCATCAAAATTGAAATCTCCAAAATTTGGTACTACTACATTGCTCGTGCGCTCTGGTTTCAAAATATCATCCAAAGTGGACAACTACACACAAATAACGAATATTTTAAGCTTCTAGCATACTACGTAACGCTTAGTAGTCAGAAAATTATAGGAAACACTTACCAATTTCTTGCATAGTTCTGATTTACGCCTATTCGCCTCACTAGTTGAAGGTAGACTGTCAAGCAAAAATGCAGTTTTTTGCTGGACATTGACGAGATACAGAAACCAATGACGTGCTTCATCGTCAAGAACTGGCATAAATATCTAGCAACGAAACACTCACTATATGTTATAAACAGCGAATACAAACAAATGCACTTTCGAAATTTAATGATATAGGGACATTGACTAGACTAACCATCTGGCATGCACTGACATTCGGCATAAAGTCCACGCCATCATTCATCAACTTGTTACGAATTTGTCTGGTCTTCATGTTAGCGCGTACCATTTTCTGCACCATGTTTTAGTTGAGATGAATTGACATGGTACAATATAAATAACTAGGTTATGACAAATAATTTGACATTACGGCTCTTACCGAAAACATATTTGGCAAATACCACACATTTGGCTCTTTCACATCATGTTTTTCAGACATTGTTAGTGCCCTTGCACACAAATCCACTACCTACCATCCAACAATCAAACAAAAAATCATCGTAAATCGTAACATAAATAGTGCATAATTCATACGAAAGTCGTAGTAGTATAGTACTTACTGATGAGCAAACCCAGCTTTTCTCGCTAATGACCGAACTCAAATAATGTCGTTGCACGTTTTCAGAAAAAAAGTCCACAACGGTCAAACTGCAAAAATCAAGATAACAGAAATGTCAATTGTGATTTGCAACGTAATGGACCTGTACAGAGTCACGGTCGACCTAATAGGAAAAACGGTCGACCACACGTACTAAAAAAACGTCTTACTCGTCCCAATTCTTGTCCCCAACCTTCTCTTTAGTAACAACATAATACAAGTCTTCAATTGGATTTTGAAGATTTTTGGTGAATCCTTCTAGACCCTCCACTTTCATTACCTACAAATCATAGTTAAAATTAAAGTAACATATGAACACAAACACACATTATAGATGAATATGTAACGTAAACTTACCCCGTGCTTTTCGAAAGGACTCTTAGATTCATCTTCATCGCTATCATCACTAAATAATCCCTTTCTTACAAATTGATCCTTCTGTGGAGTGGTGTAGGAGTCACTTTCATATCGCGGTCTCTTGTAATTAGGAGAGGAACCCTTGCGACCATTCTTTGTTTCACTCTGTCAAACATATAAACAAAACACATTAGCACTAATGATAGTAATACTAATATCTTCAATCACATATGAATATACTTGGATAATTTTAAAATGTGCTCTTTCAATAAATCGTCTATGCTCTGGTAGCAATTTTCAGAGTCATCATGGTCTTCCTCCTCTTTACCAAAGTCAAATTTCTTTCCTTTACCATTTCTTCCGCCATTCTCCATTCGTTCTGCACTTATATCTTTGATAGCACCTTCTAGCCTCTCAAACCCGTCATGCATCATCCCAGTCATATCTGTCATTCGAACTGACAATTGCTCGACTTGTGTTTGACACACCACCAGCTTCTCTTGTGTGGCTTTCAACAATTTCATGATTTCACCCAAATCTTGATGCAGTTTCTCATCATGTGTCATCGTCTAAACAATTTAAAGAAAAATTAAAATTATAATTCAAGTACAAATTTCTACAATTGACCAAAAAACAAAGACGTGGTCGACCTGACAAAGTATTAGGTCGACCTGGAAGACAAATAGTGACTACCACAACTCTTCAGGTCGACCTCTGTTATTCCTAGGTCGACCTATCCAGCAGGAAAATAACAATTACCAACAAAAAGAAAGTTCAAAATTAAACCGAAAAAAAGATAGGTCGACCAGATATCTGGCGCGGTCGACCTTTTCAAGCACAACATAGTCATACAAACAAAGCCAAAGTCGACATTCAGGTTGAATAACCAAAAAAACATATACGGTCGACCTTGAAACCCATTAGGTCGACCAATTGGGTTATCTCGCAAGTACAGAAGTACAAGTGTTGTGGCCTAAATTCAAATACAAAGAATTGTCTCGTCAGGTCGACCTGGTTGACGTCCCGGTCGACCGAATTGAATTTTGCACCCAACAATATATCAAGTTAGCCAGTGGAAATCACGCATTAAAAAAGAAGACGGCGAATGCTACATTAGGTCGACCTCACCTTAGACCTGGTCGACCACTTCCAACACGTACAACAGCAACCGCGAACGATCTTCTTCACAAAGGCTCTAAGTCGGAAAAAAACCTAATTCAGACTTGGTGGCGTTGAAGGGGACTTATATTCGTATTTATAGAGATTTAGCACGTGAATGGGTCGACCCAATTCGTTTCCTTGTCCAATTGTGGAACCTTTCTGGTGTTGGAATCCATATCCAATACGGATACGGTGTGAAGCGGTCGACCTGTTAGGTGCACAAGGGTCGGCCTATGAGATATTTGGGTCGACCTTTCATTCTGTTAGACAACCAAAGCGGTCGACCGTATTATGTAAGAGGTCGACCGCGTCTCGGAACCCCACATACATGAATTAGTCCATCCGGTCGACCGCATGTTGGATTCGGTCGACCGAAAAGTCAATGTCACGGTGACATGCATGTCACCGTAGCAAAATCCTATTAATTAATGAAAAGATTGATGAGTATGTTAGAAGATAAAGTTCAGATCATATAAAAATATTAACTCAATTTTACTACTCTATATATCAAAGCTGAGGAATTTTACAATGCTTTAAAGTATTGGTGCTTTAGTTTTTGCTTTTATAGTACAACCTAAAGTTGTACCTTTAACGTTATGGTACAACTTTAGGTTGTACCTATACTCTTTTGTAAAATCCCTTTATGGTACAAACTAAAGTTGTATATTTAAGTTGTGGTACAACTTCATGGTACAACTTGAAGAGTTGAAGTTGTACCACAACATTAAGATCAAATTCTCTTATGGTACAACTCTAACTTGTACCTTTAATGTTGTGGTACAACTTAAAGTTGTACTTTAAATTACCAATACTTTAAAGCACAGTAGAAGTGCTCATCAAACCTTTCAGACAAGAATAGCTATATGCATGACTCTGAAAGTGAAAGCCCAAAAAAAAAAATCAACGTTGTTTTCCCCTTCATTTTACAAATATGCCATTGGTATCTCTATGTCCCTATTTTTTCTAACAGAAAGAATTAAATTTTGGCTCTGAATAATATATAACTTTTATTGCTTGCGTTACAGGAAATACAACCAAAGAGAGCAGCCTTTGAGACTTCCTCCACCCACCACCACCACTACCACCTCTTCACAGACACCATTTCCCTTTGTTTATCTTTTCTTCTTTTCCCCATAACAACAATAAAAAATCCGGAGAATTTGTTCCAATTTCAATGATTCTGACATTAAAATATGTTTTGTGAAAACTATGCGCTATACATCATTGCTAAAATATCATATGATATGTTCTCTTACATCAAGCCGTTTTTTAATTATTTTGCAACCAGTAAACTTTTAATTCGGATGATAACTTCAGCTCGTAAAACTTCAAAGTTTTGATGGAATCCGGTGTATTAATGCTATTATGATCACATTCTAGTAAAACTTACATTTTATGAGGTACTCTTGAACTATCTAGTTAATATCATAATAAATTCATTTCTTGCTTACTCAAAATCTTAGCTAAAATACGAGAATGCACAACTTGGGTTGTGCTATCACTAAGAACCACACTTTATGAAGCTAATTAAGCGAGACAGCTAATAACTTGTGCATATAATACATTTACAAAAACGTCTGTAAAACAAATATATGGGAATATATATAATAGGGAAAATAAATTATTGAAAATTTTGAGATCATTCTTTTTCTTCAAGTTGGAATCCATTAAAATTAAGCACCTCATCTTTATCTGAGTAGAGCAATCAAAAACATCATTTCCATTGTCACCTTTGAATATCGAATGATCAGAAGCATATAATATATAGGCCACGTAAACAAGAATTTTAATTTCATATCTTCTGTGACAAAACCAACCAACACTAGCTTTTGCTATGTAGCTAACCTCAAACCAACCGAACCTATAATTAGAGGCGACAGTAATGATCCAATTCAATTAAATTCATTTAATTTTTTCCAATTTATATAGTCCAAATCCATTTAATTCATGAATTGACGAATTGAATTTATGGATTTAACAATGATCCACCAATCATCGGGAGGGGTTATGGTGATTACTAATTTTCAGTAGCCACCGTGATTACTAATTAAGGGCAAATTAGGTATGAAAAATAATATTTATTAATACCTTTTTATTAAATTAAAAAATGAAAAGTTACAAATACATATTAATTACAATTTTCTCTCTCCCAAATAGCTCTCTCTTTCTCTCACTTCATTAATTTCGTCGCCCTTTTTTCATCCCGATAGAGAAAGCAATCATATCCATAGCCGCGGGTATCCGACCGTCCCCGACCCAGTCAAAGCGGGGATTGTATGGGTAAAACTCGCAAAAATTTTGATGGGTATGGGGCGGGTGTGATTTTAGCCTCCCCGCCCCATTACCCATACCCACTCCACCAAGAATATTTCTTCATACATAAAAACATATGTGGATCAAATTGTAACCTATCAATGATAATAAATAGTAGAAATGCAATTGTATGACCACCTTAATCAAAACCTAATTCATTTCCCTCAATTCTCCCTTCATTCTTTCACTTTCCCCCTTGTCGAGAAGATTATGTTAGTTATTTATTACTTAGTTGATGTATTAGAGTTAGACCATAATAATTTGGAAAATATTGTACTCTATATTATGTACTAATGGATGTTTTCGATCATATTCTTTGAACCGTATTAAGAAAAGGACCGTCCTTTGTTGACTTCATGATATAGCAGGTTTGTTTAGTGTTATAATTAAAAAAAATTGTAAAATTTAAGGTATGCTAATGTATGTACGGGGCGGGTATTATCCAGGGGTACACGAAACCCACGGGTATGGGGATGGGTTTGCAAACATACCCTGCATGGGTATGAGGCGGGTATATCAGTTTAGGTATTTGGCAATGAGGATGGGAATGGTTTAGACAAATCCGTCCCAAACCCGCCCCATAGCCATCCCTAATCCCAGGCCACTCTTTTCTCAATTTCTCTATTCTTCATGTTTGGACCAATACCACTACAAAAATAAACAAGTAATCACTACCAAATTATAACAAAAACTAACAAAAAAATATTAATAACATTGCACGAAAATCAATACCATTGCAATATTAAACACTACCAATACATATTAACCAATACCATTGCATATTTAACCGATATCAATACGAAAAAATCAATATCAATACATATTAACCAATACCATTGCATATTTAACCGATATCAATACGATAAAATCAATATCAATACATATTAACCAATACCATTGCAGATTTTTACCAATACTAATAAGATAAAATTAATAAAAAAGCAATACCATTTCAACATGAACTAATACCACTAATACTATAAAAACAAAACAATACCATTTCAGAAATAAATAGGGCAATGTCTATTTTTTACCCAAACCTTTTTCAGATTCTTTTATTTTAACCAAACCTATAGAAATTCTATTTATTATCCAAACGTATTATAATTTATCAAAGTTTGGGCATTCATTCTGTTACCGTTACTTATTTCGTCCACGTGAGGGGGTGAGATTTTGTTTTGTTTTTTGATAATCTTGTTATTAAAAATAGTAAATGATGGTATTTTGACCGTCACGTAGGAAGTGAACTCATTATGGTCATACTTAGTCAGCATTGTTAACAGAAAAGTTGATGGAGAGTTAACGTTTGGATAATTTTTAGGAATTCAATAGGTTTGGTTAAAATAAAAGAATCTGAAAAAGGTTTGGGTAAAAAATAGACATTGCCCAAATAAATAATACCATTAAAGATTGGAACAGACTTGTTCTGTTTTGAGGTGAATAATACATTGGTATGGGTAGCCCATGAATTCTAGTTAGAGAGGTAATTATAGGCCCTGCTTGGCAAAGGAGTGGTTTAGGATGCAGAGGAACGATGCGAAAATAAAAGAAGAATGGGGTGAGGGGGGGGGGGGGGGGGGGGGGGGGGAGAAATGAAAACAATTGTGAGGGTGACACCTGCCTGCTTTGCAAGTGGCGGAGGGAGGCACAGGAGGAAGGGGACGAACGACAAGGGGAGGGCGGCGGGTAGGAGTTGGCGACAACAAGTTGCTTCGCGACGGACGGAGGGAGGCAGGGTTTGGGGATGAAAGAGTAGAGAGGATTTGCTAGGGTTTCGGGTGAGAGATTTATATGGAAAATCATATTTTAAAGAGTAATAATTATATGTGGAATTATTTTTTTTTCAAAAATATTCTTATAACAATCTTGACCATTAATTAAATAAGAGGAAAATCAATAGTCTGTGATAACTAAAAAATCAATAAGCATGCTAACTCATAACCTAAATTGTTCTGCGTTCAAAAAATCTAAACACATTCATTTACCAAACCAATTTATCCTTCAAAATAAAGAAAAGTATGAAAATATCCAAAACCTCATAGCGACCTCGCCACTACCAAAGAATGACGATTTTCGTTCACTCAGACACCACCGGCTTCAAGGTCATCGTTGGTGGTGTCTTTGCCGCAAACTTTTCTAACTTGAATCCACCTTGCCCCTTGCTTACCAACTTCAGAACCTGCCTCGTCTCCATCCCAATTGATGTTGTTTACCATCCCCCTCTCTAGCTCTCCGAAAGAACGTCGATTTTCTGATTGTCCAAACACTATCAACTTCAAGACCAACACTGTTGATGTCTCCGCCGCCTCCCTCTCCAACTTTGTGATCCACATCGTAGTCGTCCCTATGTTGTATTTCCCCCTCCAGCTCCCTCAAAGAATGTTAATCGCTTCATTTGTCCAAACGCGAGCAGATACTTGTTCGTCACTTCTCCGCTCTGCGTCTCAAAGGTTTAATGAATTCTTTATAATCAAATATCTTCACCATTCTTCTTTGTAAGAAAATAAATATAGAGTACTAAAACTAGAAAATTTATCACGATCCACTCTTTGAATCCAATCAACCCGTCAGTATAAATCCAAAATATAAATTCATATGATTCAATCTACAAATCCATGAATTTAATCCATATCCCACATTTAAAGATAACTTATTTCACCTCGCATGCATCTAATCTAAGCTCAACCCTTTTTCATTATTGGAATATAGACCAATAACATCATCTTTTGCATGTGTAACGTCACATTTTAAGCCAACACTATGAATTAGCTAGAGTATTGCTAAAAAGAAAACAAGATTCCCTATTCATAAAACATAATTGACCCTCAGAGGTAGGACTTCAAATGAGTTGAGCTACTTAGAAGTGGCTCGGCGTTTGGTTAGGAACACTCATTTTATACTCAACTCGTTTATTAACGATGCGAGTCTGAACTCATTCTTGTTTCACTTGCGAGGCTTGGGAGCCAGATCAACTCGATGGCTTGTTGACTTCAACTCGTACACTAGCTCGTTTTGAGCATCTGACTTGGCTCAACATAGTGAGTAGCAAACGAGCTTGACTAGCCACTTATGAATGAATCGATCCATAGCTTATCAGTTGCCTTGTTAATAATTTATATGTTTGTTTGATTAGATATCTCGTCATAAATGATGTTTTAGACTTCTAGTAGGTGAACAAATGTGAATAATTTCTAATTTTAAGAAATAAATTATGTATCATAAATTGCTTAGATACCAATTACTATTAAATAACATAATATGATTAAATATATGACACCTACAAAGTACATATATAAATATAAGATCAATGAATGTTGAAAACGTGACTATTATTCTTTTTTCATCTTCACATTAGTCACATATGACATACAAATATTATGATATTTAATTTATAAATTATTTATAATTTAGTTTTGGGTTCAAATATTTAGGAAGTTAAATGCACTTAATTAGCTTGCGAGCTGATTGGTGATACGGGGTCGAATAGAGATGGTGAGTTTATTGATGAGCCAAACTAGATTCAAGGTTTTATCAAGCGAGTCGAGCTCGCATTTAAATAATTTATTAATGAGCTAAGCCCGAATTAGTCCAAATTTAACTCAACTTGGCTAATTTGCAGTCGTAGTTAGAGTGAGTGATGTCAATACTCATCGTGCCATCATAAGTAAGACTTTCATTCCAATAGAGAAACAAAATTGGTTGTTACAGAGTATTTGAGTTCTCTGTATTGTAGCCCATTATATAGATTTGCTCTTCAACAATTTATTACGTCATCACTCCATTCCCATTGTTGCGGCTACTCAACACTTCGAATTGGCTCATTAGCAGCAGTAGATAGGTGTATAGGTGGGAGCTAAGCAAGAGTTGAAGGCAATATGAGGTATGGTCTTCAACTATTCTGTGCTTGGACGACTACTTGAGATTTTGGCCAGTGATCCACACCATTTTGTAAAAATGTTTTGAGAACGTTTTCCATGTGCATACTAGCTTCTGATGTAGTGTGAGATATCCACAGGTGTGGAAAGTTGATGATATGTGTATATGTTGTGTAACTGTGTAAGTTGTGACGATTATGGTATGTATAAGTATGGTATGCAGTTGTGGAGTATGAAAAGTGTGACTATGGCTAAGAAAAGCCAATGCATATGGTTGTGAGTATATATGTTTGTGATGAATTATTTTGCAGGATAAGTTGCAAGAGCTGTTAGCCCATTACGAGAGTAATTCATGTCGAAATTTTATTTGGGTAAATTTTGATAATTAATGTAACACCCAAGATTAATTCCGCTGCAATTGTATGAACAATATGATTAGGTAATACGTACAGGGTAGGGTGTTACAGCTTGGTATCAGAGCTGGTTTGTTTTCTGCATTATGGGTATGTTACTTTGACCCTTGAGGATTGATCACCCTCGAAAGGGGAGGGAGTACTCCATACCTGTATTTGCACTAAACTTTCCAGGATTGGGACCAAAGGTGATGATGTGTTGCATAGTCAGTTGCATATGGTTAAGCATGATTTTGAGTATTTGAAGGAATGTTGAAAATTTTACGGTTTAAGAGATTTTTGAAAATATGTGGAGTTTTTATCTTGTTGTCCAAGTAATGATTTTGGCAGAAATTTTTAATGGTGTGTGGATCAAGTTATGGCCAATATTTCCTTGTAGCTCGCACAGAAGTTGTTCTAGAAATTCTACTAACCAATCGAGAAGCATGGTGGGTAGCTATGCAATGCAGTTGATTTTAGATTATGCCAACAAGATGAGTTGTGGTGGTAGAGATTTTAACATAGATATGAATCTGGATGATTTGGTGACAACCATTTTGTAGGTTGATATAACCTTGTGTTAGTGGCAACCTACTTTACAGGTTAACAATCCTGCTTACTAAGTTATGTTTTGAACTTGTTGATGTGCTTATGTTGTGATAACCCAGTATAGGTTTTTGAAACCTTATATTGGGAACTTGAGGTGTTATGTGCTTAGTTATGTACTTCAGATCTCCTAACCTAAGAATTAGGTAGTAACAATATATGTGATAGTGTCTGCCAGGAGGAGAACGAGTGGATGCGTAGTATCAACTCAAGGTTAGATTTCGGGGACGAAATCTTTTAAGGAGGGGAGAATTGTAACATCCCATTCCGGCAAAACCCATATTTCGATCGCTAGAAAGTTCGCGATTTAAAATCGAGCATTTCGACACTATTTCGACGAAAATCAGATTATCAATCGATCGGATAAGTATACGTATTAATTATATATATATTATATATATATATAATATATATATATTATATATAATATATATATAAACATTCGCCGGTCCATTTAATTCCCACAACCCTTCTTTTCCATCCATCCATATCTGTTCTTTCTTTCCATTTATTTGGACCGAGAGAAACCAGAGCAAGCAGAGCCGCGGACAGGGAACTTCTAGGAAACTTTTCCAAGCTCAATTCTTGAGCTCTACTGATCCAAAAATTCCGTAAGTTATGCCTAATCCATCCATTCATCGTGATTTATCGATTTAGAGCTTTAAAACGAGTTTTTGGTTCAGAAATTTCTTGATTTCCCGATAGGGCAAATTAGGGTTTCGGAGTATCCGGAAGCCGGATTGAGCCCAAATTTCAAATACGAGCTTCCTGCAGCGAGGTAATCAATCCTCCAGTTCTAATCCCTGAATTTCGGCTATTATTTAGGCCGGGGTCCAAACCGCTGAATTTAGCTCCGGCCAGGGTTTGATGTGTTTTTATCGAGAATTTGACCCGGAGCCTAGAACTAATATTGACGGGGATACTGCAGGGGATATTAGGGCGGTCTCGGATTTTAATTCGGGGTTCGTTGGTGAAATTGACGTTTTAGTACGGGAAGGTTAAACCGGTGTTTGAACGACCAGAACTGGTGAGGGATTAGCACGGCATACCGGGTTTGTCGTATCACGATAATTATATTGATGCCTAGAATTGATCTAGGTGAACTAGAATGGCATGATTAGGGGTGTATGAACTTTTGTGCTATATGTTGAACCCTGGACTGCTGTATGACATTATTGACTTGCCCTAATTGATATGGACCTTGTTTATGCTGATGATTGTGTATATGTTACAAATTGTGGGCTAGACTGTTAATATGTTTTATGATGGTTCGAGAAAGTGATTGGGTATGACATTTCATGATTGATGTATTTGGATGTACAAGTGGGAAAATATATATCTCCTGGTGATATTATGATGTTTAAGGAGGATGACTTGCACGAGGGTTTATCCCGAGGAAGTGCAATAATACGACTCCTGATTTACCTATGTTGAGCCAATTATGGCCAGGTCAAGTACATGTGCAAGTAACGAATTATGATTAAGCAAGATGAGATATGAATCATGTATAAGGATACCAAATATGAGTGTTGTGGTCTCACGGTCAACTACATAGTAATTAGGGCTCCCTATGCTATTACTCTATTATGATATGTATGATAGTCACACCTCTCATGTGGTGGTGACTGAAGAATTCTTACGAGATATGACCACACCCAGAGCGGTGTCGGGGTATGACTACACCCATAGTGGTGTGGGGTATGTATGACCACATCCGACGGGATGTTGGGGTATGTATGACTACATCCGACGGGATGTGGGGTATGTTTCCCGGGAGAGTTAATAGCATGGGAGTAGCCAGGCGCCTATGATTAAAACATGAAAAGATGCATATGCATAAGTCAAGGTGGTTGAGTCTTTTGCCTATTGGGATGTCGGATGCCTGAGGTCTGATCCTAGTGTTTTGGCTTGTTTGCTAGATGTATGGTAGGGGTATGCTCTGTTATGAACTCACGATGCTATGATTATCTCACTCAGCTATGAGCTGACCCTCTTTATCCTTTTTCTCTGCTTATGCCATGTGTAAGCAGATCATCATCAGCAGCAGTAGATAGGTGTATAGGTGGGAGCTAAGCAAGAGTTGAAGGCAATATGAGGTATGGTCTTCAACTATTCTGTGCTTGGACGACTACTTGAGATTTTGGCCAGTGATCCACACCATTTTGTAAAAATGTTTTGAGAACGTTTTCCATGTGCATACTAGCTTCTGATGTAGTGTGAGATATCCACAGGTGTGGAAAGTTGATGATATGTGTATATGTTGTGTAACTGTGTAAGTTGTGACGATTATGGTATGTATAAGTATGGTATGCAGTTGTGGAGTATGAAAAGTGTGACTATGGCTAAGAAAAGCCAATGCATATGGTTGTGAGTATATATGTTTGTGATGAATTATTTTGCAGGATAAGTTGCAAGAGCTGTTAGCCCATTACGAGAGTAATTCATGTCGAAATTTTATTTGGGTAAATTTTGATAATTAATGTAACACCCAAGATTAATTCCGCTGCAATTGTATGAACAATATGATTAGGTAATACGTACAGGGTAGGGTGTTACAGCTTGGTATCAGAGCTGGTTTGTTTTCTGCATTATGGGTATGTTACTTTGACCCTTGAGGATTGATCACCCTCGAAAGGGGAGGGAGTACTCCATACCTGTATTTGCACTAAACTTTCCAGGATTGGGACCAAAGGTGATGATGTGTTGCATAGTCAGTTGCATATGGTTAAGCATGATTTTGAGTATTTGAAGGAATGTTGAAAATTTTACGGTTTAAGAGATTTTTGAAAATATGTGGAGTTTTTATCTTGTTGTCCAAGTAATGATTTTGGCAGAAATTTTTAATGGTGTGTGGATCAAGTTATGGCCAATATTTCCTTGTAGCTCGCACAGAAGTTGTTCTAGAAATTCTACTAACCAATCGAGAAGCATGGTGGGTAGCTATGCAATGCAGTTGATTTTAGATTATGCCAACAAGATGAGTTGTGGTGGTAGAGATTTTAACATAGATATGAATCTGGATGATTTGGTGACAACCATTTTGTAGGTTGATATAACCTTGTGTTAGTGGCAACCTACTTTACAGGTTAACAATCCTGCTTACTAAGTTATGTTTTGAACTTGTTGATGTGCTTATGTTGTGATAACCCAGTATAGGTTTTTGAAACCTTATATTGGGAACTTGAGGTGTTATGTGCTTAGTTATGTACTTCAGATCTCCTAACCTAAGAATTAGGTAGTAACAATATATGTGATAGTGTCTGCCAGGAGGAGAACGAGTGGATGCGTAGTATCAACTCAAGGTTAGATTTCGGGGACGAAATCTTTTAAGGAGGGGAGAATTGTAACATCCCATTCCGGCAAAACCCATATTTCGATCGCTAGAAAGTTCGCGATTTAAAATCGAGCATTTCGACACTATTTCGACGAAAATCGGATTATCAATCGATCGGATAAGTATACGTATTAATTATATATATATATATATTATATATATATATAATATATATATATTATATATAATATATATATAAACATTCGCCGGTCCATTTAATTCCCACAACCCTTCTTTTCCATCCATCCATATCTGTTCTTTCTTTCCATTTATTTGGACCGAGAGAAACCAGAGCAAGCAGAGCCGCGGACAGGGAACTTCTAGGAAACTTTTCCAAGCTCAATTCTTGAGCTCTACTGATCCAAAAATTCCGTAAGTTATGC
Organism: Linum tenue; assembly: GCA_946122785.1. Classification (NCBI taxonomy): domain Eukaryota; kingdom Viridiplantae; phylum Streptophyta; class Magnoliopsida; order Malpighiales; family Linaceae; genus Linum; species Linum tenue. Next base: position 66,579,654 of record CAMGYJ010000008.1, on the reverse strand, counting down.
CTAATCCATCCATTCATCGTGATTTATCGATTTAGAGCTTTAAAACGAGTTTTTGGTTCAGAAATTTCTTGATTTCCCGATAGGGCAAATTAGGGTTTCGGAGTATCCGGAAGCCGGATTGAGCCCAAATTTCAAATACGAGCTTCCTGCAGCGAGGTAATCAATCCTCCAGTTCTAATCCCTGAATTTCGGCTATTATTTAGGCCGGGGTCCAAACCGCTGAATTTAGCTCCGGCCAGGGTTTGATGTGTTTTTATCGAGAATTTGACCCGGAGCCTAGAACTAATATTGACGGGGATACTGCAGGGGATATTAGGGCGGTCTCGGATTTTAATTCGGGGTTCGTTGGTGAAATTGACGTTTTAGTACGGGAAGGTTAAACCGGTGTTTGAACGACCAGAACTGGTGAGGGATTAGCACGGCATACCGGGTTTGTCGTATCACGATAATTATATTGATGCCTAGAATTGATCTAGGTGAACTAGAATGGCATGATTAGGGGTGTATGAACTTTTGTGCTATATGTTGAACCCTGGACTGCTGTATGACATTATTGACTTGCCCTAATTGATATGGACCTTGTTTATGCTGATGATTGTGTATATGTTACAAATTGTGGGCTAGACTGTTAATATGCTTTATGATGGTTCGAGAAAGTGATTGGGTATGACATTTCATGATTGATGTATTTGGATGTACAAGTGGGAAAATATATATCTCCTGGTGATATTATGATGTTTAAGGAGGATGACTTGCACGAGGGTTTATCCCGAGGAAGTGCAATAATACGACTCCTGATTTACCTATGTTGAGCCAATTATGGCCAGGTCAAGTACATGTGCAAGTAACGAATTATGATTAAGCAAGATGAGATATGAATCATGTATAAGGATACCAAATATGAGTGTTGTGGTCTCACGGTCAACTACATAGTAATTAGGGCTCCCTATGCTATTACTCTATTATGATATGTATGATAGTCACACCTCTCATGTGGTGGTGACTGAAGAATTCTTACGAGATATGACCACACCCAGAGCGGTGTCGGGGTATGACTACACCCATAGTGGTGTGGGGTATGTATGACCACATCCGACGGGATGTTGGGGTATGTATGACTACATCCGACGGGATGTGGGGTATGTTTCCCGGGAGAGTTAATAGCATGGGAGTAGCCAGGCGCCTATGATTAAAACATGAAAAGATGCATATGCATAAGTCAAGGTGGTTGAGTCTTTTGCCTATTGGGATGTCGGATGCCTGAGGTCTGATCCTAGTGTTTTGGCTTGTTTGCTAGATGTATGGTAGGGGTATGCTCTGTTATGAACTCACGATGCTATGATTATCTCACTCAGCTATGAGCTGACCCTCTTTATCCTTTTTCTCTGCTTATGCCATGTGTAAGCAGATCATCATCAGCAGCAGTAGATAGGTGTATAGGTGGGAGCTAAGCAAGAGTTGAAGGCAATATGAGGTATGGTCTTCAACTATTCTGTGCTTGGACGACTACTTGAGATTTTGGCCAGTGATCCACACCATTTTGTAAAAATGTTTTGAGAACGTTTTCCATGTGCATACTAGCTTCTGATGTAGTGTGAGATATCCACAGGTGTGGAAAGTTGATGATATGTGTATATGTTGTGTAACTGTGTAAGTTGTGACGATTATGGTATGTATAAGTATGGTATGCAGTTGTGGAGTATGAAAAGTGTGACTATGGCTAAGAAAAGCCAATGCATATGGTTGTGAGTATATATGTTTGTGATGAATTATTTTGCAGGATAAGTTGCAAGAGCTGTTAGCCCATTACGAGAGTAATTCATGTCGAAATTTTATTTGGGTAAATTTTGATAATTAATGTAACACCCAAGATTAATTCCGCTGCAATTGTATGAACAATATGATTAGGTAATACGTACAGGGTAGGGTGTTACATAAGAATTCAAGAAAAATCTAAAGTGGGAAAGCAAAGGAAAGAACATGCCATCATATCAAAAGAAACACATCAAAGTCATAAAAAAGAACACACTATATAAGAGACCTCGGCATGTACGAGGTCATAATCTCATATTAAACTTATTTTTACTCCCCCTCAACACAGCAGGCCTTCTGCTTAACATGTCAACCTATCCTTAAGCTAGCTTTAACAGAGTATCCATCAAGATCACACCCAATCTCAGTAAGGAACTAGGTGGTAAGGGTGACTTAGGGAAGAGCAGTATCCCATAAGACTTCGCGTAGAGAAATCTTGGCCATGTGAAGATACATTAGTGAGGCAAGATTGAATTTTCTCCCTAGAACAACATTTTATAGAATGAAGAGTTCAATATGTTCAATGGTGAAGAGAAGAGTAACGTGAGAAAGGAAAAACCTAGGGATGAGCTAGTGGAGTACTTTAAGAGGTTTAGAGAGACCAAATATGTTAATGACCCCTGAGTCAACTCTTGTAGCTCATCATCATAGTCAAAGTCATAAAGTTGAAGCCCTGAAGACCAAAGGGAATGACCCTTAGATTGAAGACAAAGTATGGTAGCAAGTATTAGGAGTCAAAATTGACCTGCAACCCTACAAACATCGACGTGCCGAGAGGGACCTGACCTTGTCTGATGCAAATTGTCATAGAACTTCCAAACAACCAAAGGACAGAAAGCTGAATAATGAGGCGCTCGGAGTTTGAAGAATCCTTCCCATCCAAGATTAGTTATGAGAGAGAAACTTAATTTGAAAAGGATGGTAAAGAAGGAAGCACATACTCACTGATAATGGAGAGCATGCTGGATAAGGAGTGGTAATCTTCTTGACTAATGACTAGGTTACAGTCATCATTGGAATAAGTGAGAATAGAATAAGAGCTAGTCATTGACAAAGGATGGGATAAGAGTAAAGAGACAAAAAAAGCGATGCTTAGGAGATAAAGAAAGGAGAGTAAACAAGCAAAGGGTATTTGTGGAGAAAAAAATCATTTTTATTAGGGAACCCATATTTTAAAATAGTGGTTATTTAGAGAGATAAGTAGCACCGTCTGTCATCCCTAATTAATTAATATGAAGAAAGGTGAAATGATATTTGATTTCGATATGTTTAGTTCTAGAGTGCTGCACAAGAATTTTGCTCATACTCACAGATAATTGGCAGGTTAGAGACAGAGAGTTCATAGTCCTACAACTTTTTCTTGAGCTAAAGGAGTTGCATGCAACAGTTTCCTACAAAAAGGTATTTCTCTTTAGATGTAGACAACGCTACACATGCCTGCTTTTTGGAAGACCAAGAAAAAAGTGACTCTTCTAGGAATTGTCAGTTGCTAGGGGTATTTTTTTATATCAGTCCGGCAACCAGGAAAGTCTAAGTATGAGTATCCAATAAGTTCTAGTAAATTGAACAAAGGCTACCAGAGTCCCAAGGAAAGGTACCAGCAAGGTAACCTGTTGTTAGATGAGATTGCTTGTGATTGGCTTGGAACTTAGCATACAGACACACATTAAACATGATATCTTGTCTGCTGGATGTTAAGTTAAGCAGAGATCCAATGAGACCTCGATAAAGAGTGTCACCAACAGAGGTACCATGTTCATCATGTTCTAGATGAAGGGAGGTAGCAATCGGAGGAGTTTTTTAGGGTTTGGTTGAGGATATTTGATACTTTTCTAGCAATAAAGTGCTTGCTATGATGTATCAAAATATTAGTTGGAGATGGATTTGGTGAATGAGAAAGAAAGTTAGTTCTTCCATCATAATTATTTCAAAGGAACTGTGCATGAGATTGCATAATTTAATGCAGAGTTTTTCTAATATTTACCCAAATACTATGTCATTGATGTAGGTTTGAACAATGGGAATACTTAAGAAAGAATGCTTTAGAAAGGGAGTTGTATATATGCAACCTTTGATGAAATTGTGCCTTGCAGGAAAGCACTTAATCTCTCATACCAGGCCCTACGAGCTTGTTTCGGTCGATACAGAGCCTTTTTAAGTTTGCAAACATGATCAAGAAGAAGTAATAGATTTTGAAGAAACCTTCTCACCAGTAGCCAAAATAGAAGCAATTAGGTTACTATGTGCATTTGCTAGTACAAAAAAAAAAATTAAGCTACGTTGTGACTTCTTCTTAATACTGATAATTTTGTCTTTATTTTAGTGATAAAGGTTTAAAATTATGTGATAGTTTCATATTTGTGTCTTAAGAAAATGACTCATGTATACCTAGAGTATTCGTCTACCAAAACGAAAGCATAATGTTTTCCTCCTAAACCCATGACTTGGTTAGGTCCAAATAAATCCTTGTGAATGAGCTCAAGTATTCTTTTCATGGTTACATGTGATTTGCTTTTGAAAGTGGTTTGTATTCCTAGTGCACATTTATTACGGATAAATTTTTAATTTTTGACTTAAAGAAGAAAGTTCTTAGCCTATGTTAAGTCTAGATAGTTTCTCTAAAACACTTATGCTTACATGTCTTAGCCTTCTATGCAATATCTGTTGGGTATCATTGCTAAAGGCTACTAGACATTTCTCAAGTACAACACTAGTATTTGATATGTCAATTTTAAACGTCCTACCTTTTTATTTCCGGTGAGTAGTCTTTTCCATATATTATTCATTTCAATTTTGCATTACCTTTTTTACAAAATGGACAAATAGATAAAATTGATCGACTTAGACCTTCTACTGACAATACATCATATAACTTAGTGTTATTAGAGAATATGATATTGCAAATACCGTATCGATCCCTTGTTGTCCCCAAATGTGACTTGTCCTCATTGCTTGGGGATAGTGCCATAGAATTTGCTCCCATTTCATGTTATGTGATTAGAGCAGGAACTATCCAGATACCAACTATCCTTGCTGGTTTTCCCCTGCATAGGTTACGGTGGGTTTGTTTTTGCGAATCAATTGATGTTTGGATTTCCTTGTGTTTTTTTTCTCAATATCAAATGTACATTCATTACTGTTGTGCTCTCGACTGCGAAAGAACTCAAATTTCATATGTGTGTAACACTCGTTCATGTAATACCCATATTTATAATACCTAAAACACTTCAATTCTCGTTTAGTGCTTATGACATAAGTTTTCATGCTTAGTTGTATTTCCAAACTTCTTGCTCGAGCTAGAAGTTCTAACATGGTTGTATTCTGTCTATGACTATTTGCTTCTAGCTCAATGACATGTTTGGTTAATTACGGGCTGCGGAGATTCTTCTAGTTCATTCAGAAATCCTTTAGATCATTGAATTTCAACTCACATTATCTAACTTTGTCACTGAAATCATGACAATGATTCCCCCCCTCCCCCTTTATTGAGCCTTTTATTGAGTTACTTAATGAATCATCTGAGTCATTATCTAAGCATGCATGCAAAGGTTCAAGAAGTACTTGTATGTTTGTTGTTTTCTTGGCCATTAATTCTAGATGACCTTGATCAATGAGAGTCATGTCCCCTCTATGCTCGTTTTCTGAGTCTGGTTCATCTGAGTATTCATCACTGCGGCTCCACGTAGCAGCCATAGCCCTTTTCTTATAAAATCTTTTGTTTGGAGAATCAGATATGAAGTGTCGTGATTTTCCAAACCATGAACAAGTAACAATACCTTATCCCATTTTAAGTCATTTAGGAATCCATCTGGACATGAATTTTAATTTCTCTTAAATCTTATGTAACCTAGCTGCTTAGAGAGCATATCAATCTACTCTTTGATTTTTTCTTCATCTTTCATCAAATGAGATTTGAGGGCTGGTACCTTTCTTTTGCGAGGTTGATCATTTTCCTCAATTCTTAACACACTTTCGTGAGCCGTTAGTGATCCTATTAACTCATTTAACTCAAACCTATTAAGATATTTTGATTCTTCTATAGTTGTTACCTTTGGTATCTAAGACCTTACTAACCAAGTATGCTTTGGTATAAGAACATGCAAAGAAAATGTGCTCACGTGTTTCTGCAGATACTCTCCATACCACACAATATGGAGTTAGAAATTTACCCCAAACCAGAACGCTACTATGAGGTACATTGTATCTGCTCTAAACAAGATGATGCCATATGATAGTAGCATTTGCTTCTCAAATGGCCAACCCGACTGTTTTTGCTGCATATGTCATCATCACCTTTTCCTTGCAGTACACCAGACCATCTTTAACAATAAAGAACTGCGGAAACTCCCTTCTATACTTCAACAATCTTCTCCAAACCCACAATCTAGTTGCAGATCGAGAATAGTTCCACACATCCAGTCCTTTAAGTCGGTATTCATACACCCATGCCACCCATAATGTGCCCCTTCTAATAACAGAAGCCATATCATTCGAGTGGTGCCGTCCTTATTCCATTAATGCAGATCACATAAACCCATGGCTCCTCTTTTTTAGGTAATGCTAACTTTCCCAGGCCATCTTAGCTCTAACCGATTCTGTTCCATTTCAGATGAAGTCATTATATATCTTATGCACTTGTTTCAAGACCTGCTTTGGTAATATAAAAATCTGAAGCCAGTGATTCACCACTTCTATAAGCACTGAAGCCGCAAGCTGGATCTTGCCTGCGTATGTTATTTTTTTGCCCTCAAGCTCAGCAGTCTTTTTTTTTTGTTGTTAATCTATACACTAGCACTGCACATTCAACCTTAGAAAATTTCCCTTTCGTCAAAGGTGGCCCAAGATAGTGATGTGGGAGCTAACCTTCTTCATACTTGGACAATGATAGAGCAACCTGTTTGTACTCATCATGTGCTTTACCACAAAAATAAATCTCGCACTTAGATGGATTACAGAGCAACCCTGATACCCTGTAGAACTATTTTAATATATCATTAACAGTAATAATAGCTCTGGTTGAACCTTCGGTGAATATAAGAAGATGGTAAGCAAAACTCAAATGAGTGAGCTGAACTTGCCGACACTGAGGATGGTACAGAGTAGATTCTAATCTGGCAACTTGATTTAACAGACTAGAAAGAGATTTCATCACAATAATGAATAAGTAAGGAGACAATGAGCCTTCTTACCTTCCGCCCTCTTGGCCGAAAAGAATCCACATAACCCTATTTTTACCCGCTAGTCTCTAGTTACCAAGACAAATTGTTGTATCGTAAAAACAGGAGGGTGGTTTCCTTTTAGCAAATGAAAAGTTGGATTTGTATTTGTAAAATTTGGCCTTTTCGAGTACCCGGCCAACTGCCAAGATGCCGATCATTCATCTTTGAGTGCTGATCTAGAAAACAACAATAGTATGAGGAAAGTAGCCTAGCCACCAAGAAGTAGGAGTGGGAGGGAGATAAAGGCCCAATAAGGGAATCCCCTAGCTAGCTACTGCAAAACTATATAGTGAGGATGCCCCTAGCTATGGCTATATGGGAAGTGTACCATTCAAAGATGCCCTAAACCGATCGTGTGGCATCACCACAGTCACTCAAAGAGGGACAGTCAGTGCAGTAATGGCTATTATACATCTCTTTCAAAACCGTAAACAAACCAACAAAAGAGAAAAGGGTCTCTCTCTCTCTCTCTCCCCGTTCCTAGTCCTTTTTTTTTTCTTTCAAACTTTGAATGGTACAAAGGTTGGATGGACTATTCTTCATTTCTTCTGTTTTCCCCGAGAGCACATGCAACTAAGGGGCCGACATGCCCCTTTAATTCCTTCAGTACTCTCCCACTCCCTGCCCTAATAATATCATTTTAAGGGTGGGTAGCCAATGGCTGATGGGCATCATCCTATATTGCAAGGGTACCATATGTGCTATTGTACGTCTGGAGGGCCGACCGGGGGACTTGTTTTGTCATTTTTTGTAGGACAAAAGAGGGTACCACTCCTAGCTAGGGCATGCAGAGTCGTTCTTTTAAGTTCAGTACTTTGACAACAATGCCAAAAACATATACGTGTCTTTTCGAAGTTTGGATTGATCCTTCCAACCTAAGGGAGTGTTGACAGATTGCAATTTAGCGGCTAATCATTTTCGTCTCTTTTTAAGGTACAAAATGTTTCTTTTTTGCAACTTTTTTTGGTTACCTTTCTTGTAGGGCTAAAGAGTAATCACGCAGGGTAAGGGTAGGGTGAAAATAACACCAACATGCAATCATACACTAATTTTCCACCAGTCATATTGCATTGGTCAACATAGTCAACCCACCACTTCTAAGCTAATTCTCTCTCTCTCTCTCTCTCCCTCCTACTTTAAGCAATAATGAGAACCGACCTTCAATTTCTAGCGCCTCGTCTAAAACCTCCAAGAAACCCTCATTGGCCCACTTGGGTTTGCCCTTATTCACCAATGTATTAACTCTTTTCTTTATGATCTTCAAAATTTCTGAGTCATCATTAATTAAGTGGCTCTTTTACATTAGTCTAAGTTCTCCATGATAAATTACAGTACCTTTGATCATGGAAGAGAAGCCACGACTATACTTAACCACAGAGATTAAGATAAATAAGAACATCACATACAGTTGAGTAATTAATTATCTTATCCTGTTATCTTTTGGAAGTAAAAGGGAAGAAAAAAAAACAGAAAGATGGTCTTATCTCATTTGGTGACCTGATCTCTCATTCCAGGTTAGTGGGGAGGCATTTCCATTTTGCAGTATAAGTTGACAAGTATGTTTAATTTGCATCTCTCGTTATGTTTGATGATATACCATTATTTGATTCGTCGAGGTTTAATGCTGCGTTTGGTTCTACTATATGCGCTACGCTACGTAGTATCCGCACTATATTAATATATATATATATATATATATATATATATATATATATATATATATATATATATATGGTGGCGTATTCAGTGCACCCACTTTTTTGGGTGCACTCAGTGCACCCGCCTCATAATTGTCATTCTGAGCATGTGATTCATGTCAAAACGGTATCAATTGTTGCTTATGATATTATGAACAAGAAGCACATGAATTTGAAAAAAATTCATTTAAAATTTACTTTAATTTGAAGGATTTAGGATTTAGGGATTTAGGGTTAGGGATTAGGTTTAAAATTTGGGATTTTGGATTGGGATTCAAAATTGAAGGTTAAGGGGTTAGGGTAATAGATTGATTTGTTATGATTCTATGTCATATCATCATATTAGATTGAGAGTACTAATTAAAGTTTAAAATTTGATGTAATATGGACACTTTTAGAGTGGGTGCACTGAGTGCACCCAAAAAAGTGAGTGCGCCGAAGTAGCCACCATGTATTCAGTGCACCCACTTTTTTGGGTGCACTCAGTGCACCCGCCTCATAATTGTCATTCTGAGCATGTGATTCATGTCAAAACGGTATCAATTGTTGCTTATGATATTGTGAACAAGAAGCACATGAATTTGAAAAAAATTCATTCAAAATTTACTTTAATTTGAAGGATTTAGGATTTAGCGATTTAGGGTTAGGGATTAGGTTTAAATTTTGAGGTTTTGGATTGGGATTCAAAATTGAACGTTAAGGGGTTAGGGTAATAGATTGATTTGTTATGATTCTATGTCATATCATCATATTAGATTGAGAATACTAATTAAAGTTCAAAATTTGATGTAATATGGACACTTTTAGAGTGGGTGCACTGAGTGCACCCAAAAAAGTGAGTGCGCCGAAGTAGCCACCATATATATATATATATATCCTTCGTTGATGACTTTATTCCTTATCAGTTTGTGGAGTTGTACTTTTGTAGCTAGCCCATAGCTTCAATGAGTGGTGTTCTTTCCTTAATTTTGGTTTAGTGTTAATCATATAAGATAGGGCAAAGTGCGAAATGTTTTAATGTCCTTTTCTGTTTTACTGTTTTGTTTTATTGGTCTAAGATATAGTGTATAACCCGTTTATGAGAAACTAAATATGAACTCTTAATTAAAAAAATTAAGATCTAAGCGTCGAGAATTAAATGCATTTTTTTTTTGTTTTCTTAATCGGCTCATATCTTCTTCGTTTTAACTTGAATTTCATTTTTTTTTTGCACAGATGGAACGAGTTCGTTGTGTTACACAAAATGAGATCCATTTTCAATATTTTTCGAGAACAAAATTTTCTGCCTCTCGTTACCAACTGCATCCCATATGGTATCTTCTTCGTTTTGAGGTCGTTTTTGAAAATTTTTGCAGAGATCGAACGAGTTTATCATGATCCATTGGATTTACAAATTTCTAGGAGAACAAAATAGAAGACAAAAAAATACCATACAATACCACCCTGGTACGGGGTGGTATATATCTTGTTGTACACAATGTTGAAAGTCGTAAATGACAGTTAATATACTCCTACTATCATGTATTCAACCATCCTACAATCTTGGTATGTTTATACCACCATAGTACGCTTTTCATATAATATAATATGCTCTTATTTCAATATCAGTCAATACCATATGGTATAGACTGGTAAACTCAAATTTTTTGTCTAAAAATATATCAAAGTGGATATCATTTTTAAGAGCACAATTAATCTGATCTAACTGTGCAAAAAAAATTAAATTCCAACTTAAAACGAGTGAGAAATCGTCCTTTAAAGATTAAGGGGGAAAATTAAAGGTTTTTCATGGGAGAGAAGGGGCACTGATTGGATTATGCATAGTTACTGACGACAAGGTTATTCACATGATCCACTCCCTATTTTATGGCTCAAGATAGGGTGCATAACCTTAGGGAGCATAACTATGAGTAACCAAATCTTGACCCTTCTTTTAAGTGGTTGCAGATCTAAGGGTGGATAATTAAATGAATTTATTTTCCCTAGTTTTATTAATCATACCATATCTTCTTCATTCTAACTCGAATTTTAATTTATTTTTTCTTTGCGCAGATTGAGAGATTTTTCCGAAAATAGCACTGTTCAAAAAAAATTTCCAAAAATAGCACCAACTCCGAAAAATTCCAAAAATAGCACCATTTTTTTAAAACCGCCACCCGGAGGTGCGTTTTTCGATGAAAACGCTACCCGAGGGCACATTTTTCGATGAAAACCGCACTGGTAGGGAGCGGTTTTTCAGACCGCACCCCCAGGGTGCGTTTTGGTTGCAAACCGCACCCCCAGGGTGCGTTCTGCCTTTTTTTTTTTTTTTTTTTGAAAAATCCTAACTTAGGTGGAAACTTCAAACGAACGTATCTTTATGTTCGGGTATACGATCGTCGCGATTTTTTTTTATTCCGCATAAATTTTTGAGATCTTGCAAGCCGAAGACTGCCAAAGGTGGTTTGGTCTCCCCTTCGTCCCAAAAAATGTCGTTTGCTACCCTGAACGAACTTTTTTCCGATTTCGTCAAACTTTGGACAACCATAACTTTGTGCTCCAAAATCCTAACGGCATGAATTTTTTTTTATTTCGCATAAATTTTTAAGAAATACAACTTTTATCATAGACATAATTTGAAAATGTACGTGGATTGCTGAGAAGGGAAGATAAGCTATTCCCAAAATCCTGTATATCAAAAAATAATTCCTGTTTTGAAAATACATTCCTAGTAAAAATTGTAGTCCTTAAAAAGTTATGCGAAATAAAAAAAAAATCATGGCGTTTGGATTTGGAGCACAAAGTTACGGTTGTCCAAAGTTTGACGAAATCGGAAAAAAGCTCGTTCGGGGTAGCAAACGACATTTTTTGGTACGAAGGCGAGACCAAACCATCTTTGGCAGTCTTCGGCTTGCAAGATCTCAAAAAGTTATGCGGAATCAAAAAAAAAAATCGCGACGATCGGATACTCGAACATAAAGATATGTTCGTTTGAAGTTTCCACCTAAGTTAGGATTTTTCAAAAAAAAAAAAAAAAAAAGGCAGAACGCACCCTGGGGGTGCGGTTTGCAACCAAAACGCACCCTGGGGGTGCGGTCTGCAAAACCGCTCCCTACCAGTGCGGTTTTCATCGAAAAACGCGCCCTCGGGTGGAGTTTTCATCGAAAAACGCACCTCCGGGTGGCGGTTTTACAAAAATTGTGCTATTTTTGGAATTTTTCGGAGTTGGGTGCTATTTTTGGAAAATTTTTTTAAACAGTGCTATTTTTGGAAAAATCTCGCAGATTGAACGAGTTCGTTGTGCTCTACAAAATAATATTCATTTTCAATATTTTTTGTGAATTTTTTTTTATACCTCTCGGTACCAACTCCGTACCATATGTTATCTCCTTCATTTTTAGTCGTTTTCGTAAATTTTTGCACAGAAGGAACGATTTACTCATGAACTATTGGATTTCAAAAATTTATGGGTGAAAACATTTCATACATCTCATTATCAACTCCATACCATACTATACTACCCTAGTACGAGGTGGTATTTTTCATACCATATGGTATGCTCTTATTTTATGCTAGTCAATACCATATGGTATACACTGCTAATAACTTACTCAAATATTTTTGTTCCAAAAATTTCAAAGTGGATATCATTTTGAATAGTACAATTAATCTTATCTAACTGTGCAAAAAAAAAATTAAATTTCAACTTAAAACGAGTGAGAAATCGTCCATTAAAAATTAAAGTAAAGAAAATTAAAGACTTTTCTAGGAGAGAAAAGGGCGCTGATGTGACGGATTCTGGTCGGGTTATGCATGTGGTTATTGACCACAAGATTATTGACAGGATCTGCTCCCCTATTTTATAAAGTGAGGTTGAGTATATATATATTTATCAAAAAGAAAAAGGTGAGGTTGAGTATATTAAATGGAAAACGCAAATTGTTTCCCATTATAGAGTTACAGAAAGAAAGTGTCTCCCGAGATGAGTTGCTAACAAAGGGAAAGAATGTTGAAAGTGCTTAGATGATTATGAAAACATGAGACAACAAAATATATATTCATAAGTACCACATCAGAAATATAAGAAAAGGGTGCATAAAAAATTGGATCGAATTGCTATGCACAATTTATAGAGTATAATGACTCAGAACAAAATATTTTATAAACTCCAAACCTATTTTGAAATTTTACACGAAAACTAACAACACTCTATTTTTGCTCATAAACTCTCTTATTTTTCTCATTCCCACAACTCATTTTTGCTTCCTCACTCTTTTTTCTTTCTTAATTCTTCTTTATTTTTCATTGCTTGGGAGGAGAAACACATACACAGTCCAAGTTGCCTAAATTTTGCCACCATTAACTACCACCACATAACTACTTAGCCCACAAATATTTAATTATTACAATCTCTAGATAATTTCACACTCTTAACCACTTTAGCTAGTTGTGATATTTTGGCCAAATATAATTTTTTATTGAACTTTATTTTTTTTTCACACTCCCCTTTAAAGTTTAATTCGTCGTTACTCCAAGTAGTGTTCTCACCTTTACAAACACATCGTACTTCAATGATTTGTGAGGATGTCGGCAATATGATTTTCTGTTTTTACTTACTTCACCATCACCAACATTCATCTGCTTCTTGAGCATTCATAGTTCGCTTCTGAAGTCTTCTAACTTGACCCGCAAAATTTTTTTAGTGAAATATCCGCAACTTGGTCTCCCTTCTTCGCTACTTTCATCTTTATCTCTCGCTTCAACATTTTTTTCTCGGAGAATGATAATAGACTTCAACATGCTTTGTTATAGCATGAAACGACTGATTCTATACCAAGTTCGCTTCTAAACTCTTCTGTTTTTACTTACTTCACCATCACCAACATTCGTTTGCTTCTTGAGCATTCCAGGTTCGCTTCTGAACTCTTCTAACTTGACCCGCAATTCATATTAGTTATGATCAGATTTAATTATAATACTTATACGTAGTCCTAATTAAGTTAGATTTATATCTTTTGTCAAAAAAGAAACACTAAAAGGTTCCTCAACCTTTATGAATTAATCAAACGTGAGATTTTTATGCCAATATGGTCAAAATCCATTAGCTCAATGAGAAGCACAAAGAAGCAAACATATGCTCTCCAACTAGGAAAGAGTGACCAAGTGAAGCTAAATACTCGGTGAAAAACCGGTCTCCCTATGGAGATGCTTGATTCCCACTTCCCATTGACGAGCTCCTAGACATCGATTCTCCTCTGATGCAGTCAAAAACTAATTTTAAATGCCCAAAAGTCTAAGCTTTTACACTTTGGACCATCCAAATATTGTAGTTTTTGTTGCAAAACCTTTTTTCCATCAAAAGCCAAAGTAAAATAATCAAGCACAATAAGGGTCTTAAACGCTAGCTTTAAAACCGCCTTTTTAGCCTTTTTAGTTTCTTGCTATACAGATTATACGACCATATTGATCATTTTATTTATAGTTTTTGTCACTCCCATTCTTAATACATTTCCCCCTTCTATCAATGCATTTTCAATGATTTCAATGGTATTTCTTGTCCACATCACTCATATTTGATCAATGAGATTTTAATAGACCAAGGATATGTTCTTGTACTCTTTGATGCCTTTTAGGTATGTTTGTTTTATGGTTTTAAAGGTACAAAGTAGTCTAAGGAAATTCGGATCAAGCATTGGAGAACTCTAGAGGACCAAAGGAGCTATTAAAGAAATATTTCGGAGTTTACCTGCAAAAGAAGAGGTCCAATAACGGAGAAGTAAACTAGAAGGATCCACATTATCTCAAGACAAGCCCATAGGAAGAAGACTCCACCAATTTGAACAAAGGAAGGAGCGGCGACCCAAGCATCAAGCCTGATAGAACCTGGGATAAGGGTTCTATCGAGAATTGGGGATTTAGGGATTAAGAACACAATTAGGGATTTGAGAAGAGAAAGATAGAGAATCGGCCTAGGCCTTTAGAGGGATTGAGATAGAGAATTGAGAGGATTGGGAGAATAGGGTTTAAGAGATTGTTCCTTAATATTCTTCTTATTCATCCTGAATGGAAACCCAAAGTACATATATATATATAGGAAATAGTGGAAAACCCTAACAATAAATCTAATTCTATTAAATGGCTACTAACCTTATTGATAATTACCCTAATAATAATTATATTAATAATTAGAGAAACCCTATAGGAATCGGTTTCTATCAAAGCCCAACCGCCGCTACTGGATACATCTCAAGAGGCATCGAAATTGATAACCCCCTAAGTGGGTTGATATCATCAGAGAAGCACGGCTGTTGATTTAAATCTAGGATTGATTGAAATTCGGGTAGGAATGACACAAAAGCAAAGTTTTGTGTCGTGTTTGGATGTTGACCCTTCGTGCAACTTCATAGAGGGAAAGAGGCTCGATAGGTGTAGTCGATGCTTCGCCACGAACAAGGTGCGTACTTGAATGATACAAGCTCAAGATCAAGCTTAGAAACCCTAGGATGATCTCACAATTCGCAAAGCAACAAGCTATGGAACTCAAACCACTCGGTTTTATTCAATTGAGCAAAAACTAAGAATTACAACGAACAATTCGACTTAAATAGCCTCTTGCTAAACCTAGCAGCTCATAAAGAAGTTCTAAACACAATACAACTCAAAAAGGAAATCTAAACCAACAATGAAAAGGAAATTAACACGAAATAGTAAAGTAATCCTAATCCAATAAGGATTCAGATTGCTTGATTCCCAAAGACAGAAGCTTCAGCTTCGATCCGATCTTTGGGAACTTTCATAAGAAGCTTTCCAATCTTCATTCCCGTCATCCAATGCCACATAGTTGTAGTAAAGATGCATACTTTTGTGTGGTATCAGCCTTGTAACTCGACTTTTGCTCAAACTCTTCGAATGGAAGTCCAAAGAAGCCTGCCTGCACTCATTTCTATACTTGGACAATTTCATGCTCTTTTCACGTGTCGAGGACGTTTCTAGCTTCTCCGGCTTCATAAGCCTTTTGAGGCTTTTTCTTTTCTTCTTCGGCCTTTAATTTGAAGCAATTAGAAATTTCATGTCAAGTTTTGCGACAATAGCGCCCGTACATCCCATTCTCATATTTTTGACCACGTGACTTAGATCGAGCTTTACCTTTACCTTTGTTTTATTCTGCTTTTTCCTTGGATCTTCCTCGTACAAATAACCTTCACCTTTGTCATTAGAACTGGACTCAAAGTCAAAATTTTCTTTTGACAGTAAGTTAGATTTTACATCTTCATAAGACAAAGTATCCAGATTTTCATAGAGCATGATCTCTTTGAAGTGTTTAAAGGAATGGGACAATGAGCATATCAATAAAACAACCATATCCTCATTTTCAATTTTCACGTCAATATTTTCCAAATCCATAACAATGGAATTGAAGGTAGAAAGATGGGTTTAAATTGGAGTACATCTAGCCATACGAGTAGTGTAAAACTTCTCTTTTAGACGAAGCTTGTTAGCGAGACTTTTCGTCATGTAAAGTAACTAATTTTTCAAAAGCCAATTGTAGTAGTCTCACTCACCACCTCCTGCAAAACCAATTTTTTTACAGGCATAATTGAATAGCAGTAAGAGCCTTTTCATCGAGATCTTCCCATTGGACATCAGTCCAGGTCTTTGGTTTGGCTTCGAGACCAAGTAAAGCCTTTTGAACACCATTTTGTGTCAAAATTACCTCCATTTGAATGCTCCATATCAAGAATGATATCTTGCCATCAAATTTCTCAATTTCTTGCAGTCATCTTGTCAAGGATTTCAATTGGTTGTCAAGGGCTCTGATACCACTTGTTTTCAATTTAAGACTTTTGAACCTGGATAAATAATCACTAGCGGAAGCAAACCCAATATGAAATCGAACAAGAAAAATAGAGAAGAGAATTAACAAAGACAAGACACCAAATTTACGTGGAAAATCCCTCCAAAATGAAGGGAGAAAAATCACGGGCTGGACAAGCCAGTAAGTCCACTATGATCAAAGAATAATCTTCAGTGTACAAAGTTGTGGAGTAAGTATAAATCTCCCAACATAAAGGAAATGCACTCAAGAAGATGTTTTACAATTAATGAGAATAAAAGAGTTGGGAAGAACTGGTGTATTCAACTAAAAAAGACTCCACCTTTATAGCCTTGGAAATGGTTTATCAGAATACCAATAGAATTGTAAACTAGGGCTGGGAAAATAGACCAGACCGTTAGAAAAACCGTGGTCCAAACCGTACCGCACAGTTTGGTCCGGACGGTAGACCGTGAAGTATGGTCTGGTCTGGTCCATGGTCTGTATTATTTTATGATTTGATCTCTTGGTCTGGTCTGTTCTAGATCGCGGTTTACCGGACCAAACCGTAGACCCAACTGACTTGTCAATACGTGTTAACATCCCATTCGACCACTCTCCAAACTCCCACAACGACACCCAAGTCTCAACCTTAATTTTTTGAATCTCTTCCCTCGTTCAGTCACAACCACATTTAACCACAGAGTAGAGATAATCATGTCTCCATATGACATTATGTTAATGTTTATGACATTATAGTGCAAGCTGGGATGCTTTTACTTTGTATCTTTGTTATGTACTAAGATTTAGAGTATCAAAATTATTCATGCATGTTAGGATTAATGTTTTAGGGCAAATAACAATTATTTTTCTTGGTTATTGGTTCAATTTTTGTGTGGTTGACTAAACAAATTATTCATTTTTCGTTGAGTGTGGTCTATCTGGACCAGACCAGACCGAACCAGACCGCACAAGCGTGGTCTGGACCAGACCGTATAGTCTGTGGTCTGGTCTGTGGTCTATACTTTAGCCTCTCGGTCTGGACCATAGACCGTATATATGGTCTGATCTGGACCAGACCGCACCATTTCCCAACCCTATTGTAAACGACACTCTCATAAATCCAGTGAAACCCGACACACAATTAACTCAAATTGGTAACTTCAATACCTCCAAGTCTTGGAATTAATTTGAGACATCAATACCAACATCCCCCATTCTCCTCTCTTCTCTATCTCCAAACTAGCACATGTCGTGTCTAGGTGTAGTTGTCAATAATTTAGGGGTGTTTAAATGGTTACCGTGGTAATAACCAAACCAATTACGCCTAAATTTCATTAATCATGGAATAAAATATCTTAACCAAACCGTCCAAATTAACATGAAAACCAAATTAACCAAACCCAAGTTTAATTGGTTTGGTTAATCGGATAATCGAATTAACCAAATAACATAACTTTACATTAAAATAAGTATCATGTTAATGAATAAAACATAACCATATGTTATTACTATCATAAACTATCATTATATATAAGCAATAATAATATGGCTAACCATCCATGATTCATAAATATTAAATACATACCAATACCACTCATCAGGAAGTTAAATCTCTCCTACAAAACACTTAAACTATACATAGTTTGAGGTGACTTTCATGGTATTGTACGTAATCCTAAAGTCTAGTAGCTGTCCAAAATGTTTTTGTTTAGTAAATAGGCATGCACATTTAATTTTTGACCAATAATGCTTTGGTTTGTTGTGCACATGGAAATAAAATAAGGAATCACGAAAGTTTGGTTTTGTGGGTTGCATGGAAGTATAAATAATTTTGTATATTAGGTGTATCATTAATTGATTTCATTGGTTAGCAGTGTTGAAACCAAACCAAACCACCTAAACCAAATAAGCTAAAATTTTTAACCAAACCAAACAAAATAATCAAAATTAACCAAACCAAATTAACGAACACTGCTGGTTAATATGGTTACCACGGTAACCAATCCGTTTGAACACCCCTAGTCAATATCCATTCTGGCAACTCCCCTCAATGCTTCCTCAAACTTCCTCTATAGTGTCTTCCCTTGTTGTACTAACTTCAGCATCCACACTCGATGTGACCACCTCTCCCATCCCTACAACTCCCACACTGTCCTTTTGATTCTGCCACCGTCAAAGCTCCTTTTCCTTTAGTCTCCCCTAGATATTGTACTATTTGTGACTAAATGGTGATATTCTAAGACTTATCATAATTTTTATTGTTTTTTTATTTGACTCGTAACTTACTTATTCTCATCTTATCCTGTGATACGTTGTATTCTATTTCATTTCAAGTCCTAACATGTTAATGAAGATTTTTATCAAGTTTTGGGTCGTCCATAGATCGTTTGGAGGTGCAGAAATGGCGTGCCTAGATGAGATCATGATTGCAAAGGTAGAAGATCATGCTGGTTAACTTGAAGAATTGGATTGTGAACATTCTCACTAGCAATTTCACAGTCATGACCCTGCCCGTAAATTACCTCAGTCTTTGTGACTCATGGGTAGAATCTAAAGATCATGGTCGAGAACTTCGTACTCGTAATCTATGACATATGCACGTTTTGGGTGGTTTTTGGTCGAAAGGCATCCTAGAGCGAGAAAACATAGCATAATGAAGATATTAAGAGAGGCACGAATTTGGAATGTCTCTTCATCAATCTAACTCTAGTTCCATTCAAGATTCAATAAGGAGAGGATGGATCTAGTTAAAGATAGTTGTTTTTCTTCATCTTTGTACAATCTTTATCTCTCTATGTTCTAACTTTTTAGTTACTTAGGAGATGAACTCTAGCTTGTAGATTTTATATGGATATGTATATAAACCTTGATTGTGAAGCTATTATCTACTATTTTATGATTTAGGGCTAATTCCACTAGGAAGCCCAAACTATTCAAAAAGTGTCATTTGTGTCCTAAACTAGTCAATATGACAAATCTGGCACGACCTATTTTATTTGTTAATCTTTGAGTCAGGTTTGCTTGGAGACAAGCAAACGGTTAAGTGTGGGTGAATTTGGCGATTTGTCTCTATAATTAGCCTAAATAACCTTTTAGGGTTAATAGTTCGGCCTAGTATATATATGTTGTATGGCCGATTTGTCTATGTAACACTTACGAGAATAGTGAAACGTGACCTCTACCTTGTGCTGTGGACTAGTCTCGACGATCATTGTTGGGGAAAGCACGTAAATCTTGTGGCTCGTATCTTCTTTCTTGTTTGATTACTCATATATTTTTCATGGTATCAGACCCTCGCGTTCTTCTAATCAGAGTTTCAATCCGTGCCTATGTTCGTGATCTAGGTTTTTCGGCTCGGCTTCGCCTCCTGGTCTGTGCTCTCTTCTCTTGGTTGTGTTTTCGTCGGTTTAAGGTCTCAGATATTGTTTCATGCATAGCTATGGAGAACTCTAAGGGTGATGCGATTTCCATCTGATTCACGAGCAAGAACTATGCTCTTTGGGCGTTCCAGTTCAAACATCATGCTCAAGGTCGCCGATTATTGACTTTTCTCGATGGTATGGCTCCGGAACCACCTACGGATTCTACGGTCAAAATAAAAAAAGGCTGGGCAGCATCCAATGCTACTGTTATGACTTGGTTGATAGGCTCGATGGATCCAGGTATCTCCTTGAATTTGCAAGGCTTCTCGACGACTCCGGCTATGTGCCAACACCTCGTCAATCTCTACTCCAAGCCTAGTGCCTCCCGAAAATTCGATATCGAGTGTGAACTGGCCATCTCACATAGGGGATTCATATACAAGGACCTATTATCTGGTCGTTGTTACCTTGTAGACTGAGCACGATAACTTGACGAGCTCCTTGCTCTCGAGCGAAAATTCTGCGGCAGTAATTCGCAAGCGGTCCAACACCCATATTATGAGGTTTTTAATGAATTTGAGGCCATAATTTGAGGGCATCTGGGCCTCTCTACTTCACTATAATATTGAGACTATGAATAACATCCTTAGTGAGCTTCATCGGGATGAAACTAGTATGCACAGTCAAGCGAAGTTGAACATTCGTGCTAATGATGCTCCGACTGAATCTGCAGTTCAGAAAAGGAAACCTCATTTTCATCATACTGCCAAGGGTGAAATTATTTTCTGTAAGGAGCCCGGTCATATTCAATATCACTGCAAGAAGCGGAACATCTGAAATTACTATAAACATGAGGGTCGTTTGCTTGCCGACTGCTCTCGGGAAAAGAATTCATGCAATTAATGTAAGCAGGATGTCCATCTTATCGCTGGCTGCCCTACACTGGCTCGGCGTGGCCGTGGTCGTGGGGGTGGTTCTCGCGGTGGCTCTACTTTTGGGACTACTTATGCGACTTTGGTTATTAGGGCCGAGACACCTACCTCTCTTATCCCTGCTGATGTACGTCGTCTGGTTCAGGAGGCATTGAAGGAAGCTCCTCCTACGGTGCTAACTTCCGCTTTTGCTACTGGCACAGACTCTCCTTCAAGCTCCCGGAAAGCTTTTTGTTCTCTGGATTCTCTGGTTCCGAATCTTGCTTTACAGGCTGCAAATGGTGAAGTTATGTCTGTTCAGGGTGTGGGTAACATTTCTCAGTCTAAATATCTCTACCACACACATTATATGTACCTAAGCTGCTGCCTAGTCTTGTTTCTGTGGGTCAGCTTGCCGAAGATGGGTGTCAGGTTATTTTTGGCATTCCGGGTGTGTTGTGCAGGACAAGAGGACGAGGATGGAACTCGTTAGAGGGAGTAAGAAAGAGCGGACGTTCCTGCTGGATTCTTTTTCTCGGTTAGGGGTGTTGGGTGGACGTGTGCATGAGACTCTCGGTGGCCATGGCGGGACCCAATTGCTGGCGGATGAGAAGAATTTAGTTAATTTGCGTAGTAATGCTTTGGTTTCTGCAGTAAAGTTGTATGATTGGGATTTATGGCATTTTCGATTGGGTCATCCCAATTCGGTGAGACTTCGTACTATGTTTCAGAATAAGTGGTTGTCTGATACTATTTTGAATGATCAAAGTCATGAATGTGTTCATTGTTTGTAAGCTAAAATGACACCGACTTTATTTACTCCGAGTACTACTATTTATTCTAAACCATTTGATCTTGTGCATACTGATCTTTGGGGTCCATCAACGGTGACTTCTAGACTTTGACACGTTTTACATGGGTCTACTTTCTACGTCAGAAGTCAAGTCAGAGTTGTTTACCGTAGCACAAGAATCTTTTGCTATGATCTCGTGTTCCGGACTATAGTTGGTTACGTGTGTTTGGGTGTGTTTTCTATGTTCTTTTAGCTCGTTCGAGAGAGAACAAAGCAGACTCCCAAAGCTGTCTGATGTGTTTTCTTGGTCTATTCTGAGAAGCACAAAGTATATGTATGTTATGACGTTGCTTCCCGCCGAGTACGTGTGTCGTGTCATGTGGTTCCACACCTGCCAATCCTCCAGACTTGGACTTCTTAAGTTCCTTTGATGCTCCTTCGTCCAATGATGTTGGTGAGCCTCATCACTCGGACTCATCAGTTGCTACCTCCTCGAGTGAGTCTTTCTCTACGGTTTCATCCTCGCCCAGCTCCATCCCCATCATCTCCGGGGGTGGTTCTGGCTCGTTCTACGAGAACTCTAGCTCACACTCCACTAGATCATCATCATCATCCACCTCCTCCGCTACATCCCTTCAGTCTCAACTTGACCCTAAAGTTGGTCCCCAGTTGTGTCACTCCAATAGGGTGAATAAAGGTAAACCTCCTACTCATCACTCAGATTTCGTTGCCTTTTCTACACTCGCCATTGTAGTTCCGGAAACTTACAAACAAGATAAAGGAAGGGCTGAATGGGATAACACCATATTAGTGGAAATTGATGCTCTCGAGGCAGCACATGCGTGGGATTTAGTTACACGGTTACCTAAGTTTTGTGTTAACGGTTGTAGATGGGTGTTTATAGTGAAAATGAATATGGATGGTACAGTTGAAGGGTTCAAGGCTCGCTTGGTGGCACAGGGGTTTAGCAGGAACATGGTATTCATTATGCGGAAACATTTGCTCCGGTTCAAAGATGCAAACTGTCCGCAGTTTGTTAGTTGTGGTTTCCAAATGCCATGAAGAAGTGTTCGTTATTTCAGCTTGACGTGAAGAAAGCATTCCTGCATGGTGATCTCAAGGAAGAAATATATATGGAACTTCCACCGGGAATACATGAAGGGTGATAAAACTATGGTATGTCGTCTTCTTCGTTCGTTATATGGTTTAAAATAGGTGCCACGATCGTGGTTTGACAAGTTTCAGGAAACAGTGATACAGGCTGGTTTTGTGCACAGTGATAGTGACCCATCTCTCTTCTTGAAAAACACGACAAAGGGGTATGTCACATGTGGCAGATGACATGGCGCCAACAAGGTGACAACATGGCGGCTGCACATGTGGCGTGTATGGAAGACTAGTAGCATGAGATGCTCCTAGGATTCTCCACCTTAATAGAGAGCTTAATGGTGCACTTATGAGTCACATAATGGGTGACATTTATAGAGTGCATAATGGGGGGACTTAATGGGTGTATTGATGTAGAGGGACATTATGAGGGGCATTGATGCCTTGTATGAGGAGAGACCTATATAAGGAGCCATCTCACTCACTTGTAACTCATTCCATCATTTTTTAGAGTAATACACAAATGTCTTGTTAATTTACGTTGATGACATGGTAATCAGTGGGGATGATGAAGATGGTATCTGGAAAATAACTTAAACCCTGCGGTCTGCGTTTAATCTTAAGGAACTGGGTGATCTTTCATATTTCCTAGGATTGGAGATTCATCATTCATCTGCAGGTATTCATGTTGGGCAACGTAAATATGTGATGGAATTACTTGAAGAAGCTCAAATGGACGAGTGTATTCCTTGTGTTACTCCTATGGAGCAAAATCAGAAGTTGAGACGGGCGATGGTGACTTGTGTCTAATGGCTCCCTGCATCGCAGTATAGTGGGTAGTTTGATATATCTTACTCATACGCGACCAGATATATCTTATGTTGTGCAGGTGGTGAGTCAGTTTATGTCCGCTCCTAGAACAACTCACTAGTCTGCAGTTCAGCGTATTCTTCATTATCTTTAAGGTAGCCAGGATGTCGGCCTTTTATTTCTAGCATGAGGGGATTCGGTGATTGAGGCATATGTAGATGCTGATTATGCTGGCTGTCTTGACACACGTCGTTCGACGTTCGGATGGTGCGTGAAAGTGGGTAGTTCTTTTATTTCTTGGTGCTGCAAGAAGGAGGATCGGGTCTCTAAGTCATCAACTGAAGCATAATATTGTTCTATGAGTGAGGTGGCATCTGCAATTACCTGGTTGTGTCAGCTATTGGCCAAATTAGGAGTTCAAGTTACAACACCAGTTCGCCTTCATGTTGACAACACCAGTGTTATTCGGATTGCCACTAATCATGTTCTACATGACCAGACAAAGCACATCGAAGTACACGTTCACTACATTCGACTATAGGTCACAGAAGGCTCGGTGGAGTTGGCGTATATTACTTCCGAAGATTAGACAGTAGAGTTATTGACTAAGGTTGTCTCATCTACTCGTCAGTGGTTTCTAGGACACAAATTGATGTTGCGTAGGCATCATCAATTTGAGAGAGAGTGTGTTAGAAGTTAGGAGTATTAAAACATAATTAACCTTTTAGGGTTAATAATTCGTCCTAGTATATATATGTTGTATGGTCGATTTGTCTTTGTAACATTTACGTGAATAGTGAAACGTGATGTCTACCTTGTGTCGTGGACTAGTTTCAACGATCATCGTTGAGAAAACCACATAAATCTCGTGTCTTGTATCTGCGTTCTTGTTTGATTACTCGTATATTTGACATACCGTTCCAAATTTGGCTCCAATACCAGTATTTTTACGTTCAACCGCCGATATGGTAAGTTTTCTAATCGTTCATAATTATTAATAGTGGTTGGTTTTTATTGGTCTTCATCGTATACATTAGGGTTGGCTATTTGGTCCGAGTTTTTGGTTTTACTGGAAACCAGACCGTATAATCCGAACCGGGTAGCAAACAATCCTATCTCATTTTCGGGCTTAGATTTGAGGTAAACAAGTGTTTGGGACCAGACCAAAACTGGATAAAGACCGGATAAGAGAGTCCAACACCCAAAACTTAGCCAACTTCTCACCCTTTGAGGCCTCAGGCCAGTCAAATGCCCACAAGCTCAATCTAAAATTAAGACCAAATTGGGACCGAACCAGGTCAAGACCGGATCGGTTCAAGACCAGACTGTATCCAATCTTTGGTCTTTATACTCCCGAAAAGACCGAATCGGCACCGGATCAATTCGGGCCAATTTAACCGGACCGGACCGTATAGCCACCCTACCTTACATAGTAAAAAGGTCGATTCTTTCACCTCAATAACTTTTTATGGATGGATGTATATAATTTTCATAATGACAAGTCATAGACCACTTAATATTGTGCTCTGCATGCTGGAGAATTTGGGTCCCAAAGAACCATTGTTGCTTGGTCAAGTTAATCATTTTGCATTGAATAGAAAATTTGAAGATTTTGGTCTCACAAGCTATATGTAACTATTTTGATTACTACTCCTCAACCAATGTCAGCATTGTTTTATCCGCACATTAGTGCAAGCCGTTCACCACAACATCGTCGTCAATCTGTAGCACCAAAATAAACATTCCGTCTTCCACTTAATTAATAAGATTAAGGAATAGCTAATTGACTTAAGGTTATGGCGACCAACTAACAACAGAGTGTGGACGGGCCATCGATGCACAGCCTTAATTTGGACGGCTTGATAAATGAGAAAGGTAAGAATGCTATTTTGACCTCAATATGCACTGCACATAATATTGTACTAGGTGGTGATGCCGCGCATTGTCGCATGGCGGAGATGGCCTATGGACATGTATTATGTGGCCTGTTATAATGTTTTGTTAGTATTATTAGTCTAAATCTATTTTTTAGCAGTTTTGTTAGTAATATTGACTTGACAATATGATATTGAATGAGAAGATATATATGGCGGTCAACATCCAATTTAAATTTTTTTGAAAAATTTGGCTAGTAAATTATATTTACCTAAACCCAAGTTAACCCATTTATTATGAGTAGGGTATGAGTGAGGCATATATGGGTCTTGAAGTTTGTAGATGGGTTTGGGTAGGGTATGGATATTTACTTCCAGAATTTAAATGTTTATGAGTTGGATATGGATACCCATTTGTTCGAGTGTTTTAATTACACATACAAAAATTAGACCTATTTGCAGAACTTCGAAAGTTTACGTACCAAAATGTAATACACAAAATTTTAGGGAGTAAAATATAATTTTCCATCAATATGTGAGGACTTATATGCCAAAAAATAAATCAATGTTTTAAATCTAAAGATTTATTAAGTTTAGGTGCAGAACTGTAATTTGCATAGCTGAGACTTAATTCATTTTACGGTGATGTATTTAAGATGATAATTATTTACTTTTTTTATAGAAAAATGATAACTATTTATTTGATATGTGTAGATATCTAGCTAAACATTCCATGTATAATTGTTGAAAATTCTAGCACGGGTGAAAAAGAAAAACTCTATACATAAGCAAAAGGAATACATACTGAAACTCATTTAAAATTTAACGGCTTCAAATCCAATAGTGAAAAATGACGAATTTCTAATAAATAATAACCATATTTATTATTTTTAATTGGACTCGACATTGAGCTAAAAAAGTTAGTGGTTCATGGTTCAATTATTTTTTCTCTAGACTGTTGGTGAGTCGTGTATGGACCCGTTCATACTTGTGATTAGAATAAAAAATATTATACTAATTAGGGTAAGACAAAGAAGGCAAAGAAAGAAATAAAGTGCGGGTTATGGAAGGCGAGTCAAAAATGAAACGAAGAGAAAGTAGATGATGGAAAAGTTTGGACCAATTATTTTAGTTGGTCGTAAAATACAACCGTCAACTCTTTTCCCCTTAGCAATTTATTGACACTTGCTTATGTAGATGTCGCATATTTCGTTATATGTAGTTAGTAGAAGTTTGTTTAGTAGCCCGTAAATGTACTAAATGAGTTATAAATTCGCTCTTATAATAATTTAGAGTCGTCTCTCTTTTATCATTTATTTAATATTAATATTATACTTTTATGTTATGGTGGAATGGATTTGTGGATTGCTTCAAAAGAATTGGTGGAGTGGATTCATGGATTCAAGTGAAATCTAAAAATTGGACCGATATGTAAATTTTAAAAATTGTAGGTATGAAAATCTCGTAAAATGTAGATATCAAAACATAATTGTTCAATAATTTTACATTAAAATTAAATTTGGGGTATCAAAATATAAAACGTACATTATAATGACTACGTTGTGATTTTATTTAATATTAATATTATACTTTTATGTTATGGTGGAATGGATTTGTGGATTGGTTAAAAAGGATTGGTGGAGTGGATTCATGGATTCAAGTGAAATCTAAAAATTGGACCGATATGTAAATTTTAAAAATTGTAGGTATGAAAATCTCGTAAAATTTAGATATCAAAACATAATTGTTCAATAATTTTACATTAAAATTAAATTTGGGGTATCAAAATATAAAACGTACATTATAATGACTACATTGTGATTTTATGCAACTGTAACCAAACTTCAGCTTGAAATTAAATTTCGGGTACCAAAATGTAAAATGTACATTATAATGACTAAGTTGTGATTTAATTAAATTTGGGGTATCAAAATATAAATATTTATGCAACAGTAACACTTCTTCATGCAACGGTAACCAAACTTCAGTTTAAAATTAAATTTCGGGTACCAAAATGTAAAATGTACATTATAATGATTAAGTTGTGATTTAATTAAATTTGGGGTATCAAAATGTGAATATTTATGCAACGGTAAAACTTCTTCATGTTTATATGTATTACTAGGTGGCGATGCCGCGCCTTGTCGCGGGGCGGAGATGGCCTATGGGCATGTATTATGTGGCCCATTATGGTGTTTTGTTAGTATTGTTAGTCTAAATTAATTTTTCGTTTGCGATGTTGTTAGTAATATTGACTGACAAGAGATACATGGCGGTCAATATGCAATTATTTATTAAAAATTTTGGCTAGTAAATGATATTTAGTTAAACCCAAGTAGACCCATTGATTATAGCTATGGTATGAGTAACGTATATATGAGTTTGAAAGTTTATAGATGAAAGTTTATATTCCTTTTGTTTCTCTCTAGAGTATTTTCTTTTTCATCCGGGCTAGAATTTTCAACAAATATACATGGAATGTTTAGTTAGATATCTACACATATCAAATCTCATAGTGGAAAATGACGATTTCCAATAAGTAATAACCATATATATTTATTTTTAATTGGGCTCGACATTGAGTTGAAAAAAGTTAGTGGTTCATAGTTCAATTATTAGTTTTCTAGACTGTTGGTGAGTCATGTATGGACCCGTTCATACTTGTGATTATAAATACATAAAAATAGTATACTAATTAGGGTTAGACGAAGAAGGCAAAGAAAGAAATAAAGAAAGGGTTATGGAAGGTTAGTTAAAAATGAAACAAAAAGGAATTAGATTATAGAAAGGTTTTGACCAATTCTTTTAGTTAGCCGTCAATACAACAGTCAACCATTTTCACCGTAGCAATTTATCGACACTCGCTTATGTAGATGTCGCATATTTTATTATATGTAATAAGTAGTAGTTTGTTTAGTACCCCGTAAATGTACTCAATGAGTTTATAGATTCGCTCTTGCAATATTTTAAAGTCGTATCTCTTTTATTATTTATTTAATGTTTCACATAATGAGCAAATATAAAATGGTCGAATCTTCTCCTACAGTTGAGTGATACAATATCTTGTATTGTACAAACGAAATTTATAATTTTATGTTATGGTGGATTAGATTCATGAATTGGTTCGAGAGGATTGGTGGATTGGATAAATTTGAAAAAAGTGTAGGTATGAAAATCTCATAAAATTAGATACCAAAACATAATTGTTCAATGATTTTATATTAAAATTAAATTTGGGGTATCAAAATATAAAATTTATATTATAGTAACTAAGTTGTGATTTAATTAAATTTGAGATATCAAAATGTAAATTATTTGGCAACAGTAACCTAACTTTCACTTTATATATATTAAAATGGGCAATGTCTATTTTTTACCCAAACCTTTTCAAACTTCTTTTATTTTACCCAAACCTATCAAAATACTATGAATTAACCAAAACGTTAACTCATCGTCAACTTTTCCGTTAATATTGCTGACTCAACATCACGAATCTGAGTTGGCTTCTGACGTGGCGGTCAACATATCATTTTATATTTTAATTAAAAAATAATAGAAACAAAAATTAATAAAGTGAGTCGTTGTCCACAGCACCCTCCTCTCCTCCTGCTGCCGCCGAGCCCAAACGTGAAGGAGAACACAAGGGGCATCGCCGCCTTGCCTCTGAGCCAAGGAGGAAGAAGAACGACGAGCAGCTTCATCGGTCGATCTCGCCGGCGCCCTAGAGACCCATCTCCTCTCTAGCCGGCGAGGAATCTCTATGATTCAAGTGCTCATACCCCTGCCGCTAGTTCGCAAGTCCAGGGAGGCAGGAACTAGTTCGCCCATCTTCAATTTTAAGGTTTGCGGAGCCATCATCGACCAACTCCTCCCAAACCGGTATAACAAGCATCGCCCTCAACCTGAAATTTCACCCCGCCGCATCTTGCTCTCTGGCTTCGGCATCTTGAGCGCCTCTGACATTCAATTGAGGAAGCGGAGGTAGGACCAGAAGTCCAAAATGACGACACAGGTGACCAAGGCGCCGCCGGCGTTGGTGGGTCTGGTGCGAAGGACCTCAGAGAGGAGAAGAAGAAGGTCTGTATCTAGATCTCTCTCACTCTTCCCCACTCTGCCTCCCTAACTCTAGGATTAGAGATTTTAATTGGAATTAGGGTTGGGGGAAGGAATTGAAATTATGAATTTGGGGAAATTTGACTGGCTGGGAAATGAATGAGGTCTGTGCGATAGCGGCGTTGATCCTACACGAGGTGTTCCAGTCTAGGCCGAGCCGACTCAGATCCATGTTCAAGGAATAATCGTAACGGTTTTGTGGCAAGATTGGGGGTTGCGATTTTTTGGGTTTCAAAGGTCTGGTTCTGTGAGGAAGAAAAGGTTGGAGGAAGAAGATTATAGCAGCGGTGCCGAAGAAAGGAAGGGGCGAGCTCCTGGTTTCACCAGCAATGGTTGCGGAGAACTGAGGAAGAAGAAGCTTAGGGAGTTGGTCGGACGAGTTGTGTTTTTTTTTTTTTTCTAAATTAAAATTGAAATTGAATATGTATTCATTTCTGACGTGAACGCTGACGTGGAGGTTCGTTACGAAATAAGTAACGGTAACAGAACGAATGCCCAGACTTTGATTAGTTACAATAACTTTGGATAATAAATAGAATTTTGATAGGTTTGGGTAAAATAAAAAAAAGTTTGAAAAGGTTTGGGTAAAAAATAGACATTACCCTATTAAAATTTGTATTCAATACAAATGCTGCAACTGAGTTTGAGAAATGACGTCCGTGATTGATGACCCCAATCCCATCAGCGGTATATCATGTATTGGTACGAGCCGCAGACGCAACTTGTAGTAGTCTTTGTTGTCCTTGTAGTTACAACATTGCAGAGCATGACTGACTAATTAGTGGTTCACCCAATTATTTGGGTTTTTTCTACCTTCTTCAAAACTCAAAAGCCATGCATCGGAATGAATACCAGTCAAACTCAAACACAAATATCACACGCCATGTTTTCTCTCTATTCTTCTTCCTTCCATTCCATGTGGCCTTCGGGCTAGGGTGGGGGCAGAGCAGAGATACCCTCTTCTCTCCGCGTGCGAATGCTTCGTTTGAGCTAGATTTCAGAAAGAGAGCACATTTTTATCTTGTCCTGAAATTTGTGACACATGGTATAAAATGGTAACTAATAATATAATCGTGACAAGGGTTTGGTTTAGTGATACTATTACCTTAAATATGGAGGTATCAGATTTGAATCTTTTACGTAATACTTAAATAACAAAAAAAGTAAAACTATATCACTCTTATCAACAACACAACAATGATTTAATCGTTACTTAATTTTTAGTATATTGAGGATACATTTGTAAAATAATATATTCAATAAGCAATATTAACGTCAATCAAAACCAAAAATCCAGCTAATAAACTACGGGATGAACATTTGATTATGTTATATCAATCGCTACAAAATTTTGAGTTATGATTATCTAGTTTTTTTTTGTTTGTTTTGTTTCTTATTCATGTGATTATTGGATTAACACATTCAAACTAAGGAAAACTGAAAACAATAGTTTTGTTTACGTATTCTTATTAAGATATCGTCCAGCTATGTTGGGCTTTTATGAACGGCCTGTCAGAATGCTCTATCAGCCGGTGTTAGGAAACAATGACCATTTGACTGACTTAGAAGTCTAAAGTCCAGCCCAGTCGCTAACTCGATGATCTAGTTACCAGGCCTAGGTTAGGCGGGCCAAATGCTGAAGCTCTCCCCGTATTAGTTGAGCTCCCAAAAGCCCTAAGTGACTTCGGATCAAAGTTGTCAAACCGGTTTATACCGATGTGCCGGTTTGGCAAGTGGAATGGTACGACCGGTGGTATAACCAGTTTGTGCCGGTTCATGCCGGTTTAAAAAGTGTAAAACAATTAAAATTCAATGTATTTAATCATATATAAAACATATTCGTGGACAATTAAGTTACAATCCAACAAATATCATCAACTTTTAACTATTAAATTCATAAAATGAATGATAAATTAATTTTTATATTAATTAAATTCATTAAAATGATGTTAATTTGCTTAGAATATGTAAGTCGATCATACCGGTCATACCGGTGGTGTCATGTCGGTTTCATGATCGGCACATGTTGAACCAGGTTCAACCAGGTGGCATGACAATCATGCTTCGGACACTTTGTTGAATTTTTTTTGGGTAAATGCCATGATTGGTCACTGAGATTATTAAAAAATGTTAAGTTTGGTCACTAAAAATATATCATTCGATTTTTGGTCACTCAAATTATTAAAAGATGTTAAGTTCGGTCACTCTCCGTGCAACTCCGTTAATTTTTGTTTATGTGACAGTCAACTCTTTAAGTTGACCGTTAAATATATGACATGGCAATTAAGAATTTCACCTCATTATTTTAATCATTAAAAAATAAAATAAAAATAAAATTCTAAAATATTCTTCATCATCTTGTTCCCTCCTTTCATGTCGCTCAAACCACCACCAGCCTTGCGTCCAATCCTTTCCGCGAGCTAAAACAGTTGTTTCCTTCTTCAACGGATCATAAAAACCAAGCCAGAGTCAGTTGTTCGCACGGTTTATCAAAAGCCCTTTTCCTTTTTCGCCTATGGTAACTCCTATAGGACAGAAGTACACCGAAGGAAGAGAATTCTACGAAAGAAAATGAGATAGATCTTGAGAATGAGAGAAGACACATAATTTTTTGTTAATCGATTTCAATCTACTGTTTACTTCTCGTCTCAAAGATGGCTACCTTAAACCTATTTTTTACAGGTTTTTCTAATTGATCAATCTAACTACAAGTTAAATTCCTTTGGGTGGAATACAAACCCATTTTACAAATTGTAGAACTCAAATCAAAAGAACTTTCTTCCTCACAAGCAAGCGGCTAAAGAAAGCTTCTATCCGCTAGAGCATTTCACTTCTCACTCACTATCGCTATTCATAGATTAGTAGTATCCTTTGATTCCAACGACAATTCTCAGTTTTATTCTATTCTTTGTTTTTTTATATGTCTTCTGGGTCCACAATTACTAGCTCTTTGAATGTATGCACCTTCTTTTGATTTAAGTTCCTCTAATAAAAAACTTAAAAGAATCCATAAAATTTCATACCCAATATTTAATTGAACATATTTTCCCTTATTACCTATTCTCTACTTACTACATAAAGGGGGAAATTATTTTAACAATCTCCCCATTCTTTTTTTCGTTTTTTATGTCTTAGTAATCCCACAATAAAGTAAGCATTCATAACACTAGATAATCCTAGGCATACGCAAATAGTCATAACAACGGTCATACATACTGATGCTCTATGTTCGAACCCCGTACGGGTCATGTATAACCTGAAATGGCGTTGCTAATATAGTGGCGATCAATGTCGTATTCCACGGGTCTCGATACCCTAGGTTACTTTTCACGTTGTTATTTAGTCAATTGTTTAGTTGGATTTTTGCCTTTTGGAGTTCAATTGAAAATACTGGTGGAGAAAGCAAGGATACAAAGCAGGTACTTAGGGGTAACTCCCTTGCCCTAAACCTAGTTTCATCATGAAAATGACTAACTATGTTGGATTTGCTGGATAAATTGAAGAACTTGCTAAATTGAGGGTTTCAATGATTACCCCGCCTCCTCCTAGTACACTCCCAGAGACTCATTGTCACCTAAGGCAAAGCTCACATACTAAGGAATAACCACTAGTTCCTCTCGATAGGTTCAACCTATCATGCACACTAAAGCGATGGATCAATGACACTTGCATCATCTCTAGCATTGTGTCAGGAAGGCATTCCTCCAGCAGGGGTACGATCGCGTCGTCCACTAAAAGGAACTCTAAGACTATTCATCTACCTTTAATTAGCCTTAAGGAGCTCAAATCTAGTATAACCCTAAAACTCCCACCTAGTTATGAGACTCGGTTGTAGGCTAGTAGAGAAGATTTGGAGAGACAAGTCGCAACATAATCAAGCATAAATGAAGCATATAATCACCGAAACAAACAAATCCATACACAAGCCCTAACACAATCATAACTACATTAAAACCTAATTCCAGAGTTTGGGGGTTTTAACCCCCTGTACCTTACAGGACTACTCCATAAAGGAGGAAAGAAGATACATGTAGAGAAATAGAAAAGGACTTGAATTGGGGAGAGCTTCCTTCCTCCTTGACTCCTCCATCTCTTTTTCTCCTTCCTTTGGCTTCTCTCTCTACATTCTCTCTCAAACCAGAAAATTCTCAATTGATTTCAGCTCTCCAAATGAGGGGGAGGAATCGCCTATTGTATAGATTTTAGGTTCTCGGCCAAGTTCACTGTCGTACTGGCAAAGATCGCGAGCGCGATCTAGGAAGGAGAGGTCGTGATCTCGAGCTTTGCCATTTTGCGCTTGGATGGCTGGGAAGTTCACAACGTAACTTCACGGTCGTGATCCATGAGTCACGATTGCGATCTTTCTCGTTGGCTCGGATGAATAAAGTCTTGACTGGAATATCAAAACTTTATGTTTCTTCCTTGTTGGCTGCTCCAAGAGTTTGCGCCTGAGGCCTCCGATTTTGCAGCCGTGATCTTCACTTTGCGTCCTCAGTTCCTGGTCGTGATCTAGCATGCTCTGACCGTGATCCTTCGTTTTTGCACATTTCTCTACACTTGTGCCCACTTTTGATACCTAAAACACTCATATGATCCATTACAACCTAAAACAGTTATATTTTCTCCGATGAACGAATAAGGGGAAAATTGACTATATATTAACCATGAAGACCATGAAAAGACTCGAAAAAACCTAAATATGGGCTCTAAATAACATCATTTTGAATGTTATCACTCACCCTCAGTACTTGCTAGATTATCAGTCATCAACAAAGAAATGCTATAGCTCAAAGCAGGATAGCCTGAGCGAAGATAATATCAAAAGCTCCCTTTGAACAGATCAATTTCCCTCAACTTTTTGCTTCATTGTCATCACTCAAGTCAACTTTCTGATCTTGAAGTCACTCCCTCTACCTTTCCCTTTCAACATTTTCTTAGCTTCAATCGTAGCCCTCATTACGTTGTCAATTGTTTCATGGTTATCGGCTTTGTTTTACAACACAACATTTTCCTAAACCGTTTGGTGGAAGTAATTGATTCTCCCCCTTAATGACTAGGATCCACCACCCGAATGTGGCGCTAGGTGGACGTTTCATTCATGTGGCAGTATATAGGGAGATTTTGCTTATCTAACGGAGAACTAAAATACTTCAAGATCCATCCAAAGTTTTTCTAGAAATTGGGTGACCATAGTTGCATAAGGAAGAATAGTATCTCAGTTCTCGGGATGGGAACAAATTTGAACATGTGTCAGATTCTCATTGAATGTTCTTGTAGACAATGTTGAGCTGACAAACGTCGTGCCGATTTGATTAAAAACAACAAAATAAAAATAAAAGTCATATCCACAGTCGAACCAATCCTTTCAAAATTAAAACACCACGCCGTTTTCAAAATATTCTTCTTCAACCCCTTCAAAGTTTCTATTTCGGCGAATCAATCCTAATCGAAGTTACTTCTGGTTGATTTTTTTATGTTTTCCTTCATCAGTCTTAGAGAAGGTATGGCGGCCTCATGATTGTATAATAATAATACAAAATCCAGTTGGGATTTTCCCAAAATGTATTTAAAAGAAATTTCTCCCAATGGTGGTGTTTCACAGTTATTTCCCAATGTAGCAGTATATTTGCTGACTTGGCATGGACAAGCGAAATGTCACCACTTGGGAAGGTGATATATGGTATGTCGTTTGACAGAGTGGCGACATACTTTATCGTTTTTAGGGAAAGCAACATTATGATGGCTTGGATGAGTGGGAGCATTTTAGTCAAAATCGCGCATTAAAACATAGAAACGTGCATTTCTACGCATCTAGGTTACAAAAACGTTTTAGTTTCCACCTAAAGTCGCTTGTACACAAAAACGGGTACAGTTGTGGGTAAAATTGTCAAAATCACATAAAATCGGTAACTTCTCAATTATGATCCATTTTTATACGATTTTGACCATCCCTAAAAAATGCACTAGCTAATTGTCTAAAAACGATACCGTTTCAGAGACTTATCTACAAAAAAAAAAAGAAGGTAAATCCACAAATCCTCAACAACCTCCACATGTTTCTCTCCATCGTTGCCATTCTCTATTCCTTCGGCGACTATCACCTCATGTCGGCTTCTTTTACAGCGAAAGGCTTGTGCTCTCCCTCTTATACCCAAATCCCCCCAACAATTGTCAAGCCACTGGGTCCTTACAACGACATTTCTTTTTCCTTATGTTCTTTCCTTTTATTCCAATGCAGTTATGTGCTTATATAATCACTATCCCCTGATCAGTCCTTATGTACACTATTGTCAATTCAGTAAGTGCGCATCAACTAACATCGAGTGAATTAGGATCTTTTCTGTTGGGAATGGTTGTGCAATTTGAAGAGTACAAATTGGCATTACATTCGTGCAAACCAGATTAGTTATTCTAAACTAAATATAACCCTAATTTGGGGTAAAGCTTTGACTACGACCTTCCAAAGAACATGACGTTGCCAGGTTCCAACGACAATGGGGAGAGGGATGTGGTTACGTAAAACTGGCAGAGATAAAAATGGACAGGTTGGTGCCAAACGTCGGTGTCAAACTTTGAATTGGCTGAATTGGGGCTTTAAGACTGAATTGGAATAGAGAGGGGGAGGTGATGGTTGCACAATGCTGCTATTTATAGATAAGTGTATAAAAAAGTAAGATGTTGAGTGTTCTACATATATCAAAACATCCGACTTGGGTGAGTGGATCATTTTTAATTCATTCATTGAATGATAAATTACTACAAGTGACGATTAGGGATGGCAATCATACCCACCACCGCGGGTACCCGCCCGCCCCATACCCAGTCAACGCGGGGAATCCCCGCTTTGACTGGGTATGGGGCGGGTATGGGTAAAACCCGCGAAGAATCTGATGGGTATGGGGCGGGTTTGGTTTTAGGTGCCCCGCCCCATACCCATACCCATACCCAACCCGTCAAACTTATTTGTTATATGCTAAAAATACAAGTACCTGTTTGTAAATTGTTAATGACATAAAGGGTAAATAAAATAAATATAGATGGCTAAAACATAATTTTACTTATCAAACCCTAAATGAAACATCATCCCTTCTCCATTCTAATTTTTTGACACAGCCGCCGCACAGCCCGCAGCCCCGCAGACGCTCATCCTCCCAAGTCCCAATCGATTCCTCCAACAGCCTCCGCCGCCGATTCTGAATCGGGACTCCGGCGAAGTTGTCGTCGTCGGTGGCGGAGAAGATCGCAAGGCTCGTCGTCCCGTCCTTCGACTCCCGCAGCCGACCAGCAGTCCGTGGAAATCTTTCTTCTCCCGTCGACTCCCGCAGCCTCACCACTCAATCCCGTCGCCGGCGCGCCGCCCAGCTTCACGCCCAGCAGATCCCGTCGCCGGCTCGCCGCACAGCTCCACCGAGGTCTTCAGTCGTCGCTGCCCAGTTCGTCACCCGTCGCCTAGTTCGCCGCGCGGTTCGTCAGTCGTCACCCAGATCTCGTCGCCGCCTTGCCGTCCAGCTCCACGGAGGTCTCCTTCCGCCCAATCCCGTCGCCGTAGTCATTCTCGTCCTCACCCAGCAACGGCAAAAAATCGGCGGCCACAAAATTCAACGAGGTAGATTTAAGAATTTAACTCTTTGTATTTTGTGTCTTTAGTGTATTTTGTGTGTTTATTGTATATGCAACGGCGACGGGATACCTTATACAACTGATTTGTGTGTTTATTGTATATACAACTGATTTGAATTTTAATTCTTTCAGAAAGTCGGCTGTTTATCTCTAGATGGCTAGCAACTCTTTTGGGAGAGGCAATGCGACTTTGTGTGTTTGAACTTTGAAGTAGTCTAGTAGACTTTGATCTTTTGGAGACAATTAAACAAAGGATTGGATGTTTTTCGTATTAAGAATGATTGTACCTTGTTGATTTCATAATTTATGTGGTTGTTTTAGTGTTATAATTGAAGAATGCATGTTGTTTATTAGGTGTAGAAGTAATGCATACGTGGGGATGGGTATTACCCATGGGTACCCGAAACCCGCGGGTATGGGGATGGGTATGCAAATCCTCCACCCGCATGGGTATGGGGCGGGGATGGGTATGGGTATATGGAAATGGGGATGGGGATGGTTTAGGCAAACCCGCCCCAAACCCGCCCCATTGCCATCCCTAGTGACGATGATACGTGATTTGAATATTGGAAAATAAAATATTAAAATATTGTATCTATAATGACTGGAAAGGTGGATGCAAGAAGGAAGGGTATTTGTTTTTCATTATATGATGTATTCAATTGTTGTTGTGTGTTTCTTTTGTTGGTTTTCTTAGTTTCTAGTTAGATACTGCTAGTTCGTTGTTAGGTGGGATCTGTTGCTTGTTGGATTACCGTGGCTCTGTAAAACAGTGTTGCTGGTTTGCTCTTCGTTGAGCGCTTTGATGAAGTAAAGCACAATTTTTATAAAAAAAAATGTGGAAACAAGTTATTATATAGTTTGATAATTATGAGCAAACCCAAAAATTTTGTAAGACAAATGAGTTCGATCATAGGGATAGGATAAGAAAGTCTCAGTTCTCAGTGTTAGAGTAAGGAAGAAAGTCTTAGTTCTTAGTGTTGAGCCGAATGAAAGCCTTGCAAGTTAGAAGTTATTTGGTGGAGGAGCCGGGGAGGCGGGGATGAATAAAGCATTTTTCTGTTTTGTAATTATTTGTGAGAAATTCATTTTAAACATGTATTACAAGTAGTTATTCACTTATCTAAAATCTATACATTGACATTTTACATAGTACATGTCGTACTTAACCGATTATTAGCTATTTTACAAGATGCGTTAAAAACTTGTGCTTTTACATTTCGATTCTCCGTTTTACGATTTTACCCATTTTACGCGTGTAGGTAGAATTGCGCTTTTGACTGCATTGCGTGGGAGAACGTGTTGAGAGCACTTTTTTGTTTGTTTTTAACATTGATGTTCAAAACATTGTGTTTTCACAAAAAAATCGTAAAGAAACTACCCTTAATTTATTTTTTAGCATCTAATGACATCAATCTTGATACGTATTAGACAAATTATTTGAGTTGTTTTTATATGTGGACTGACATACTCGCACACACCATAGTCCATATTCACATACACCACATGACATAATCCTACAACACATTTGACATATTCATAAAATATATGTTGGAGTATTCACGTTGAATACATTTAACAATCATCGATAATACACCTATTTTGTTATGTGAATATGTCGCTAGTTTGACTAGCGAGATTCCTACCCACAATCAAGTAAGCAAGAACCCGACTATATAGGAAATTTTGGTTTCCCATACTGATAGATTGAGAATTAATTATAGGTTACCGTTATATTGAAATTTTAAAATAGAAGGCGTTTATTATGGGGGAAACCCCAGTCCATGTGGAAAAGAAGTTCTGATAGTAACCTTATTTGTAGTATTCTTAATTGTATGATAATAATACAAAATTAAATTTGAAGAATATAAGCTATAAAAAATCAACACCTTTTTTGTCGAATTTAATGTGGTAGTTGAGGTGAAACATCATTAACGATATCATATCAAAGTCTAAATTTTGTAATGTTCTTTAAAATTTTACTAATATTTTTAAAGGTTTGACTAATATTTTGTCAAAGGTAAAAGGTTTGACTAATATTTTGTGAAAGTTGAAATGTATGGCTAATAAATTTTGTTTACTCAAGAAAATAGGTCACTTATTTTTAGTGGAATTTAGTTGAGCATTTGATGTGGAGAGTCGTTAACAGTACTATTAATGATAACAAATGAACAACTAAAATTTAATAATGTTATTTTCAGAGTTTTAACTGATGATTTGTGAAAAATAAAAATTTTCTAGTAAATTGTATTAACCAAATATATTTATCACACTCCACTCACGTAGTCACGTTGGACTAAAATGTTCATTCGTGAAAAGAGAAGCGTTGTCAAGAATTGGCATAATTTGTACTTAAATAAGAACCAGAGGGGTGAAACTGAAACATTGTTTCCTTTGGAGTGAAACTGAAACTTTGGAGAGCAAGAATACAACCCATTAACAAGTGGCTTTTCTCTACTATCCACTGTTTATTCCTTAAAGCGAGACGGAAGAAATTGCAACGTCACAAACGCCTAGTCATAGTCGACCCTGCTCTTTAGTCCCCCCCAAGTCGAAGACGAAGAAGTGAAATGGACGCGGCTGCTACGACCACCACAACGGCTTCCAGAGTCAGGGCGGTCGCCGGAGGAGTGTTGCGGTATCCCCGGTCTACACCCTCCCCAACTTATGGTTTCCTGAAACCGTTCTCCGTTAGGTCCGACGCTCTGCATCTCAGCAGTCGAGCACTCTCTTCACTGTCGGCCAAGGGGCGGCGATTCTATACTTGCAGAGCTCTCTACAATCCCGAGGTCCAGATCAAAGAGGAAGGCCGACCGGAGACTCTTGATTACCGTGTCTTCTTCGTGGATCACTCCGGCAAAAAGGTCTGAATCACTTCTCCTACTCAATTAGATTTCTGGCCATTGCTAATTTTTTTCATAGCGGTTACGAGAAGAATATGATGGAGAAGGCTTTGGTTTTTGGAGTAGGTTTCGCCGTGGCACGATGTGCCGCTTCAATTGGGTGATGGCGTATACAACTTCATTGTGGAGGTTTCCAAAGAGAGTAGTGCCAAAATGGAGGTGGCAACCGACGAGCCATTCACTCCGATCAAGCAAGATACGAAGAAAGGGAAGCTTTGTTATTATCCGTAAGTTTACTAGGTGTTTATTCCAGGCTTCTAATGTGCTTAGTTTTTTAATCAACTTTGTCAACAGAATATGCTTAATACTTTTGTGCAATGTAGTGAAGAATTATCTTGTCCCTTTGTTTAGATACAACATAAATTGGAACTACGGGCTGCTTCCGCAGACTTGGGAGGATCCTTCATTTGCAAACAATGAAGTTTATGGTTCTTTTGGGGATAATGATCCTGGCATGGTTACGGTACACCCGCCGCTTGAACTTTGTATCCATTCTTGTGTCTTTGGAGCAAATGGCAGCATGAAGCAGATGGTCTAAGTTTACTACAATGGCGGTGTTTGTGTTGGTGTCAGTTGATGTTGTTGAGATAGGGGAGAGGCGAGGAGAGATTGGTGAAATACTTAAGATCAATCCACTGGGTGCTCTAGCCATGATTGATGAAGGCGAGCTTGATTGGAAAATAGTTGCCATCTCTTTGGATGATCCAACAGCTTCTCTTGTGAATGATATAGATGATGTTGAGAAACATTTTCCGGTATGTGTTACTGGTCATCTGACTAACTCCCTCCTACATTGTTCTGTAATAATAGCATCTGATTGTTAGGTAGGAAGTTCAAGATCAGTGATCTTCTACATCTGGGATAATACTGAATCCCGACTCTCTTTCTAATAACTCCATATGGGAATGACTGCTAAAAGACCATCAACAGGCTATGTTTTTATCTAATTATGTGCTTTGATCACTATAGACCTTTACTTTCTATTTCCTAGCAATCCATATTGATTGGTATTAGGGGCTGAAGATGTCTGATTATAACCAATATTACATCATCGCGTGGCTACTTTTTAGTCCAACCTAGCAGGATTAGTACAGATAAAAAATAAAACTCTGTGCACAAGTTAACAACATTTTTGCTGTTTTTTAATAGGCAAGTCATTTGAACCGATGATCTCTCTCGTTTAAACATGTCTCGTAATCTATGGCTTGCTGGAGAGTTACGTCATGAAAGACCGACTTTGCAATATGACCTTGCAAATAGATTACTACAGCCTGAAAACAGAAGAGTGTATAGCTTACTGTTCTTTGTTCTTCCCCCACCCCCCCCCCCCCCCCCCTTTATCCTACATAAGTGATTTGAATTCCATATTGTGTTGTCTCTTGGTCCCTTTTATTAATGCTAGGTTCTCAAAGCCTTTCAACACCTTCTTGCCATGCTATTCTAGTTGTTAGCCTCTTAAACAGTGGGTATCTTGCGTGGCTATAAAGTTGGTCGTTTTATGGCAATGCTCAACCTAATGGACCTTATCCTATCAAGTTGAAGTTGGTTACGTACACTCTGAAAAATTCCTCCTGCATTTTGTTTATGATGTTTGACATTTTGCTTTTTCAAAATTCTCCATTTACGACAGGGGACTCTTACTGCAATCCGGGACTGGTTCAAAGATTATAAAATACCTGATGGCAAACCTGCAAACAAGTTTGGTATTGGCAACAAGGCGGCAAATAAGGTCAGAGTTCAATTACTACTCTTTCTGGAAAGTTACAGTTTTGGTTGAAACCATCAATTATCCTATAACGAACTGAAAACAACTCTTGTTTCTTGGTTGTGATCTTTGGACTAACAGGACTATGCACTGAAAGTGATCAAGGAGACCAATGAATCTTGGGTGAAGCTGGTTAAGAGATCCATTCCAGCAAATGATCTGTGCCTTGTGTAGACGCAGGAGAGAGGAAAAAATATTTTAATTGGTTATGTCTTCACCAAATTGCATATCTTCCATTCTTTTGTATGTGCCCAGGGTGCGTCGATTTAGTTGCTTTTTCCTTCAACTATTGCTCGTAAGTTAACTATAGACTGCGGCTCCTAAGTAATATTGATAATCTGAAGCATATCACCGTTAATTTATCTTTGAAGAGATGCTCTTGGCTGTTTAGTGTTTACTTGTTTCTGCAGAAATTGTAATCCAATAGTAGACCTCTCTCTTTCCAGTAATAAGAAGAGAAGTGGGCATGTAAGTTTGTCTTAACTCTTAATTTGCAATGTAGGCGCTTTAGGTTTCTTATGGATTGGGAGCTTGGTTAAACTGGCTTG
Organism: Linum tenue; assembly: GCA_946122785.1. Lineage (NCBI taxonomy): Eukaryota > Viridiplantae > Streptophyta > Magnoliopsida > Malpighiales > Linaceae > Linum > Linum tenue. Next base: position 66,537,325 of record CAMGYJ010000008.1, on the reverse strand, counting down.
GTGTTATATATACTTATACACATGTTAACGCCGCCTTCAACTCTACCTCCTTTCCGCTCTCCGTCTCCAGAAATGCTAATAAATACTCTTCCTCCTTCTCCGCCGCCGCCACCACCACCTCCTCCTACTCCGTTTTGATGAAGGACAGAGGTGTTCATTAGAGGAATGTAGCTCTTGAGAATATTGAGGGGCATAAGCTCGATGGGATTGTTTACTTCGCCGATGATGATAATGTGTATACCCTTGAATTGTTCGAGAGGCTAAGAGAAATCAGGTACATTTTTCCCTTGATTCTGTGTAAATCAATTTCTCCTGCTTAGAATCCGAACTAGCTTCCTAAAATAGAGGGTTTGAATTGATGGACCAATTTACTCTCAAATGTAGACATTAATGTGAGTGAGTTGGCTATTGCAATTTTCTCCTCTTTAGACTGGAGTTCTATGGTTTACGCTATCTGCTTATTTGTGGCATATGTTGCTCTGTTTTCTTAATCAATACATTCATTGATCTCGTTGTTTTATTTTCAAAACCTAAAATTGAAAGCATGTACCTTGAGATTGTGTATGCTTTAAAATCCTTGGGAAGTCATTTCGAATACGTTGCATCTCATTTCTTTGTGATGTTTAGGTGAAAATTGATTTTGCCAGTGACAAAGATGTTTACCATTTGGTTCCAATCTTTACGTCTATAGATTTGTTATTGAAATTCTAGTCTGTCAATCCAGAGAGTTATGTTCCTTCACCTGCAGTCTATCACATTGGCAATGTCCTAGATTTAGAATTAGGAACTCCTTAGACGTTGGTTGTACTCCCCTAGTCCAAGTACAGGGACAAACAGTAAAAATGTTGCAATATTCTAGAAGGTTACAGATGATAAATGATTATTTACATCTTGCCATCGTTTGGGTAGCATAGCAAGTTAGTGAGAATTCATTTGATTACTGACATTTATAGTGTCTTTCACTTATAATGCCCTGTTTTTTTGTACATTGAAGCCGATTTGGCACTTGGCCTGTGGCAATGCTTGCGCAAAGCAAGAACAAAGCAATCCTAGAAGGCTTAGTGTGCAACGAAACTCATGTGACAGGATGGCACACAAATGAGAAGAGCAAACAAATACGAAGATTTTATGTCGATATATCAGGGTTTTCTTTTAACAACACCATCCAGTGGGACCCGAAGAGATGGCAGCGCCCTGTTAAAAACCTGATCAGGCAATTAGATTATGTGAATAAAGTGTTCCAGGTATATCATATATCTTGACCCCTTGTTGTGTTTATCTAGTTGTGTTATGGTCGACTACAATAAAGATGTTCTTGGTTTGCAAGAGACCACATTCATAGAGCTAAGTGGTGGAGGATGAAAGCCAAATGGAAGTCGTGCCTTCTAGTTGTTCAAAGATACTTAATTGGCACCTCCATTTAGATTTTGGTGGTACCAAACACCCTGAAGGCTGGCTTCTCAACAAGAACCTCGATACCTCGATGTGATTCTCCCAGTCTAAGGGAAGAGTTCTGGACATGCAATTTTGATGCCAAGATAGAGGTAAACACTCGTAACCAAATGAATCAATGCCTGTTTTAGTTTCCAAGATCTCAAAGAGGTCTGAATAACTAATATGAACCAGATTGGTGATAAATAAAAGAGTATATTCTCTTCTCTCCTTTTGGGTGCAGATATCTTTATTCCCTTGTTCGTGCGAGGAAGGAGTTGCTCCCTTGTGGATCTCTTTGGAGCTAGACCTGGCAATCTGGTCGGGTTGGGTAATTTTGGGTTGGGAACTTCGGTTACGCGTCGGGTCATGTTTGTTTGGCTTATTTCGGGTCAAATATTGACCCAACCCATTCGGTTTCGGGTCGGGTTACAGGTCATTTCGGGTTATGAGCGTTCTCAGAAACAATATCAAACATGCTTCATATTTTCATAAAGAACACAAATTTTCACATGTGCATGACAATAGTTTACCTAACATATGTCAATTAACATATTCTCAAATCCTCCCACGCTAATGAAATGAAATATAAATTGCGCAAATCGTCAAAAAACAATCACAAGAGTAATACTATTACAAGAAACACATGATATTTGATTATCCTTAAACTCCAAACATGTCATTCAAATCCTTGTGAGTTTTTTTAAACATCTCACCAATTTATGAGTGATTTTATCATATTTTGGGAATAATATATTAAATAAAACGGGTCTAACGGGTCGACCCGCCAACCCACCCAACCCGACACAAAAAATCACGGGTTATCGGGTTCGGGTCATTCGGATTTCGGGTTATAAAAATTTCTAATTTTTGGGCGGTTTCGTGTCGGGTCAACGGGTCGGGTTGTAATTTGCCAGGTCTATTTGGAGCATTTCTCAGTGTTGAATATATAGCAGGGCATCCATCTAAAAGGAATGGGATAGTCAGCTTCTTATGTCCAATTTTTAACACAAGAGAGCATAAAGTGTGGTTTTTGGGTTGCCAGAATTTTTGCATAGCTATATTCTTTTGGCGGGATTAGATTTGGGTGGCCGATGTAAAGTTTATATATTTTTGGCGCTTGGGAGACTATTTTTTCTCCATTGGTGGGCTTGAGTTCAAGTCCTTAAACCTCATTTCTTAAGGAGAAGCTTAAAGCCTTCCTATTGGCTGATAGTGGATTAGGTAGTTAATGGGGTTAGTAGTTAATAGGTAGTTAAGGGTAAATGGGGTTATGCAAATATAATTAATTAATGATTCTCTTTATCTCTCCTCCTATGATTTCTCCATAACCCTCTCTCTACATTATAATTAAAAAGAAATATGAAATTAATTTTATTTGGCATTATTTAATATTTAATAAATCCGAATTTAATAATTTTATTTTCTAAAATGGAAATTTGAAATTTAAAATATATGCCTCTCTCACATCTTGGCAACTTCCGATTAGTGTTAACATTTTGTAATGACATTATCAATATTTATAAATTGAATCATCATTAGGGCTTTTCGTTGCATGAGTTTAGGATTTTTCGTTGTTAGGTATTCGTTTGTGTTATTATTAATGTTGTTCGACATATTTTTAATTATTTTATATGACATTATTAACTTTTTACGTTATGTTCTGTTTGTAACATTAGCAAAAGTGAAATTGTGTTTTCAATTTGTTGGTACTTGAATTTTATTTACCATTACATCGTATTATCAATTTGGTTCGCAATGATTTATAATCATTTGAAGTGCTATTATCAATGTTTTTTCCAAGCACAATACAACCATTAGCAAAAATTTATTTCATTTGTAACATTGCTTATGTTTAGTGATTTGAAATATTAATATTTTTTCGTTTATGTTTGTAACTTTGTCAAATGTCATTATTAAGAAGCATACTTGTTAGGTATTCGTTTGTCTATGACATTAGCAAAAGTGAATTTACGTTTAATGATATAACTATGGTTATTAATCTTTCAGTCTAAATTAGTAACGTAGTTGGTGTCATTATTAATAGGTGTATCAATGTTTGAAAATAATAAGATATTATTAATATCTAGTAAGGTACTTAACAATCATTAGTTGCTATCATTATCAAAGATTTTGGATGCATTATCCATTAAACACATGTTACTTATTAATGTTTTTTTAATGCTATTTGACATTAAACATTTTATTTGAATATTATTAATATTTTTTTATAACAAAAATCTATTTCCTTATCAGTGACTTGATCATTCGTTATTAATGATTTTTAATATCTTTATTAAAAGCTTGATGTCATTTATAATGTTGAAGCCGGACATTTTTACATTGATGTTTTGTGTTTATTTTCAACGAAATACATTAAGTTATCAATGATTTATTGTATTGTTATTAAAAGTTTGGTGTTGAGGCGTGAATGTTGGGTTTCTTGAGCTAATATTTTCTTGACAATGTTTGTTTGATTGAATCACACAGGTGCACTATGTCACAAGTACCCAAGATGTTGAAAATAAGTATTGTGTTTAGAAATCATTGGAAGAGGCCATGACTAGATAGTTATAAACATGATGTGAAAATGTGAATCATTAGTACTAAAGATGTTGTAAATCAATGATATTGTTATTCAACTATTAATGACCATGTTACATAACTTTAATGATTCATTCATAGGCGTTGATGACGAAACTATAAAATAGTAACAATTGATCCAAAATTGTTAATAATGTAATTGTAAGAAATTGATAAGTATATTGAAGTCGTTAATAATGATGAGGTATAATAATAACGATTCATTTCATAAATGCTGATAATGTCATTGTAAAATGTTAATACTGCATTGCAAGTTGCCACTAAGTGACAGAGAGCACATATTTTTAATTTTCAATTTTCATTTTAAAGAATAAAAAAAATATTAAGTTCGAATCTATTAAATATTAAATAATAATATTTAATTAAATTAATTTCGAATTTCCTTTTAATTGTAGTGGAGAGAGAGGGTTATGGAGAAGATCAGGGGGAGAGAGAAAGAGAATCATTAATGAGTAGTATTAATTATATTTTCATAATATCTTATTTATTCCAACTAACTATTAACTACTAACCCTCATTAACTACCTAATCTAGTATCAGCCAATAAAAATGATTTAAGAACCTCCTTAAACAATGAGGCTTAAGGACCTGATCCAACCCGGGTTGGTTGAAAGTTTCTTTGTGGCACTATTAACTACTAACCCTCATTAACTACCTAATCTAGTATCAGCCAATAAAAATGGTTTAAGAACCTCCTTAAACAATGAAGCTTAAGGACCTGATCCAACCCGGGTTGGTTGAAAGTTTCTTTGTGGCACTTCTACCCTCCAGTGAAATTCTGGCGTTGGCGTGTAAGGGTGGTTGTAAGAATATTACTTCCAGGTTCGTGTATGTTGACATGTGGCCTTTTTGTAGGATTCTGCTTCTTCTTCCTCCTCAGCAAGAAAGAGGTTTGGAATTAACTGTTGTCCTGCTCCTAGAACCTCAATACTTTATCACATCCCCTCATACCAATTGCAAACTTGCAACAACTAGGGATAGGGAGACAATTTCGATACGATGAGTTTTATTTGATGTGTTTCATTTGTTCTAGGATGGGTAATATCCGCTCCATAGGTGGGACGGGCTTTTTTCGATCTGATATGTCTTCACTCGTCCTATTTTCAACTTGTTTTTGACTTTTTGTGTAAATTATACGTACTTTTTCTCAAAACCTTAGAATTTGCCTTGGTGCCTCATATTTTAGCTATAATTAAGTTGCAAATAAGTGTGAAACTCAATTTCTGGAACAAATTTAATTACATTTATCATATTATAGTTTGTCTTTTTGTGTTTTAATGAAAAATGAATATTTCTAATATTTTCCTCTAAATTACATACCCATATGGATTTACCTGTCTCGCCTGCATCCCGTGATAAATTACCCGACAGGGGTAGGTATGGATATGGAGATACTTTCATCGGACTTGCCCCTTGCCATCTCTAGCAACACCTTTTATTTGCGTGCCAACTTGCATTCTATTCAAAGTTGTCAACTTGTGGGTCTACTCGTGGGTTAACCTGTTCGACTCGGACTCGGTGACGAAAATGGACGTCATACATCGCGGGTTGACCTGTAGGCTGTAGCAAGGTTCCAGAGTTGGAGATAAAACATCGTTGTTTTTTCATTTGGTTTGCGAAATGTGTATGTTTTCCTGTTTTCCCCTTTGCTTGCATTTCTTTGGAATTCTAACATGAACATTTGAAATTGATGTTATATAAGTGTGCTTAAATTTTCACCATATGTTTCATCCAAGTACATGTTGTTTATGTTATCTTAACATATATTATGGCCGTTGTGGAGAAAGATTTTGCCACGTAGGACAAAGAAAGCTCCACAATTTTCCATGTCATTTTCGATTTTAACATTTTAAGTTATTAATTACATTAAAATAAAACTAAAAACAAGTGTATTAATAATCATGATCAAGATTTGAACCTATGACCTCCAAATTCAAACTATCATCATTTCAAGTCTTCAACCAGTAGGATTAAGTATATTTGATGTTATTGATCACAACAAAACAGGCTAAATTACACGGTTGGTCACTCGAATTACATAAATTTTTCAATTTTGCCACTCGAATTATTTTTCTTTCTTATTAGCCACTAACTTTACGATTCGTTTCACCGTTAGTCACCGGCCGTTAGTCTCCGTTAACGCCGTCAGATTTTTGATGACGTGGCAAACAGAACTGCTGACTGGACCGTTAACTAGTAACATGTCAATTTTTCTTTAAAAAAAATATTACACTTCATTCTCTCCTCAAATAAAAAATTTAAAATAAATAAATAAACATTAAAAAAATGACATGTTAGATTTTTTATGACGTCCGATCTTCAACGCTTCACTATCGTGGAGCTTCCTAATCTCGTCCAGCCCGACGATGCACACCTGCCGTTGAGGACCACCGGCAGCGGCGTCACCTTCCCGGCAGTTCCCATGACATGGAGCTCATCATTCCAATTTCATCTTGCATTTTTTCCCAAACCCGACCCGTTCTCATCTGCCAAGCCCGAATGGTTCTCCCCGCATCTCATCGCAATAGGACCTTTCCACCATTCCCTGAACGCGCTCATATTGATGAAGACTTTCCAAGCTCGGCGCAGCCATCGTGGAAGACTGCAAGCTCTGGCGCCGGAAATTCGAGCCTGCTACGATAAACACTTGACCGTCACCGACGACATCCTCGCTTGGATCATGTGCATCAATGGGCCCTTCCTGATCGAACTTCTCACCAACGACGGGAACATTTTCAACTTCAATAGTTCTTCCTCCACCGACCGCCGCCGCGTGCCGCTGGACAAATCGGAGATGGGTAAAATCGAGATCTCTGTTTTGATTTATATAATAAATGGAGCTGGGTAAGATCGAGATCTATGTTTTGGTTTATATAATTAATGGAGCTGGAGAATCAAATCCCCATTTTTTTGTGGTGAATCGAATCCTCATTCATATGTTGCGACAGATCTAGAGCTTGGAAGAAGATCAGGAGGAGGTTTCATCCTAGCACGCGACCATTTATACAAAATTGAAACCGAAAAAAGAGCTTTCAATGATCCCGAACTTACAAATCCCCGACCGCTCTTGGTGAACTCCTACCCAACGATCCTGAACTGGCAATTAGCTCTCGACAAGAAGAGCTCTAAGGACTTAATAGAGTTTTCGGCGAGTTGACGGGAGATCCTGGGAACCGTCGGGACGGTGACGCTGCCAGTGATCCTCATCGGCGGGAGGTGTATCGTCAGGCTGGAAAATATTTACTTATTATTTATTTTTATTTGAGGAGAGAATGAGGTGTAAAATTATTTATTTATTTTTAAAATTGACATGTCACTAAGTTAACGGTACAGTCAGCAGTTTTGTTTGCCACGTCATTAAAAATCTGACGGCGTTAACGGAGACTAACGGTCGGTGACTAACGGTGAAACAAATCGTAAAGTTAGTGGTTAATAAGAAAGAAATGTAATTCGGGTGGCAAAAGTGAAAGATTTATATAATTCGAGTGACCAACCGTGTAATTTAGCCCAACAAAACATGTATATCAATCACTATAATTAAGATATAATCATGCAACCTAGGAGCTCAAACTATAATCATTTAAGTTGTTTAACCTATAGAAAAAATATCTTTTATGGAATTAATCACAACAAGATTAATACTCATTTTATAAATAAATATACAACACATAAAATTATATTTTTATTTAATGGTTGACTTATGTACATCTATCTATCTATCTATCTATCTATCTATCTATCTATCTATCTATCTATCTATACATAATATTATGGCAATTCAAAAGTAATTGTTTGCCACCTAAGCACTTGGAGAGCTCACAAATTGCCAAGGTGGACAATATTTTTACAAAAAGAAAAATAGTTATTGATATATTTATGGAGCTATCTCTCTCTCTTCATTTAATATTTCATTTCCCTTTTATCCTTTTTTTTATTATATCAATGTACACAATAATAAATAATGTATGAAAAATGACATATATTACATTTGTTATCTCTAACTTTTTTAATATTTATTTTTCTTTTCCAATACTTCCTTTATGTTTTTGTTTTTACTTTTGCATTGTATAGATGTACGCAACAATAGACTAATATCTTTGAGTCACACATATAACTTTTTTTTCAACCAAAAAAATATCTTATTCAAGCTCACTAAGTAAATTTTTAACTCACTTTTATAATAATTTACAAATATATTACATTTTGATGAAAAATTTATACAAACACACATACATAATAACATTTTATCGCGACAAAATAACGATGGAAATTAAAGAGAGAAAACAAGAAACGTTTGAATAGAAACTTGACCAAGCAATAAAATCTATTTCTTAAACAAAAACCTTATTCATTCTAATTAAGTGAAAAAAATATGAATCATAGGTGCAATAATTTACAATGTATCATAAGTTCAAATTACTAATATTTTGCGTTTTTGCTCTAGATCGTGTTAATTTAGCAAATTTTACTGAAGTTTTACGTCATATGTTAAGAAATTTAATTTTCAGACTTGGAGTAATAAAATTTTAAAATGACTTCGGTATGATTGTTGGTGAACTTGACTTCATATCTTAAGATGAGACACGAGATACATTGAAAAATGATACATGTGAAAGTTAGATGAATCTTTGCAAAACTGTATGTTAAACATAATGTGTTCATTAACCACTAACCTATGAAGCAATATTAGAGAAGTTAATCATCGTAAGAGGTATGATCTTTCTTAGCAAACACATGCATTTTTTGCAATAAAACACATGCATAAATAATAATATATTTACGAAATAAAATAATTCGATAAAAATTCAATGGAGCAAGAACAGATCACCTCATTTAATAAATGAAAATAATAAGTAAGAATAACTTTTCTCTCACTTATAATATGTCCTTCCATCCCTTATTTTCTTTTACAATTGTTCATATTTCCCTTATTTTCTTAACATTTTACAAATCCCGGTAAAAAGCAAGCATTAATTACACTTAAAAATAATTAAACTCTTTTTAATATATATGCTTATATATTGACAATAAATGTGGTAATACAAAAAATGTATATAAGTAATGAAATTTTTATTTCTAAATAAATACCAAACATAAATAAATTTTAGAAAACGGAGGTTCTACAAGTTGTAAAATTATACATTAACGCACCATATTAAGATCAAAATCCGTATATGAGTATCTTGGATTGAGATTCTAAAATAATATATAAACAACGACAATGAGTCTCAGTTAGTCCAAATTAAATTTCAGAAATTAGAAATTGATACATATTGTATAAGAGACTAAATACAAATAAGATCTTACAGTAAACTTCATGAACATTCAAAGTGTCAACTTTAAATTGGGATGAAGAAATTTATCCAATAATGAAGTATATATACAAAGAAACTCTTCGTAAGATGTCCTCATCTGAACAACATGGATTCATATAAGATAGAAAAAATTGTACATGGACGTGGTATACCTTTGTGACATGGTTTATGATTAGAGAATTCAAACAGTATAAGTGAATGTACTAAGAATTGAGAATTTTCAATATATAGACACACCACATACTCACTTATCAATACAAAATATAATAAATTTAGAAGGTCTAAAATAGTTTGAATATATAGATAAATTGAATTAATATCAATGATAAAATGAAACTCTCCGGCCAACGGGCCGGGTAAAAAGCTAGTTACACAATAAAAACTATCACGGTTAAAAGATTTTGCCACGTAGGACAAAGAAAGCTCCACAATTTTCCATGTCATTTTCGATTTTAACATTTTAAGTTATTAATTACATTAAAATAAAACTAAAAACAAGAGTATTGATAATCATGACCAAGATTTGAACCTATGACCCCAAAGTTCAAACTATCATCATTTCAAGTCTTCAACCAGTAGGATTAAGTATATTTGATGTTATTGATCACAACAAAACATGTATATCAATCACCATAATTAAGATTTAATCATGCAACCTAGGAGCTCAAACTATAATCATTTAAGTTGTTTAACCTATAGAAAAAATATCTTTTATGGAATTAATCACAACAAGATTAATACTCATTTTATAAATAAATATACAACACATAAAATTATATTTTTATTTAATGGTTGACTTATGTACATTACACAATAAAAACTATCACGGTTAAAATTTTGTATTCTATTTTTAAGAAACGATATAAATCATTAACAACTAAAAATAACCTATTTTATTTTTTAGTTTATAATATGTTTGATAATTTTTATAATTTTTGAAAAATAATTAAAAAATCCAAAAAGCATGAATTTAGTTGGTACCCAATTATTAACTTTTACATAATTTGACATATGATTTTTTAAAAATGAAAAACTAAAAAGCAAAGAATTATCTTCTTTCGTATTCTAACACGAAATATTTAACATTTTTTTGTAGGAACTACTATAAATATGTGAACCAATACAGTCATGTTGCAATTTGTTAGAAAGTAGCTACTATAAATATATGAGCTAATAGTCTCTTATCGCGTTGTACTAGAAAAATAACATTTTTTATATGATTACTAGATTATTAAGAGATAATAGCTAAAGTAAAAATGATGATTTTCTATGTCAAAACCAGAGTCATAATAACTTATTCATGTGAGATATTAATATATTTTAAGACTAATAAAATATATTAATATTCGCTATATGTTCTTCGTCGCTGGGCGAACAAGCTCTGGGGTAGGGATGGAGTAGTTCGTGTCTCTTTCCTCTATGATCGAATGCTTCTCATTCAGTTGCCGAATCCGAAGGTCTGCGAATGGATTCTCGAGAATGGGCCATGGTTTTACCTCAACAACTTGCTCTATCTTAGGCCTTGGGTACCGGGTATTAGTGCTGAGGATTTGGGGCGTAAAGCGCTTTCAATTTGGGTTAATCTTGTGAACGTGCCGCTGGAGTATTATGATTTTCAGGGACTTAGTAGAATTGCAAGCTGGTTAGGGATTCCATTGGGGATTGATCACACTACGAGGATGGGGGATCGACATGGGTATGAAAAGGTGTTGGTGGAGCTTACTGTGGATAGTGACTGCCCAGATCACGTGATTTTATGGCCTGATGAAGATCAGTCTCTGAAAATTGGGGTAACCTACTGTAATCTGCCGCCAGTGTGTCCGGTTTGTCATCTCTTTGGCATTACTGGGGACTGTGCAAAGCATCAGATGGAGAGGGTGGCTGTTTCTGAGGAACCAGTGCCAAAATCATTGAACAGCACCCTTCCTCAGGGGGAGTCCAGCACTAAGAGCTCTGTTAAGGGCAAGGAGATTGTGGTGTTTGATGATGACCCTCAGTTGACTGCTATGGTGGGGGCTTCAAAGGACAGAGTCATCCCAGCAAACCTGGACAGCTCGTTTCAAGAGGTAGCATCTCCAGTGCTACCTTCTGATTCTGAGCTTCAGCAGGTGGCTTCCCCAAAGTTGCCTTCAGAAGCTGAATTCCAGCATGTGATCCATGGTGCCAAGCCTCGTGTTTGGTCACCAAAAACCAGCCCTCAGAATACCTTTCACGTCTCCGCTTCATCATTCAGTGTTCTAAGTAGGTTGGAAGAGAGGGAGTCAATTAAGCTGCAAGCAGTGCCAAAGAAGAAGGAGGGTAAGAAGGAGGGTAAGAAGGGAGGAGGAGGGGTAAGACCCTCGCCTTCAAAATGATTATTCTTTTCTGGAATGTTAGAGGGTTTAATAAACCCTCTAAACAGCGGGACTTGTTAAGAGTCTTGCATCGTAATAAAGTAGATATAGTAGCAGTGCTAGAAACTAGAATAAAAGCTAATAAAGCAGAGGAGGCAGTGGCTGAAGTGTCTGCAAGGTGGAAGAAGTGTTTGAATTGTGTTGATTCTCCGCTGGGAAGGGTCTGGCTGTTCTGGGATCCGCAAGTGGAAGTGAGGGTATTAAAACCAGGGAGGAACTTTGTGCATGCTATAGTGAAGGGAACTAGTAATGAGTCTTTCTTTCTTACAGCTGTGTATGCAGCAAATACTGAGGAGGACAGGATCAGAACCTATGATGAAATCAGGAAGCTAAGGGTAGCAGGTTATCCCTGGATAGTGGGGGGGGGGGGATTTCAACACAGTTAGAGTACCTAATGAGACTAGTAATCAGTTGTCTGTAACTCCTAGTATGACAGCTTTTAATGACTGGATTGGAGATATGGAGCTCTTAGATTACAGAACAACGGGGCCCCAGTTTACGTGGACAAACAGGCAGCAGAATAATCCCATTGCCCGTAGACTAGATAAAGCTATGGTGAATGTAGAGTGGATTGAGAAATTCCCTGATTGTGCCATGGAGGCCTTCCCTTCAGGTTTCTCTGATCATTGTGGAATTCAAGCTTGCACAGCAGTACCACTCAAAACTCTCCCCAAGCCATTCAAATATTTTGAATTCTGGGCTGAGCATCCTCTTTTCCTAGACAATGTTGAGCGAGCTTGGAAGAAAGAGGTTACAGGGTCCCCATTGCAGGTGGTTCAAAGGAAGTTACAGGAAGTAAAAAAGGTGCTGAAGCAGTTTAATAAGGAAGTATATGGTGATTTGCAAGGGCAGGTAAAGGCAGCAGAAGATTTGCTAAGGGAGGCTCAGCTTTTAGCATTCTCAGATCCTACCTCAGTTCATTTTGCAGAAGTCAATAAGGTGCAAGCTGATTGTGCCAAGCTTCAGGTGGCTTATGAGAGTTTCTGCTGGCAGAAGTCGAGGGTCTCTTGGATGCATCTTGGTGATAAGAGTTCTGGTTTCTTTCACCGGGCAGTAAAAATCAGAACCTCAAAAAGAGCAATCCGAAAGCTCATTTCTGCAACAGGGGAAGAGTTGGTTCAGTCTGATCAGATAGTGGAGGAGGCTGTAGGTTATTATAAGAAACTATTGGGTGAAGCTAATCCAGATATCAATCCTAGTAGGGCGGCTGTTGAAGGTATGGTAAAGCTCACTATTTCCACTGAGGGGAGGGACCTTCTTGTGCAACCTGTCACTACTGATGAAATTAGAAGAGTGGTTTTTGGTATGAATTCTCAGAAGGCCCCTGGGCTAGATGGTTTTTCTGCTGGATTCTACAAGAAGACTTGGCATATTATTGGCGAGGATGTCACAAGGGGGATTCTGGATTTCTACCATCAAGGTAAGCTTCCAAGTGGGGTGAATTCCACAGCTGTTTCTCTTATTCCTAAGATCCCCACTGCTGATACCCTTAAGAATTTTAGGCCTATATCTTGTGTGAATCTTGTATACAAAATTGTGGCTAAAATTCTATCCAATAGACTTAAGGAAGTTCTACCTACCATTATCAGTCCCTCTCAGTCAGCTTTCATTAAAGGTAGAAGTATAATGGACAATATCCTGTTAGCACAGGAGCTTGTCAGTGGATATCATAGACAGGGCCTTTCCTCTAGATGTGCTATCAAAATAGATATAATGAAAGCTTTCGATTCTGTAAACTGGAATTACCTTTTCCTTATGATGAGTGTAATGGGGTTTCCTGACCAGTTCTTGAAGTGGATTAAGTGTTGCATTCAAACAGCACACTATAGGATTAACATAAATGGGGGGTTGTGTGGCTATTTTAGAGCTAGGAAGGGGGTTAGGCAGGGAGACCCCTTATCACCATACCTATTTACAATAGCTGTGGAGGGGCTCTCTACCATGTTGATGAAAGCTAGTCAAGAGAATAGAATTCCCTACCATCCACAATGTAAAAGAGTGCAGTTGAACCATATGTGCTTTGCAGATGATATTATCATATTTACAGAGGGTTCAGCCCAGGCTATTCTTCAAGTTAAGCAGGTCCTCCAACAGTTTTATGAGGTCTCTGGACTCCAATGTAACCCCTCCAAGTGTGAGGTTTACTTTGGGGGTACCTCTGTTCTTTATAAAGCCGTTGCTCTTCAGCTTTCAGGTTTCCAAGAGGGGAAACTCCCTGTTAGGTACCTTGGGTTGCCTTTGATCACTGGAAAACTTTCCACATCTGAAGTGACCATGTTGGTTGAGAAAATTACAAAAAGAATTAAATCTTGGCGGGTTAAAAAGCTTACTTTTGCAGGGAGGTTACAGCTGTTGAATTCTGTTCTGATGGGGATAGTACAGTTTTGGATGCAATTATTTGTTCTTCCTAAAAAGTTCTTAAAGCAAGTACAAAAAGTCTGCTCTCAATTTTTATGGCATGGCAGTGAAGAGGGTAGAGCCAGGGTAGCCTGGGAGAAGCTAGCTTATCCAAAGAAAGAGGGGGGATTGGGGATTAAGGATCTTCAGGCATGGAACATAGCTAGTTCTGCTAGGATGTTATGGTTGTTTCTCATAAAATCAGGGACTCTTTGGGTTGCATGGATGTATGAGTATAAGTGCAAGCATTCTGATCTATGGTCGATGAAGCCACAGTATAGTAGCTCCTGGACATGGAGGAGGTTACTCAAAATCAGGGATCTGATAAGGCCATGGATTCAGCAGAGGAATGGTGAGGTTTACTGGGGTACAAAACAAATGCAGGTATATTCTGTTCGATTAGTCTGGGATTCCTTGCGGGTCAAGCAGCCAGAGGTGCCATGGTTTAAGCTAGTCTGGAATAAGCTCTGTCCTCCTCGATTTAGCTTTATTGCCTGGCTTATTATCAGAAATTCCATAGTGACAAGGGATAAGCTTATGAGCTGGAGGAAGATTACTATCGCCTCTTGCCCATTGTGCACTTTCCCGATGGAATCAAGAGAGCATCTGTTCATACATTGTTCTTTTGCTCGTCTGCTTGTCTTGGATTTACACTGTCGACTGTTTGAAGCAGGTGACTGGGATGCAATGATGGCCGCAATCTGCACATTGGTTCGGCCCTCTGGAAAAGCGAGATGGCATGGAGTTGTGTGGTGTATGGTGTTGACATACATTTGGCGTGAACGATGCAGAGTTGTGCATGGTGGGGCACTGCCAGATCCGGAGAAAACTGCTGCTCAGCTACAAGCATATCTGCGTTATCTGGTGGCTGGGAATGCCATACTGCAGGGAGACCTGGAGAGTTTGGGATATCTTTGATAGTGTTTTCTTTGCTTGATTGATTGTTTTGAGTAATTGAGTAAGCAGTTATAGGTCGAGTGGAGGTGAGGAGGGTTTTTGACATCTCCCAAAGCGTTACTGCTTTGGTTCGTTGTATTGGTCTTTCTTTTCATATTAATAAAAGGAGGGAAACTGATTCAACGAAAAAAAACAATTTCATCCAGACACCAATGGTCACCAAATTTTTTGTATCTTTTTCGAAACCGAATTATGGTTATATGTTAAGATATGTCTGTGCTCCATTGGTAAGAAGTTACAAGAAAAGTAATGTACATATACATATGTATTTGTCATCTTTAGGGAATGATTTTAATTTTCTCGCATATTAAATGATATCATTATCTTTTCTTTTATGCGATTCCAATTTCATTCCATTTTCAAATTTTTGTACGTCATTGAATTTTCTTCCATGCACAATTATAAAACACATTGTCTTTACATTTTTTCCTTACGTAACTATAATTTTTTCTTTTTATTGTTTTGACATTAATTCTTTTCTTTTTCCTTGAGTGTATATTTGCAACTTAGTCATCTTCAGATGCATAGCATCTTAATTAAAAAAAGATTTATAAACGAATCTTAATATATATAATGGTTGAGATGTAAATAACTATTTTAATTTTTAGTTAATGTGACACACTAATACATATATTAGTATTCTATTTTTAGTAACCATTTATACTCGCCGGATAACCCAACTCATAAGATAATGATATAATTCTTCTGCATTACCTTTAAAAGTACAACTCGAAAGGACTTTTTTTATTTAGATAAGGGTGATATAGGTTACTTTTTTGTTATTAGGTACTACTGAAGGGACTTGAACCTGAGACCTCCAGGTTCATGGCTAGTGGTATTACCACTAGACCAATCCCTTGTTCGTACAACTCGAAAGGACTTATTGTCCCTTCCCGTGACCATGGCAAAATATGGAGTATTCAGTTGCCCGTCACCCACCTCTCAGTCCTTACTCGCTTAACTTAATTGTCAAGATACATCCGATATGATAATATCTCATTCAATCAAATAAACATCCATTCATCACCACATCTCATACCACATTCATCATCTCAAACTCAAATAATTCATACATTAACAATATATGGACATCACCCAGCCTCTTGATAACTCATTGTATAAACATGTACGCATCAAGGATCACATCATATCGGCATTACCATTTAACCCCGTCCCAACATAGCGAAACATCACACCATCTAATGGTAAATCATTGTCTAAAACACCATAGAAAACCATCACATAACCATCATCATCGACATGCACATTTCATATATCACATCATAGGAAGTCATCACTTAACCATATCATAAGTAATTTTACACAAGAATTCAATCACATGCATAGTTAGGTTGATTCAGTGCTTTTTACTTCTTAATTTGCCAAGTCATACACTCCCCAGATAGTACATTAGATGTAATGTACACCACCGTGGATCGTGCCTAGAATGGTGTCCTGTAAATCCACTACGGGATCATACCTCGACCGATATCCTGTATAACAATGCGAGACATACACGAACCAGTGTCCTATAAAACCAACGCAAGATCATACCCTGACCAATGTCCTGTAAATTCATCTATTGTACTAATTGCACAACATGGCGCCTTTATGTTTGTATTATGTTATCACACAATTCCAATTACAACCAGTCACACATTTAATATTGGATGATAATGTGAAGCGAAGAAAAATGTGTCTCTATTACTAACATTTTGATTTGATATCATTCATAAAATGTTGAAGGTAATATAGAAGCATAGCAAGTTTGGTTGTACTTTAATATATTTTGACAATCGAGGTGTAATATACACCTTCGTTCACACCTATTAGTTGTTCTTTAATATATTTTGACAAATAATAATCCTTGGTTATTATTTTTGTATCAAATGAATCTTATGATTTGGATTGAGAATTAGAGAATGGGGTTCGCCCATTAGAGACTATGGTATAGTATCATGTCCCAAACTCCGTTAATTAATGGTCTAAATAGCAAAACTTGAAATGAGTACGGTAAGGTGGCATACGCTAGCTTAAACCATGTACAACTTATGAAGTTGAACATTGCAGGTCAATCAAAGCTTAGATGGTATGAATACTATTTTCCAAGCAGTGATGAAGTTACAACGTTGTTTGATATTATTGTTGATCGTGATTTAAACTTTGATTAAATGTAGAGCCCCTCATATCTTTTTTTATTCAAAGCGCCCCTCATATATGATGAAACACGGATAATAGATTACAATAATAAATAAATATGGAAATTAGGAGTCCGATACCTTTGAAAAAATGACATATAATAGAAGTAAAGATACAAACAAATGTAACTCGCCGCCCATCGGGCGGGCACAAAACTAGTTATTACGTATATGTAGATTATAGGGTTAATACCTTATTCTGGCCTGAAGTATGATCATATAATCAACTTTGGCCCGTGGTTTCAGAAATTAACATCTTGGCCTCAACTATGCAACATATAATCTAGTTTGGCTGGATGTCTATTTTGACCGTCATTTGGGACGGTCAACACCGTTAACTAACGGTCAATGATCCATGTCATCACTATATCAACCTAAAAAATTTTAAAAAATTTAGAATTCAAATTATTTTTTTAATTTCTACTATTTCCATTTTAACGGAAACAATGATAACCAAAAGAATAAATTAACAAAAACTTCTCTCCCTTTACGATCAAAATCCCCTCTTCGTCTTGTTCACAACTCAATTAAAGGCAAGCCCAGCAAAAGTTCAATCACCTAAACCCAATCAGGAATCACCGCCACTGTCGCCCTCCAACATATGTCCAATCTCTTCCACTTTCCTTTAAAGAAAAATCATCCGTCGACCACCGACCCTGTTCGTCCTCCAATTCTCCCGACGAGATCTTGAATCTTTTTTCCTTCTTACGATCGATTGAAGCAAACTCACCAAAAATCAAATCTGCCTTCTCACACCCCATCAAAAACCCAGATCAAGCTCGGAGATTCAAATCCCAGCGTTCGACAAACCCATATCCAACTTACTCTCTTTGTTAGCATCTTTCAGTGGTCGGAGCTCAAGTGACGGTGAAAGGGATAATGGCAAAGTAAAGGAAGGGGAGATTAGAGGAAGAGATGAGGTGAGGATGGTCTGTGCGATGGCCATGCCGACCTTTGTGACGCCAATGACGAGATATTTTGGTGTGTTTCTTCGCCGGGGACGGCGGTGCCGTGTTCTACATCGGGTTGAAGGAAAGGTTGAGGTCCAGCCCACAGGCTCTCTTTCCTTTTTCTTGACATAGAGGAACTGATTGGGAGAAAAAATGGTGGAGAGGGAGAGGTGGAGAACAATGGAAGCTTGATTTTTATTGTGTGTTTGGATTTAATCGTGAGACGCGCAGTTCCATAACAATGGTGGTTAATGGCCGGCGGTGAAGTTAAAAATGGGGGAAGTGCGCAAATGGAAAGAGTATGCTTTTTTTTTTTTTACTTTTTTTTACCATTCTTTATTATTTTATTAGATAAAGGAAATCCGAAAATATTTTGAATTTTAAATTTTTTATTTATTTGTCACTGACGTGGTGGTGAGCTGGAGCGTTGACCGTTAGTCAACGGCGTTAACCGTCCAAATTGACGGTCAAAATAGACATTTGGCCAAACTAGATTATATGCCTCATAGTTGAGACCAGGATGTTAATTTATAAAACCACGAGCCAAAGTTGATTAATAATAATAGTCATACTTCAGACCAGAATATGGTATTAACTCTAGATTATATTTGATATAATTTATAAATGTATGAATAATATAATAAAACGATCTAAACTGGACTGATCAGACTATTAACTACTAACCCACCTATTCGATTGAAATCCAGTTGACAACCTTCTATTATTAGTTACTCGTTGCCCTTTTCTATCTTGCATCACTCTCCCAACCGTATTGTTAACTTCGTGTCATTATTGGAGCTGTCTAGTGAAACGAAGACAAACACTACTACAATAATGCATCAGACAGACGAAATCAATTTATTTATTTCTCTCAGCTCACAGCTCACAGCTCACAGCTCACAGCTCTCAGCTCTCAGCTCTGGTCTTGTATTAATTTTCTTGAGTTGGCAGGAAGATTAACTTGCATGTTCCGCAGTATCAAACATCTTAAGCACTAGTTCATTGTCTCCTACTCCAAGCCCCGGTTTACCCTTAGGTTCACCAATAAAGGGTTTCTATAGCGATAAATGGCCGATCATAGATAAAGAACGGAAACTGAAGGGTTCTCGTTTTAACATTAACCAAAAAGACTAATCAATTTTACTTGACAAATGACACTGAAGGGTTTAAACAACAAGGGATAAGACCTTTCCATCCTCTGCAATCCGTCTCGATAGTTACCATACTATATCACATTTCTTTTTTTTTTATAAAGGTGAAATCAATTACTTAAGGAGAGGAAATTAGTACAGACCAGCAGAAAAAAGAAAACGAAAGAAAAAAACAAGAGCGACCCGCGGCCGAAAGCGGCGAGCCACCGAACAGACCGGCCAGACAAAACCGGCGACACCGCCCAGCCCAAGCCAAGACAACAAGACAACCAGGCCCAAAGACTACAAAGAAAGATCGCAATCACGAAAGAGGCGGGTCTGGGAGCAACACCTCATCCCAAAACAGAGCGAAACAAAAGGAGAAACCTGCAGGGCAGCACGACTCAAACAACACCCAGGGCGCCTCCGAATCAGAAGGACCAGACAGAGAAGCTCCAAAATGAAATCTCCTCCCGGTGAGCACAACCTTACACCTGGAGATCGCCAGCTACTCTAGGCAAAACTCGGTTCTTCAAGCCTCTTAACCAATTTTCAGCAACCATCATGTCGACCTTCCCGTGGGCGCAAAGCCAGTCCACCATGTTGCGGCCAATCTTTACGCAGACGACGTTGGCCATCTCTTCTTTATCTCTAAAGACTCTGCTGTTGCGCTCTAGCCAGATACGCCAGCACAAGGCATGAATGAAGATTCTCGTACACCAATCCCGGGGGCAGACCGGCTCCTTTCTGCACCAAACTCTTAAGACAGAAGCAACGCACGAGGGCAGACTCACAGGGAGCTTCAAGTGCAAGATATTGCTGATGGTGATGGTTGTCACCAGGAAGAAGGGGAGTTGATTCAAGTGCAAGATATTGCTGGAAAATAATATTGAGACAAGTGGTTAACTAATTGAACCAGTTAAGGTTTGTTAAACTTGGCCAAAGTTTCATTAAGAACCAACGTTTCCTAAGGTTAGAATTATCAACATTTCCCCATCCCACTAATTTCCCCATGTGGTGCCATGGTTTCATTTGGATCAATTTGAATCAAGTAATGCAACGTTCCATGCATTAGGGCACGTGGTGCGATGATGTCGTTTTGTACAATTTGAATGAAGTAATGCAATGTTCCATGCATTACGGTTATGATGGATAGCATATGTATGGATAGTGATAATTATAGTTATAATAGAATGCTTCATTATCCATAATTTTGTTCATCAATTGCAACATTCTATTTGGAAGAAGATGATGACTGACTCGATATTTGCACATGTTTCTCCCTTTGTTTCTTGATCGTTTAAGTTTGTATTATCACTTCTTTGACCTATTTTACGCTAGGTTGTGTTCCTTTGTCACATTTTAGGTCCTAGTGAGTAAAGGGAGGCATAGACGCAAGTTTCAAGTCAATCGGAGATCAATTGCCGATTCGTGACAAGAAACTCGGGCATGACCTGTAGAAGAATGGATTTATACCTCATTTATGGATAAAGAATCATGCAATCTTGTCATGAAAAGATATAGGACGAGACTATGAGCGTCTATGATCAAACGGAAACTGATTCGGAGTTCGGACGAGGGAGAAACGAAGCATTGAATATAGGGAACATGTTCGGTGGAAGAAACACGGGCAGACTACCCTAAAAACACATTCGTGTTTCAGCTGGCACCTGCCATTGTTTTTTATGCCGAGCCTCTCTTGTGGAAACTGCTGAAGGGATTTAAAACACGGGCAGGACCAAAACACGGGCATGACTAAACACGGCCTCTCGACCGTGTTTCTGCCCCCTGCTCGGGCATAAGTCTATTTTCTGTGATTTTTGAGGGGGGGGGGGAGCTGGGTTTTGGATCCCAAACATCCAAGGGACGAACTAAAGAGAGAGAGAGAGAGGGTGATTTGAGGGCAATCTTGGAGTGGAATTGGAGGATTTCTTTGCCTTGGAAGCTCGAGGAACAAGCCCAGACTTGAAGACTGATCATCTGAAGATTCTTACTGCAGTCTCTCTCTTCTCTATGGAGTAACTTCCTTCACTTAGGTTTTGAGGAACCCTAGCCATGTTTGTTTGATTGGATGATTGTATGAGTACTCTTACTTCATAATCTTGAGTTCATATTCAATCTATGCATGTTTTCATGATTCAATTTAGTCGAGATTATTGATTCTGCTTTGATCCTATGAGAGCGAATACCTGATTAGGTCAATAGAGCATCATAGATTAATAGTAATGGATCGATTGCTTTAGTCGAGGGTTGATTTAATGCTTTGTATCAATTGAGAACCTCATTTGATAGAGGGAGTCTAGTTCAGAATGCCTTGATCGGTTGTTTTAGAGAAGGATACGTCCCTCTAGGCAATTGACTCAAGAGGGCCTTGTTCCTTTAATCGAGACTCAAGGTCTAGTAAGGATTCTCTGCATTGTGAATGAAAGAGAAACAAGTTAGATATCATCAATCATTAATCTGGCTAGTGGCTAGGGGGAATCATACCTAAATGAGTTCCCAACTTGTAATTAGATTATCTTTAACTGTAGTTTGCTAGAGTAGTTTTAGTTGTTCTATCTTAATCTGGATTGCTAGATAATGAACTGAAGCTGAGTAATAATAACTCTAGAGACCCGTGGATTCGATATTTATTACTTGAGCCACTATACTACAGTCTCTTTCATTGGTTACACTTGGCCTTTGTTAGGAGTTGTGTCATAGCGAGTCAGAAGACCATGCTTCTGACTAAAGCAACATATATGTTCAGCTTCTATAAATATAGGTGGCCAGATGGGAAAAGGGACACCAAAATCTGATTCTTGTTCTTCCTAATAAATTTATAAGTATCATTTGGTTCTTAAGTTTAGATCCTAAAGTAGTAATAGTTTTATCATACGAAGAAATTGCATGTAACCGAATACTTCATAGAGTGTGGAAATACTATGTACGGAAAGTGAACGTAGGTCATGACTCTCTATCATAATCCTGGTTACTCGGTCTCGGGCTATCGTACGTACACCCTCATGCAAAAAGTCCCAACATATATAGACCCTGATGAAATCAATGTTATGGATTTTTTTTGTAATCCAAGATAAGCCCCCAGGGAATGGCCGAACAACAAATATACAAAACTGAAATAATAAAGAACGGTAGCCCGTATGCAACCGGACTCCTGATAAAAGAGCCTTTTTTGCCACGAGGTGGGCATCTCTGTGAAAGCTCTAACGAGCAAAGACACAAAACTGACACGGGGTCGAGAAGAGAGAAAGAACTTCCCTTAGAATGTCTCTGACTTTATAATGGGAAGACTTCCTTGATGTAGCATCCTGATGACCGGTTGTGAATCTCTTCGAAAAGTAACAACCACACATTATGAGTAAGACACTATCTTATAGTAATATCATAATAAATTTTACGAAAACAAATGAGACAGTTCCATCACATGAAAGTCCGAAAAAGTCAACTGCACATCCTTGAAGAATCTTTGAGGCCCAATCAAATCGAATCATACACCTTTGCTAGGACAGATTATATCTGACCCTAAAAAAGCATCCACTAGGATGCTAGAAATCTCTATCTGAAGAGATTATAAAAAAAACCCCAATTGTATAATTCATAAAATGAAGTGAAATAAATCAATGTTATGGATTTAATGGCTATGTTACGTCGAGACATGAATCACAACATCAATTTCAGGCTATATTATATGGAACAAGGTGAAAGTGAAATAGATAGATCTGTCATGATTGTGAATGATGATAGGTTAAATTCGGATAAAGTGTATTAGAGAATTTGCATTGTGCATATATAGTTGTGTTATCTATATGTGCTTCAAGGATCTTAAATTCTTGGTTTATGAGTTGTGATTTACTTTAAAGTATGAGTTGTGTTTTATGAGTGTGCTTTGTCTAGTTCATATGTTACTATGATGTGAGTTTTGTTATTATCTTTCGATATATGAAAGAATTGCTTGCATCAATTTGTGTTAGTTAAGTTTTTGTGACAATCTCATTTTATGTTGATGATATGACTATTATTGGCGCTCCTGAAGAGCTTCATAAAACAGCTGATTGCTTAGAGACATAAGTTAAATTGAAGGATTTAAGATCCTTTTATGGGAAAGGAAGGTAACGTTAAAAAAGTGGGAAAGTAATTTTGCATGAACAAATTGTGTTCATCAAATAATATTAGGATCCTAAGATCACTAGAAGTTACCAAAGATCCATTTAGGAATCAAGAAAGAGTGAAACATTAGGTCCTCAAATACTATATGGTGATGTACTAGGTCCTGGAGTACCATATGTTGATGCATCAGAGCACCAATGCACCTTGGTAGCCAAGCACCATATAAAATATCATTTTGGTGCTGATAATAATAGCAAGATACAAAGTTTTCCTCATTAGAACGTTGGAAAATACTTTGTTACCTTCGGGAACAATATATGTGATTGTTCTATTATGGGATTATCAAAGAGAGATTTGGTGAACTATATATCCAAATCCTATATATCATTTGATCCTCATATTGGTTGATCGGGGACGAGCTATCTCTTATGCTGATATAACTGTTTCAGAGTAACAAAACAAACTATAATAGGCAAGTCTTGAAGGTATTTCGTTACACTTAGTGATCCACCATATCTAAAAGACTTGTGGTTGCAAAATATTTCCAAAGGAAATGATCCTGACGTTCATGTATGAATAAAATCTAAAGATCATGCATCAAATTGATAATCTAGAAGATTTTTCACCAACTCACTCCCGACAACAATCTTTCTAAAAGTTGTTCATGAAATTTGAGTTCAACGACTCAAAGATCTGATGTGATGTGGTCATGAGGGGGAGCATATACGCATTGCACTCTTTTTCCCTTAATCATGGTTTTTTTCCCACTGGGTTTTCCTGGTAAGGTTTTTTAACGAGGCAGTATGAGATAGCGTAATGCAATCTAGTGGCAATCCAAGGGGGAGTGTTATGTAAATATTGATATATGGATGACCAATGACCTACCTCATTAGATGCTCACTTGGGAGTTACATGTAACCCTTATTCCTACATCATTATCTCTCATTCATATGCATTGATATAAGGATGTAGTGGTTAGCAAATTGTGCCTATAAATAGAGAACACTATTTTTCAAAAGTGAAGAATGAATAAGAAGAACTCTTCCCCTCTCTTCTTGTGTATTTCTCTCTTTAATCTTCTCTTGTAGTTATTTATATTTTCCATTAGTTTTATAAAAAATTGTAATATTTAGGTGAATCGTATTGATATTGTGAAATAAAATTAATATGGGTTGGCTGCATAAATTATGAAGGGGTAATAGGAATAATATCTGCAAGATCTTCCAATTGTATTAATATGTGATAACACTCAAATTAGTGTTATTTGGAACAAATATTTAGGCTTGTTTCGGGTCATTTTATGTTATTCATTGCCAATATATCGTCAAATGTGCCCTTGATTCGTTCCTCAGATGAAATATTGGTATTCTAGGGTGTATTAGATGATATGTCTATTTTAGGTACCAAAAATATGCACTAGTGTAGAGTTATGGACGAAAACAAAGAGATCACGGTTGAAGGCAGGCAGAGATCACAACCACGAAGTGAGGGCATGGACGAAGGCTCACAGATCACAGCCAGCACAACTGAGATCACAGTCATGAAGTATGGAGCTGAGGCACGAACTTTAGGAGCAGCCAATAAGGGAGGTTCAGAAAGTCTCGACAGTCGACTCGGGGCCTTCCTTAGACCTGTCCACAATAAAGTTTACGGCTGCGGCAACAAGGATCGCGACCACGATGTTAGCCCGCATACCTAACTACTAGCAAGGCATAAATTGCAACCTCAAGATCGTGACCTCAACCTCCAAGATCATGATTGTGAACTTTGCCTCTCCGGTCGTGAACTTGCTCGAATCCTGGAAATCTACAAATAGGGGGTTCCTCCCCCTACATTGAGGGAGGATTTGGATTAAGAATTTTGTGTTTTAAGAGAGAGTGACACGACCCGATCCTTTTTGAAAACCAAACCACAATTCAAACCACAAACCGGTTACTCCAGAGCAACCCAAAACAGGTTTACAAGTCAAACCAAAAACCAAGAACCACAATGTTTAAGATTTTCAAGTGAAATGCCCTAAACACTTGGGCGATCTCGACCCAGAGCTAAAAAACATAAACCCAACCCTTGAGTTTCCCTAGTATACTCATTAAGACATGAAACTAAAGACAAATATAATGGGAGGTCCCATCTCGTAACCCAGATCCAGTTGACATCTTCAGGTTAGCCGCGGCTGCTCTCCTCGGGTAATCTCCTCTTGATGGATGCGTCCTCTTCCCCTCTATGCACCTGGTGAGTGAGAAGGGGTCAGTCTCGTCGTTACTTCCTAAGGTCTTTGCCCTCGGCAAACTCCTTACTAAACACATTATTAGGGGAATGCCTTCCTAGCATGAAAGCCGTTCTAATCAACTCATTTCAACATTCTCATAAAAGTTCTCGACCTCTATCCTTATCTCAACACAAAACACTAGGACCACCGCGTTACGTCTCGCCGTTCGGTGTCCTACCCTAGTATGCCAACCGCGTTACGTCTCGCCATCCGGTTGCATACCCAAACTCGGCAATGGCACTACGTTACGTCTCGCCGTCCAGTCCATGCCCGTCAACTACTGCGTTACGTCTCGCCGTCCAAATATCCCAAAATTAAATTACAACCAACTCCTAGATAGTCCTCAATTTATAAAATTGTTAAATTCAGAAAACAACTTTCAGAGAGGTTCAAAACAATTTAAAAGATCTAAAAGTACGTTTCTGGAAAATCCCAACAACTTTAGTGACCAATCAAAATCTGTCACTAAAAGCCTGTTGCTAAAACTCCAGAATTCTACCCTCACGAAAAATCACCAAATCGATCGATCTAACTCAAAGGGATCGAGTTCCCTTACCTCTAGAGCGTGCCTAGGCCTAGGTTGGATGACCCGGGACGTTGATCTCCTTGTTGATCAAACCCTCAACGTCACCGCTAGAACACGAAAGGGATGTCATCGGAATCGGGGCCGAGATCGGGAACAGGGGCGGCGGCGGCGGCTCCCTTTCCCCTTCTTTTTTTTCCTTCTTCTTCTTTCCTCTCTGCCCGCGGCGCTGGGAAATAAAGGGGGGATGGGTTTTTTTTTTTTTTTGCTGCTGGGGAATTAATGGGGGCCGAGGGTTTGGGGAAAATAAAGGGAGGGGGGCTGCTCGGACCCAGGCCGATTGCTATCCATATTTTTTTTAATAATAATAGTTATTATTATTCCCAATCCGCGGTTATAATTCTTATTACGTAACCGTCAGTCCAACCGATCACGTATTAAGGTCGAACCTAAATCTAAAGTATCGGGGTGTTACATTTCCTCCACCCTTATAATAATTTCGTCCCCGAAATTTGGAACTGGAAAGATAATTACTTGGTATAAAATTTTTGGTGTTTGACTAAAACTTCTCAAGCTAGAATATAACATTTCCCTCCTCCTTAAAAAAAATTTCGACCTCGAAATTTTGGTAAGAACTTATTTAATAGGTTTTCTACCGAGTACTAAAACTGAAAGTGTGTCTTTCGAAGAAAACAACCAACTAGCGATCTATGCTTAAAGCAAAAACTCCTCCACAGTCTCCCCATTTCTTCACATGATCACATCAATGTGCTTGCTTGTCCCCTCCACCGTCACCACTGTCTCCCTCTATCCCTCGCATGGCAAATACCCTCGGTTGTCCTCCTGTTTGAGGCCCCTAGTCTCAGTCCCGATCGGTGCGGTCGAAGTGCCCATTGCGTCCTTCCTGGCTCTGGAATGAGCGGTTTGGCTGGCCGCCAAACCGTGGTCCTGCGTGAGTCCTCGCTCCACCACCCCGAACAAACTGCTCGGACCGAGCCATCCCTTGCCCGCCTCTCCAGGGGCATTCTCTAGCGAAATGCCCAGGCTCGTTACAGTTATAGCAGACCTTGGGGGCTGCCTATACTCCCCTGACCCTGAGTGATCCCGCCCACATTGGTTGCAGAGACCTCTGTTGCTGAAAGTTTGACCAGGCCGGACCGAGCCGATTTGACTCTGAGTACCCCCAAAGCTAACGGTACCGCTCGGCCTCCTTCTGTACTGACTGGGCTGGCCGGACCACTCTGGCATGCTACTTGCCTTTCTCTTGCTTCCCTCTCGCTGTATCCCTTCTTCATGCACAGTTGTGTCAGCCCTCTCTATCAGAAGAGCTGCCTGATAAATCTCCTCCCGACTGTTCCATGCCAGCATGCTCAACTGCTTCTTAAGGGCAGGCTTCAGACTCTCCAAATAGTGGGCACCACATCCTGGAACTGGGGTCCCCCATAGGGCAGCAGCTTCTCGAACTTGGAGGTGTACTCTGCAACACCCTCCTCTCTTTCATTGCCCCATCCTTGCTTGATCAGCAAAAATTCCCTCTTTTTGCTCAGTCGATAGACCTCTGGTACATAGTGATCCCGGAACACCTGCACCAACTCTGGCCAAGTGATAGCTGGTGGGTGTTCCTGACTAGCTGGAAGGGTGCACCACCAATTGTATGCTGAATCTTGGAACAGGGATACTGTCAGTAGCACCCTATCCTCATCATCTTCCCTCATTTCAGTCAATGTACGCGAGACCTTCGCCAGCCATTTCTCTACTTCACTAGCATCCTTCAAGCGGTCCCCATCAAAATCAACCACTCCTCGCTTCCGGAAAGCCTCATAATTCGGGGGTTGCCTAACTATCGTGCAGTTAACATTGGTGTTACTTGCTCTGCAAGTAAGTAGTACCCTTATTAAAACCACCTTAATGTCTTATCATGCTTGAGTATAC
Organism: Linum tenue; assembly: GCA_946122785.1. Classification (NCBI taxonomy): domain Eukaryota; kingdom Viridiplantae; phylum Streptophyta; class Magnoliopsida; order Malpighiales; family Linaceae; genus Linum; species Linum tenue. The sequence goes on along the minus strand of CAMGYJ010000008.1, from coordinate 66,509,119 downwards.
TGGGGACTCTATAAACCTTTTCAAATCGGTTGGCCAATTATTTTTCTTGAAAGTTCCCCCTTTTATTTCTTTAAAACTAAACCTTTGAAAACCCAGATCGTCACTCCAGTATTCATTGGAGACCAAGAAACAGAGGAATGTCGGCTCTGATACCAAAATGACACGACCCGGTCCTTTTTGAAAACCAAACCACAATTCAAACCACAAACCGGTTACTCCGGAGCAACCCAAAACAGGTTTACAAGTCAAAACCAAAAACCAACAACCACAATGTTTAAGATTTTCAAGTGAAATGCCCTAAACACTTGGGCGACCTCGAACCAGAGCAACAAAACATAAACACAACCCTTGAGTTTCCCTAGTATACTCATTAAGACATGAAACTAAAGACAAATATAATGGGAGGTCCCATCTCGTTACCTAGATCCAGTTGACATCTTCAGGTTAGCCGCGGCTGCTCTCCTCGGGTAATCTCCTCTTGATGGATGCGTCATCTTCCCCTCAATGCACCTGGTGAGTGAGAAGGGGTCAGTCTCGTCGTTACTTCCTAAGGTCTTTGCCCTCGGCAAACTCCTTACTAAACACATTATTAGGGGAATGCCTTCCTAGCATGAAAGCCATTCTCGCTTTCTGCTCTTAAATAACCATTCTAATCAAATCATTTCAACATTAACTCATAAAAGTTCTCGACCTCTATCCTTATCTCAACACAAAACACTAGGACCACCGCGTTACGTCTCGTCGTCCGGTGTCCTACCCTAGTATGCCAACCGCGTTACGTCTCGCCGTCCGGTTGCATACCCAAACTCGGCAATGGCACTACGTTACGTCTCGCCGTCCAGTCCATGCCCGTCAACTACTGCGTTACGTCTCGCCGTCCAGTAGTGACCCAACCGCCCGGGGGCTCCTCATACCATCAATTCATACAACATCACAAACATTCATACATAGCACAACACGTGCCTCCACCCTTACAGGCGGTGGGATGCCTCACACACATATCGCGCATACTAGAAAAATTAACTAAGATAATAACTTGAACGAAAAGCATAAACTAAAAGACCTAAGACAAAGATTTTACCCCCTTTACACTCACCTCGAAGTGATGACTCTTCAATTCCTTCCTCGAAGAAACCCCTCCTTAGCCGGATTATCTTGGGAAAACCTATTAATAAGAATCCATTTTCTTAGACGACCTTTCTCGATTTTAACCCCTTTTGAATCACTAGAACATCCTCTCCTCAACTCGAGTCCTTGAACCTCGTTCCAAAGGTCCTTTAACCCCATTAAAAAATTTCTAGAATTAATCTCTTAAAGAACGACCATTTTTCTTAATTATTTTTATCTTGGACGAATTTTTCACCTAACTTGAACCTTCTTATAATTTTGAAAAATAATTTTTCCATGTCAATCATGAGCACCTATACCCTGGAAAATTATCAAAACCCTTAAAAACATTTTTATTTAATTAAAATGAATATTAGAACAATTTCTAAAAATAGAAATACATCTCCAAATATCCTCAAATTAAATTACAACCATCTCCTAGACGTCGCTCAATTTATCAAATTGTTAAATTCAGAAAACAACCTTCAGAGAGTCTCAAAACAATTTAAAACATCTAAAAATACGTTTCTGGAAAATCCCAGCAGCTTTAGTGACTAATCAAAATCTGTCACAAAAAGCCTGTAAAGCCTGTTGCTAAAACCCCAGAATTCTACCCTTACGGAAAATCAACAAATCGATCGATCTAACTCAAAGGGATCGAGTTTCCTTACCTCTAGAACGTGCCTAGGCCTAGGTTGGATGACCCGGGACGTTGATCTCCTTGTTGATCGAACCCTCAACGTCACGCTAGAACACGAAAGGGATGGGATCGGAATCGGGGCCGGGATCGGGAAAAGAGGCGGCGGCGGCTCCCTTTCCCCTTCTTTTTTTTTCCTTCTTCTTCTTTCCTCTCTGCCCGCGGCGCTGGGAAATAAAGGGGGGATGGGTTTTTTTTTTTGCTGCTGGGGAATTAATGGGGGCCGAGGGTTTGGGGAAAATAAAGGGAGGGGGCCGCTCTATCTATATATTTTTTTAATAATAATAATAATAGTTATTATTATTATTCCCAATCAGCAGTTATAACTCTTAGTACGTAACCGTCAATCTAACCGATCACGTATTAAGGTCGAACCTAAATCTAAAGTATCGGGGTGTTACAGAGAGGAAGTTAGAGAAAGAAGCTTAAGGAAGGAGAAGAGGAGGAGGATAAGAAGAAGGAATTAAGCTCTCCCATGTCAAGATTTCTTCTATTTTTTTCCACGTATCTTCCCCCCTCCCCCCCCCCCCCCCCTTCTTTATGGGATAGTTCTCTAAGGTACTAGGGTTAAAAACCCCAAACCCTAGACTTAGATTTTGAATGTAGATGTAATTGTGTTAGGGTTAATGAATGAATATGTTTGTTTTAGTGAATATATGCTTCATTTATGCTTGGGTAAGTTGCTCAACTCTTCCCTACTAGCCTACAACTAAGTTTAACATTAGGTGAGAACTTTAGAGTTAGACCGAGTAGCGTCAAATGGCTAATTAAGGATAGATGAATGATCGTAAAGTTCCTAAGTGGACGTGGCAACCGAACCCCTGCTATATGAATGCCTTCCTAAAACAATGCTAGATAGGTCGCATGGGTTCTGATCAAAGCACCGATAAAGTATGCATGATTGATTAAACCTATTGAGAGAAACTATGAGAGCAACCCTAGTACATAAACTTAGACTGAGGTGACATTGGGTCTTTGTGGGCCGCGTTAGGAGGAGGGAAAGTAATCTTTAAAATTCCCACCGCAACTTATTCCATAAATCCAACATAGTTAGTTATTTACATGAAGAACCTGTTTAGGGCGAGGGTGACACACCGAAGTACCTTGCTTTTATCTTTACTTCTTCCCACCAGTATTTTTCAATCAACCTCCAATCTGAAAACTAAACCGATTGACTAGATAAAAATAAAGTGAGAAGTAGCCTAGGGTATCGAGACTTGTGGAACACGACCTTGGTAGTTGCTAGTCACTATACTAGTAATGTCATTCTGAGTTATGACATGAGTTGATGATCTTGGAATCAACTTGCATCGCTATTAACCCGTAATGCATAATTTTATATGACGCTGAAACTATGACAAAAGATGGAGTAGATAAAAGCTCATGTGCTGACAAAATCAGTGTTGCCGATATGATTTGCAATGCCGGTGATAAAAAAAACTCGACTTGAATTTTAGTGATTTGCGGTTCTAAACTGGAACTGCGTGGTTTCGGTCGATCGATCCCTTAAACCATGAATCTCTTAACAATTAGACCAAGTGGAACCCCAAATTTTACTGTGCAATTTGAATTGACCGCCAAAACAGTTTGGAGCGGTTCTATGATCACAACCTCCCCCTATATACCCAGCCAAACCAAACCCGTCCAAATAATAACAAATAGGTCAGCGTTAGCCGTAGCCCAATCCCATCGTCCTCGAATGTAAATCCCAGTCCCCACAGCAAGGGTTAATTGCATTGGATATCTTAAGTTTTACTTTAGTTGTATGTTGGCCACTTAATAGCTTTTGGTTGCGACTAAACCATCTAAATTTAATATTCGTTGTGCAGTAACATTTTCCATCCCACCACTTAACGGTGGGTATGAAATAGTAATTTTCCTTGCCACGCTAGCAATCCAACTCACTGTAAATTACCATTTCACATTACTAACACACACCTACCTTTTCAATATATGAAGAGATAAACAAAAACATAATAATAATTGACCCCTGTTCCACTTTATTCTCCCACTTCATAAATTGAAATAAAAAATATTGAATCTCATCCTCACCGAACGAGGAAAAAATTGAAAGCACTGAAAGAAAAGAAAAAACTCAGATCATTATAGAGGCACACATAAATATTGTCCATTGCAAACTTCCCCTGTTCCAATACACGAGAAATAAAGTATCAACTGACATCTTATACTTTATCGCGACGTCGGATCCAATCAAAATCCTCATATAGAGAAACCACAGCGAGTAAGATTTTTTTGTTTCTATTTCCATCAATCGATGAATCGTATCTCATAATCTCGAATGTGCTGCGGGAGATGCAGAGCAAGGAGGCGTTGCAGCAATCGAAAATTGCATATGTTAGTGTTGAAGGGGCTGAACTCGACAGAGTAGCAATCGAAGGAGCATTCTGGAGAGGAGTAGAACAATCTGCTGTAATGGAGGGGGAGATGAATCGCTATTTGGTGGACCTTTTGATTGGTATAGCCAATGTGATGTAGCGGGCAACCGAGATTCAGTAAATCGGATGCCAACATTCGGAACAGATGCTCAACCCATGGAGCAGGATAAATTGGTTTTTGTTTCGCGGATGTGGGTAGGTTATGTTGGGGCCAATGCCAACGGTTGTGAGCCTATAGGCTTTGTATCTAGGCTCGTCGGATGAAGTAGAAGCAGCCAACAGAATTGGCTCCTCCATCAGTTCATTGGAATTGATAGCAAAATTCTTCTTGTCATTCTAATTCAAGCTAAAGACGATTCTTGGGAGTGAAATTTTCTACTTTCATTTGATTTTGGTGCTCTAGTCCTAAATTCAGTTAAGTTGCCGATTTATCAAGGATGTGGTGCCCACTTTATTGTTATATGCGTGTTCCTGCATACAGAGGAACTATTGTTCAGTACTAATTTAGTGAGGTGTTTGCTGAGTGGCTCTTTCTATCCACTGTTTACCAAGCTTACAAATGTACCGCAACTTTCGAACTTTCTTCCTTTTCTACTGATCTATCTAAAATACTTTTTTCTGCCAATGAGTTTTCATTTTCTGAGATTTTCCTTTAAATTTTGCTCTGTTTGTGCGAATCAGCAATCCAAAGTTGAGTTGGATTGTTTATGTGACAAGGAAAATTACTATTTCATACCCATCATTAAGTTGTGGGATGGAAAATATAAGTGTTCAACAAATATTAAATTTAAGTGGTTTAGTTGCAACCAAAAAGGTAAGTGGTCAACATGCAACTAAAGTAAAACTTAAGTGGTATCTAGTGCAATTAACCCCATAGCCACGACAACAAGTCGTCAACCCTCTTCTCGTTTCACTTCTTTAGAGGTCGTTTGGTATTTGCGAATGTTAGAATTGATGTATTGTATGAATACTTGCATTGTAAATTGATGTATTGTCTAAATGCATGTATTATAAGATTACATTGTTTGGTAGTTGTGATTGTAATTTTAGTAATAAAATGAGAAAGTTACTTTGTAAGTGAAAGGTCATGTTTACCCTTTCTTTTACATAGAAGAGTAACAATGCATAAAAGTTGACGGGATATAAAGGAAAAGAAAAATGGAAGAACAATCTCAAAAAATTGTTGAGATTGTAAATCATTCATATTGAATGACTTCAAGTGTCACATCATCAATGAAATGCGTGCATTGTTTTTCATTTTGACACAAAAAATAATGCATTCTATACTATACATGCATTCATTAAATGCATCGTTTAGATACGCATATACCAAACGACCCCTTAGTTCTTTGGTTTTAGCGCTGCAACACCACTAGTTAAAAGTATCAACCACCAAAAGGGTGAGGTTGAGGTTAGATTTCCCATGTACCAATATCCTCCATAGCACTACAATTATCCTCCCTAGATCACACTGTATCATGTCATCTAACAATTCAAAGAACAATGAGTATAACAAATCATGGGATAAGGCGTTTGGAACCCTCAAATTTGAAAATTCGGGCATACAATACTAGGTTTCAAAACACTCTTAGTGTAGGCCTAAACAATTCATTCATATATGCTTGAGCCCTCAGACTTTTGGAATTTGGGAAATAATCTAGGATCCAAGCATTCAAATGATAGGGCAAAATTCATTCACACACATCACACACATACATCATGAAACACTCCTCCACACTTAAGCACAACATTGTCCTCAATGAAGGAAAGATAAGGAGGGTAAAATGAATTTACCAAATTTGGTGTGAAGGATGGTGGACAGAACAAGAGTAACGGTGAGATTCGGGAGATAAACTCAACAACCAAAAAACCACGAGCTCCCCAAAGGTTGACTTATTGAAGGGAAAATAAATGCAACCCGGTGGATTGGGTTGCCTCCCAACAAGTGCTACTTTAACGTCATGAGCCAGAATCGAGGGCTCCTAAGTCTTGATCCACCCCAAAACCACCATGAAGTTAAGGTTCTCGTTGGTGATGTGGAGGTGCAAGTCATGAGCATTTGGTGTGCAAGTGATAATGATGGCTCATGGACTTGGTGACGATTGAGGCTCCACCCACGAGACCTTTTCTTCATTCCTTCTTCCTTCTTCTATTTTGCTTCTTCTCTTTGCCCCTTACCATGCATGACATCATGGATTGGCCACTGACTCGTTCCGAATACCACAACAATTTTCCGCCTAAGGTCCAAGTATAAACCTTAGTCGGGTGCAGTACATGATAAGTATGTTTAAATATCAACCCGGGCCGATCCGTCTACCCCTACTTCAGTCATTTGAATCATTATCTAGCAATAAGGTTTTGGTTGAAAAGTTTGCTAATTAAAGTAAACCCAGACAAAGGTGAATGGTTTTGAAAGCTCTTTTATGGAAGGATCACTCGGGTGTCGCTTACCCCTAACTACTACCATGGTATGTGAACCGAAATGATTGCTATGGGCAAGGTGATCGCTAACCGCTAGGGGGCGCAAATATGGTCGTAGACCACGCTCATGATTGCTAAACCGAGGCATGCATTATAGGCTGTCACTGGGCCCTCTCGGTTTAGGCAATCAATGGTTGACTTACTCCCTCACTCAACCCAAGGGTTGGTTGGCTTAATCGCGCTTAACCACATTGCTCAATCCAATATTGAGGTTTGGCCTAAATTAACCTAGTTAGAAGACTTGAAAAGCCCTAGGGATACCAACTCAATTGAGACTCCCTTGGAAGAGGGGTTTCCCTCTCTAGACTAGGTTAAGTGGCTAATTAGATTGCTAAGCATAGACATGCACAATCCTTAGGTAGCTAAGAGTAACACCCTACCCTATATGTATTACCTAATAAAATTGTTCACACAATTGCAGCGAAAATAATCTCGGGTGTTACATTAATTACCAAAATTTACCCAAATAAAATTTCGACATGAATTACTCGCGTAATGGGCTAACAGTTCTTGCAACTAGACCTGCAAAATAATTCATCCGAATCCCTGCATTCATAGTCATACATATATACTCACAACCATGTACATTGGCTTTCATAGCTATAGTCACACTTTCGTACTCTGCAACTACATACCATACTTATACGTGTCATAATCATCACTACATACACCACCACACACATATACACATATAATCAACTTTCCACACCTGTGGATATCTCACACTACATCAAAAGCTAGTATGTACATGAAAATGTTCTCAAAACATTTTTACAAAAAGGTGTGGATCACTGGCCAAAACCCCAAGTAGTCGTCCAAGCACAGAATAGTTGAAGACCATATCTCATCTTGACTTCAACTCTAGCTCCTCTCCCACCTAACACCTATCTACTGCTGCTGCTGATGATCTGCTTACACATAGCATAAGCAGAGAAGAAGAATAAAAGAGGGCCAGCTCATAGCATCGTGAGTTCATAACAGAGCATACCCCTACCATACATCTAACAATCAAGCCAAAACACTAGGTTGGACCTCAGCCATCCTCATATTCCAATGGGCAAAAGACTCAACCACCTTGACTTATGCATATTCATCTTATCATGTTTTACTTATAGGCGCCTGGCTACTCCCATGCTAATAACTCTCCCGGGAAACATACCCCACATCCCGTCGGATGTAGTCATACATACCCCAACATCCCTCGGATGTGGTCATACATACCCCACACCACTATGGTGTAGTCATACCCCGACACCACTCTGGGTGTGGTCATATCTCGTAAGAAATCTTCAGTGACCACCACATGAGAGGTGTGACTATCATACATATCATAATAGAGTAATAGCATAGGGAGCCCTAATTACTATATAGTTGACCGTGAGACCACAACACTCATATTTGGTATCCTTATACATGATTCATATCTCATCTTACTTAATTGTAATTCGTTACTTGCACATGTACTTGACCTGGCCATAATTGGCTTAACATAGGTAAAACCAGGAGTCGTATAGTTGCACTTCCTCGGGATAAACCCTCGTGCAAGTCATCCTCCTTAAAACATCATAATATCACCTGGGGAGTTTATTCCCCCACTGGTGGATCCAAATACAACCATAATATCACATCATGTCAAAACACCTTATCGAACAACCATGAAGTCATATCAACAGTTAAGCCACAAATGGCAACATGTATGTAATCATCAACATAAACAAGGTCCATATCGGCTAGGGCAAGTCAATAATATCATACGACAATCCATGGTTTATCATATAGAATAAAAGTCCATACACCCCTAATCATGCCATTCTAATTCACCTAGGTCAATTCTAAGCATCAATATAATTATCGTGATACGACAAACCCGGTATGTCGTGCTAATCCCTCACCATTTCTGGTCGTTCAAACACCGGTTCTAGCCTCCCGTACCCCAACTTCACTTTCTCAAACAAACCCGGAATCAATCCAAGATTGTCCTGATATCCCCTGCAGTGTCCCCGTCAATGTTAGTTCTAGGCTCCGGATCAAATTCTCGATAAAAACACATCAAACCCTAATCGGAGCTAAATTCAGCGATTTGGACCCCGACCTAAATAATTGCCGAAATTCAGGGATTAGAACTAGAGGATTGATTACCTCGCTGCAGGAAGCTCGTATATGAAATTTGGGCTTAATCCGGCTTCCGGATACTCCGGGATTAATTAGGCATTACTTACGAGATTTTTGGATTAGGCCCAAATTTTCGGATTAGGCCCAAATTTTTGGATTACTTACGGAAATTTTTGGATTGCTTACGGGAATTTTGGATCACTAGAGCTCAAGATTTGAGCTTTGGAATTTTCCCCTCACATGCCTTGTGCGCCCTCTGCTCGTCTGTTGCTCTCGCTAATTAAAAAGGAAGAAGATGGTGGGGAAAGCAATGACCGGGGAAAGGAAAGATTATATATGGTGAATACTGGTGTACGTCAGGCGTATAGTATACGTCAGGTGATCTAGCCGTTAGATGTAGTTAGATGAGCTCCGGCCGATCTCAACGGTCAATTTTTGTTTTTCATTTAATTAAACTTCGGGTTAGAGTTTATAAAATGGGTGCCTGGGGTTTATCCATTAGAGGTTAGGGTATAGTATCACACCCCCAAACTTGATTTAATTCATGATCTAGATAGAGATATCTCACTAGTAGTACCTGACGTATAGTATATGTCTGACGTACGCCAGTCTGACCCATATATATATAATTAATACGTATACTTATACGATCGATTGATAATCCGATTTTCATCGAAATACTGTCAAAATAGTCAATTTTAAATCGTGAAATTTTTCTAGCGACCGTAATACGAGTTCACAAATCTAAGGATTCTAAGCACAAACATGCACAATCAAGATGAATAATACCTCAAACATTTGAATTAAACAATACCCAATGACAATCATTCAATTCCCAAAAAAGAAAACTACATGGTAGAGTTGGGGTTTCACAACACCCAAGTGAAAAGAATTCTACTCCATGCTAGAGATGGAAGAAACACAAGGAGAAGGGGTAGAAACCATCTTGGAGGAGGCTCCCAATCTTCTTGGCCCTTGTGTTGAACTTTCCTTGGAGGAAATCTTCCCAAAATCCACCTTGGAGCAAAACCCTAGCCTCCTTCTTCTTTGGTTCGTGTTTCTCTCTCTAGAAATCAGAAGAAGGCTTTCTCACTCAAATGGGCTCTCCCTCTCTCTTCCTTTTAGCTCAGCTTTTAAACCGGGGATAGGCTGTGTTCACGGCCGTGAACACTGAAACGCTTTTGTGAACTCCAATTGGGCGCCGAAACGCACCGCTTTGCTTCCTTGTGTTCACGGTCCACAACTCTTTTTCACGGTCTTAGTGACCGTGAACACGTCTTGCGTCAGTAACTTGCATTTTGGCTCTGGACGCCTCAAGTTTCACGGCCAATGGCTCTTCTTCACGGTCATGTAAGACCGTGAACAGCCCAAGAAAACTGCGATCTCGCCCTTTTTCACCTCTTCTCCCGGTTTTCGATCCAACTTTCGACTCTGAGGCTGGTTTCACCTGTTAAATCCTAAAACACACTAAAACACGAGAAACCTAGCGTAAAACCAACCTTCTAGGAGCGCAGTTGCCACGAACGACTAAGGAAAATGGGGGCAAAACATGTACAATTAGGCCCGAATCACTCCCCTACACTTACACGTTTGCTTGTCCTCAAGCAAACCATTTCACACAAGGTAATATTTCAACCTACACAAATACTTTGGGGACAACTCAAAAGTCACAAAGTGGGAATTCTCAATGGCTATTGGCAATCAATACATGGACTGTTGCAAGCAATACCGACATCCACCACAAATGACATTCGAATCCACCAAAAACGGGAAAATGAAAAGTCCTCACCTTGTTCATGGATCAATGCAAGTCTCAACAAGACCACTTATCAACCACAACCAACCATGCATGGAATTCAAGTCCGAGGAACAAATGGAAAGGCAACAAAGGTCCTCACTGGGGTATGATATGGCATGCAAAGCAAGAATGAATCACTCACTCCCAAGACCAGTGGGGTCGGGACCTTTTGGTGCAAAAGATGTGCACAATCATAAACTCTCGGCCCTATCGTCTCAATACCACGACGCTAACCTCTAAATGCTAGAGTTCACGGGATGGTTGTCACCACTAGCTTGTCCAGGCGCCTTAGACACGGGTTCAGGTGATTGCAATTGTCTTGGACATGGGAAAAAGGATTTTTGGGTGGTGGCAATCATGACGTGAAGACATCTTCAACCTGAACCCGAATGTCTATAGTTTCAACTAAAACCCTTCTCTTCAACCCAAGGCCACTAGCATTGGCCAAAAACCTTATCTCTCCTTTCCAAACTATCACCCATCATGAACTACATCGAAGCACTCTTCCTCGGTCTACTCTTGCTAGCATATTAAGGGTTGGTAGTGAAGGAGTTATAAAACAATGTGGGGGGTTTCAATGGCTTAGGTTCCAAGAAACCCCTCCTAGAGCATGTACTTTGGTTTCCGTGGCACTCTCTACTTTATTTACCCCATTTTATTACCTCTTTTTCGTTTCTCTTTTTTTTAAGGGGTACTAGAGAGTAAAAACACTTGCCACCTATACATTTAACGACCAATGCTCTCTTTTTTAGGAACTCACTCCAACACTACACTTCATTTTTCTCATTCCTAGCAAGAACCGCACATAAACCTCCTATGTAGAACCTCTATGGAAACTCAAAAGTGAGAGCTCCTGGACACAAGGACGAATCATGTTTAGACACGAAGAAAGGATTGGGGGTCGTTCTATCAACACAATTAAGCTCACAAGCACGAAGCTCCTAACTTAAGAACGACCTCTCGAAGTCACAAGGCTCAAAGGGGTTGACTAGTGGATAACACATTTCGGGACAATCAACATTTGAGTGTGGACTAATCATATGCCTCCATCATACTCACTAGTGACAACTGTGATCTTACTCACCATGGTAAGAGGGATCTAAGCACACAAGAAGAAAACGATCGGCTCAAAGCTCACATGGCTACCTAGTCACCCAACCATCTATTCCAATTCACAAAAACAATGCATGGCAATTGTAATCAACAAGTAATCGAGTCAAGACATACATTCATTTATGGACACATGAGAACTAAACCTTTGCACTATCCTAATGAACCTGCAGTCATCATCATATGATATACTCGATCACATGCAACAATTCACGATCAATGCCAATAAACACGAGAATTTCCCACACACCGGCCACTTTGATCATGCAAACAATGCTTGGAGCCCTCAAATTTTTGAAATTTGGGCATAAATCAAGGCTCCAAGCATCCATCACACTCACACAAGCATAATAGTAAACTACCCCCCCCCCTCCCCCACACTTAAACTCAACACTGCCCTCAATGGCGTAAGAAAGGGGTAGAATGATGTTACCGCTTGGGCTTGGTGAGTGAAAGTTGGAATCGAATCCGGGATAGGATATTTTGAGTTTCAAGGAGAGACAAAAAACACACACAAGCACAATAAGACTCACTCGAGGCGAGGTTATTACAAATACAATACGATAGTAGTGGTTTATGTCACACACACACACAAAATGAAGAAAAAATAACAAAAAAAAAAACAAGTTCAGGGTTACAAGTGGAGAAGTGGGGCAAAAGGATTCGGCTCTGCCATATGTCTCACTCGTCGGCTACCTCTCTGGCATATGGACCCGCGGCCTCATCTGGGAGGATGCCTTGGCGTCGAGCCATAAGCTCGAGGATGTCAGTCTGTCGGTCCAGGCGGGAAGAGAATCCCACAAAGCTCGTCTCAAAGCGATCCACTCTCTGGACGAGGGGATCACCTGTGGTGGTGGTGGTGGCTGTGCGGGGCGCTGGAGAGCTAGACGCCGGCGGCGGCCGGGTGCACAAGCAGGTGGCTGTTATGTTGTTGGTGGGACCTCAGGGTCAGGCTCCACTAGAGCCGGTCAACTGCAGCTCGGATGACTCCTGAAGGTCGGAGTCCCTCAAGGTACTCCACTCCTCGCTCTCCCTAGAGTATAAGCTTCTGGTTGTACAGCGTCTCCACTGAGAAGGGAGTCATCCTCCCGACGCTGGTGCACCGAGTCAAATCCACCTGGAAGTGTCGGGCCATCCTCGTGATGAGGCCCCCCCATATGAATGGTGTCCACTCTATTCCGCCCAAGACACCGTGCGAAAGAAGTGGCGATCAGTGATCCCAGATGGATCGGCTCTGCTGGAATACTCATGGAGTAGATAGAAATGAGCCCTCTGTTCGTCATCAAGTGGCCGAACTGGAGGCTGGGGACGACTGAGCGGGTGAGCAGAGTGTGGAGGATCCTCCAAGGAGTCCTCAGCTTTACCGCATTGGTGCGGCTCCCCTCGAAGTCGTCCTACTCATACTCGGAGCAGCAGAGGGCTCGGAATGCTCCCTGATGGTTGAAGTCGATGGTGTACTGCCGCTCCGTCATTGTCATGTGAGTAGGGTGAGCCCCATCGCCTGAGCATAGGCGTCGTAGGTCAGCACTCGTGGCTGACCTCCCAGCATGAATTCCACCCTCGGTCGGCTCTTCTTTCTGGCCGGGACGATGTGAGAGAAGGTGGAGTAGAACTCCACACACAGCTCGTGGTAGATCTCCTCATCCATCGTCAAGAGCTGGCGCCACTGGGGGTGACAGAGCACCCCGGTCATTGCGGCTCGGCACCTGAAGAAGTTGAACAGGTCCAGGTCCAACAGCTAGTGAGGCCCAATCGGGCTGCCACTCTGGTAGGCGAACTTGTCGCCAAAATCCGGGTGGTGCACCAAATATCGGATGTACTCGTGCTCCAAGTTAAGCATCCTGCACAAATTGACAAACAGACACCATACGTGGAAACAATCATCAGAAAATGCCCATTGGGAGGAAGAGAGATTCCCCCCCCCCCACACACACACACTTGTTTTTCCACCATGGTTATCAAACATTTAAGCTCAAACCACCGTGGCATGGTTGTGGGAAATTCACGGTTCAAGCACACAAAAAATTAAACCACAATCCAAACCACGGTGGCTACCATCCACCAATCAAACATAAAACTCCACTTGCATTCATAACATAGCACTTGGAGGGCAAATTCTAAAAATAGAGGCAATTCGGATCAAACACGCCCACCAAGGCTCAACTAAGCTCAAGCAAAAATCATTCCACCATTTAATCGACCTAATTCACCTAATTCCTCTCCCTAAATCTAGGTTCAACATGCAAAGCACAAAAATCATCCTCACTTCACTACCTAATCCGATTCTCAACAAATTACTAAGGTAAAGCTGAAAAACCAACCTGGAGACACAAGTAGGACATAGGAGGAAGTGAGGTGCGGGCGAGGAAGGTGAAAAACGGCCGAAAAATTGCCCAGAGAGGGGTCGCCGGAGCTTCGTCGGAAGCTCACCGGAAGCTTGCCGCCGGCGACTTGACAGGAAAAAAGTTGGCCCAAATCTCCCCAAAATTTCAGCACATGCCGGTTTTGATGAGGGGAGAATGGGTATGGCGTTTTTTTTTTTTGGGTTTTGCTCTTCGGAAATGGGGGAAAAATCGAAAAACCGACGGAGTTTCGCGGTTTTCCAGCGAAGATTTGAAATTTTCCATCGAGATTTGGTCGTGAAGTGAAGAGTCGACGTTCACGCCCCTTTTATAGACACATCTCGGAGTTCACGGACGCGTTGCCTTGTTCACGGTCTTAGCGACCTTGACCATTCAAATGCGTCCGTGAACTAGGATTGGTCGACAGGTGGTGATTATGCAGAAACGTCCAGTTCACGGACGCATTTGCCTGTTCACGGTCTTGTAAGACTGTGAACTCAGCAATCTGTCCGTGAACACCAGAGAAAACAGGATACTTTTGAGAAAAATTTGACTCAGCCTATTCCACAGGGCCTCCTAATCGATCACAACACAACCGTAAATCGCAAACCACAAAACTTGGTACGGGGACACCACTTCACCACTCTACACAAAAAATAAAATAAGGAAAAGAAAACAAACCTCCATTGGGTTGTCTCCCAACAAGCGCTAATTTATCGTCATTAGCTTGACGGTTGGGGATCGATCACGACTTGGATCGTGATGCCTCCGAGAGTGGATCCACCACACTCTTGGGATGAGGCTTGTAGGCTCCCGTCTTAGACTCCATGAGTTAGCCCTCTTGATCGGCCAACTTCGCTTTGACCTTCTCCTTTCTTTGGGCCATAGCGTCTTTCATCTTCTTCCTCTTAACATTCTTCCTCTTCTCCTTGGGCATAGTACCCTCCTTCACTTCCTGCTCAACATTACCAAAAGCAACATAAGGAATGGTGGGGTTTTCCTTGAGAGGCTCTCCTCCACTCTCATTCACATCATTTGAAACAACTTCCTTCACTTCATCACTCCTAACCTTAGGGTCAATTTCAAGCTTGATTCTCTCCTTACCATCCCTCAGAATTAAGGTCCCCTCATTAGCGTCTATCAATGCCTTGGCGGTGGCAAGAAAGGGACGACCGAGGATGAGTGGCATATCCGAGTCCTCACTTATGTCGAGGATCACGAAATCAGTCGGATAGCAAAACTTGCCCACTCTCACCATCATGTACTCCACAACACCCCTTGAGCTAATGACTGAACGGTCAGGTAAGGTGATGCTAAGCTTAGAGGTCTTAAGTTCACCTACTTCTAACTTTTTGAAAAGCTTGTAAGGCATCATATTAACATTAGCTCCTAGATCTGCCAATGCATTGTCTATATGATGGTTACCAATATCAAGAGGGATAGTAAAGCTATCTGGGTCGGACCGCTTTTTGGGCAAGCGGTTGAGGAGGTAAGTCGAACACTCCTCACCAAGAGTCACGCTGGCGAGGCCTTTAAGCTTTGGCTTCTTGGTGAGTAATCCTTTTAAGTACTTGGCATATCTTGGCATTTGAGCCATGGCTTCAAGGAAAGGGATGTTGAGGTGGAGGTTGTGGAGCATTTCCATGAAAGCTCCACACTCGTCCTCCAACCTCTCCTTGTACATCCTAGTGGGATAAGGAAGAGGTGGGGTGTACACCCCCACCGGCGATGCCTTCCTTGCTGCCTTTCTCTCATTCCTCGATGGCTTCTTCTCTCCCTTCTTCGGGTTGGTATCTTCCTTCTCCTTCACTTCTTCAGTGGAGAATTCCGAAATCAACTTCACACTCCTCACTTGAAGTGCATTCACCCCGGCATGGTTGTTGGGGTTCGCCACGATTTTGGAAGGTAGGGACCCCTTGGGTCTCTCGGTGAGGATGTCGGCGAGGTTGTTGATTTGCACCTCCAAGCTTTGGAGATTCGCTTGTTGGCTTCGGCGAACCGCCTCAACCGAGGTAAACTTGGTAGTCGACACTTCCATAAATTGCTCTATCTGCTCAAACTTTTGAGCACTCTACTCACAAAGTTGTTCACTAGGTCTTCAAGCTTAGATAGCTTGTCCGGTTGTTGTTGTTGTTGAAACCCTAGGGCACCTTGTGATTGGTACGATTGTTGGAAGCTTGAGCCTTGGAGTTGGGGCGTCTGTTGGATGTAGGTCGGTCGAGGTTGGAAATTTCCCATAGGGCCTCGAAAACTCGGGGGCCTTGGATTTGTCGGCGATGCCCAAGCAAATTTGGGGTGGTTCATCCATCTGGGGTTATAAGTATTGATATACGGGTTGTTGACCCTAGCATTTGCCACAAAGTTGACTTGTTCCTCCGGAGTGGTTGCCTCCTTCATTGCTTGGCACTCTGCCATCTCGTGGCTAGTACTCGAGCACCAGTCGCACGACATTACCGCCCGTTTTCCTTGCCTTTTATCTTCAAGCATAACGTCAAGCAACTTATCCAACTTTGCCTCAAGCGGAGCACTCGCTCCCACGCCTCTCACTCGCTCCCACGCTTCTCACTCCCCTTTCATTGCTTCTTCTTCCACTTCTAGTCAACCCCCAATCATACCCCCTAAGGGCCATGTCTTCTAGGATCTCGGTTATTTGGGGCGGAGCCATATTCATCAACTTCCCCTACCACAAGGAGTCAATGAGGATCTTATCTTTTTGCATTAGGCATCCGTAGAAGGTTTCAATCCGAAACTGTACTTCAAACCCGTGGTGAGGGCACTGAAGAAAGTAATCGGAGTACCTCTCCCAAGCATCCCTCAAGGTTTCGTCCTCTTCTTGCTCGAAATGTGTAATCTTCTTTCTCCACTCCGCCGTCTTCAAAGGCGGGCAATAACGAGCCATAAACTTGTTGAGGAGGTCATCCCAAGAGGTGATAGACCGAGGTGGGCGGTTGTTTAGCCACCTAAGTGCCTTCCCTGAGAGTGAGTATGGGAAAAGCCTTAGTTGCAAAGCTTCGACCGACACACCATTCATTTTCAAGCTCCACGCGAGCTCCAATAATCTATGCACGTGCTCTCTTGGCGACTCGCTTTCATGGCCGTGGAAGAGAGCATTACTTTTTATCATAGTCACTAGAGCCGGCTTGATCTCGAAATTGTTTGCCGCCACCGGAGGATGTAGGATCGACGATTGAATGTCTGCCGGCCTTGGGGCCATATAGTACCCCATCGTCCTCGGGGCTTCTTCTTCTCCCGCTGACTCATTCATATGGCGGGCTTGAGCGCCTCCTTGTCTTTGGTTCCCCGCCATTTCCATTTCAACGATGGGTTTAACTTCGACTCTTCAACTCCTTCTCCACTAACACCGGGACTCAATTGTTGTCCCCCTCTTTCACTCCTTCTCCTTGCCTCGGATAGCTCTCTCTCCCTTGCTAGGAGTCGGAGAGTTTGTTTTATGTCCTCGTCAAGTGGTAGCAAGGGTGTCGGGTTGCTCCGGGTCATGCACCTCTTACACACAATCGGAAAACACCAAGTCTAGCTCAAGCAAAGAACACACACACTTGCAAAACTGGAAATTAAAAGCTAGATTAACAACCAACAACTTTTTCAGAATAACAGACCGTACTCCCTGGCAACGGCACCAAAAACTTGACTTGCACGAAACTACACTACAATTAAACCCCAATTAGAGCCCAAGTTTTTAAACTCTAATCGGATGCAGTATAGGGCAAGTATTTAGATATCGACCCGGGCCGGTCCGTCTATCCCTACTTCCATTGTTGAAATCATTATGTAGCAAATAAACTTTGGTTTAAAAGGTTTGCTAATTGAATTAAAAGAAAACAAAGGTGATTGGGTTTGAAAACTCTTTTGTGGGAAAGTCACTCGGGTTTCGCTTCCCCCTAACCGCTACCATGCTATGTGGATTGGAACGATTGCCTTGGGCACGTTAATCGTGAACCGCAGAGGAAAGCATATGTGGTCGGAGACCACAGTCTCAATTGCTAAACCGAGGTGAGGATGAAAGGTCGTGTCACTCTACCCTCTCGGTTTAGACAATCGGTAATCGACTTACTCCCTCGCTCAACTCTAAGGTCGGACGGTGTAACCACGACTAATCGACTTGTTTAATTCAATATTGAGGGTTGCCCTAACTCAACCTAGTTTAGGTGGCTTAGAAAGCGGAAGGAAAATCAACTCGATTGAGTCTCCCTTGAAAGGGGGATTTTTCGCTCTAAACTAGGCTAAGGTGGCAAATTAGATTACTAGCACCTAAATGCACAAACTTAGGGGTGCTAAGCACAATTATGCACAATCCCTAGGATGCTAAGCACAAAACATGCACAAACCCTAACCTTCTTCTTCCCTTTGGTTCTGTTTCTCTCACTAGAATGCTGAAGAAGGTGTTTCTCATAAAAGTGGGCTCTCCCTTCTCTCCTCCTTGCAGCTCAGCTTTTAAACCCGAGAAGAGCCGAGTTCACGGCCTGAGTTCACGGCCGTGAACCATCAAATGCGTCTGTGAACTCAAGGCGTGCGCCAAAACGCTATGCATCACTCACGTTAGTTCACGAGCAAATGCTTGTGTTCACGGTCTTAGTGACCGTGAACTCACCTTGCGTCAGTAACCTTCACATTGGCTCTGAACACCTCGCGATTCACGGTCAAGTCTCCTTCTTCACGGTCTTACATGACCGTGAACTCCTTCAGTTAACCGAGAACTGGCGCTTTTTCACCTCTTCTCCCGGTTTTGGATCCTTTTCGCCAATATTTCGACTCCGAGGCTGGTTTCACCTGTTAAATCCTAAAACACACTTAAACACAAAGAACCTAGCATAAAACCGACCTTTAAGGAGCGAATTTGGCACAAACATCTAAGTAAAATGGGGGCAAAATATGTGCAATTAGGCCCGAATCACTCTTCGTCCTTTCCCCACCGACCAATTCGCAAAACCCATAATCAATAATATCGAATGGAGAGTTGATGCATGCAAATGAAGTAGATCGTAATCGAATCCGAGTTAAGAAATGAAGAACGCATAATCTATCAACTCTCAAAACCCATTATCCCACCAACGCAAGAGAGTGACGGAAGGACAATAGAGATCTGGGAAGGGACGAAAGGACAACAGAGATCTGAGAAGGCAATAGATCCGGTCGTCGCCGGCCATTTTGCTCTCCTTTGACCTGGAACCAGAAGGCAATAGATCTATGTGAAGGAGAGACACGAGCTCAAGGAGAGTGCGACTATCCCCGGAGCAGGGTTTGGCGGGTTCCCTTTATATGATCGTTCCGATGTAAGCCGCGACTGTTGTTGTTGCCTTACTGGTTCCTCCGTCGTTTGTAATGCTTAGTTATGTATAAGAGGCGGGGAGGCGGTGAGCCTTTTTTTTTTTGGTAAGAGGCGGATGGTCGGGTGGAACAATCCCACTGTGGGTGCAGGGCCCGAGAATGAGAATGAGAATGAGATGTATATTATTTTATATATTTAAATTGACATGTCATTAAGTTAACGGTACAGTCAGCAGTTTTGTTTGCCATGTCATCAAAAAACTGACGGATTTAACGGAGATTGACGGCCAATGACTAACGGTGAAACAATTCGTAAAGTTAGTGACGACTAAGAAAGAAAAGTGATTTGGGTGGCAAACGTGAAAGATTTATGTAATTTGAGTGACCAAACGTGTAAGTTAGCCAAAATACTACTACTCCAACCTACACCAAACACTATCACTACCACTATGACAGCATATACCACTTATTAATCAATACCAATGCATGAAAACCAATACCAATACGATAACATTAATAAAAAAACAATACTATTACATGACATACCAATGCAAAAAAAGATAGCTACGAAAAATTAATACCAATATGAAAAAAATACATACCAATACACAAAAACCATATATGAAATCTGGTCGATGATTGTCGACTTCTTCTTGTTGTTGCACCAACGACAAATCGTTGATGACACAAAAGAGAGAGAGAGAGAGAGAGAGAGAGAGAGAGAGAGAGAGAGGATCAGTATATAATTATTTAGTTTTTGGGAGAATATATGGAAAATCTTATTTTAAGGATAGTAATTAGGCGTGGTTGTTATTTTTTTCCAAAATTATCCCTAATAAAATATGACCGTCAATTTAAAAATGAGCCACAATGGTTACTAAAAAAATAGTAATCATCCTAACTCATCCCCCATCCTATACCAAGGTTTTACATTGTGGTATATTTGGTCCTGAAATCCCCCATAGAAATTCGTAGATTGATCACGATGAAACCGTTCATTCTGGAGAAAATTTTCAAAATTCGTGTTAAAAATGAAGGTGTAAGGACTAAGGAGTGGTAGAATTTTTTTCTCAAAATATATTAAAAATGAATATCATTTTGTAGATCACAACGAACCCGTTCTATCTGTGCAAAAAGATTTGAAATATAAGTTAGATCGAAAAAGATAAAAGTCGATTAAAAACTTAGAGAAAATAGAAATGACATTTAGGGGTCGTTTGGATGGAACAAATTAACCCATTTAGCACTCCCAAAATCGGACGAGGCAATAATTGGTGTTGGGGGGATTTCACTTTGATCCGTTATGGAACATTTGAGATTACCTGGTGGGGGAGACAACTTCAATTGTCTTGTTTTCTCATTTTTTCCCCCGTCATTTTGTTGTAAATCCACATATGCCCTTGTTGGATCCATTGACATTAATCTCTTCTTTCTCGTTCTACTTTTTTATTATGTAGCTGTCAAAGGAGGGAACCCGTGAGGCTTAGCGGTCGACGATTAAAGAAAGTGGTGAAGAAGCAAGTTCCCAGTGGAGTGGGGTCGTTCGAGGGACAAAGTGTGGGATTATCCTCTTTAAAGATTATGCCAGGTAAAGTGATTTTGGTTGATTCTTCTCTAGGTAATACCTTACATTTGTAACGCGAGCATGCCCAGAATGGGCGATTAGGGTTCCTCGAAGTTCTAGATACTTGCACTACAAATTCATGAAGACGCTTGAAGTATACATCTTATTGTTTGTCTTCCAGGTCGCCCACCCATGTAACTGCTGGTTGGGGGAGTGAGGGGGAGCTTCTTCGCCTGCCAGAGTTGGGGAGAGGTGAAATTGTATTTTGTGAGGTGGAAGAGAATATATGTTATGAGATATATAAGGAGGAAAACACCCAGTAAGCTGAGGGCATTTTGGTAGTTCACCATTATCTCCGGAAAAAAGACAAATGTTAATTGCCTCATTCCAAAAGCAACACCAACGAACCAATTTCATCCAATTCCTAGTGGCTGAAATAAGACAATTCTGAAATGGATACAAGTACATAATTGACTCATTTTACATTCGTTTCATCCAAATAACCCCTTATTTCCACATCATTCAATCCGATTCCACTTTTTTCCAAGGCAAGCCAAGAGTGCATGGGACAAAGACTCAACTCAGTTACAAGGACAACTCCAAAAAAGCGGTAATCCGTAAGCAAGCGGATTCCTGGTAAATGAGCATGATTTGCCACTACATGGGCAGTCTATTAAAGCTCCAAGGATAAAAATGGAATGACATTGACTAAAAAAAGGAGAAAAGGGAGTGAACTTCCTCCAAGACAACCCTGCTCGAGCGTGTGTAGCGCTCTTTGACAAAGTGTTTTTATGACCAGTTGTATGTTTCCACAAATGCAACCACAAAAAAAGTATGTTTTAAGAACCATCTCATACCATCTTTAAGAGCTAGAAGCTCAACAAACTAAGCCTCCGAAATTCCTTCATAAAATTTACTAAAAGCAAATGATAACATACCGTCACCTAAGAAACCAACAAATCCGATTGAACTTCCTCGATTTTCCTTCATGGCTCCATCAAATCTGACCAGGATAACCATTATTAGGGCATGACATATGAATGACTCCTTTGATATCCGAGTGGATTGGTAGGATGCACTGATGATATTTGGACACCTATGGATTGCCGAGCTTTATGTCCCTTCGTCGTTCGTCATTCCTCTATGTGCGTTATGAGTTGTCGGAACAAAACTCGAGCTTGAAATAATACCAAAGCATAGGTAGCTTTGCATCTTCCTTTTAAAATTCTACAGAATAGAAAAATCGTATAGGCAATCTCAATCTTCGAGATCTGAGGTGAGAAGAATAATTTTCTTCATGCAAGATCTGGTTGAAGGGAACACATTGAGTTTCTTCGATGCTCCAATCCAGCCATAATTGACAACGACTTAGCAACCTTACACTCAAATAAGAAATGGTTAATGTCCTTGGTTGGCTCACAACGTACAGAACATTCACTAGATGTAGCCAAATTCCAAATCTTGGAGTATTCTTCGGACAGAAGGAACCCCTGAACTATCCTCCAAAGAAAAAAATTCAATTTTTTCGGCACTGGTATATTCCATAAAAATTTTCAAATTTTTGTGTTCAAGTAATATGGAATTTCGTTATGAAATGGGTTGATTTCATTTGTTAAAAGGTGATACCCCAATTTCATTGTGTATTGACCAGATTTATCATAGTGTCAAATAAGTTTATCCTCCCTTGGGGATGCGAAAGTATGACATAGCATAGTTTGGGATGACCATTCCTATCAATTTTATAACCACTTCTTTGGTTGCCAAAGACATAACCGGTTTCCAATTCTAAATCCGAGTTGCTAACGAGTCCTCAATGTACCAAAAGGTGAGGACTTTAGAACAATGTATTCTTGATAGAAAGCCCAAGTACCAATCATGAGTCCCTATTTTAGATACTCCTAGAGCTTTTGCTAATTCTGTAGCATCTTGCTCAGAAATATTGGAACTCAAGGTAACAACCGATTTTTGGAGGTTAACTCATTGATGACCACTGGCTGCTTCGTATGATTGCAGGATTCCCAACAGATAGTTATTTCTGGTCTGGAGGTTCTAAGAAATAAATATGAATCATCAGCAAAAAAGAGGTGGGAGGTCATGAGAGCCTCCCTATGAACCTGAAGCCCATAGAGAGAAAAGTTTAAGCCATCAGCTTGGATCATAGCCGAAAAGGCCTCTGTGTGGATAGAAAATAATAATGAAGAGAGAGGGTCACCTCGACGCAATACATAATGAGGCTTGGAAAACCCATGGATTGAGCCATTTAAAATTAACGATAAGGAAACAGTAGTAATACAAGAGCCGATCCATTGGTCACTGATTCACAATGCTTTCATTACATTTATTAGAAATTCTCATTCTACACGGTCATAAGCTTTTTCCATATCCAGATTTAGAGCCATCCATTTTTATTTTCCTTTGATCATCGTCTTAAGGAATTGCATTACCTCTTGGCCAATCAAGATATTAACAACAATAGATCTTCCCTTTACAAAACCGTTTTTATTATGACCCACAATGAGTGGTAACAAATGACTTAGTCATTCTACCATGATTTTGGGAATAATTTTGTAGAATACTTGGCACAGTCCTATAGGTCGTATTTATCTCATGTATTTCGCATTCGAAACCTTGGGAATAAGGGTGAGTAGAATGTGGTTGAAATTATAGAGAATTCTTAATCAGTGAAAGAAGGAATGGATAGCCTCACATAGCGGGTTACTAATAACTTCCTAGAAGGTTTGGTAAAAAAGCCTTGTGAAGCCATCTATACTTGGAGCTTGGTATGTCCCTATAGCTAATCTAAATCTCTTAATATTCTCTTGAGATACTAGTGATGTTAAGAAAGAGTTCACGTGAGAATCAACTTTAGTGGTGAGACCTAGGTCAGCCACCATAGGTAGGGAGGCTACTCCGTTCGATGTGAAGAGGTGAACAAAAAAGCCGATAGATATTGAAGCTTTACTTTGTTCATCTGTATGAGGAACCCCATTATTGTTCTTAAGAAATTTAATTATGTTTTTCATCTTTCTTTGAATAGTGGATAGATGGAAGAAATGAGTATTTGAGTCCCCTAACGAGAGCCAAGTCGTTCTCGATTTTTATTTCCAAAAATCTCCACTTGAAAATAAGCCGAGGATAGCTTAAATTCTAGTGATCTGATCGAATCCCTATCCACAGAGTGGGCTTCTTTGGCTTCATCAATCACTTCTCATAATTCTCTAATCTGTCAAGTTGAGTTGGAGGTTCATTTAGACATCCACTATACAAGGTTATACCATGCGCCTTTCAGCTGAGCAGAGAACTTAAATTGTATTATACAATTCATTTGGTCCCACCAATTTCCTAACACTTTTTCTTTAGTTTCAGGATTATAAGCCCAACGACTATCAAATTGAGAGCGCATCCTACATAATTCAATTTGAGGTTCAAGATGTAAAATGATCATTCGATGATCAGATCCCAGGTCTGTGAGGTGTGTAACTTCGGCTAGAGGCAAAGTATTGAGTACGAAAGAAGATCCTAGAACTCTATCAAGTATAACCATAAAGTGGTCATTAGCCGATTGAAGATTAGACCAGGTAATTGGGAACCACAGAAACCCATATCATGTAACCCAACTTGAGAGCAGAAGTCTCTTAGCTGGTCAAGAGCTAAAAAATGCAGGGCTCCTACCCCCTGTCATTTTCTATGACTGAAGAATACAATTGAAGTCCCCAAGTACACATATAAGGTTGGAACAAGCCTGAGGGCTGAGTTGGAAATGTCATCCAGTTGGGGCTGACTGTTTCTTATATCACAGCCAAGATAAACACAAATAAAGAAAGCGATCCTCAACTCACGATGGTGACATTTTAATGATCTCTTGGTAGGGATATGAGTTTCTTATACCACTAGTTACCACCCTAAACCAGGGTTTTACAGGGTGGTATATTTGGTCTTGAAATCCCCCCTAGAAATTCATAGATTGATCACGATGAAACCATTCTTTTTCGAGAAAATTTTCAAAATTCGTGTTTAAATGAAAGTGGTAACAAGTGGTAGAATTATTTTCTCAAAATATTTGAAAATAGATATCATTTTGTAGATCACAACGAACCCGTTCAATCTGTGAAAAAAATTTGAAATCCAAGTTAGATCGAAGAAGATAAAAGCCGATTAAAAAACTTAGAGAAAATAGAAAAGCCATTTAGGGGTCGTTTGGATGGAACAAATTGACCCATTTAGCACTCCCAAAATCGGATGAGGCAATATTTGGTGTTGGGGGGATTTCACTTTGATCTATTATGGAACATTTGAGATTACCTGGTGGGGGAGACAATTTCAATTGTCTCGTTTTCTCCTTTTTGCCCCCGTCATTCCAGTGGAGTCGGGTCGTTCGAGGGACAAGTTGCGAGATTCTTCTCTTTAAAGATTGTGCCAGGTAAAGTGATTCTTGCTGATTCTTCTTCGGATAATACCTTCCATTTGTAATGCGAGCATTACCAAAATGGACGATTAGGGTTTCTCGAAGTTCTGGATATTTGCACTACAGCTTTCTGTTGACGCTTGCACTGTAAATCTTCTTCTTTGTCTTCCAGGTCGCCCATGTAACTTATGGTTGAGGGGAGTGGGGAGAGCTTCTTCGTCTGCCAGAGATGGGGAGATGTGGAATTGTATTCTGTGAGGTGGAAGAGAAGATATTTATGAGATAGATAAAGAGGAAAAAACCCCAGTAAGTTGAGGACATTTTGGTAGTTCACCATTATCTCCAGAAATAGACAATTGTAAATTGCATCATTCCAAAAGCAACACCAACGGACCAATTCATCCAATTCCTAGTGGTTGAAATGAGATATTTATGAAATGGATCAAAGTACATAATTGACTTATTTTATAACTATTTCATCCAAACAACTCCTTATTTTCACATGACATCATCAAATCTGATTTCACTTTTTTTTCCAACGTAAGCCAAGAAGGCATGGGGACAAAGACGTAACTCAGTTACAAGGAGAAATTCAAAAAAGGCGGTAATCCATAAGCAAGTGAATTCCTGATGAATGAGCCTGCTTTGCCAATACATGGGTAGCTCTATTAAAGCTCCAAGAAGAAAAAGGAAAGGACACAAACTAAAAAAAAAAAGAGAAAAGGGAGTGAACTTCCTCCAAAAAAGTCCTGCTCGAGAGTGCGTAGCGTTCTTTGAAATTAAGAGAGGGTTTCGATTTCTCTAAGTCGCAAAATGAAAGGAAGAATTGTGGGAGGAGAAGCTGATTGGTGATTGAGAATTAAGATTAGTGGTTCCAAAACTTGGTCGCCAGAAGGAGAGAGGAGAAGAGAAGACCAAAGAGAAAGGGAGGGTTTCCATTTCTCTGAGTTAGACCCGCCAGGCAGAGATTAGAGAGAAAAAGAAGGCCAAAGAGAAACGACATCTCAATCGTCCAGTTTCATTACTTGCAACGGTAACCGGTTGCTAACCGATACCCAGTTAGTCGGTTAATCTATTAACTGGTTTCATTCCGATAACGGTAGTCGGCAACAATTTAGCACTAATCGGTATACCGATAGTCGGCCGATTACCACCCCTAGGTTCCCTTATCATGATTTATTTGCCTTTCTCCTAATCAGTAAGTGAGCTCAGGGTTACACGCGTCGCCTTTGTGCATATTCTCCTTAGGGATTATGATTCCTCCTAGGGGTATACCTTTAGGCATTTTCCTCTTAGGGGATATCTTTAGGCAAAAATGTCTCATCTCCAACCAAATCAGCCATTAGACAAGCTGCTTCATATGGGATCTCGTCCTCTGTCTCCTATTTACACTTAAAATAAAATGATCATATCTAGACTCTAGTTATGTAAGGGTTATACAATTGTTGGGTCTAGTATTAACCCGCCTAATACGGGCCCAAGCCCATCACAAAAGCATCTCACCTTGGGCCCAAGCCCATTATAGGGTCCAGTACACCGGGAGGCGTCCAGTCCACCCGGGGCCGTCCATCACCGGGAGGCGTCCAGCCTACCCGGGGGCGTCCACCACCGGAAGGCGTCCATCGACGGGAGGCGTCCAGTCTACCGGGGGCGTCCATGACAACGGGAGGCGTCCACACGATGCCTCCGACTCCTACATAAGGAGGCCAGACCCTCCAAGCAAGGGGACTTCTTCTCTCCCTTCCCTCACTTTACCACTTATGGTTCTCTCTCTAAACCCTATATCTCTCTACATTTCTCTCTACACTCTATCATATATCCTATTCTAACTTGGGCGTCGGAGTGTAGATCCCGGGGGCCGCCCCCGACTCTCCACAGGATTCTTCCACTCCCGAGGAGATCAGACGAGGGAGTCCGGATCAAGGTTCCACACAAATCCCCCGGTACTAATCCGGGTCAAACAACTATGATTATTCACCCTAACCCATATGCAATTGATCTTAATGTGGCTTTAGAACTTGGAATCAACTTGCATCGCTATTAACCCAAGGTTCATAATTGGATGGTCGCACAACCCTTATTGGCCCAGCCCAACCCAAACGCGCTTCTTCGGTGCCTCGAGAGAAAATAATAACAAATGGTGTTAGCCCAATTTCATCGTCCTCGAAAATAAATCCCAGTCTCCACAGCCACGACGACAATCAAGCCTCTTCTCGTTTCACTTCTTTGGTTCCGAGTCCTGTAACTTCCACTCATCCCAATTCTCAGCGCTGCAACTTCCGGCTTCAGCGAAGAGCGAACCGCTGTTTCTGAATTGCCAATGTTTCCTCCCTTCCATCTCTCATTCCTGCCCTAAACCCTAGAAGACGGCCGACGCCTCCGCTCCATCACCACCTCCCCAATCTTCCCTCCGACTAATCCCACCAACAAATTCCTTGGCCCCAAATTGCCAGTGCCAGGCCAAAGCTATGGCTTCCAGAGACCAGGCTGTGGCTCTACTATGCGCCGCTAGAACGCACGGCGATGTTGCTATCAAGCTTTCTTCCCTGAGGCAGGCCAAAGACATTCTCTTGTCCGTAGACCCGTCCTTGGCCGCCGAGCTCTTCCCGTACTTGGTTGACCTTCAGTATTCGCCTCACAATCTCGTTAGGAAGATGCTCCTTGAGTGAGTTCCCACCCAAACCCTAATTCCCGCTCCATCTCCTTTTTATGCTTATTATATTTTACTTGTCCTGCTGCAAATTTTCGTACTAAAAATTGCCCTCTTCTGCGCGCCAGTTCCTTGGTTCCCTGCTAGAATCCTTTACAAGATCGCTCCTTTTTAGTAATGTAGTTAACAGTGTATCTTCACTTTGGTTTTAGGCAACAGCATTCTACTTCCAAGCGGAGATAGTGATTAATTGATATGTTTTTTTGATAATGAATTGACTTGTTTGGTGCCCTGGTTTCATCTTTTGTGGGACTATGTACTTGCACTCGCATTGCATTGATATTGTTTGGCTTGCTACTATACTCATCATTTTGGTCCGCTGAAATTTACATATCCACCAGTTAGATGTTTTCTTAGACATTGTCCTGCAATCTGTGTGGTTATTATGCAGTGCTCTTTAAATGTCCTCTGTCTGTTTGGCAGGATAATTGGTGAAATTAGTATGAAAGCGATGGAACATTGTCACCTGTTAGTGCCTGTTTTGTTGGCTCTTCTAAGAGATTCAGATCCTATCATTGCGAGGGACGCTGTTGCCAGTGGCATACATTTTTACTGTGCTGTTCTGGAGGAAATGGCATTGCAGGTCTATCTCTCTCTCTCTCTCTCTCTCATGTTTGAGTTCAGTGGATGTGCCCATTGCAAGTCATTTAGCCTCATGGGAATTTAAGTTTTTCTGTATCTTATGTTTTGGGATTTTGCTTAAATCACTATGGATTAGTTGTCGAAAGAGAATGAAATTAGTGTTGCTACTAGATGAAAATGTAGGATGACAATAAGGAGAGCGACCCAATATCTTCATTGTTCACTGCAAACATATAAAAGAAGTTTATTGGCTAAACGCTCTGGAAGTCTTAAAATGAAATTGTCTTAACAAAAATCCTGTTGCATGCTACAGAAACCTGCTTCCTAGCGAATAAATAGGGAAAGAAACATATTGTTGTCGAAAGTTTATTGTGATGGTTAGTTAGTGTATATGTTGAATGGGGTTTGGGGGGGGGGGGGGGGGGGGACAACTTGTTCGTATTGCAGAGCTAAGTAGTACTTGCTGGTTCAGACCCATAGTTTGGGAGAATCACGATGTTCCCTTCATCTTTTATTCAAGGCTCTTGTGTGGTTATTCTGGATAATCACTGTCCATGTTACTAAGATGTGTATTTTTGCCTATCTGTAATGTGGTTGTTCACATTCTATATGCAAGTTTACTTATCTGCCTTCTTTCTGTGTTTCATTAAAGTTTCTCAATAAACAGAATGGTTGCCTCCCTCTCTATGGGCTCCATAATTTAGTATTTGATGTTCTATTTCGTCATTTCTTCTAGCTATTGTACATCTATTTCTTCACATGGTGGTTTTAATTCTTAATATGTCTGCAGTACCTGTCTGTCTAATCTTCTACCAACAGTTGTGTCTTACATATGTCCTGTTTTCCATTTTGCTGGAATTATAGTTTCACCAACGTGGAAAAGTAGAACGCTGGCTCGAAGAACTCTGGCTTTGGATGCTTAAATTTAAAGATTCTGTTTTTTCCATGGCTTTTGAGGTATGTCTAGCTTATTCTGCGATTCCGTGACCTGAACCCTATTGGTTCCACTTGTCAGGTCTAGGACCTGAGATTACCGAGATACTTTGATTGGGAAATAGGTTAATGATATATTTTCTTTGTAACCCTGTAATTGCATTTTTATTTGAACAGAAGATTCTCTGTTTATAACCTGAATGTTGCTTGAACTTTGTTCTAGGCTGGTTCCATTGGACCGAAGTTGCTGGCATTGAAGTTTCTGGAAACATATATTTTACTTTTTACAGCTGACACCAATGATTCCGACAACAGTGTTGTGGGAGGTATTGCATCTTGACCCTTAAGATCTATAATAAGAAATTGAAACGATAAGATTGACGAAGGAACTTGGGGTGCAAGTTCTTTGATGTAGTTTCTGTGTTTTTATATGTAGTTTTATTTTGTACTGATTTTATCAAGGTTGTTGCAGGAAGTAGACGGTTATTTAATATATCATGGTTGGGAGGTTACCACCCTGTGTTGGATCCAGTTTTCTTCATGTCTGATGCAAATAGGACTTTAGGTATTCTATTGGATTTTCTAAGGTCGCCGAGAAGTCTTCCTGGTTCATTGATAATTTCCATTGTTAATTGGTGAGTCTAATTAAGTTGCATGCATAATTCCAATTTATCTCATTCAATTTCTTACTTGCTAACATTATATCCATCTCAACTGAACTGTTACCTCCTTTTGTTTGATTGTTCGTTTAATTTTATTGTTTGAGTTATTAGATCCACCTGTGTTCAATGTGATATGATTGACTTTGTTGGAAACATTAATTAATTAAGGTGAACTCATTCTCATAAATCGTGTAATTATTTGCAACCTAGCAACATGCCTGCATCTATTTATGTTGAATAACTTATATCTCACTTCCATTGAAAAGCAACCCATGTTTGAGTCCCTTGGTTGCTTGTTCCTCTAAAATCTGATGAAGAGGGAAGTCAGGTGGGTAAGAGGCATGGATTGATGTTGCATATTGTCTCAATGAAAGTTGGTTCGTTGCATTTGTTTGCTGTCGGATGGTATATTTGTTATGCTTTAAGGTTATATATATAAAATTACATTGATGCTGGAGATCCTTGTGGAATGCTTCAATGCTTTTCTGATAACATATATCGATGGAAAAATCCGGTCATTGTTCTTAAATGATTAAGATTAAATAACATGCTCATCAACTTTATGTTCAGATGATTGATATTGATGGACAAGAGGAAGAAGAATTTTAAATCATATCATTCATGGTTGAATGGCAGGGCACCAACATATAACCGATTATAACTGTCTGTTTCCATTCAGATATCTCATCTTCTACTATCCCGTTCAAACTTTATTTGTAATTTACAGGGTGTATGTTGCCTGTTGGGCTTGATTCTTTTCCTTTAAAATTTTGGAGGGATAGTGGCTTGGAAACAAGTTGTAGTACAAGTTCAACTGCTTGTTTGTCACGTTATTGCAGCATGCTGGCCAGCTTTCTCATGCGGAATGTACTGGGCTTGGATACTGCACCGTCCAGATAATGGAAGTTTACAGTGTAGACAGTATCCCCACCTCTTACAATTCTTTGGATCACCAGTGGCCAGTTATTGGAATGGTTAACTGATGGTAAAATGGTCATCCCATGTGCTGAGGGATACTGGGTGGTCAAAGCAACGCAATTTATCTTCATAAACCTGTTAGACAGGCCATTAGTTACTACTGTTAGTTGAGGTTTTGTTATGTAGTGCTTACTGTCGAGGATGCACGGGTACTTGAGAGTATTATTGTTTTGCTACTGTTGATATACACAATTAATACCTATTTATTGGAAATTACTTTTAAACTGGGTTTGACCCTGCTTTATATGTTTTGCTCGTTATTATGTTTTCAAGTTCCCATGTCCGATAATCTATTGTGTCAATCTTTTAAGCTGTGGATGGCCCCGTGATATCTGTTATGGTCCATTGTGATTCTGATTCCACTCCCATCAGCTCACAGCAGTCATGTCTGCTCTTTACATGCTTGTTAGTCCTTTTGGCTACGACATAACAGCATACTGTATGACTTCACCTTGAAGCTACTTCTTTGTCTTGTTGTAAAGCTGAGTATTATAGAAAAGGTATTGGAGGGATGTGGTGCTCTTATGTTTATGACACTCAGAATGACATTCCTGTTGACGATATCAAATAAAAACAGTCTCGAAATCGAAAACTGGCATAATTTAGTAAATGAACTCAAGTTTAGGTATCAGTTCTTTCTAACTTGAGTGGGGTGGATGTCACTGAAGTAATTCTAATTCTGCTGTTCGGAAGTGAACATACCGTGAATTCAGATGTTACATTGCTTTTGCTAGGGCCTTCTTCTAGTGAGAAGTAGCCTCGTTTCACAGTATGTCATGATTAACTCAAAAGTGGCATTGATTAACTCTCGTTTCTGTTCTATTTCCTGGGCTCAGTGTGTTGAACTTTTAGTTTTGCTTTTTGTCTTCCTGAATTTCTTATTTCTGTGTTCATCTGCCCTTTGTTTTGAATTAATGTGTTTATCTGCAATTTACCCTTTCTACTTTCTTAAATATGTTGGCTGTTTCCTTGGTAGATCATATGTAGTTAATCTGTACAGCCTTCATGATACTGAAAAATTGTCCAAGAGCCATGACATATCTGTCTTTTCAACAGTCTTTCAGCTATAGCAAGGAAGAGGCCTATCCACTATGATATCATCCTTTCAGCATTGCTTGATTTTGATCCGAACTTTGAGACTGCTAAGGGTGTTCTTCCAGTCAGTATCCAGTACTCCTTGAGGACAGCCTTTCTAGGATTCCTTCGGTGCACCAGTCATACCATTATAGAGGTAAATATTTTCTATTATTAATTGTCTTTATTTTTTCTGTGTGCACTCTTCCCCTTTTGGCTCTGGTCAGTTTGAATCTTTTGTATACGCAGCTTTCAGAAATCTAGGATATTTTCAAAATGTATTGTTGATTTCTTATTATAGCCTTTTATTTTAGGCAATAGTTGATCGTGCTCTCTTTAATATGACTAGTTTGTATCAATATCAGCTGATGCTAGATTGAAGGCTACTAAGCTTTATCTTTCGATAACTTGGAAGAGAAAATTATCCTGTGGCCGCATGCAAAGAATCTATTCAACAAAGTAAAATTTAGATCATCAGTTGCTCTTACCCTGCAGAAGTAAAAAAGCCAAATAAATATGCGAAATTAATTATCCATTTTATTATTTATCACCCAAAAGGAATGAAAACTAAAAAAAAGGAAAGTTTGTGATGGAATCAAGACACAGACGTCTAGTCCTCTCGGAAGGCCAAAGTGCAGGACAATAATGCATTAGTTTCTCTCTATTGTTTGAGCTGCGGGTCTGTGACTAAAGCCATAAAATGAATCCGATTCCATCTTGTCAGGTTGTTGATGTCTGAGCATTGTGCTGCTGCAATGATATGTTTTCCTCTTTGCATCTCTTACTAGCCTCAACTCTTTTTGATGTTTTCCTGCTTTCTCCCTCTCTCTGATCTTTTCTCAGTCAAGAGATAGGTTGTTGATGGCTTTACGTGCCTTGAATGCTGGGGATGCTGCCGATCAAGTTGTCCGCCAAGTTGATAGAATGATAAAGAATGGCGAGCGTAGCTCACGTGAATCCAGGTTCAGTACCAGGGTAATGCCTCCTTAAGCAGAGTAGTTCCTAGCAATCACTGTTAATCCGTTTTATCATAAGATATGATCTAATAAATTTCTCTCTCCTGGTGCTGCCTTGATGAAATTAACTTTGGTCATTAGGATGATCAACAATCAAACCAACCAGTCATTTCAATGGACCAATCGAGGAAAAGATCAATGCCCCTGGATACTGATGAGCAAGCTAATGGTCACGTGGTGTCTCTCAAGCGAACTCGTTATGACCCGTCGAGTATGGCAACTCACACTGATCATTCTGAGAAGGATTCTATTCTAGGCAATGGCACGGCAGCTAATGCCTCCCTAGTAGATGGTGATTTGACTCCTGCTGAACAGATGATTGCTATGATTGGTGCATTACTCGGGGAAGGAGAGAGAGGGGCTGAATCACTTGAAATTCTCATTTCAAATATTCATCCTGATCTACTTGCTGACATTGTCATTACTAATATGAAACATTTGCCTACGACCTTTCTATCTTTACCGAAGGTTGGGAGCTTGCCAATTAGTCGCCAACTTGGCTCTCAGACCAGTCCTGCACATGTTATTGCTCCACCTATCATTCCAACCCAGTCTACTTCTCTAGCCCCTTCCTCTCATGTTTCAACATCTGCTCAACCTATCAATATTTTGTCTCAAGCTGACACATCAAATGCCAATACCTTCCCAACAGATTCTAAACGTGATCCGAGACGGGTATGTGGCTGTTCTCCAGTTAATTTCCCCCCATCTATTTCTGTTTATCATAGTGGGTTTTCCTTTTTTTTTTTCTTCTTCTCACAGGCTGTTAACATCCGAGTTTTTTTCTTTCTAATTCTAATATGACTCCTGTCTGATTATTGCAGGACCCCCGCCGCCTGGATCCACGCCGTACAATGCCGCCTGCACCAACATCTATTGTGGATGATATTGGTGTCGTGGAATCTGAATTTGATGGGTCTTCTACTTTAAGTAAGTCTTCGTCATTTTCTGTGCCAACACCTGCTGAGAATGACCTGGATGCTTTACCGTTAAACTACACAGTTAACGTAAAAGAAGAACCCACCCCTGAACTGGATCAAGTTTCTACGAAAGATGAGGGTTCATGCACAGCTGAGGAACTTGTTCATACTTCAGAGTCCGATATTGTTCCAGAACATTCGTATTCCCTTCCTGATGAAGACAACCGTGATGCATTAGCAGTTTCAGATTTTGAAGTGGCATATGATGCTGAAACGTCTTTCGTGGAATCTGATGAGTATTCTTCTCCTGCTGATTCAAAAGAATGTCTGACTGAGGAGACTTTTGGGGATTTAGCCGAGCTTCCGTTGTATGTTGAACTGGATGAAGCACAACAAAGAAATGAGAGGAACACAGCAATTGAGCGGATTATTGAATCCTATGGGAAATTATCTGACGCTGATTGTGGAAGCCAGATGCGCATGGCACTCCTTGCTCGGTTAGTTGCTCAGGTAAGGATCTCCCATTGGCTGTCTCTTATTTCAGGTGTATTTTCTTCACCCCAAAGTTTCTTTGGTTCTTCTGTTGTTAATCTTCCCTACTCTATTTGTTGTATCAATGTTTGGAAACTGAAAATTGTCGGTTTTAATCTTACTTTCAACTCACCAACTGGTTACTGATTTTTGAGGTGATGACATGTAGTATCAGTGCAACCTGTATTACAGTGTCACAGCTGTGTTTATATTGCCGTTGTCCTTTTTCAGATTGACGCAGATGATGATGTTGTTGAGCTGCTGCAGAAACATATAACAGTGGATTACCGACAACAGAAGGTAGTTGCTATTTTAAAACTTCCTTGATTAATTACTTGTGCTTTATCACTACTTATCACCTGTTCCTTTTTCAATTGTCTTCATTTTTTTCTGTTTTTTTATCTCTCTCCACTCGTTTTCAGGGGCATGAGCTTGTGCTTCACATCCTATACCATCTGCATTCTCTCATAGCTGTAGATGCAAATGGAAACCCCTCATATGCTGCTGCAATATATGAGAAATTTCTAGTGGCAGCGGTAAGTGTTTCTTTGTATTCGCTGGTTTATCATCTTCCACCAGGTATTCAGATTGAAGTTCTATCCTTTTTTTTTTTTTTGCAGGCCAAATCTTTGCTTGATGCTTTCCCGGCATCTGACAAGTCGTTTTGTCGACTGTTGGGCGAAGTTCCGCTTCTGTCCACGTCAGCATTGAAATTGTTGGAAAATTTGTGCTATTGTGATGTTTTTGATTCACATGGAAATGAGGTTCGTGATGTTGAACGAGTCACTCAGGGTCTTGGTGCTGTTTGGAGTTTGATTCTTGGGCGACCAAAGGATCGGCAAGCATGTTTAGATATAGCGTTGAAGGTAACTTTTAATTTGTGTAACTGGTGGCAGTGTCGTGCTTTAAGAATTAGTAGCATTTGATCAGCAGTTTGTGGGCTTGGTAGGATCAGCACAGGTTTTCAGCTTGGATCATGCTTCTGTGTTCCAACTGTTTCCTTCGTTTGCTTCCTTCAACACGAATCATTATGTTACCCTTGCAAATCGGATTGGACTTGGTAGGAAATCTGAGATAAATGGATAATCTATAAGAAATCTCAGGGTCCACTAATGTGCTGTCATGGGATAATGTGATCCGTTATGTATGGATATATGGCATGTGCAGATGCCTGATGCATTTTTCTTTTTATCGCAGTGTGCTGTCCATTCACAAGATGATGTCCGAGCAAAAGCTATTCGGCTGGTATATGTCTCTATACAACTCTATATTTTTTTTATGTCCCCAATTGGCTTGATTTCGCTAATTGAAACTAAACTTAGCTTCTGCTTGTGGAGCCGCAAGCTCTCTTTCATTTTCTTGAAATTGAGTATTATTTTTCTTTTGAAAGGTGGCGAACAAACTTTACCAGCTAAGCTACATTTCAGAAAATATTGAGCAATTTGCAACCAGTATGTTGCTATCTGCCGTAGATCAGCAGTCCTCAGATGTGGAGCTTTCTCAGTCTGCTTCCGTTGAGCAAAGAGAAGGCGAGGTATGAGTCCTGATTTGTTTTGTTCGGATTCTGCTTAATCGAGATAGAATATCTGCTTTTTAGCAGCACTTTCTGCAAAATTCTGGAACTAGGCTGACAATCAACATTAATCCTAATCATTGGAGCTGATTGTTTTTTTTTAATCTTTTGTTTGGGATTGGAAGAGGATGGTACTGGGATATAGTGACCCTACAGCGCCCTTTGTTGTCTGACAATCAACACACATCTAAACTTTGGAGCGGATTGTTTTCTTTTAACCTCTTGTTTGGGATTGGAAGAGGATGCTACTGAGATATTGTGACCCTACAGCTCCCTTTGTTGTCTGATGAGCCCCATTAATTTATCTTACCTTCTTCGGGTGCTTGCTTTTTAGGTTGGAACCCAGGAAGCCTTGATTAGTGGTTCTCAAGTTCAGAGCGTTTCTACCATGTCTCTCCCAGAAGCCCAGCGTCTTCTGTCTTTGTTCTTCGCTTTGTGTACAAAGGTATCATTTATTCGGTCATAGCAAACTTGCTTCTGTAGTGCTTGTGATGCTGATGAATTTTTTTTTTGTTTTGTTGTTGTTTCAGAAACCTAGTCTCCTTCAACTTGTCTTTGATGTTTATGGGCGAGCACCAAAAGCTGTAAAGCAGGTCCACTCTCTTTCACACTTGCTGTTGTTACCTTTTTCATACTTCATAGTTGCTCAGTTTTGATCGGATTTATACTGTATTCATATTCATTCCGCTTGTAGAAGTTCAGAATCGGCTGTGCAATAGTTTTCAATTTGTGCCAT
Source organism: Linum tenue (assembly GCA_946122785.1). Lineage (NCBI taxonomy): Eukaryota > Viridiplantae > Streptophyta > Magnoliopsida > Malpighiales > Linaceae > Linum > Linum tenue. The sequence goes on along the minus strand of CAMGYJ010000008.1, from coordinate 66,472,106 downwards.
GGGGGCGGCGGTCCCCTGGACATAGTCCTTTCAGGCGGTGGCCATTTAGTCCATGGACCATTTGATGGTTACATCCAGTTAAAAACTTCTGTGTCGTGGAGTTACTGGTTTCTTTCTGACAAGCCCCGACATGGGCTTCTAGCTTTGGATATGAAACCACAGCAAACCGCTGAGGCTCTCCATGCTAATCTTACCATTTCTATACCGATCCTAAGATATTGAATTTTGTTTGCAACATGTTTTAGTGCCATGTGGAATTGGTGCCTCCTTGGTTGTGTTCCCTACTCGGGCCCATTTCCCGTAGAGATTGGTGTTCATATTTGTTTGAGTTACTATTTTGGTTGTTGCTAGTCTTGTTAGGAGAGTCATGATTGATTGGCATAATTATGTTTTCGCATTTGTTGAATATGCCTAAAAATTAATTGCTGTACAAATTACGTTGCTACTATAAGGCTGCAATTCATGAGATAAATCTGCCATCACATAGGACAGTGTGCCACTTTAGTTTTCTTGATACTTTTGTAATATAACTGTGAATCTATAACCAATTTTGTTGTGTTTAAGCTTGGCTTTCATGTTTCAGGCTGTTCATCGTCATATACCCATTCTTATAAGGGCTCTAGGACCATCTTATTCCAAATTGCTACAGATAATATCTGATCCACCTGAAGGGTGTGAAAACCTTTTGATGCTGGTACCTTTGAGACCTTCAAACTCTGTATACTTTGATATTCAGTTTCAATTCTCTTGTTTTATGCTGATGGTGGCTGTTGTTTTTCTTAGGTGGTCCAAATACTAACTCAGGAGACAACACCTTCCGCTGATTTGATTGCTACTGTCAAACATCTATATGAAACTAAGCTAAAGGTTTTTCAACATTATGGAACTGTAGAAATTACTGGTTCAAATATCGCTACTTGCTTGTCTCATGTTTCCCATTGTAATGGTGCAGGATGCCACTATACTTATTCCAATTTTATCATCCCTATCGAAGAGCGAGGTTACTATCTCTCTCTTTCTCTATCTGCGCTAAGAACCTTTGTGCTCATTAAGCTATTTTGATTACGTCTATGAAATGGTTTCAGCTATTCCAAAATGTTGGGTCTTTTGATGTGTAGGTTTTCGGAAATCATTTAGATTGTTCGTGTTCATTAAGTCCATTTGATCCCAATCCCGAATATGAAATGTTCTTCAGCTAGTTTAGCATTTTGGTCCTTTGAAAGTGTAGCTTGTTATGAATTCATTTAGGTTGTTTATGTTGTTTAACTTCAAGTAATGATGATTGAGTAATTATTTTAGGTGTTACCTATATTCCCTCGACTTGTTGGCCTTCCCATAGAGAAGTTTCAGATGGCAATAGCTCATATTTTACAGGTAAGCTCGATGATTTTGTGCAAAGCTTCATCTTGTGTTGATGGTTTGTTCTTTCTTTTTTTGACAGTCGTGTCTTCCTGTTCTTTGGGTGAGTCTTATGGAACCCTATCGTACTGAAGATACAGCATAGTGGAATATATTAAAATTCAATATGAATAAACTAGTTTAGTACTAGTAGAATCTGATGGCTAATGGTTAGTGTTATGGTAGTAATAGTTATTCGTAGATGTGCTATCACAGCTTCTGTAAGATTTAATGATGCAATGGTCATAACTACAATTGATGCAAGGGATTTTCTGAAGTGTAATGAGCATCACACTGCCCCAAATGCTTTTCTCTGCACTATCGTTACCTTTTCTGAGCACGATTCTTTCCTTGTCAGGAAAATTAGGATTGACCAGGTATCTGATAATTAGTGGCTGTCGATTTCTTTTTTCACTTTTCACCTGTAATTTGGAAAATTTTGGGTATTAGGCAATCTTTGTAGATATGAATGTGGAGGGTTCCTTCTGGCTAGACAGGATTACTATTGATTTATAGTTGATCGGTATAAAAGAAAACTGGAAGGATATCCCCATTAGAAGTCAACTGTTAGTTGATCAAGATGAGAAGTGCACCACATTAATGTTTGCCAGGTTTTGTGGTATGTAGTTTGATGAGTGTTTTTCTCCTCTGTCCGTTTACCGTTGAGGTTTGCATTTTCTGCTTCAGGGTTCAGCACATACAGGTCCAGCGTTAAGTCCTGCAGAGGTTTTGGTTGCCATCCATGGTATCAGTCCAGATAAAGATGGCCTTCCACTCAAAAAGGCATGTATTATGTTGGTGATATTTGTGTCAAGAAGTTACTGAATGAAATGCCATCATCCTGTGTTTACAAAAGTTACATAAATTACATAGAAGCTGTTCCATTGTCGTGGGAACTAGTTGATTTGAAAAGTGCTGATAAGAATGGTTTCCTTCGGCTAAATTGTGAAGCATTTTGCTCAGTTGGAGTAGGAATTGGCAGGACTTACACTTAATTTCTACTATGCAGTCTTCATTTTTAGGTTAATGTCTATTTTTTATCCAAATCTTTGCCAGATTCTTTTATATTATCCAAACCTGTCGAAATACTAAGAATTAACCAAATGTTAACTTTCCGTTAGCAATTTTGTTAGTAATATTGACTTGCCAACATGATACTGACTTGGAAGAGACATATGAAGGTCAACATTGCAAAATTTTAGTATTTTAACTAAGAAAAGAGTTACAAAATTATTAACGATAACGTAAAAATAGCTAATATTTTGATGCATTGCGAAAGATTTGGCTAATTAATAGCATTTTAATAGGTTTGAATAATATAAAAGAATTTGAAAAAGATTCAGATAAAAAATAGACATTACCTTCTTTTTTATTTGGCCGAGTTTTGTCCTTGCCAGTAGCTTTTGTCTGATTCTTTATGTATATTCAGATAATGGATGCATGCTCGGCATGTTTTGAACAGAGGACAGTTTTTACTCAGCAAGTCTTGGCCAAGGCTCTGAATCAGATGGTACTATATGTTAGTTTGTCATTCTTCTTTGGAAACTTGGTAAAATTTTCGTACTAAAATGGTGCATTTCTCTCAGGTTGATCAAACGCCTTTGCCCTTGCTCTTCGTGCGAACAGTAATCCAGGCAATTGATGCATTTCCTTCGCTGGTAATTAGCCTCTTCTTTCTTTCTTGTTAAACTTTTTGTGATATGATTCAGTACTTCGTAGTTCTGGAAAAATGGAGTGTAACTCTACGTCCAGATGAGTATCAACCATATATGATTTCTAATAATACCTGTTAATTTCATTAATTTCCCTCAGGTTGATTTTGTCATGGAGATACTCTCGAAACTTGTTGGTAGGGAGGTAGGTTGAGCAAAACCGCCACTCTTGTCCTTGCTAATTTTATGCTTCGGAATTGCTGATGGATCATAGTAGCTCTTCTTTCTTTATGATTCTTTGAGTTCAGGTGTGGAAAATGCCAAAATTATGGGTTGGATTCCTGAAATGTGTTTCCCAAACGCTGCCTCACTCTTTCAGCGTATTATTACAGGTGACTTTTCCCATTGCCTTTTGGTTCTGTTTCTAAATCGTTGTCAAGTTCTATTTCCTTGATGCGCAAGCCATGTGAATTACCTTAAGAGCTCCCTTGCCTTGCAGCTACCGCCTCCACAACTAGAAAGTGCACTGAACAAATATGCTAATCTTAGAGGCCCCTTGGCTGCTTATGCGTGTCAACCCAGTATAAAAGGTTCGGTACATAGGTACGATCAAACCGGTCTTTGACTTCATCGTTTTTCTTCCAACTATTGGCAGAAAATGTATCAGAATAACGTGAGCTTCTTTTGTGGCAGATCAACTTTAGCAGTACTAGGGCTTTCGGATGAAATGCACATACAACCGTCTCATGTCCAAACTTTGCAATCTTCAAATACTGCTTCAACTCAAGCGGCAGCAAACCTTACGTGACAAACAGAAGGAATTGATTGTTTGGGCCTTCCTGTTGTAGCTACTGCCACGGCAATAGTTTCCCGGTTCCAGCATGGCAAAGATGCTGAGGTGATGGTGGAAATCAACTTTTAGCGAATAGTTGTGCCACCATGAGAAAAGCCTGCGGTGTGACAGCGGTGGAGAGATATAGAAGTAGTTTGTATATGTTCAATTTTTGTTCCTTCCAATGTGTTTGGTGAAATTTCGGTGCTTAAGTAAGTAATATGCTTCATTAAAAGATAAGACCAGTCTAGGGCCACAGTGCATAGCTCGAGCCATTGTTTCTTCGCTGCTTTAGGTTGAGATGGGCTTCTTATTCCGACCACTTGTAAATGCCTGTGTACCAAAAATGGTGGCAATTATGATCACAATAAAGATGTATTCGTGAAACTAACAAAGCACCGAGAATCCGAATGGAATGAGAATTCGTTCTTGATGTTAAGCTGTTTCACAGTAAGTTTATCACAATTAATTCAAATGACAATTGAGTAACTGAATTTCCTGCACGAAAACAACTGGCTTGCCTCTCTAAAGAAATTTCACGAAGACATCATTAGTGCATGATACCTATTGTCACAATTGTGTGATGACAATTCGTTCCAATAGGGTCCACTTTGTTATTCTATTGTAGAACACACATTGTCGCGAGATAGTAAGGATGATGAGAGGATGTTCAACACACATTGTAACGAGATAGTAAGGATGATGGCGAGGATTCCTAAAGGATGTTCCTTTCGAACTCATCGGGTTTTCGTTGACATATCGATTCATGCTGTCACTTGTGCTTCCTCTTCATCTCTTTTATGTTTCCATTTTGTGTTGGAGAAAAAACTTCACTTGGTAATTGTTATTATTCCTAATTCTACCCGGACAAGGGAAGGAAAGAACAAGAAACTCTTAGATGTTTGTAATCCTACTGCTAGTTGGAAATGTAGGTATCATTCACTATAAACAAAAGTTTCATTCGAAGTATATCCAAAAATCAATCTATCAGTCTTCTTAGGTCAAGAAATTCAACGGCCCTTATCTCATTCGGTTTACACTTAGTGATAATATCGTGATATGAAAGTGGTATAAGATGACGTAAAAATATTTTGCTTCAAAACCTATCAAAATGGACTATGCACAAAAAATATGAATAATGATATCTATTTCGTTATGTTTGGTCAAACATAAAACCTCAATCATATCACTGTCATATCATGATATCTCTATAACATGATAATGATATGATATCATCAAATTATCTCCCTAAAATTTGGCCAGCCGCCCTAAAAAATTGATAAGCCCTCTCCTCAAATTCCTACATTTTCTTTTTATCCCTTATAAAAAGATGACCATTAAATCCTTCACTCTCAATTTCAACCATTCATTATAGTTTTGTAATACTACAAAACTATATGGTTTTTACTCTAACCCAAACCTTATTATTTACGGTAATAATTAGTTATTCCTATTTTATCACTAACAAATATTATTTTCTCATAAAAAATAGTAATATTTTTCTCAATTATTTAGGATGGAAATGTATTTTATAGGGGAAAGGATATTGTACAAAACCCCAATCTACAAAACCACTACAAAACCCCATCATCCACCCTCTATTCCTTCTCCCTCGAATAATGGTTCAGGTTCTTTTGAAAAAAGAGGGGCGGACTTGTAATTCTGTAACCCCTGCCTTTTTTTGTTGGCCTAACAAAGATCCGGATGAGAGAGAGAAGAAAGTTGACCAATAAGTTTACTTTTCCTAATTCCCAACTTTTCCTAATCGGATCCTAACTCTTCAAAACATGTGTATATTGTAGTAAATCATTGTCATATCTATCATATCTATCATATCATCATGATATGATGACCCATCTCCTTCATTTCAACTCAAAATGAAATAAAAAAGTATAGAAACAACACATTCATTAGATTCACACATTGATATTCATTTTGTTATGTTTTGCCAAGTAGAAGACCTCTTACTAACATCGTATCACTGTCATATAATGATGTTATCTTCATACCATAGTGATAATATCATTATCATCAAACATAAGACCTCATACAAACATCATATCAGTGTCATTTCCTGATATTATCATTATCATATAATGCTAATATCATGATATGACACTAATATTGATATCATCAAATTATTTTGTCAAACATAAGAATTCATACAAACATCATATCACTATCACTAGAGCCGGGCTCGGCCTGTTGGTCGGGTATTTGATTATTATATATTTTGTATGTGTTGGTAATACTTATAATGTGTGTCAATAGCATTGGATATCCATGAGAAATTCATAGAGCATTCCTTTCTCTTGGATTTCCGTCAATCGCATTTGCAACCCGCACGTACAAAACCTCAACAAAAAAGAAACTACCATTTCCTGAAAAACATGCTTAGCTGAGAATTCTAGAGACTTTTGAAAATTGAACTTAAAACGAGAATGTTGTTTAGTACCAATTTTTATCATCTGAAAAATTATGGTGGTCTGATTACCACATTTTTAAGTTTAATAAGTATTTGTGAAATTGTACCATATTATGGTCTAACCAAAAAAAGGTTATCAAAACCCATGCTTGTGACCAGTTTTAATGGTATAAAATGGTTTAATTATGGTTTCAACACAAAATATCTTATATATGACTTTTCAATGTAAACTTCAGTACGATTTTTCAAATTGTGTACAAAATTAATATATGTAATGAAAATATATAGATAATAAATTGAATCAAACTAAATCATAAAAAAATTCTCAAAATAGGAAAACCAACTTTTTGTGCGAGGATAAATCTACCTTTAGTAAACAAATTACATAAAATTTAAAATAATTAACTATTAAATCTCACGTGTCCAATTATACATATGCATCTGTATTTTTTCTAAAAATTATCATTTTTTCTTGCAATCCGTGATCCTATCTGACCTATTCCTGAATGCTCATCCCATACAACCCTTGTTTTCTTTTTGTCCATGATCGACCTCTAGTGTTGGGGGAACAGGACCGAACGAATCAGTGGGTCGACTCAAAGCAATACACCGATTTCTTGAAATAAAATTTCGGTATCCAAATTATTTTCTTACTATTAAGTAAATAAATTTTTACCCAATCGATTTCTTGAAATTACATTTCGCTCATCTTATATAACTGACATGTGCTTAAGTTAATACTACCCGTTTCTAAACTAACGTTATAGACAAATTGTCACACCGCGACCCTCAAAACAGGACGGGTCGGTGGATCTCTAGGATCAAGCTTACACACCTGATTAGGAGTTTTTTCCAGAAATAGCACCTTTAAAAAAAAATTACAAAACTAGCACCCGCCCAAAAATATTTACAAAACTAGCACCCTTTTTTATTGACCGCACCCTCCAGGTGCGGTTTACATATAAAACGCATCCCCCAGGTGCGTTTTAAATGTAAACCGCACCTGGAGGGTGCGGTCAATACTGGTGGGCCTAAACCGCACCTGGGCCATGCGTTTTCATGTCTGGCCTACATGAAACGCATGGCCGAGGTGCGGTTTAGGCCTGACCTACCTAAACCGCACCTTAGAGATGCGGTTTCTGCCTCCAAGAACAAACCGCATCTCTAAGGTGCGGTTTGGCCATGTAGACCGCACCCCCCAGGTGCGGTTTACATGTCAATAATTTTCCGACACCCAACACAGCATGCAGAGAATTATGGACGTAGGGCTGCATGGCAGACTAAAACCGCACCCTAGAGGTGCGGTTTTCAGAATTTTTTCCCTATATAAGACTTGCCGGAAAACCTCTACTCTTCACACCTCTCATTCTCTCTTTCTTTTTTCTGTTGTATATCTATATTTATTTAGTGTGTTTGCCATTAAGATTAACTCGTAAGTTTATTTTGTGTTACTTTTTATGCCATTAACATTAACTCGTAAGTTTATTTTGTGTTACTTTTTATGCCATTAACTCGTAACTTTAATTTGTGTTACTTTTTATGCCATTAACATTAACTCGTAAGTTTATTTTGTGTTACTTTTTATTGTTATTTGTGATTTGTGATTTTTATGATATTAACTAAAACTACGGTTTGTTTGTGTGCAGATGGCATTCCGTCAGTTAACGCTTGGCTTACGGTGGAATGGTTACACGGAAGAGACCGGAAAGGGGGCCACCTACGTCGGTGGCAATTTTCAGAAAATAACGGTCGGTACCAGACCGAAGCTTGAAGACCTCCATCAAATATGCACTGACGTTACTTGCATGGATGGCACGAGGAGGGTAGATCGTATGGTGTACCGATACCCAAACAGAGCAACTGGGTCATTGTGGCATGAGGAATATACCATAACCACTCAAGATGACGTAGATTCCATGCTCGAATTCTTGAGGTCCAACAAATTGGCCAAAGCCGAGATGTTCGTTTACACCGAGCCAGCCGTTAGTGTTGGAGGTCATTCTGGACACGGTCAAACATCTGGTATCCATGGTGGAGGTGAATTATATGACGATCATCCCTACCAAAGTTACCATGATCCTCATTCCTATTTTCAGTACCAAGATGGAGGGCAAGGTGCAGGCCATCATCAATCTTTCTCGTCATATGAAGAAGAAGTTCAACCGGACATCCCCAACCAAGCCCAGTACAACTTCTTGACAGGCAGCGGTAGTTTTCACAACTACCATTATGGAGCTGATGAAGGTGCCTTTCATGAGCAGGATCAGATGGAGGCTGCCACACCAGCACCAGTCAGCGACCCCTCTGATGAAGAAGGAGAGAACAACGTCAGTGCAGACAGCTCAGACCCTCTTGAAGGTGCTGATGATTCAGCACCAGATTCAGATTCAGATAATGATCATGATGTGGCTCCTGACCGTGTACCAGTCCCCTACTACAATCACATTCCAGACGACAATTGGATGGTCGACAGCGACATGGAGCCGCCAGAGGTCCCAATATGGGGCCCACTCGCTGGGTTTACGAAGGGCCAACAATTTGGCTCGAAGAAGGATGTGCGGCACGCCCTTGAGACTGAAGCAATGACTCGGCATTTTGAATGGGACACAACTCATTCCAACACCAAAAGGCTCATAGTCAGATGCCGTAATCATCACGAGGGGTGCAATGTTAGGATTCGGGCCATCAACAGCAAGAGACACGGCCACTGGGTCATATCCCGTGCGGTCAACACACACACATGTGTGTCATCCATAACTTCCCAAGGCCATCGACAGTTGAAATCCAGGGTGGTTGCTGCGGCTATCAAGCATCTGATTGAGGCTGAACCGGATCTGAAGGTGAAAGTCATAATCGCTGACATTGCAAGTCGTTTTGGTTATATGATTAACTATAAGAAGGCGTGGCATGGAAAGCAGAAAGCTATGGCCGCCGTCTATGGTGATTGGGAAGAATCATATGCATTCCTTCCCAGACTAATACTGGCATTGGAGGCGTCTAACCCTGGGACTGTGTTCTCCCCTCGATACCAAGATGAAGAGATACAACCCCCAGAGGCAGGTAACGAACGCTATTTTCGCAGACTGTTTTGGGCATTCAAGCCTTCTATTGATGGTTTTGGCTTTTGTATCCCTGTGATTACTGTGGATGGTACATTCCTTACCGGCAAGTACAAGGGCACTCTCCTGATTGCCAGTGGGGCGGATGCAAACAGACAAGTCTTTCCTTTAGCCTTCGCCATTGTTGAGGGAGAGAATGCTGATAGCTATGGATGGTTTTTCCGACAAATCCAAATCCACGTCACCAGGAGGACGAACCTGACAATAATCTCTGATCGGCACGCCGGCATTAGAGCAGCCATCTTAGGCCTGGATCCAGCCTGGAATTGGTCCCAAAGGTGGTGCATACGACACTTCAAAAGCAACTGGAACCATCATTTCAAACGGAAGAAGCTAGCTGATAATTTGTGGTGGATTGGTAACCTCTCTATTGCTCTCAATTAACAATATCTTGTAATATCGGGAGTGGTGCACTTGTTAGACTCTTTCTAAAGAGATGCATGCCTAAGGAAATGGGGTTTTAAGCGATTATGATGGTCCTCCCATTTCCTGGGAAAATCGGGTTTTAAGCGATCTTCGGATCCCCCCTTTTTCTGTCAAACAGGCTGTGTTTCTAAGGAGATGTATACCTCTCCTAAGAGTCTAACGAGAGTCCGACCGTGCAGTTTGAAATTGTACTAAATTGAGGATCATTGACTGACATACGACTTTTCTGTGTGTTATTCAGCGGTTGCATACCAGGAGAAAAAAATTCAGGAGAAGTTGCAAAAGCTGCGCGAGTTATGCCCTGAAGGGGCACAGTGGCTGGATGGACACGACCTATCCATGTTGACATTTCATAAAGATGGAGGGAAAAGATGGGGTATTGCCACAACCAACTCAAGTGAGAGTATCAACTCAGTCTACAAGGCCGTCCGTGCACTGCCAATCTCTGCCATTGTGGAGATGACTTTTTGGAAAACGAATGCATGGTTCGTGAACCGTCTCCACTGGGCAAGGACAAACGAGGCACAGGGAAAGGTCCATGGCTATAAAGTCACTGAAATAATGGATAGTGACAATCGCAAGAGCAGTCGACATAGTGTAACCGTTATGAATCGGGCAACTGGTGAGTATAGCGTGACGACCGGACATCGGGAGGATGGTAGACGGGGGGGCCACCGTCACGAAGTTTTGGTCAATTTCAGGACCAAAGTTGGTGAGTGCTCATGCCAGAAGTATCAGGGGAGAGGATGGCCTTGTTCTCATGCAATGGCCGTAATTAAAAAGAGGAGCAAAGACCCCCGTCACTTCGTTAGTCCATTCTTCAATATCGACTCACTCAAAAGCACCTACGGACGGAGTTTCCGTGCATTGCCTGATGAAGCTTATTGGCCGCTGTACGAAGGGAAATTGATTGTCCCGCCATTCGGACAGAGGCGTGAACCCGGGCGCCCTCGGAAAAAGAGAATTCAGAATGAAATGGATCAAAGTGGAAGACCACCACGAGGCCCAAGACGGTGTTCAGTATGCAAAGTTCCAGGACATGATAAACGAAGGTGTCCAGGACCGATTGGTCCGCAAAATCCGGGTGATGATGTCCCGGAATCAGCTAATGCGACATAATTTTCGATTATCATTCGTCAAGCTATTTGTAACTCTTACGTTGCATTTAATTGTGTATTGTTGATTGAACGAATTTGGATTATATCAAGTCAAGAGGAATCATGATAATAACAATTTGATGAAACTCAACGAAATACGATTGATGGAATTAAAGGGAATAGTTCAAAGTACATAGAGATTAAAATCAACTCAAAAATACATATCAAGGAAGTCCACGAGCGGATGCGGAACCCACAGTTTTCTTGCTCCTTGTACGCTTGCCGACGGGAGTAACAATGGGCGGTGGAGGTGGCAAGTTTGGAGCGGCCGAGGTAGTGTGGCGCTCGTCGGTGCTATGTCGGCGGGGAATCGGCACTTCCGGGGTCGAGCGGGCAACATCGGCGCTCATACGGTGAGGAGTGGGAGGCCACTGCTGATGAGGAGGTCGATTCCATGGGGTGAACTCGTGTTGGCCTGTCGTGGAGGATCCATCATGCCAAGTCCCAGATGATGTTTGGCGGGGAGATAGCCGGGAATCGAAGTATGCTCCGCGGGGATCGTTGTATGAGATTGGGGTGGGAGATAATGGGGCTTGGTGGAAACTCTGAGAGGATTGATGGTAGGTCGAGCGGGGATCGTAGTATGAGCTTTGGTGGTGATCGTTGTGGCCGGCATCTTGTGAAAAAGTCGGGCGGGGAGATGGGGCGGAGGACGGGCGGGGAGCTTGGATGGAACTCGGTCCGGCACCTTGGGTTGAACTCGGTCCGGCACCTTGGGTGACAACCAATGGGGGCGGCACTCTCCACCCCCCAAATGGCGTTACCTCGGGCTCGATGGGCCTTTCCCGAACCCTCTTCGGCTTCTTTCTCTCGTATGGTGGTGGGGGTGCGGGGACATCAAGTTGTACCGGAGGTGGTGGGGGTGCGGCACGGGGCGGATATCTACGATGATCCCGGCCCTGAGCTCTGATACAGCCAAGTAGACTGTTGGCAATCCTCCTGATGAAGCCCACATCTTCATTGCCCAAGTCATTTCTTCCGGTAGTAATATCTTTAATCCGCTCGACCCCATCAGCCTAAATCACAAAAAACAAAAAATGTTACAAAGAGATTTTAGGAACCAAGTAATAAATCATAGTATACTTAGACTGGTTATACTTACTAATGCACCATCGGCCGCACCCTCCGGAGTCATGTAACGAACCGATGTTTGCCGATATCGATCCAAGTATGGGTCATGATACCCCATTCGGCCCACTTGATTTGGAGTGACAATATCCTGTAGTTGTCGGTTCTCCCAAATCGCGATGAATTCCTTCAACTTCGTCGGCCAATCGCGAGTACCTTGCCGACCATCTCGGCCATGGAAGGCCCTTTGACTTTCGGGGACCTCAAACGGAATGCACTGCTCCCGACCAAACTGACGGAGGCATCGATCCGGCAAGTGCCACTCCACGGTCCCAAAACAAATTAGAGGAACCCTCGTGCACCATTGCCCGATATGACCGGGGAATTGCTGGAGATGCCATTGAACGATGTTCTCCGGGTATGGATCGAAGACGATCTACAAGAAAGAAATGAGTAACGTAAGATTAATTAATTAGAAAAATACATGTTGTCCCATGAAAAACAAATACAAATGGATCGCTGTATAGAAGTTACCTCTCCTTCCCAAAGTCGCTCAAACCTCCTCCGATACTCCTCCAACTTGTGTTGGGCAAGGTTGTCGCATGTTGTGTGTCCAAGCCACCTTATTAATATGACAAGAATGAAACTACAATAAGATAAAACACAAGACAAAATGTGTTATGACTACATGATGGGGTATGAGAAGTTTACCTTGCTCCATAAGCTTCACCTCTTAGGGGATGATCGATTGGCCAATCCCTGTCTGGACGTTGGGCCGGTGCAAGCCATGGCATATGCTCCCAAGCCCAAAATCAGACGATGAACATTGCGCCGCCAACCTCCCTCACGGCTTTGTTCGACGCATTGCACAAGTTGTTGTAGATGATAGCTAGGCAAGCGGATGCCCAACTATACTCCCCCATCTCCTCCCACCTACTGAAGATGATCCTAAGCCATCCACAACTAAGGAGATTGCTTGATTTCTTGGAGAAGAACACTCCTCCGATCATGCCTATGAGATAGACACGAGCATATCTCTCCTTCTCATCCTCCGGACTTTCCTCGGTTAGGGGGTGACTCTCGTAATGCTCTCTAAAATACTTCGTCAACCATGTAATTGAGACTTGGTGTTTCCTCATTGGTGGCATGCGATCGGTCGCATCAACGCAACCCTTCACCGGTACTTTCACTCCCAAATGACTGTGGATGAAATGCTGCCAACCTGGCATACCGTCACAATCCTCGGGGGATGATCACTCACGCACACCGGTTTGCCGTCGATGGGCAGATGGGTTAGGATGGCGACATCCTTTAGCGTGATGGTGACCTCTCCTTCTCTAAAGTTGAAACAATGGGTCTCCTTTCTCCATCTCTCGGCTAATGCGGTGATGAGTTGGCGATCGATTTGGATGCCGTTAAAATGCCTAATCGAGTCTAACCGTGCCCTTTTGAGAAATGGCAAGATAGCTGGGTAGAATGGGAGCACATTGGTGGTACCCCTATAGCGGATTATTGTTTGTGAGTCCTAGCAAAAATGTACACGTTAATTATTATTAGTAAGGGTTTTTTTTCGTATAACTAAATTAATTAAATTAAATTATGCGACATAAAACATAATTTTATTATCATAAAAAGACATTTCATATTATCATAAAACAAACGTCCTAAATTAATTAACATAATAACATTGTCAATGAATAATAATTTAAAGAGGTACATACATATTATCGTAAAACAAACATACTAAATTAATTAACATAAATAACATTGTCAATGAATACTAATTTAAAGAGGTACATACATATTATCGTAAAACAAACATACTAAATTAATTAACATAAATAACATTGTTAATGAATAATAATTTAAGTAGAAACATACATATTCAAATGTTTGGTAAATAATTTAATCGTATTAGTTGTTTTAAATAATTTAATCGAATACAAAGCAACACTCGTTAGACTCTTAGAAGAGGTATACATCTTCTTAGAAACGCAGTCTTTTTGACAGAAAAAGGGGGGATCCGAGGATCTCTTAATACCCGATTTTCCCAGGTAATGGGAGGATATGATAATCGCTTAAAACCCCATTTCCTTAGACGTGCATCTCTTTATAAAGAGTCGAAGTAAGTGGCGCTATGTATTCGATTAAATTATTGAAAACAACCAACACGATTAAAAAATAAACATAAATTAATTTTATATTACACTAGGCACATTAACAAAATAAAAGAAGGACAAATGGTGAAGAATTGTATGTACCGGGTGATCGTTCCAAACATCCCTTGACCGATGGTTGGGTTGGTCGTACAAGTCGGTTGGATCCACCGGTCCTTGCTCGAGATAATACCGTTGGTTGTATATATCGACGTCCTCCCCAACCTACGAGAAAATAACAACAAGGTTAGTACATAGATTAATTAAAAAACTTATAACAACAACAAAAATTAAACCAAAATAATGAGTACATACCGCTTGAAATTCATCAACATAAACTCCTTCTCCTTGCCACCAATCGGCCATTATTTCGGCGTAATTCGGACAGAGCTTCGGCTCGACTCGGAGGGTTTTGAGGAAAAAACCTAAGAAATGTTTTCTGATGGCAGATCGGACTTAGCCGCAACCAACAGACCACTATTTCCTAGGTTTTTGGGAGGGGAGGGTTTAGAGAGATAAATTGTAGAGAGAGGAGGAAGAATGGGTTGTGGTGTGAAGAAATGAGAGGGGGAGGGGGGGTATTTATACCCATCAGACCGCACCCCCCAGGGGCGGTCTTGTAATTTTGCACTAACAGAAACCGCTCCCTCCCGCTGCGGTTTACGTTTCCCTAGGTTTGACCGCATCTCGGGCGTGCGGTCTGGGTGGCTTGGCGCGGATCGCTCCGCTGGCAGGCGGTCTACCGTCAGATCGCCTCACCATCTGGCAGTCTTGAAGACCGTTCCGCAGCTGGCGTGGATCGCTGCGTTGGCCTGCGTTTTGTAATGGGGACCGCACCTGCACGATGCGGTTTATAAGTAAACAGCATCCTTCACGTGCGTTTCACCTATAAAACGCATCGTGCAGGTGCGGTCCAAAAAAATAGGTGCTATTTCTGTCTTTTTTTTCATATGTGTGCTAGTTTTGTAATTTTTTTTTAGGGTGCTATTATTGGAAAAAACTCCCTGATTAGAAGGCAAATAATTTCAACAAAATTGAACCCGCAGGAATCAGATATGGTTCATCCTTTCTTGGTGGGTCGGCTTGAAGGTTGAACCTTTGCTTTAGTTTTTATATTGGAATTGGGCTTATTTTTCTAAGATGGTTGGTAAAAAAAACGCAGATTTGGAGAGGGCCCAAATTAAAGTGCAGGAAATCCCCTAATTGTCCCACCGAGAATCACTCTCGGCCCTCCAAATTTCAAACAAAGAAAATGATATGTATGAAAACGTATTATATATAGTCTAGACTAGATTATCAACATCATATCACTATATACCATATTACTTTTAGTGGGAAATATCGTAATATGACAGTGGTATGATGCCTGCAAAAATTTGCTCAAAAATATCAAAATGGATATCATCTTGTAAAGAACAAAAATCTGATTTTCTGTGCAATTTTTTTTTGCTTTTAAAAAGGGCCTTAACACACCTAAAAATCCACGTAAGCTAGATAGCAAATCCAGGCAGCTCCCTTTATTTCCCTCCTAATCCCTTTCTGATGTAGACCATTAAATCTTCCCTTCCTAAATTACAACCGTTAAATTAGAGTTTGTAATACTACAAATATTGAGAGTTTTGTATTATAACCCAAGCCATTTTATAGTAGCATAAGACATCTATCCAAAAAATATAGGCAAAATACACTTCCATAGACACAACTTTCACATTTGTGATAGATATAGCCACAACTTTCAAAATACACAAAATAGTCACTTCTGTCCATCCCTTTAACAGTGTCACTTAATAGTATGACTGGACTGACGGAAGTGCTGAGTTGGCACAACTTTCACGTGGATTAACAACAAAAAAAAAACAAAATACACTTCCATAGCCATAATTTTCACGTTTGTGACAATTATAGCACAACTTTCACGTTTGGAATAATTATAGCCACAACTTTTTATGGGTAATGTCTATTTTTTATCCTAACTTTTTTTTCAGATTCTTTAATATTATCCAAACTTATTAAAATTCTATTAGTTATCCAAATCTTTCATAATGCATCAAAATATTAGCCATTTTATGTTATCAGTTAATAATTTTGTAACTCTTTTCTTAGTTAAAATACTAAAATTTGGAATGTTGACCTTCATGAGTCTCTTCCAAGTTAGTATCATGTTGCTATGTCAATATCACTAACAAAATTGCTAAATAAAAGTTAACATTTGGCTAATTTTTAATATTTTGATAGGTTTGGATAATATAAAAGAATCTGAAAAAAGGTTTGGATAAAAAATAGACATTACCAAAGGATTATTAATGAATGTCTACTACTTAGTTGAGAAAAAAAATAATTACTTAGTTACGATCTCATAAACCTATTAGGATAGACTATAAATATATTTTTGAAAATAAATTACGAAAACATAAGACTTAAATGTACTTTAAATAAGTCTAACTTAACAATAAATTACCTGATAAACAAGATAAAATATATAATTCACCTGACAAACCGGCCGAAAACCAAGCTAGTTATATATAAGTCTCATTTATTAATATAATGTTGTCCTTACCCTGTAATTATAAAAGTACCGCTCTTCTATAATCAAATTCTATTTCACGTACTCCTCCTTCCCTGCAAAAGAATGATGAGTAGCTTTTCCTTATACAGATATTAGCTTATTACACGGCCATTTGGCCGGATGTAGTCTCAAAAATTGGTACTCTAATTCTGACTATATTACCCATTAGCATGCAGTGGCGGAGCCAGGATTAGAAACTACCCCTGTCCTTTTTTTAAAATATAAATATATAATTAATAAAAATTTAATAAATATGATTAAAAGTAATAATATTTAAATTATTCATTCATAGATAAAGAAACAATCAACTAATACAATTATATTTTGCATAAACAACCACGACGAGTTTTCGTATTCCGAAACAAATGCAAAATACATTCGTTGTGTACACTTTTAAGTAAGTCTCTTTCAGTGTATCCCATTAAATAATCATAGCTAACTGATCGTCAATCCAACTTTGTAGTTGTTCTTAATACAGCTAAAGCTAAAAATGCTCTTTCTAGTTTCATAAGCAAATGAACTTACGGATATATGACTTATAAACTTTCATCTCCACCATTGCTCGAGATAATTCATCATGTACAAGCTGTTGTCGAATAATAGTGTCATGAATGGAATCAATTGACTAATTTTTAGCAATTAATGAACAAGTAATGAGTTGTGATATAGTTGACAAAACATCCTTATGTTACTTGTAGGGGTGGTATTTTTTTTCTCTGCCAAATATTACCCCTGTCCCGGGACAAGGCCAAAATGGCCTAGCTCCGCCTATGTTAGCATGTCTGTGACGATGGACAGAGGTAGGTCAACAACACCATAATAATGTGATGGAAAGTTATTATCCCATTGATTCTGACTATATCACCCATTAGTCCTAAATCTAGCCACACTTTTGCCAAGCACCCGAATGCCTCTAGAGTGAACATGAAAAAATCAAAGTAATGCTTACCTGGCTCCAATTCCCGGTGGTGAAAATGGAAGCCACCAAGGGATTATGTAAATAAAACACAATCTGGATTGTCCTTAGACCAAAAATCACAGTGACACCAAACGTGATGAATCCCTGGCTGAGAAAACCAAATCAGCAATGTCCAAATCAAGTCGATGAAATAAATATGCCATTTTTTATGAATATTTTTGTTAATTATACAGAAAAAGAAAAGAAATACAAAGCATGCAATTTGTTGTAGAAATCTCATATACAAACAAAAGAAAAAGGCAACCAACATATGCCTAGTAACACCAACAAATAACAACTTTTGTCAATACCCCTACCACAGTGAAATCCTACCAAATCACTCTGCTACACTACCCACACAAATGGTAGTCAATTGTCATGTAATCTCTCCATTATCGCGATTTTTATCCTTCTCGACAACCAGACACGCTAATTGGTCCTTTCTTACTCCTTCGTGGCAGCTACATGACATTTTGCATCATTACACATTAATCCAAACGACCATTCCATTGCTACAATTTATGGATTGAGGTAATATCACTTCTGTCATAATACAAATTTACATGAAATTAAAGAAATGATCAGTATAATAGCCTTATAAAATTTAGAGTACCAATGACGATTCCTCTCTTCTCCTTATTGGCTTCGTCAATAAAATGAAATTGATGGTTATCTCTACCAACGTGTTCTATATGAGCATAGTATGGTCTTTTGTATAAATCCTTTCTAATTTATCCATTTTTGCATCGCAACTCCAAGAGCTAACTTGCTGGGGCTCTCCTCTAGGTAAACAACTTGTATCAACATCAGGCACGACAAAAAATTGCTTTGGTCGAGATACTATCAGGATCTTGTGCTGCCCTAAAAGTCGAAACCGTTTCTCGGACCTCCGTCAACCCCCAGTCAATTTAACATGGTTCATTGCTCTCTTACCATCTAAATTAAAGAGGAAGCTCAGGTTCGTCTCTTTTATAGCTTAACTTGGAGACAACGACCTTAGATAATACAATCTTATGGAAACAACACTAATGAAGCACTCAAATTACAATTATCTACATGTTTCCTATGAGGGTGTGTATGTGCAGATTAAGAAAAATAGAAGGATTAAGGAGGGAGCTTACTTGGTCTGCGGTTTTAATGAGCAAAAATCTCGTCAATAAATTCCAGGTGGAGATGCCCAATCGGTCGGGTCTAGACATGCGTATATTTCAACATGCTATACTGCAAACACAAAGAGTTCGGTTTGTCCTTCCCATGATAATATATGCTCACCATGTATTTATTCCTTGCAGAGAGAAGAATATCAAACCACCTTGTATCTGCTCCAATTATTGCAATCTCTTGTGCTTTTTATATTGTAGTAATTAGAACTCTACTTTTAAATTTGGAAGCAAGTAACCACTATCACGAAACATCATATTGTAAAAACTTATATGTAATCTTGAGGTTATTTCACTTAAAAGAAACCATGTTTTATATGTTGAAGATCAGCATTATAGTTTGAATAGTTCAATTCGATAACGATCTCAGCTCCTACATATAAAATCACTGTAAAACTGGTATTATTGAAGTTATTCCTGATGTTAACACTAAACAAAATAATCTTTGTCTACTGGAAATTAACTACAAAAACATTTCAAATCAGGGAAATGATGATACTAAAAAGGAGTATCATAACAAAAGCAACAAAAAGTATAGCTATGTATCTTTAATCAACTAAAAAGTCAACCTAGAAAAGCAACCAAATGAGTTATTGGTTAAGAGATCACACATTACTGTCAAAGAAACTAAATAACCCACCAATCACTGTCAGCTGCAAGCAAGAACACTCAACCTTTCCATATTTACCTCTTCAAAAATTTCTGTGGCGTAAAAATATAGGTGGAGGAGGTTAGGCGGTTGTCGAGTCTGGTGGGAAGGTTTGGAGAGACGGCAATCGTTGATTCTTTAGTGGCATGGGATACTATTTAGACCCATTTACATTAGTTGCGTCTTTTCCATCCGCGCTCAATCTTTTCATATTTACCCCTCTCTTAAAACACATGTGCTCCGTATTCACTCAAAACTTATTTGTTCAAAAATATTGTTGTTTTATAGTAGTTATAAAATTTAAGTCTATGTTAGGAATTCTGCATCGCTCTACACATTCAATATTGTAATCAATATGCAATATTTGCGCCAATGACGTTAGGGTTGCGATTTTAAAATTATTCTCTTTTATAAAAACATAAATAGAATTAATTATTAAACTCTAATTAAAATAATTAAAATATAAAAATAGAAGTATCAAATATCAAAAGAATATTTATGAGAGATTTTGTGAGTTAGCTAACCATGGTGAAAAATTCCTATGATTTTTCAGATATAAGCTTCCTTTATGTTTTCAATTAAAAAAGATTAAACAAACTTGTTTAGTGTAACTGGTTATGTTCTTGTCTTTTTTCAAAGAGACCGCAGATCAAATCCAATCACTGATGTATTTTTTTCCTATAAATAAGAAACTAATAAATGACTAAGAAGACGAATCAATCATTCCTATTTTCGGTATTGATGCAAAGATTTGTAATGGGGGAAGTACCTTTCTCATTTCAATATTATATTAAGTGTAGCGAAAGTAAGTGCGGTGGTTGAGTGTTTAGTGGGCCGAGCAGCTATTTGGGCCCGTTTACAACAAAGATCAATTATATCTTCTACCCAACAAATTAAAACTTTTCTTACTCCTGATTCTCTTATCATGTCTCAACCTAATCGCCCCACCATATTGGAAGGAATCCGAAGATAAGATTTTGTGCAAGGATTGGATTGAAATTTCGAAGGACGGTTCTATTGGCCATTATCAATCTGGGCCTGGGTTTTGGAGGCGAGTTGGAGTCATGTATAATGCTAAAGGATGGGGAATTTCACATAGTGATTGAGCCTTGACTTCTCGATGGGGGTTCATCCGCCAACAATGTGCGTCGTGGAATGCGGCGTTGAGGAGAGCAAGTGTGATACTAAAGAGTGGAGACAATCTAAGTGATGAGGTTAGTTGAGCTATAATTATTATCATGTGTTTGATTTTTCATTTAATTACGTAGATTGTACTCATAATTATTACATATGCCTTAATTGTCTAGGTTAAACGAGCGAATGAAATTTTCATAGCGGACACCTAGAAGAAATTCAAGTTAAACCATTGTTGGGACATACTCCAAAAAACTCCAAAGTTTATGGAATTATTTACAAACCCGATAGCACCCATTCCACCAATGACCGACTCTTCATCGGCAATGCCATCCGGCCAAACTGATAGTCGTGATGCTCATGGGTCTCCTGCTACAATGACCCATCCGGAAGGTCGAGATAAACAAAAGAAGAAGAAAAGAGGAACTCCATATTCTTCCACAGAAGCTTGTGACAAGAATATGATCAATTTGGCCAATTCTGATTAAAGTTGAATGAACAGTGGATGACACAACTCATTCTGACCAAAGTAAAAACACAATTGATTGTAGAACTCTATATGACAAACATGTGAAGTTTTTGTGGTCAATTTGAAGAAAATATTGTGATTTCGTCATTAATGACATCATATTTAACAATAATTTTTTTATGTCAAAATTAAAAAAAATTATCGAAACGTTCTTTTTAATTAATTATTACTACCTTTATACAAATAATCTACAAAATATCTAATTAAAATGATGAAATCTACACTAAACTAGATTATCACAGAAAGAGAAGATTTGGCATTTTCGCATTTTGCTGTTGCTTGTTGGAGCAAAAAACACTTTTGGAGTGCCAAAATGACAAACCATTTGACATTCTAGAATTTTGACAATTCCTTATTGGAGATGGTCTAATATTGCGCCGAGCCCATAATTCGTGCGCTAAGAGGAGAGAGTTACTTTTTATACCCCTCATGAAAACACGATTGACATCAAAAGGGAGTACGTGGCAAAATTAACAATGAGTGAAGCATATAATATATATTTCAGATAAAAGTTAAAATTTGATGTAATTTGTTGAATTCAAGTATAAACATTTAGATATTGACGTTAAATATTGTATTTTAATATGAATATTTTTATTTTATTTTGAATGTTATTTTTTATTAAGAAGGCATGAACCGACACAAACTAATTGTACCACTGATCATATCATTCCATTTATTAAACTGACACAATAGTATAATTAAACCGGTTTGACAACCTTGCTGTCATTACTTATTAGATGAAAGGCTGGTGTACAACTGAAGCTGAGGGTATCGTATCGTATGTTTTGTAGATATGAATTTTGTAGCTATATGCTCTTAAATATATTGGACATGATTAAATTGTTAGCAACCCATAGTTAACTGATAGTGGGTTACTTTTGCCGGAAAAAATCCCAATATACACTAGTAATTAGAAACAAATTCGCAAAATACATAAGTTATAAAAAAAATTCTCAATCTACACATGTTTCACATTCACCGCCTTTGTGTAAGACAGTGAATGCAATCACCGCATTAAACAAACACGGTGAATAAATTACAGCGGTGATTTATTCACCGTGTTTGACTTAAACGATGAAGCAATCATCGTTTTCGTGCAAAGTGGGGAATACCTTCACCACTCTAGGTTACGGCGGTGATAGTTTTCCACGTTTCCCACCCCTGGTAGGTGAAAATTAGGTCACAACCACCTAATGTTCACCGCCTTAGGGCAACGCGGTGATCACCTTCACCGTTGTGGACAAAGGCGGTGAATGCTCCATGGTTTTCATATAAATATCCCTCCCACGGGTAGTTTGAAAAACACTCTCCCCTTCCCACTTCAAATTTAAGCAAAAAAAGAAAAACCCCAGCAACATACACAGAAGCAATTTTTCGGTATGATTTAATTTTGTATTTTTTATATAATGATGTTTTTAGTAGTTATATGTATGTAAAGAATTACTTAACATAGAAAATATGTAATGTTAGTTGAAAATTTATGTTGTTGTTAGTTAGTTGAATTTATGTTATGTTAGTTATGAGATGGAGTAATATTAGTCGTACAATATGGTTTTGGTTAATTTTATTGAAATTAAGCTAATAGTTACTTATTGTAAATTGTAGATATGGGTAAATTCAAGAAGTTTCAGCTTATTATTCGGTGGAATGGAAGGGTGACAAACTCTGACATTGGGATTGATTACGAGGACGGTGAATCGACTATGTTGAAAATTGAGTCGCGATTCACGTGACAAGAACTCCGTGACATTTGTGCAGACAAGGTTTGTACGAGTGGACATACGAGAGTTGGTAAAATTACTTACCGGTATCCAGACATGAGTGCTGGCGGGGTTGTGTACCACGAAGTTGTCATAAACGATGATGACGCGGTTACGATGATGTTACAATTCCTAGGCGATAACGGGATGCAGCTTGCAGAGGTCTATGTTGAGACCGAGGCGCTCGGTGAAACTCATTCTAACTAGTATTCTTATGATGATGGTTTTGAAGGAGGGTACGGATGGGGCGGTAGTTCAAGCAACTACGGAGGAGGTAGTGGTGCAGGATGGGTGCCATCGGAAGAATACCCGCAACGGGATGAACCTGCCCCTTTTGTTGAGGTCGTGAGGTTCAATGGCCTGCTTAGGGGCCAGAGTGAGCTGAAATCGAGAATACCATTCGATCTGGGCGTACTTCACATGAGCGAGAAGACGATATTGGTGATGGTGGTCATGTTGATCCTTCTGGCCCGAGCTATCCATTCGACTCGAGCAAGTATGATACTGAGGAAGATTTGAGATTAGTGAGCGAGGAGGAAGATACCGACGATACCGACGACGAGGTGGAATTTCGTGAGCCACCGACGCCATACTACACACAGGTTCCAACTCAATTTTTACATAGCTAGTCAGAATGATGCCTCCGACGTTGTCCCGATGCCAGTGTATAATCCGACGACCAATTTGGAGGTGGGTATGGCGTTCACATCGAAAGACGTTGTGCATGATGCTTTTACCGAAGATGCCATGCGGCGCAGTTTTGAGTGGAAGGTAAAATATTCTGACAGTAAACAACTACATGTCATATGCGAGAATGCTGCAGAGGGCTGTATGTGGCAACAGCGGGCTGCAAATATGAAGAGAAAGGGTGCCTAGGTGATTCGAAAAGTTGACAACAACCACAACTGCTCCTCGTCCATACTTTCCCAGGATCACCGGCAACTTAAAGCAAAGGAGCATTGACAACCATATGCCTTGAATCCACCTGTTTGACTTGTCGGGGAACAGAAATCCACCGACCAAACCAATGAGTTAGATGCGTGTGATCTTCTGGAGTGTCTAGGCAGATTTGAACCTCATTTTGGATGTGAGTAACGAGCCACGGAATCGACACTTGTCCCGCATTCAGTGGTGGATGCCCCTGTCCTTGAATTGGTGTGGTGGTCGGCATGTCAAAGCCCAAACGATCACGAATGGGCGGGCCCCAACTTGCTTCGGGTTTCCCTGTGATACCAGTGATGGCATCTCCAGTTATCAGCAACCCGGTGAGGATTGCGACGTTATTGAGGGTGATTGTCATTTCCCCGTCCGGAAGGTGGAACGTATGGGTTTCGGGGCGCCATCGCTCTGCCATTGCCATAAGCAAATCATTGTCGATTTCAATCCGCATGAAATGCCTCAGCATAACCAACCCAGTCCTCTCTATATACGGCGACAGTCGATCATGCCAAGCGGGCAAGTTAGTGGTCCCTTTATTAATGACGAGAATAAGTGATTCCTACAAAAAAAATTAGAAAAACATCCATTTGTTAGTTAAAAGAAAGCCAAATAAAACCTTATAAAATAATGAAATAAAGTAAATTGTTGATAAGGTACGTAGTGTTTAGCGGCCCCCAACATGCTTCGGGTTTCCTTGTGACAGCAGTGATGGCATCTCCAGTTATCGGCAACCCGGTGAGGATTGCGGCGTCATTGAGGGTGATCGTCATTCCCCCCTCCGTAAGGTGGAATGTATAGGTTTCGGTGTGCCATCGCTCTGTCATTGTCGTAAGCAGATCGTTGTCGATTTCAATCCGCATGAAATGCCTCAGCATACCCAACCCAGTCCTCTCTATATACGGCGACAGTCGATCATGCCAAGCGGGCAAGTTAGTGGTCCCTTTATGAATGAGGGAATAAGTGATTCCTACAAAAAAAAAAAACATCGATTTGTTAGTTAAAAGAAAGCAAAATAAAACCTTATAAAATAATGAAATAAAGTAAATTGTTGATAAGGTACGTAGTGTTTACCGGATTGTTGTCCCAAATTGCACGAGAGCGATGTGCTTCTTGATAGGATAAATACTTCGTATCTCTTGGCCCATAATGGATATACCATCAAGGATCGTATATCTCGGCACCCATCTATAAAAAAAAAGTAAGAAACCGCCCCTCCGGATCGGGGAACCCGTCGCGTCATGCTCGGAGTCGCCATCGACCGCGCTTTGGGGTGGGTCGAACACCCTTTCCGGTTTTATTATTTAGGTTAAAACCAGAAATCTGGTCTGCGAAAGTTTTAGATTTTCTAGGTTCGGGAGTACAGTTACGTGTGGGGAAGTGTATTCACACCCCACAACGCCCCAAATGGGTACTACTTAAATCGATAAGTTTTTAAGGGTTGGGTGTATTATTATTTGTAGCTTATTGCGTATTATTGTATTCGATTAATTTAAGTATTTTTGTTATTACAATGTGAGCATACATCTATTGATGTAAAATCTCAAAAGGGAAGAAAGAGGTTTTTAGATTGGTTGGACTCGAACCTATTGGTTGCCTACGTACCCGATTTAATCGGGATCAAAGTCCACGTAGTTCGATTATTTTGAACGACTTAACAAAAGAGACCTTAACACGTTTTATTGACACATGATTAAGATAATGATTTGAGTTGTTATGAAATGCATTTTGGTAATTGAGTGGTTAACAATTTTGACATAATTTCGTCATAAATTAATATATTAAGGTATTTTTGCTATAATTTCGTATTAATAAACTCTGATGCCGCAACAAAAATAAGGAGTGAATGTTTAGAAGTGATGAGATTAATTCTGAGGTAAACCAAATTGAGAAATTTAACATGCGTTTAGTAGCTAAGAGCTTTGTGTGTTAAGCTTAGTTTATAACATAATTAACTGGAAGGATTCTCTTCACAAGTAATGGACAAAAAAATGGTTAATTGTTTTGGCCGAGAATGAGTTAACATCTCCCCATTAGCACCCAGGCTAGTTATTCTGCTAACTTGAAAATTCGTTAGTATATACTAACTAATATCCAAAATGTATGAACTAATATCCAAGTCTGCTAAGTATCTAGATAGCACAGACTAGTATTCTAAACATCACAAACTAGTATCCAGATAGCAGATACCAACTAATATCCACAATCAACCAACTAGTATTCAATATGGATACTATTATGTGTTATCTGGATATACTTATGGGTTATCTGGATACTAATTATGTGTTGTATTGATATTATTCTGTGTTGTCTAAATATTAGTTTGTGAATTTGGGATAATAGTTGATTCATGGTGGATATCAGTTAGCAAACTTTGAATACTAGTCTGTGCTCTCTAGATACTTTAGTACTTGGATACTAGTTCATGTATTTTGGATATCAGTAATATCTGCTAACGAATTTTCTAGTTAGCGGATTAACTTTTCCAATTAGCACCTATTGGCCGCAAAATCTCTTCTTCTTTCTTTCATAAACAAAAAACTAAACAGCGAGAAAGAGAGAAAGCAAACAACCCAAAAACCTCTTACCTTTTCCTCCTCCGTTCGTCGGAAAACGAACCAGAAGGAAGAAGAAGAGCCTCGATCTGATCGACTTTTTTCATAGTTCAAAGAAGATTAGAGTTTCGACAGCCGGCCACAAGAAACGACGAGGACCACCCAAGATTGACCAGAAAATGTCAATCTAGGTAAGATTACGGCCTGCATGTATGTTTTCTGTTTGATTTGGGGTTTCAATTTGGGGATTTGCATCTTAATGGTCTGGGTTTTTGGTTTTGGAACGGAGGAATACGGCGAGCGGTGAACGGGGTACTGCTTCGCCGACGATGACAGTGGCGTCGGTGTCGAAGCATCAACCGCGGGCGACTGCAACTACCCGCCGGCGACGAGAGGGCATCGGGAAAGAAGGTAATCATTTTTTAAATTTTCCTATTTCTACCGATTCGCTTGTTTAGATCTTTATTCTGACTAAATAGCTTCTAAACAAGCAAGATTTTTGGTAATATCCTTCTTCTTAAACTGGTTAGGAGGTTTTGAGAGTGGATTTCATGACTGTGAACGGAAAGTGGTCATTGTTTTGAGAAAATGACTGTGTTTGTGAGTTAATATGGGTTATAGGCTCGTTTTTATGGATTGTGACAATGTGGAATTCCCATGGATTGCTAAGGTATCGATTTAGCTCTTTTCCTGGGGTAAAGCTTGACAAATCAAAATTAGTGCTCAAATCCATTTGGTGGTTTGGTTCTAAGAGTTCGGTTTTGTGATGATTGAGTCTGATGATTTTACGATGTGGATTGGAATCTGGAAACCTTATGATATCTGTTGTGGCTTTACACTCTGTAAACTTTGTGGGTTATGAAAATGGTGGTTGAAAGGTGTGCCCGTGGTTTATCATGGTTTTGGGTTAGGAATGGGTTTAGATTAGAGGGGTTCATGGTGACTGTTTTGGGTGGAAATATGGTTGTGGTAATAAACTGGAGCTTATTGTGATTGTTTTGGATTCTGGAAATTTATATTGTTTTGTATAGGGTAAATGCCACATTTCGTCACTGAGATTACTAAATCGTGTCATGTTTAGTCACTAGAAAAATTTAATATCAATTTTGATCACTCGAATTACTGAAACAGGTCACATTTGATCACTCTCTTGTAGCCTCTGTCCAACTCCGGTCACTCGAATTATTGAAACATTTCACATTTAGTCACTCGAATTACTAAAACATGTCACATTTAGTCACTCTCCCAAAAGTTTCCGTCTAACTACATTAATGGAGTTGGACGGAAACTAACGGGAGAGTGACTAAATGTGACCAGTTTCGGTAATTCGAGTGACCAAAATTGATATTAAATTTTTCTAGTGACTAAACATGACACAATTTAGTAATCTCAGTGACCAAATGTGGCATTTACCCGTTTTGTATATGGTTGAAGGCTGAAAATTGTGGATTCTTTATGGGTTTGAAACTGGAAAAATATGGTTAATGGTGATTTGGATATTGTAAAGTCTGGTTTATGTGTGATTTGATGGAGATTGTTTGAGGCGAGATAATGGTTGTGGTAATGATGTTCGTGTATGGTTTTCTTGTTTGGTTGAAAAGAAGGGGAAGTTTAGATGTTATTCAACGAAAGAAAAGAAGTTTAGATGTTAGGGGTAAATTTAGACTGATCCTGAGTTTAGTACTACTACTAATTTGTTGAAAAAAGGTAGAAGTAGATGATTAAGATGATGATGATTAGATATGACAATAGTTAGGTTTGTGTGACTACCAACCTTGGTTGTTCGAGGGTTGGAGATGATTCTGCCCCTTTCCAGATTTCTTGCTGCTGCCTTTTGCTTTCTCTTTTTTTCTTGTGTATGCTTTTTCATGTGTTTTTTACGTGGCTAAAAGAAGGAAGAAGAAAGGAGCGAAAGTGGGATTTTCTTTTGCAGAGTTTTGGTTGTTTGTTTTTCTGTTGGGATGGTTGATGTAGTGGTTGTTGTGAGTGGCTAAGGAAAGAAGTGTGAGGGTTTTTCTTGTGTCTGCATCTCGATTTTCTGTCTATAAGAAGAAATGGTGAAGGAAGAAGAAGATGCTCTTTGCTCTTTCTCTCTCTTCTGTTTTGTGAATAAGGGAAAAAGGAAGAAGAAGAAGTGGACATGCCTCCTTGTTCGTGGGCGAGAAGAGGGAGATGATTACTCTGTTTTCCCTCTCTTTACTCTCTGTTTTTTGGCAGGGAGAAAGAAGTTCTTTTCTGTTCAGAGGAGGAAAGGAGATATGTAGAAGTTTTTTGTTGCACATGGGGAGGAAGAAGGATAAAGAAGAAGAAGAAAGTTCAGCCCCTGCTTTTGTTGAGAAGGAGCAGATCGAGGTAGGGGAAAGGAAGAAGAAGAAGAAGACCTCCCCCCTCATGTAGGCGCAAAGGAGCTCTTTTTATAGCAAATTGCTGCTTGGGGTGCAAGAAGGCTACAGTACCAGTTGTGGTTTTGGGTTCAACCAGTCTGGTTGGGTCAGAGCTCACTAGGTTGACTTTGGTTGACCGGTTTTGACTCATGTTGACTGACTTGACCAAGTTGACTTATTTATTTCTAAATTTTGTTGTGCAATAGTTATTTAGATTATTATGTCATAGTTTTGTAATTATAATTTATAGTTCTAATCAAATTCAATTGTAGTTGTTCTAATATAATTTTTTTTAATTCATTTTTTCTCTTATTGTCTTGAAATCATAGCTCAATCTAATCAAAAGCCAAACCGTCTATGTACATAATTTAATCGTCAACCTAAAGGCAACCAAACCAAGCAAACTGCTTAAAATTAGGTTGTCTCAATCGACTTGATTCATCCCAAACATTACAAATACGCTTTTAACATTACAAATATGCTTTTAGTTAGAAGATTTTATTTAGAAGATTGTTTAAGAGTTGCTATTGCCAACTTTACGCAATCAAGTTTATTTAATTAAATTGTATTTTAACCCGGACGAAAAGTGGTGTCTACAGTTTTGATTGGAAAAAATCAGTAAATCAAATTGTTTCGATTAAAAAAAAATCGCAAAAGAAAAACCAAGAACCTACCCGAAGAGCCTCTTCGTCCATTTTTTGGCGAAAGCCAAACAGAGGTTCGACGAGTTTTTAAGGGACGGGATTTAGGGTATAACTCTAGTAATTCTTTCTGATCTGGAAGATCGGACATAGCCGCAACCACAGAGCATACTTAGAACGAGACTAGAGTGGATGAATGGAGGGAGAAAAAAGTGTAATGTGGTGGTGTGATTTGGAAGAGAGGGGGAAGAGTTTTATTTATAGGGGAAGGGAACTGGCGAAAATCACTCCAGAGCCATCACCGCCTTTGACAAAGGCAGTGAATAACTCGCCTTTTTCGAATGCGGTGAAAGACGAAGATCGTTGACGTGGGAGGCTGTGAGCGTCGGATCTGGGAGGAAAACCAAAATCCGCGCTATTGAAGGATGCAAAAACAGAAAAATACGATGCGGAAACAGATTGAAACACGGACACCGGAGTTTACGTGGTATCCCTGGATGTGATCCAGGACTAATCCACGGAAGAGCTTGAACGCTCTTCAGCTACTGATTTTACTGTGTTGAGATTATGATCGTTCACGTTACAGGCGGCCAAACTTCTCCCCCAACCCTTTATACAACAGACGTACCTAGGGTTGTGCATGAACTAGCATGGGTCTACGTTGGGCTGTAAAATAACATGGGCCCCATTCATCTATAACACAATTAAACCGTAGCCCATTTAAAACTTAATACGCTAACATCCTCCCCCAAATTGATGCCGATCTTTCAGCATCAATTTGCTCCCCAAATACCAGTGACGACTAGTAGAAAAGGACTTTGTGAACAGATCGGCAACTTGTTCTTCTGTCGGGATATGATGCAAGCTGACAGTTCCATCACGAACAAGATCTCGAACGTAGTGCACATGAATCTCTATGTGCTTAGTCCGATCATGAAGAACTGGATTCTCTGCCATGCGAATAGCACTGGTGTTGTCTACATGCAATGCCATAGGCGCAGGGCACGTGATCCCGAAATCAGAAAGGAGACGTCTCAACCACACCATTTCAGATCCAACTTCGGACATAGCACGATATTCAGCTTCTGTTGAGGATTTGGAGACCTTATCCTGCTTCTTGCACCGCCATGATATGTAAGCTCCACCAAGTTGAACACACCACCCGGAGCTGGAACGACGAGTATCGACGCAGCCAGCGTAGTCAGAATCAGAGTAGGCAGTAATTGTAGGCGAACCTGTAGAGGGAAATAGAATACCTACATCCTGCGTTCCATGAAGATACCTCAAGATCCGATGAACTGCAGCAAGATGATCAACACACGGAGCAGTCATGAATTGACTAACTACTTGTACAGCATAGGAGATGTCTGGACGAGTAGCAGATAGATAGATCAAACTTCCCACGATACTACGATATTGTGATCCATCCTTCAGAGGTTCACCATAGTTTTTGTACAGTCTCAAATTCACTTCCATGGGCGTCTTCACTGGTTTGCTGTTATCAAAGTTGTGATCACTGAGCAGATCGGAAATATATTTACGCTGACTTAGAAGAATACCTTTATCATTACGACTGACTTCCAGCCCCAGGAAGTAGGATAGATTGCCCAAATCCTTAATACTAAAAGCCTCTTTTAACCCAGCTTTAAGAAGAGAAATTCCTTCCGGATCAGTACCTGTAATTACCATGTCGTCAACATAAAGGAGAAGAATAACGATGCCTGCCGAAGTGACCTTAGTAAAAAGTGAGGGATCATTGAGACTTTGCTGAAAACCCAGTTGAACAATCGTAGCCTGAAATTTCTCAAACCAGGCCCGAGGTGCCTGTTTGAGTCCGTAGAGTGATCGATGTAATAGACAGACTTGATCCTCACGGCCAACAGTGTAACCAGGAGGCCTTTCCATATAGATCACTTCCTCCAAATCACCATGGAGGAAGGCATTCTTCACATACAATTGATAAAGAGGCCAGTTGAACAGAGCAGCCACAGCGAGCAGAGTTCGGACAGTAGACATTTTTGCAACAGGCGCAAATGTCTCATTATAATCCACTCCATGTTCTTGAGTATAGCCGAGGGCAACCAGGCGAGCTTTGTTGCATTCAATGGAACTGTCAGGAAGGACCTTGATGGCATATACCCAGCGACACCCGATGGTAGGAGGACACGGAACCGGTCGATCAACAACTTTCCAGGTTCGGTTGGCTTCCAATGCCCCGAACTCCTCTTGCATGGCGCGATCCCATATTGGATTCCCATGAGCCTGTTTAAAAGTGGTTGGGACAATGAGGGTGTCCACTCCATAAGCAAAATAGTCATCGAACCTAGGAGGTGGAACTCCCTTGTTGACCCGTAGTGACCGCGAGGTTGTTGTTGTTCTTATGGTGATGGCGGATCCAAAATGGGCATTGGTGAGCTGCTGGTAGTAGAACTTGAGGAAGAAGAGGAGCTGGATGTACCTGGCATGGTGGAGGGCAGATCGGGAGAGGAGGGAGCATCACTAGGGTCATTGGACAAATGAGGCATATCATCCAAGTCTTCATCAAAAATTGGCAGCGGCTGTGTGCCACCAGGGAACTCGAGTTCAGAGATAGATTTGGAAGGATAGAACCTATGATTTTCAAAGAACACAACCGAAATTGCTATTCTCATACGCTGCCCTATAGGATCATAGCAGAGGTACCCTTTGTGCACACTACTATATCCAAGAAAAACACAACGGACAGTTTTGGAAGTTAATTTCGTTCTCTCTCGTCTAGGTAGAAGAACAAAGTAGAGACAACCAAAAACTCTTAACCGAGAATAATCTGGATGATGACCGTATAGGGAAAAGTAAGGACTCTTTTGGTTTAAAACCGGAGTGACTTGATAGTTGATTAGTCGCACTGCAGTTACTACGGCTTCAGGCCAAAAACGACCGGGAACAGAAGAATCAAGGAGTAAGGCTCTAGTAAGCTCCATAACATGTCTATTTTTCCGTTCTACTAGACCATTTTGTTGAGAAACTCCTGGGCAAGACATTTGGCTAAGAATACCACGAGAACGATAGACATCATGCAGAGGAATTGAGCTAAACTCTCCTCCTAGATCTGAACGGATAATTTTGACTGTTTTTCCGAATTGGGTTTGGATCATGTCAAGAAATTCAATGGCAACAGAACGAAGTTCGGATTTGAGTATGAGAAAATATATCCAGGTATATCGGGTCGCATGGTCTATAAACAGAGCAAAATATTTGAATCCCAGACGAGAGACAGTAGGGGAAGGACCCCAAAGATCAGTATGAACAAGATGGAAAGGCTCATTTATAACAGTAGTGCTAGAAGGAAAGGATACGGTCGAGGATTTAGCTTCAACACAACTGGGGCAAGAATGTTTTGCTGGAATTTCTGCAATATTTTTCCCTACCAAAGACTGTTTAAACATGACCGAGAGACGACCTGAGTGTGGGTGCCCCAGACGGGCATGCCAAAGTTCCCACACCTTATTTGATAAACTCGAAAACACAGGACCAACCACAGAAGGATGTTCAGAGACATGAGAGGGACTACTGAAAGACCTAGACATAACATGACTACTAGAAGAAGATGCTGAACTCGAAATATCCTGGAGCTCCTCCAAGTGGAAAATCCTCCCCCGTTTACTCCCCCTTCCGATCTGCCTCCCCGTCTTCAATTCCTGTATAACACAACCAGTAGGACCAAATAAAATAGAGCATCCCTGTTCAGTAAGTTGCCCGACTGAAACCAAGTTCGGAACTAAAGCAGGAACATGAAGTGTGCGATCCAAAGAAATATTAGGCGTGTCAACTTTACCTACCCCTGATACTGCCATTCTATCACCATTGGCAACTGTCAATCCCTCATGACTAATGGATTTAATATTTTGTAGAACCTTTTTATCATTAGTCATGTGGTTATAGCAACCTGAATCAAGCAACCAAGGTTTGTTTTGCACTTTACCTTGAAGAGTTGACAAGGCCGATCCTATTGCAGTGGGAAGGGAATGATGCAAAGCTGCCACCGCTTGGGCAAGTTGCTCCATTTGAGCTGCCATAACACCTCCTGCCACGGTTCCACTTGATTCCCCAGCATCAACATTATAAGCAGGGCGATTGAATCTCCCTTGTGGCCCTCGGCCACCACCTGCCGATCCGGAATTGCCTCCAAACGAACCTGAACTGCCACCGAACCTTTCCGCATTGCGTTCACGTGTGCGACATTCCAAGACAATATGACCCATTCTCTTACAATAAACACAATAATTCCTTCGGCGACAATGCTTCACTAAATGCCCTTTTTCATGGCAATGATGGCACTCTAATTCAGCATTGGGTATTCTACTATGGAATTGAGGACGTGAAACAGCAAGAACTTGTGTTCCATGTCCCATACCTGGCCTTGTCGAGCGAGCAGCAGCTGTGGTGAATGTCTCGCCTTCTCCTGGACGAACATCAAATTGAGCTTGAGTTCTCAAGCGGGTCTCCTCGCGTACCAGGCTGCTGATCACCCCGTCGAAGGTAAGTCTCTCCCTGTTCAGAATATTAGCCCGAACATTCTCATATTCGGGTCGCAGCCTCATTAAAAATTGCATAACCCTGGATTGTTGACGTTCAGCAACCATGTCATCAGACATAGCTTGCGGTCTCAGAGTCAAGGACAACATATCTTGCTCTGTCCACAACTCTTGTGCGGCATTGAAGTACTCAGTCACTGTTCGATCGCCTTGAGTTAAGCGGGCAAGAGCTGTCTCCACCTCAAACTGTCGAGCAGCGCTGGTCGTGGAGTAGAGGCCTGATAGATGGCGCCACATTCTGTTGGCGGTTGGGAATAAACGAAGACTGAGGCAGGTCGATGGATCGACCGAACCAAGCGGCCAGAAACGAATACGTGCGTCACTTGGAGTCCATGTCGCTATCTCCTGAGAAGTGGCCGCAGCGGCAATTGGTTGTGGAATTGAGCCATCCAATATACCAAGTAATCCTTTCCCTTCAACAAAAACCCGAAACTGAAATTCCCACAGTGCATAGTTTGACGATGTGAGGCGCACCGACGGCCTCTCCGAATCAGTCGCGGTCAGCTCTGATACCATATTGAAGGATGCAAAAACAGAAAAATATGATGCGGAAACATATTAAAACACGGACACCGGAGTTCACGTGGTATCCCTGGATGTGATCCAGGACTAATCCACGGAAGAGTTTGAACGCTCTTCAGCTACTGATTTTACTGTGTTGAGATTATGATCGTTCACGTTACAGGCGGCCAAACTTCTCCCCCAACCCTTTATACAACAGACGTACCTAGGGTTGTGCATGAACTAGCATGGGTCTACGTTGGGCTGTAAAATAACATGGGCCCCATTCATCTATAACACAATTAAACCGTAGCCCATTTAACACTTAATACGCTAACACGCGCCTCACTGCATCCAACGGCAGCGGTGAAGCATCCGCGCGACGCGGATCGCTGACGTGGACTAACGCGGGCTATTCACCGTATTTGTCTAACGCGGTGAATTTCCTGCGTTTGTCCACGTCAGCGATCGCGTCGGTTTCACCGTAACCGTCCGATGCGGTATTGGTTTCCTGCACTTTCATCGTTTTACTTTGGTGCGGTGAAGTCTTCACCGTTTTTCACAGCTGCGATGAATCCTTCACTGATTTATCAAAACACGGTGATTTATTCACCGTGTTTGTTTAATACGGTGATTGCATTCACTGCCTTATACAAAGACGGTGAATGTGAAACATGTATAGATTGGAAATTTTTTATAACTTATCTATTTTGACAATTTCTTTTAATTGCTGGTGTATTTTGTGATTTTTTCCTACTTTTGCCACCGTGTCTGCTACTCCGGCTGCGTACAAACTACAAATGCAAGTATGCAACCCGCTAGATTCTGCAACTGCCCATAAAATTTGTCAACTTAGGGTTTAGGGTTGCCCAAAAATTGGAACTCTGTGATCATGGAGGGATGGGATCCGAATACGAAATCGACTCTAACACAGATCCCGTTGCTAGCAACGAAAGCGGGACCAAGAGATGGAGCGGCGTGGACGCAGAGGCTAAAGGAGGAATACAAGGCTCTGATCACCTATACCCAGATGAACAAGTCCAAAGACAACGATTGGTTCCGCATCTCCGCCGCCAATCCCGAGGGCACGCGGTGGACTGGCAAGTGCTGGTATGTTCACAACCTTCTCAAGTACGAATTCGATCTTCAGTTCGATATCCCGGTTACGTATCCCTCCACTGCCCCCGAGCTCGAGCTTCCGCAGCTTGATGGCAAGACCCAGAAGGTAAAAACTCAAATCTTAGTTTGGGTGTCGATTGTTTTCCACCCTTTGTGGTGCGTAATCGGCCTCTGAATTGTGGGTGGAATGGTGTTCTGTAGATGTATCGAGGAGGGAAGATTTGTCTCACCATTCATTTCAAGCCACTATGGGCAAAGAATAGGTATGCTGCTGTGAATTTTGGTTTCATAATGTTGAATGGACCCAATTGTTCTCGTTCTTCTTGAGTTTGATCAATTCCATTTTTTTCGGTAATTCGATTCCAATTTTCAGAATTGGGTTGCTAATTTTTTTTACAAGGCAGAATTGAGTTGCTCTTATAAGAAATGGAAATGCAATCAGATTGTAGAATAGTGGAAAGACAAAAGTAAAGGCTAGGAGCTATTAGTATTGAATTTCAGGTCGTAGTGCTAGTTTTTTTCAGACTTTGTAAGAAATGGAAATGCAATCGGAATGTAGAATCGTGGAAACACAGAAATAAGTGTAGGAGCTATTAGTATTGAATTGCAGGTCACTATGCTAGTTCTTCCAGGTTGAATCAATAGAATAGGCTGGCCTGAAGTGGCTTCCACTATCAATTTGGACTCTGATTTACTTGGGAGTTGATTGTAGTGTATCTGATTGTTTGCCTTGCAGATTCTGCTTCATTATATATGTTATGGAGTTGTTTATTGTAAGGAACTTCCTTTCAGGTGACAGGGCATTTATTTGAATGATACGACTTCAAAAAATTTATAGATCAGAATGAAATATATCTGGTTGTGATTCAGATTTGAAATGCCTCCTTACCAGAGCAAAGAAAGATCAATACTCTGAATATAGAGAGATCAAGGCTGTGAATATAGAAGCAATCTCACTCCATATAAAAAGCTTAGTCTATAGTTTGAGTTCACTAGTTCTCATAGGGTCGAATGCCTTGTAGTCAGTTCTATTTAGCTATCTGCAGAGTTTGACATTATCCTGATATTTGTAGTCTCTTATGTAAGACAGGAAGCCTGAGACCCAGATTTTAGAGCTTGATTCACTGCATAAACAACTAATTAAATCTTTGTGCTTTTTGTCAACTTTTTTCAGTCCCCGGTTTGGGATCGCACATGCACTGTGCTTGGGACTTGCTCCATGGCTGGCAGCTGAAGTTCCCATTCTGGTGGATTCTGGGATGATCAAGCACAAAGATGACGCAACGTCATCAAGTGAGTCTTAATTTAGCACAGTTGGCAATGCTGCTGTAAAAGGAATGTCATCAGACATCGTCCGTCTTAACTACAGAAATAAAGATTGAGAGTATGTTCTCAATTTGTTCCAAACATCAAGTGTACAATTCTGTGGAGCTCACAAATGTATACAGTTTGAACGTGGAAATGCAGATAACATCATAGGAACTTGTTTGGCTCTGATGGTTGCTTGAATTTCCAGATTACACTCCTTTTTCTTTTAAAATTTGCTTGGCTCTTATAGCTCCTAACCGTTGCACCGTACTCTTTCATCGTGATTTATAACCGATTTCAAGGGGCACCAAAATTTCGGGCTAAGTAAGACTTTTGGCTCTGCATCAGTGTTGATATCATTACTTAACTCTGCCCTCTTCCATTTTGTTTTCTGTTTATGACAACTATATACTGATTGTTGCTCATTGTTGGGGGTATGACTAAAAGAGAAACCCAAACCCAGGCCCAATAAAGGATTGGGGGCCCGGATGGTGTCCAGGGCAGGATAGAACCGGGTAGGGAAGTCCATCAGGCCAAGTCCAAGCGGGAGTGAGGAGAGGCTCTGATACATTCCAAGGAGCTACAGGTTGGCAGTGGTCCCGGGAAGGAGAGTTGGTCGGGGCGCCTAGCCTAAACAAAGTACAAGGCATTTAATGACGTGCTGACGTGGAGCTGAGAGAGGAGCATGATCCTAGGGTGTGTAAGTATAAATAGTGTCGGTAGGTAACATTTAAGGGGGACGGATTCTCCCTCAAGAAACTGGGGCATATCACTTCTCTCTCTAAAAGTGTTTACTAACTTGAGCGTCGGAGGATTAACGGGCCAGGTGCCCACCTCTGTGTGCACTGTGTGTAGGTGAGGCGCTCAAGAGCAAGGCAAAGGTGACGTGGGACGGGCGTTGGAGTGTTTAGTCTCAAACAATTGGCGAGCCAGGAAGGGAAGAAGCCGGTATGGAAATGGAGGCGCCTAAAATAGAGGAGGAGGACGTTAGCGTTCAGGAAGACAGACGCTGCGCAAAGGGTAAAGAGGTGGAGGCTTTGCGAAGACCTGTACCGGCATCCGGACCGATGTATCAGAGTGTCGCTCCGCACTGGGCGCCAGCGAAGCGAATGGAGCCCGGGCGCCCGTCATCTCGGGGAATCGGCCCTTTTATGGAGTTCAATGATACGCTCAAGAATGTGGTCCAGCATGCGAGGGAGAAAGATTATCATGTGCGATGGCCCGACCCGATGAGGGGCCAACCTAATGAGCGAAACCTGGACCGGTATTGCAACTTTCATCGAGAAATGTGGCACCATACCGCCGACTGCTATCAGCTGAAAATGGAGTTGCAAGGATTGGCGGAGCGAGGGATGCTCAACGACTTCGTCAAGAAGCCAGAAGAAAGGACGCATAGAACTTACGCAGCAAGGGCGGAGGAGAAAGTGGTTGAACTTCCTCCACCGCCATTTGACCTGGATCAAAGTGAGGTTCCTGAGCGAATTCGGCTCACCGTGGACTCCATTACGGGGACAATTGATTTACGAGAGAAGTTGGAGGCAAGCAGGCGCCTGCGCACTGCCTCTGTGGATGCAAGGGAGGCAACCCACATCATGTTCAATCAGACACCAAACGAAGCGTACGGGCTCCCTTCTCTTGAGGCATTGGAAATAAAAGGCGTAGTTGCAGGATGCAAAGTCAAGAAGATGTTGGTAGATACTGGGTGCTCCATCGAAGTATTGTTCAAGGACACGGTAGCGCGCGTGCAGTTGTCGCCAGATTTGATTCGACCGTCAGAATCGCTCCTAATCGGATTTTCAGTGGCGCCCACACGAGTGATCGGACGCATACGCCTACCTGTGACCCTAGGGGACGAAGAGCAAAGAGTCACCCACACAATAGACTTCGGGATTGTGGATTGCCCCTCCCCATATAATGCGATACTCGGTCGACCGCTCTTGGCGTTGTTCAACGGGGTGCCCTCCGTGCCACCAGACCTTGAAGTTCATCGCTCCCAAAGGAGTAGGCGTATCACGCGGAAGGAACGCCCCGCACTACACTAGGGAGGAGAAACCCAAATGCCCATGCCATGAGCAAAGAATGGATGCGATAACAGAAGTCCCCGAGGAGGCACCTCGTGCGGAAGCAGCCGATGGAGAGATCTTGGTCCCCATTGAGGAGGGGCGGCCCGAACGACATGTAAGGGTATCGGCGCAGGTGCCTATGGAAATAGTGGAGCCGTTGATTGCTCTCCTAAGAGAGTTTGGCGAGCTCTTCGCATGGAGCACGGAAGAAATGTCGGGTGTGGCGCCCGAGAAGGCTGTCCACAGGTTGGCGGTGGAGAAGAGAAAGAAGCCAGTCCAACAGAAGCGGATAAACCTATCTCAAGAAAAGGAGGCAGTGCTACGGGTGGAGGTTGAAAAGCTCCTCGGGGCTAACCTTGTAAACGAGGCCAAGTATGTCACATGGTTATCCAATGTTGTGTTTGTGCCAAAGTAGTTGGGAGATTGGAGGATGTGCGTGGACTTCACTAGCCTCAACAAAGCATCCCCAACTGACGCGTACCTCATGCCTCGCATAGATCAGTTGGTAGACGCCACCGCTTACCATGAGATGCTCAGCTTTGTGGACATGTTCTCGAGATACCACCAGATTCCCATGGCGGAAGAGGATCGGGCCAAAACCGCCTTCATGATACCCTTCGGTAATTATTATTATCGGGTCATGGCCTTTGGACTGAAGAATGCGGGCGTCACCTACCAACATGGTCAAGAATGTTTCCCGTGAGCAAATTGGGCGGAATGTGGAGGCCTATGTGGATGATCTGATCGTGAAGAGTAGGCGAAAGGGAGACCACCTGAGTTATTTGCGCAAAACGTTCGAGACCTTGAGAAGGCACCGACTTTGCCTCAACCCGCTTAAGTGTGTGTTCGGATCTGAGGCGGAAAAATTCTTGGGCTTCCTGATCACGAAGCGAGGCATCGAGGTCAACTCAAAGCAAGTAAACGCAATAATCAAGTTGGCACCACCGAGAACGCCCAAAGACGTGCAAGGTTTGGCTGGACGGCTAGTGGCATTAGGACGCTTCATCCCAAAGTCAGCTGACAAGGCGACGCCCTTCTTCCGCACTCTTTAAAAGGCGGTGCGCTTTCATTGGAATGAAGAATGTGATAGGGCGTTCGAGGAGCTTAAGCATCTCTTGGCCGCACCTGCGGTGATGTCGGCGCCTAAAGCAGGGGAGGAGCTGTATTTATACATTGCCATTTCAGAAATCTCAGTCGGTGTTGTATTGGTTTCAAGGAGGGCGCCTACCGGTGAAGAAAGACCAGTGTACTACATTAGTCGAACCATGGTCGCACATGAAAGGCGATACGCGCCCATCGAGAAGGCGACACTTGTGGTTGTCACGGCGGCCACCAAGTTGAGACCGTACTTTCAAGCGCACGTCATAGTGGTGCTGACTAACCTTCCCTTATGAGCTACACTAGGCTCAATGGACGTGTCTGGGCGCCTTGTTAAATGGGTGGTTCAATTAAGCGAGTTCGATATACATTATACACCTAGACCAGCAGTCAAGGCTCAAGTGCTAGCGGATTTTGTAGCAAAAGCGGTGGTGGAGTCGGACATTGGCGAAGATGACGCTTGAATAGTTCAAGTGGACGGGGCCACCAGCCGTACGAGCGTCGGGGTTGGAATCGTAATCATTAGCCCCATGGGGGCCATGCACAAGGTCGTATTGCGTTTCGCAAGTCTAAAAACCAACAACGCCGCAGAATACGAGGCGGTCATCGCTGGGCTGCACATGGCTAGAGAATTGGGCGCTCAAAAGGTCCATGTCAAATCCGACTCGACCCTCGTGGTCAACCAGTTAAATGGGATCTTCGAAGTAAAGGAGCAGGCATTTGAAAACTATGTGCAAAGGGTAAAGAGCGCATGCGCCTGGTTCAGAGCAGTGGTGTTCACACACATCCCACGAGAGGAAAACACACACGTTGATGCATTGTCAAAATTAGCAACTGCCTTAGATTTCGCAGAGGAAAGGAAGTTCAACGTAACATGCGAAGTGCTGCAAGAGTATCTAGTGGGCGCCTTAACTGTGGCGTCGGCAGAGGAGGGGTGGATGGCGCCCATAATCTCTTACTTAACACAGGGAGTGGTGCCCGAAGACCCTAGATAAGCCTGTCGCCTTCGCCGGAGGGCGGCCCGATGTTCTATCATTGACGGCCAACTGTACAAAAGATCCCACTCAGGCACCTACCTGCGGTGTTTGGGGGATGAAGATGGCAAAAGGGCAATTGAGGAAGTACATGAAGGGGCCTGTGGCATGCATGCTGGAGCCCGAAGTTTGGAAAAGACATTGTTACGGCAAGGGTACTATTGGGCGACAATGAGAAGGGATGCGAAGGCGCATGTGAACACTTACCACTAGTGTCAAGTACATGCCAATGACATTCACATACCGGCTGCCCCGATGCAAAGAAACATAGGCGCCTGGCCCATCGCCTAGTGGGACATGCATCTTTTGGGCCCCTTTCCTAGGGCACCTGGGCAATTCAAGTATTTGATTGTGGCGGTGGATTATTTCACGAAATGGATCGAGGCAGAGCCGCTAGCAAGTATAACAGAAACCTAAATACGCAAGTTCACAAAGAAAAACATATTCACTCGGTTTGGCCTCCCAGAATCCATTGTCACCGACCATGGCAAACAGTTCGACTGCAAGAAGTTCGTTGAGTTCTATGATGAAAATGGGTTAGTAATGCGTTTCTCGTCGGTGGCTTACCCGCAGGCTAACGGACAGGGAGAGGCAGTCTAACATCGTATTTGCACATGTTTGCACCCTCGTTTCTTGATCATTTTGGCTTGAGTTTTTGCTTTCTTGGACTATTTTACGCTAGGTTGTGTTCCTTTGTCACATTTCAGATCCTAGCATGTAAATTGAAGCATAGGCACAAGTTTCAAGTCAATCGGAGATCATTTGGCAATTCGGGAGAAGAAACACGAGCATGACCTGAGGAATAATGGAATTCTACCTCATATTATGGACAAATAATCATGGAATTTTGTCATGAAAAGAAAGAGGACGAGACTACGAGCGCCTGGGATCAAACGGCGACTGATTCGGAGTCCGGAGGCTAACGGACAGGGAGAGGCAGTCTAACATCGTATTTGCACATGTTTGCACCCTCGTTTCTTGATCATTTTGGCTTGAGTTTTTGCTTTCTTGGACTATTTTACGCTAGGTTGTGTTCCTTTGTCACATTTCAGATCCTAGCATGTAAATTGAAGCATAGGCACAAGTTTCAAGTCAATCGGAGATCATTTGGCAATTCGGGAGAAGAAACACGAGCATGACCTGAGGAATAATGGAATTCTACCTCATATTATGGACAAATAATCATGGAATTTTGTCATGAAAAGAAAGAGGACGAGACTACGAGCGCCTGGGATCAAACGGCGACTGATTCGGAGTCCGGATGAGGGAGAAACGAAGCATTAAACAGGGGCGTAGGAAGAATTACGGGCAGCCCCTGCCCAATTACGGCCGTAATTGCTTCTGACATGCCCGTAAATGCAATACCGAGCCTAAATCCCAGAGAATTCCTTTCACAGAGCAAATTACGGGCAAGAGTGGACTCATTTACGCTCGTAATTACTTAAATACTAGCAGTAATTGGGTAATTACGACCGTAATTACCTTCCTCAGAGTTTAGTGAAACGTGCGTTTTTGGGTGAATTACGGGCAGACCATGATTATGACCGTAATTCAGCCCGTATTTCACCCAGAATCGGGTTTTTGAGGCAGATTCGAGCCAAAGGAGAGAGAATTGACTTTTTTGAGCAAAAACAGAGTTTTAGAGAGAGAAAGTGCGAAGAACAAACCCTAGGAGCTATTTGGAGTGGATTTCTCACCATTGAAGCCCAGATTGCATCCCCAGGAGTGAAGATCATCATCCCAGAGCAGATTATCCTCATCTTTATGAGTATGACTACTCTGATTTCTGTTTTCCTCTCTCTCTATGGACTAGAACTTTCTCTCACTTGGGTATGAAGAACCCTAGTTCCATGTGTTAGGGATCTTGATTTTAATGACTTGAGATTGTTATACTGTTTGATTTTAATCGATTGATGCATGATTTATTGAGTCAATTGAAGTCTGATCATCTTTTCTTGATTTCTGCTGCAACCTGAGATAGATAGAATCTGATTAGGTTGTTAGAGCTTCATCAATCGGTAGGGGTAGATTGATTATACGAGAGTTAATCGATTTACTGCTTTGTACTGGAATCCAATTCCAGTAGTGGAGTTCTGCGTTCATAGCCTCAGCTTTCTATCCCGGTGAAGACTAGTCGTCTGCCGGGTAGTTGGACTGAGAGGGCTTGGTCAGCTTAAGAGATTCCAAGCTACTGTCGGATCTTCCGCAGTTTAATCAATAGTAAATCAACCCAGGGTAATTACAACTAAGACCTAACTAAGGAGCTAGGGGAACTCATTCCCGAGTGACTCTCCCTTTGCTTTAGAAAACCGAATAATTTCCTGCTTTCTTACTGCTTTTAGTTAAACTCGCAATCACTCAACTTAGTTTGCTAGATAACAAATATACACAGAGTAGGCAGTAGATCTAGACCCCGGGTTGACAATTAGAGCTTGCCTGTTACTGCATTTCCGGACTGCGATTACACTTGGTCGCAGTTTGGTGTTGTGTTTTAGCCTGTCAGGCGGCTAACAAATACATCCTTCACAGGCTACATACCAGGTTGATGGGCGCCAAGGGCAAGTGGGTAGAGGAGTTGCCTAGTGTGTTGTGAGCACACAGAACAACGTACAAAACCGCCACCGGCGAAATGCCCTTTGCATTAACTTACGGTACTGACGCCGTCATTCTGATCGAGGTTAACATCCCTAGCTACCGAGTGGCGCACCACGACCCGGTAGTCAACGAAAGGGAATGTATGAAGGAGCTTGACCTGCTGATGGAGCACCGTGAGAATGCGGTTGTGCATCTTGAGGTAATGAAAAGGCAAGCGGCGTGGTATTATAACAAGAAAATGAGGCCTCACGACATCATAGAAGGCGCCCTGGTGCTTAAGCGCGATTTTCGACCAGATCCACAAGAAGGAAAGTTGGCACCAAAATGGAAGGGGCCATACTGTGTCCGGGACGTTGTGGGGGAAGGAACGTTCAAGTTGGAGCGCCTTGACAGCAAAGTTGTAAAGTGAACATGGAATGCGCAAAACTTGCGCCTATACTGGCAGCCAACTACAGGCGCCTCTGGTCAGTAACACTGCACGCTAGGAAGAAGTTTGTGTTCTTTTTAAGTCTTTTGTTTGAGAAAGCGCCCTTCAATAGCGCCCGTATTCTTTCAAAAGCGCCTTCAAAATAGCGCCCGTATTGTGTTTAAGGCGCCCATGTG
This sequence comes from Linum tenue, assembly GCA_946122785.1. Taxonomy (NCBI): domain Eukaryota; kingdom Viridiplantae; phylum Streptophyta; class Magnoliopsida; order Malpighiales; family Linaceae; genus Linum; species Linum tenue. The sequence continues at coordinate 66,427,703 of CAMGYJ010000008.1, read as the reverse complement.
TTGTCTATGTTGGAATTTGTAATAGCGCTCACGTGTGTAAGTTTTCATTGTGTTAAATAAAAGCACCCTTCATTTCGTGCCCAATACTCCAAAGCGCCCACTTTTGTGCCCTCAAGTTAACATTTTATGTTGCAAGAATTAGATGATTGGAAGAATGTCTTATTTGGTTCTAGTCATTCAAAACTTTTAAAGAAAAGAAATAATCACTTTATGAGCTAAAAGTGGAACAAATTAAAACTCACAATCTCAAAGGAAGAATCTCACCTTTTGGTTGAGATTTAAAATGAGTGATTATGGGTGATGTGAGTTTTGAGGGCCCACCTCAAATGTATGTATTGAATAAAGTTTTGAAAAAAAAATGATGGATTCTCAAGAATAAATGAATTCAAAGAATCATTCATCTAGAATCATAACTTCCAAACGACCCCTAAGTAGGCATTATGTTGAGCATGAAAAGCAAAGAGGAAGATCCTTCATTACTATTAAGCACTAGCGCGACAAAGGGCGCCCCATCCGGTACCATAAAAAAGAGCATCTTAAACAATTCAACAGGGGTACAAGATTACAAGGCAGGAAAAAGAAAAGCCCTGTTACAACTAGGAGGCTCTTGAAGTGGCGTCTCCAGCTCCAGGCGCCTACTCCTCTGTCTGGGGGGCGCTTCTTGCTCTAGAGGTGGGGGCGCCTGTCCTTCGCTTGACCCGACGCCTAGCATGTTGCCAATGACGAAGTTGGTCATGCCGCCAAGGTCCTAAACATGGTCAGGGTGATCCTGCTCGAGCTTTTTCTTCAAGATGCTCAAGCTCGTCAAGCAGGCGTTGGCGAACAGGTTTTTCCTCGCCACGGTGCACTCATAGTTTTCCAAGTTGGACTTCAGGGCGCCTATCTCCTTTTGGGATGGCTTTAAGGCCTTTTTCATGTCCTTGAAGCAAATGTTCAAGGCAATCAACTTGTCCTGGGCTCTCCCTTTTTCCTCCCTAAGACTAGCGATCTCTGCGGCCTGGGCGTCCAAGTTAGCTTGGCGTTGGCGTTGTTCTTCTTCCAGGACGTCTTGAAGCAAGGAGACTTCCTGGGTTGCGGCAAGCTAGGCATCCTCGAACTCTTTGGCCAACTGTTCGGGCCGTCTATTCGCCGTCACCGACCCCAGGCGACGGGCGCCTCTCTCGGCAAACTACAAAATCTGTAAATAAAGTTAGTTGAGTTTTGTGTAGAGACATGATGAGGAATTTGACAAGAAAAGGCGTACCCATACCTTGGCGCCCACTTGTGCTAGTTCAGAAAAAAGGTGATCCTCGTTGATCTCGGACGGGATCTGAAGCATCTGCGCAGCGGACATCGCCAAGCCCATTGCACAGCCTTGGTCTACGGCTGTGCGGGGTGAACAGTGCAGGGCTATTCGACCCAAATCTGTGCTCAGTGGCTGAATAATTGAGGGGCGCCCATCAGGTACAACGAAGCGCGCGTCACCGTTTAGAACAAACTGGGCGCCCGTTTCTGGCCCTGTAGTCACTCCTTTGTTCTCCTCGGCCTTGTCGCTGGCTCGCGCCTTCTTCCCCTTTTGCACCAGGGTGGCGCCCCTATGGGGCCTCATCCTACTCTTCTTCATCCATGGTGAAGTCGATGACAGACTCCTCTTTCTCCAAGTTGGGTGCCAAGGAGTCTACGCTTGCGGTCTTTGCCTGTGACCGAACTTTGTCCTTCTTGGCCCCGTGTGGTTTTTTCGAGCCCTTCTTCTTTTTGGGTTGGTGGATGTAGGTGCCATGGCAGTAGCAGTTGCTGATGCAGAGGGCGCACCGGCCTGCATTTGCGCAAGGCGGCTCTGTATGAGTGTCGCAATTTTTGTAATGTCGATACCTATATACAACAAGCAACAAAAAAGAAAAGTGGTTAGTACAAAGCTCAAACTGACAAAAGAAAAGAGAGTATGGGGCGCCTCACACACAATCACTGTATTACTCGGCCAAAATAGGAGGGCGCTCAGCAATTAAGCGACGCTTAAGGGATTGGCAGATATCAGCTGGGCGCCGTCAAGCTCGTCGGGAGACAAGGGGACATCTATGTTAAAAGCTGCCTCGTCGCCAAGTTCCCATTCAGTGAGGAAGGTGCCTCCAATCTCAAATAAGGAATCTCGATAGGGCTTCATGAAAAAGAATCCCTTGAACCAGCTTCTCCCCAATGTGGGACACATAACCATGAAATGGTAGGGCATCTTTGTCCGTTTCTATAGGGACAAACAGTTATCGAGCGCCACGACGTGAAAAAGTGTCTGAAGAGGTTGAACGTCGACCTCACGTTATGCACCCTACATTTTAGCTTAAAGAGTATCACAACTAAAATCACCGAGGGAGATAGGCACCCCAGCGAGCAGCCACGAGTCGCGAGAACGCCTTCCAAAATGGTATCTATGGGAAAACGCAACCCAAAGCGAAAATAATCCTACTAGATTCCAATCCATTTGGGACCCCACAACCCGACCCTCGCGATAGGCGAAGCAGGCGCATACCACCATTCGCGTGGAAGCTGCAGGCTACGTGTCAAATCTTTCACCCGTGACAGGCGGATGACAGACCGATGCTTAGGCCAGGCCACATTAAAGGGGATCTCAGAAGTATCCTCAGGCGCATAGTCCGGCAGGAAGGTCTTCTCCCACGTAGTAATCTTGTAAGACCCGTCCGCGCGCATGAAACCAGGCGGCAGGCGTTGCTGATCGGGGCGTCCTCTATAGAGCAAAAATTGAAGAGGGTGCCCTCACCTTAACTGACTTTGAAAATAGATAGGGATCGGAAGTTAATGAAGAGGTCGTGTAGGGTGCTTACCAGGGTTGCGTTGGAAGTCTTGTTTCGGAGCCAAGCCGACGTTGGGAGCTTGATCTCGTGGGTCAGACATGGTGGCGGGTGCCATCGAACGAAGGCGGGGTCTGCGAGGGCTGCCGACGGGTAGAGAGAAGGCAGAGCAAAATTCTGATTTTGAGGAAAGTGAGGCAAATGAGAGAGGGAAAGAACCATTTATAGGAGCAAGGGGGTGTGCGCCTCGAGTTCCATGTAAATAGTGAGGGGGCGCATCTCAGAAATCGTGCCAACGACCATGTGTCACAATCTGGGCCCCACATTCAAAATTCAAAATTTTGAATTTTGAGGTGGGCGTGTGGGTATCACAGCAAGGCGCCTGGTCGGGAATTAAAATAAATGGGTGGGAGATGCCTAAACCAGTGGAGCGGAAGGTGGAGGCCTCTGCAGGGCATTCATTGAATGTAGCTCCAAACGTCGACACACGCAACCCGATGAAGACCGAGTGAAGGTGTTGTGAAGGACGAGGTGCCCACTATGAAAAAGGGGAAACGTAGGTGACGTGCCCAGGAGAAAGGCTCACTAAACGTTGATGGCTGAGTCACCGACTAGTCATAGAGGATATACGTACGAAAGCGCCAGCAACAGGGAAGTGGGGGACAATCAACAGGCGCCCTGATCAACAACTTGGGCTCCTATAATGGGAAGAGGAGTGTTATACAGTTGGGTGCCTTGAGCTTGACTCCCAAGGATAATAGTGGTAGTAAGAAAAGGGGGCATTCCAGGGGCGTCATGATTGGAGAGATGGACATCACAAGATATAGTTAGGCACTCAAAAAGATCCTTGAATGCCTAACTGGGGGGCAATTGTTGGGGGTATGACTAGAAAGAGAAACCCAAATCCAGGCCCAATAAAAGATTGGGGGCCCGGAAGGTGTCCAGGGCAGGATAGAGCCGGGTAGGGAAGCCCATTAGGCCAAGCCCAAGCGAGAGTGAGGAGAGGCTCTAACACATTCTAAGGAGGTACAAGTTGGCAGTGGTCCCAGGAAGGAGGCGCCTATAACTTGTCAGAAGACTGACAAGTTGGTCGGGGCGCCTAGCCTAAACAAAGTACAAGGCATTTAATGACGTGGTGATGTGGAGCTAAGAGAGAGGAGCATAATCCCAGGGTGTGTAAGTATAAATAGTGTCGGTAGGTAACATTTAAGGGGGACGGATTCTCTCTCAAGAAACTGGGGCAAAGTACTTCTCTCTCTAAAAAATGTTTACTAACTTGAGCGTCGGAGGATTAACGGGCCAGGTGCCCACCTCTGTGTGCACTGTGCGTAGGTGAGGCGCTCAAGAGCAAGGCAAAGGTGACGCGGCACGGGCGTTGGAGTGTTTAGTCTCAAACACTCATCATCTACGATTGTACATTGATTGAAGAAGCCATCTCTGTTTCGGGTTTGTACTTGCCAAAATTCCCACAAATGCTGTACTAGCGGACAAAATTAAGGTATGGATTTCATGAATTTTATAAAAACTGAAGAAAAATGGACCAAATTAATATTTGGTCAGCTTAAGTACAATGATGATCTATTCCTTGATGTTAAGATTTTTTTTACTATTAGACCGCGATTCTCTTGATCAAATCAGAATGTTCACCTCTCGACTAGTTCCTTTGTTTGACATAACAGCCAACCACACTTAGAGGTGACAATCCATCAATCCAATCCATCCACTAAAATGTCCAACTATCTAATCCATTTAAATCCAATCTATTTGATTCAAATCCAATTGGATTGGTGGATTCATGGATTGCAATGTTGTCAGAACCGAACCAGAGTCTGGCCCGATAACGTAAACGACTCTCACTTTAGTGGTCCAACCGTCATTGGGCCGTTAAAAAACCGTCAGAGAACCGGTACCTTATAAAAAATAATATCACAAATAAAAGACATGTAAAGTAATAATTTAACAATGTAATGACTAAAATGAAAATTTACTTTGTAGTTACCAATTATTAATTATATATATATATAATTAATAATTGGTACCTACAGAGTAAATTTTCATTATATATATATATATATATATATGGCGAATTCTACGGTACCCAGGATGAAATCCTGGGTACCGCATACCTTGAGTAAGAAAACGCTATCCAGAACTTGAATTGACTGATCTTTCAGACATAATACTATACTCTAACCCTTAAAGATCAAAATCTAGGTCTTAATACTCTAAATCTTATACCCAAAGATCAATTTAATTAGAAACAGTAATCGACGGTTATAATTCGTCCAAATATAGGAAAAAAATCAATGCATCATCTTCCAAACAAATCAACGCCCTCCTCCTCATACTACTCCTTCAATCCGAGGTCAGAAGTGAAGGGGCTCCACTTCGGCGGCCAAATCCTCATAGTGGACAAAACGAACCCAAAAAAGACCTGTTTACGAGCACCTCCCTTCTCACGAGTTCGACCACCTGACCCTTCTTCTTCTTTTTTACCCGTTGGACACAGAGAGCACCGACCCCAAATAAAGGGGATTGCTAATTGTCGCCCTGATCGCCCTAACTTAAAAAACTAAGATTACAATTTATCCTCCTTTATTTTTTCTTCCAATATATTTTATTCCAACAAACAAAATAAAAAAGGAAAAAATTGACATCCGCATCAAACCGCCACCACCGTGCCCCGCCATGACCTATCCCTTCCTCAAGTATCATCTTTGTTCAACAAAACTTACAATTTCTAGTGTGTTAATTTAACAAGACAATTCTTTATGGTGGCGGGAGTGTAGGCGTAGGGACAGACGCAGAGTCAAGAAACACACAGTCAGGGAGAAGGGCGTAGCGACGGCGAGGAGAATAACTAAGGTAGTGCCAACGACAAATGAGGGAAAAAAGTATTGAAGACGGTGGAGTGAAGCGGCGGCGGAAGGTATTTGGAGAGAGGGGTTCGGCGGCGTTAAGAGGATGAAGGATTCAAGACGGTTTGTTTTATTGAATTTGGTTTAATTAATGAAGGATAATTTGGTAGTTTTACATTTTAAGTTAGGGGGATAGTAGTAAAACTAGGAAGATGTTTAGCCGTACAGAAAATAAAAAACCTTACCCTTCTTCTTCTGTTTCGTAACCCGATTGGGATTTTGATTTTTTGATTTTCTATTTTTTTTATAATTAAACATAACGGCCGAAATGGAGAAACCGGACGAGTGGCTCGAGCGGTTAACAGTCTCGATCGCTCCAAAAACCGCTTCAAAAACCGCTCTGAATTTTTTACTATGTCGAGCCGGTTTGGTGACCAGGTGCCGGTTTTACCAGTCGGACCAACCGGCTCGGCTCGATTTTAATAACACTAATGAACTGATCCATGAATTCAAATGACAAATTACTATATAGTACCTATACTTTTTATTTTTTGAATTTTGGTACCCAAAATTTAATTTTAAATGGAGAATATCATTGAAAAACTACGCCTTGGTACCTGAATTTTTTATCATGACATTTTAATACCCAAACTTTTCAAAAGTTACATATTGGTTCAAAATTTGGATATCATTTGAAATTTGGATTCATGGTTCAATCCACCCGATTAAGCTCAAACCCTTGCCTTCGGTATCCAGTACATAAATCCATGAATCCAATCCACTTTATTCATGGATACACCAATCCAATCCACCAATTCATAGATCAATCCACCCCATCAAGCTCAAACCCTGGCCTTCGGTATCCAGTACATAAATCCATAAATCCAATCCACTTTATTCATGGATACACCAATCCAATCCACCAATTCATAGATACAATCCATTTGTCACCTATAGCCACACTTTTCGGTGGGGAATTGGTTCTTTTGTTAAAACCAAAAGTCACCGGTTTCTGTTCACAATTGAACTACTTGGTTTTGGTACTGTTTTCGGCCTTTCGGGCCTTCTTTGATCCCTTTTCTCAAACCGTCGCTAACGGGTTGAGTTCAGTAACCAAATACCTTCCAGCCTTCACCCATAGCCATGGGAAATCAACCTAGCTTACAACATAGTCCGAGAAAGCGGTAAACCATTGATGGAATCGCATTACGCAAATCTTGTTGAAGCCTAAAGGGCTCCCCATTGTTTGCAAATGTTACCCGAAATTACTAACTACCTGAATATAATGAACTTTGATCGACTTATTAAGCACGTTCTACAATTACAATTGTCACAGGTAAAAAAGAAATACCATATAGGGGAGGACTAGAGAATGACCATGTAATAAGCTATAGCTCATATGACAACCGATAAATAAATACTGAAAACATCAATGTTTCACCAGAACAAAAATCCATATCAATTCAGATATAACTTATATTCTCCTCCGTCCTCCGTTATTTCCATCTTCTCCGAAACCCGATTCGATCAGAAAACAGGACCAGCAGCAAGAATCTGCTCTGTGAGCTTCCCATCCTTCCCTATCTTATGATTAGCAAACACCTCAAAGTTCTTCTTAAACAGACCTCCCAACTTCAGCAGCGTCTCATTGTAAGCCTTCTTGTCCGACCACTGCAACACCCCCAAATCCGAAAATATCCAACATCTCAGTCTGCGGTTGTACTAAGGTAAAAAGAAGAAGAGGCACACCAATCAAAACACTCACAGTGTTGGCAGGTTGAAGGATTTCAGAAGGAACACCCTCGATCGCAGTCGGGATCTCAAGGCCGAAGATCTCGGTCTTATTATAATTCGCCTCCAGAAGTTCACCAGAGTGAATTGCATTAATGATCTTCCTGGTGTAACTCAACTTGATGCGGCTCCCAGATCCATAGCTGCCCAAAAGAAGGAGAAGAAAAAAAACATTGATAGAGTAGGGTGATCCTTAAAAAGATCAACAGATCGAGCAAAGAGTCGCGAGAGGGCAAACAATGTCACCTTCCACCAGACCAGCCGGTGTTAACGAGCCACCCAGTAGCTCCATGCTTCTGCATCTTCTCGGCTAGCATTGCTGCATACCTAGTTGGATGCATCATTATGAAGGCTGCACCAAAGCAGGCTGAAAAGGTCGCCTGTGGTTCCTTGATTCCATCTTCCGTGCCAGCCACCTACAAATCATTCATGGAGTTGTTAAGCACTTGTTAACCTATAAAACCTCTTTTGACATGTTTCTTTTTCAATAGTGAAGGAGTAGTACCAGAGCAGTGTAACCGCTGATGAAATGGTACATGGTCTGCGCGAGGCTGAGCTTGCTCACCGGTGGGAGCACACCGAATGCGTCGCAAGCCAGAAGGATAACGTTCTTCGGATGCGGTCCCACGCAGGGTAACTTGGCGTTAGGGATGTATTCGATAGGGTAAGCCGCCCTTGTGTTCTCTGCAAACAAGAATCACAGCCCAGAGAAGGCACCAAAAGGAAAGAAGAAAAAAAAACCCCAGTTAATGTGTGAACAATTGATATGAGAATCCTCTAATTTTACCTGTCACTGATTTGTCCGTGTAGTCCACTTCTCTTGTATGCTCATCGAACACCACATTCTCCAACACTAGCAACATAAAGAACAGAACAGAATGAAATTTGTGACAAATATGAATCCAACCCCTAAAACAGAAAAAAAGACTGTTGCATTATTACCTGTTCCGAACTTGATGGCATTGAAGATATCAGGCTCCTTCTCCGCGGAAAGATCAATGCACTTAGCATAGCAGCCACCTTCGATGTTGGATACACCATTGTCGCTCCAGCAATGCTCGTCGTCCCCAATCAAGTACCTATTATGATCCGTCGAAAGGGTAGTCTTCCCAGTCCCTGTACATAATAATGGCAAGCCAATACATTAACACAAACAATGCTACACTCTCTTTCGATTTCGGTTCATCGATTAATCAATCAATTGTTGCAAGCAAGCATGCCTGATAATCCGAAGAAGAGGGCAACATCCCCATCTTTGCCCATGTTGCAGCCAGAGTGAAGGGACAGGATCCCACGCAAGGGCATGAGATAGTGCATGACCCCGAACAGCCCTTTCTTCATCTCCCCGGCGTATTGGGTGCCCAAAATCACCATCTCCCTCCTCCCCAAGTTCAGGTCGATGCTGGTGGAAGAGGTCATGTAGTGAGTGTAACGGTTGCAGGGGAACTGCCCAGCATTGTATATGGTAAAATCGGGCGTTCCAAAGCTTTCCAGCTCCTCGGGAGTGGCCCGAATGCACCTGCAAGTGCAACAACAACAACATATATAGGTAGGGCATATCTTAGAGTTTCGTGGGTGTAATTGAGTTGAGGTAAGTTTTAAGTGGTGAAAACAATTACATGTTGTGCATGAAGAGGGAATGGTAAGCTCTGGCGGAGACGATTCGGACTTTGATCCTGTGTTCTGGGTCCCAGTTGAGGAATTGATCGTTCACGAACACCTGTCACAATTAAGTTGCTAGTTATTTAATGCACAGAAGGAGGAAGACGAACAACTCAAAGGGTTAGTGATGCAAGGGAATTAAATTCAACGGGGGAAATGGTGATGCAATCAGCTCAACTGTATTTCATTTGGGGCACAAAAGAAGAGGGGGAAAAAAAAACAATAGAATGAAAAAGTTCGGCTGTGGCATCACAATCGTCCCACTTAATAATTAATATACACAGTGAACTTAGAAGGGACGGGATGTGCCGTGCTGTTGTTTCCATCAAACATTTGTACACTTGCAATTTGCAAATAGGGATGGCAATAGTTTAGCTGTTTAGGTTTCTCCATCCAGTCTGCATTTGTCAAAAATTGTGATAAAATTCTCGTTTAGGTTTTAGAATAGAAAAATCAACCTAGTAAGTATCCATGGTTGTATAGACACTCATGAGTTAACAAACATAATCGTTAATAATTACTCTGAAGACACACGTTCTTATATTACCAAAACCTTTATGTAGCTATATTGCATGAAGGCTAATAATAACATCAATAATTATTCATAGTATTAGAATTATATTGTGACACATAATAATAACATTCATAAATTATTAGGTTATATACAAAATGACGTGATTTTTTTAAAGAGTGGGTCGAATGGATAATGGGTTGTGTTTTGGCTAAACTCACATCAAACCCACAATTCCAAGAGCAGGATTTACCCGCTCCCGAGCCAAGTCCATCTACATAAATTTTACCCGCCTTGAATGAGTTAAATTGAGTTTTTTTTTTAAATACAATATATTAGCCACAACTATTATGAAACGGAGAATTATAACCACAACTATGGAAATTCAAATTATTAGTCAAACGTTAACTATTTGTTAACAATTTCGTTAGTAATACTGACTAAACTTTTATGTTTTAAAGTTATAAATTAAAAGCATTCTGACGTGGCCTCTGTCGTGGCCGATGACGTGGCCTTTTTCGTCAAAAATTCAATAACAGTAACGGACAGTTAGCCATATCTTGACCCGCAACAATAATTATGACTAATAATTTGAATTTTCATAGTTGTGGCTATAATTCCCCGCTTCATAATAGTTGTGGCTAATATATTGTATTTTTTTTTATTTTTATACTCAGTAGAGTCGGTTTCAATTGTCATCCTACTTGCAAATGAAAAGGCGCAACCCCAGCAGAAGAAAAAGAAAGATGGAACCCTGGCACTGTCTATAAGATTTGGCCCACGATAATAACAATAAGTCCATGCAACCGTGCATGAAACTGGTCGTCGTTTTAATTGGAGGATCATTTTCTCTCTTCTTGAACATAACTTCTCTAGGATACCGATAGATAGGTCTCTGTTTGGAGTTTGGACTTTTTGAGGGAACATGGCGGGAAATGTCAACTTCATTCTGTTAATGACAATATAAATATTTTTTTTTTTTGACAATAATGTCAACTTCATTCAGCAGGCTAATAATAATCAAGATGTTGGGTGGGAGTGGTAATGTGGTATTGGAGGACCTTCCCTAGCTAGTTTCTTTCTTGTTATTATTATTTTTTGGTAGAAAGTTTCTTTCTTGACGAAGAACTTCGTTGGTGCTAGCCGCGAAGAAAAATGAGACCATCCCACCCAAAAACAACTCGGAACTTATGGAAGTGGGGAAACAAAATATTCAAGGTTTCGGTGGTCGTGGTAGGACACGTGGATCCGTTGAATCCAGAAAATAGAGAAAAACAAAAGGTTGGATCTATTTGCAGTAAAACTGTAAAAGGGTGGGTGGAACTGGAAAGCAAACTACGGGCATCAACTCCGTGAAATATATTTAAGGATGGATACCCAAATCTCAGCCAATAAATCCCATTCACTTGTCTTTTCCCCTTATTTTCCCCCTATCCATTTTTATCATTTTTTATTCTTCTCATTTGTTTAGACTTTCAATTGTATGTATTGTTAACGATAATAATAACATATAAATTATAACATAAAACATATGAATTTATGGAGAAATAGATTACAATTACTTCATCTTATTTCATGTGATTTTAAAATTTGCTAGGTGTCACTTCACATGAACAAATTTGTGACTTCACAGGAATGGATGCATTTTACTTCTATGTTTTAAAAGTTCTACTAGACAAGCCATAATGATTAGATTATAATATTCGATACAAGGAGTCATTTGAAGAAGGAATTAAGAGGATAACAAATTCATAAAATCAAATGAAATTAATCATATTGTTTTTGTAACTTGGCTTATGTGATTCTAGGTTTAAGAGATAGTGATATCAAATCTATGCTAGGCGAATTTTAATATATCAAAACTCTTGGTTTTTATTGTTCATTTAAAAAATATATATATATATATATGAAATAATCGTATGATATAAATGCATGCTGATTCTTGGTACAGTCATGGTTGCAAGATTTATGGCAGATTTTACGGCCCCTAGTCCCTATGCTCTGCTTGACTGCTCTGCTCTGCTCTGCTCTGAACGCGTAATCGGTTTGGTCACTCTCAAAATAAGGCGGGTATGCTGGCGTCCATTAATTCATCCCCACATGCCACTTCTCTTTCTTTACAATCAATATTCATTCATTCATCAAGTAAATAAGCAACAGGGGAAGGTGGTACATACCTTGTCCAAAGAGTTCAAGTAATCCACAGCTCGTTCCCTGTTCACCATGAACGTATGCTCGTCCATCTCGATGTTCGGCGATCCCCTGCAACGCAATCCCCATTTATTTATTATTCTTATGTTTAATAAGGGGGGGAAAAGTCCAAAATCAGTCCCACATTGAGATTGAGGTTTTATGGGTGTGGCTGGCTACTCACTTTCCCCACCAAAGATCATCCTCCGTCGTATCGTCCCTCACCACGCGCTTGTCCCTTGGCGACCTCCCCGTCTTTGCACCGGACAGCGTCGCCAGTGCTCCCGTCGACGTTATGAACGACCCCTTCTCGTACTTTATCGCCTGCTCGTACAGCTCTGTCATGTGTAATAATAACAAACAAACAATTGCAATAAATATACGCGGAGAACTGCACGCAACCCCAATCCCGATGACATATACGATAATAACATATTAAAAAAAAATATTTGTTATTGAGACAGAACAGAGTACGTGCCAGCCGGGGAGAGATTGTAGAGGACGTGGGTGAATTTCATGGAGCTATCCGTCACGCTGATCGACGGCGTGTAGTGCTCCACCTGCGCCACCTTCGGCGTCGAGCTTCTCGCCGGATCCCCCTTCACCACCTTCGGCCCCGTCTCCCGAGTCAGCGACGCCAGCGACGCACTGCAAAGTTCAATTTTCTCGTTAATTAGTCGACTCTTTTTCATAAAATATACAATTCGCTAATTAATTAGAGGGTTAATCAGTTTGGACCTGATGGACTGGAGCTGCTGCCGCTGGCGGTCCTCCTCCGACATGGCGGTGAAGAAGGCGCCCTGACTCGCGGCAGCGCCGGCTGGGGTGGTACCGGCGGTGATGGGAGTGGAAGGAGTGGATCTCTTCTTCTGGAGCGAGTGGAGCTCATCCAGCGTCTGCGCTTTCACCGGGGTCGCACTGTCGTCGTAACACAAATCCTCTGCTCTGGCGGCGGCGCTGCTCAGCTTCTTGCCGTTGTCCTGAGTCTGGATCTTCGGCAGCCCGTTGCGCCCAGCACCGGCGCGGTTCCCCGTCGTCTTCGGCGATGACGCGAAGCTGAATTCCCCGCCGTTGTTATTCGCCCCGCCGGAAGCCATCTCTCTCTTTCACACTCTGTTTTCGATCACAAAGGAAAAACAGGGGAGGGCGAAGAGATAAGTACGAGTCAATTGAGAATGTATATATAGAGGGCGGAGGACTTGAATTGGGAGGATAAGGGTATGACGCAGAAATGGGAAATCAATTAATAAAAAAGCATAAAACTGAAACAAATTGAAGAACTTTCTTTCTCGAGAGGAGTGATGATTTTATTTTCCTTTTTCTTTTAAATCTTTCTCGAGAGGAGTGATGATGATTCGTGCAGTGCAGAGTGATGTGAAGAAGAAGAAAGGGTCAGAAGAAAATTACAATGACAAGCTGAGGAATTTGGTGGTCGGTTGCTTTCTGACAAATAACAAGATATTGGGCCTCCAATGGCGGAAGGAAGGAAGGGAAAGCTGGAAATTGGGTGTTGATTCCGTAAGGGCGCCTTCTGGGAGTGGAGTTATATAGGGGAGGGCGGGAAGGAGCCAGGGTTGGAATTTTACCACGGTTAGTTTTGTGGTTGGTGTGATGATGATTTCATTTGGGGGGTAAAAGAGGGATGGTCAATGCTTAATACTGGCTTAATGGATTTTTTTCTTATTAATATATAGAAGCTAAGTTATGTTGCAAAGTCAAAGCTTGAGGTCTTATCTATGGAGTGATGTACAATTTCTTACTTTTCTTATTCAAGTTTAAGATATTGTTTTTATGAATAAAATGACTTTTTAAATTAGTTAATGTGAACAAGGGTTTGCTTAGCTTGATTACTATCGTGGGGCTATGGGGTCTGATTTTCGACATCTTTCTTAGGAGTCGTTCATTTGCAATATGATAATCCAATAGTGATGAGGACTAAACAGCTGTTTATTGGGCATTAATCACGTAATTAGGTTCTATAACCCACATTGGAAAAGAGAGAATTCGGGTATCGAGGAAAAAGTGATTCTCTGCCCAATTCGAAATTAATTACCCTTTTCGTCTTCAACTTTATCTCTCCCTTTCGTCTCCTCCTCTCTCCCTTTCAATTCCATGTCAATCAGAACCCTCCCCGCCATTATGAAGCACTCTTCCTGAACTAGGATATCTTCCAGCTCATCTCGAGCTTGTCTAAGAGCTGCGTTATCATCATTACTGCCTGTTCGCACCTCCAGAAACCCAATATCTCTTGCAGCTGGAGCTGTGGATTGAGTAAGGAAGTAGCTAGTTGATGACTAAAAGCAGGTGTTGAACACACACCCTATCATCCGCATAAGGGCTTATGTGGTGGTTTCACAACGTTGCTCGCGAATATGTTAACATTCACTTCCTATTTTTTGCATGACAAAGCCCCGAGCCGGTACTCTGATCTTCTCTGGGGAGTTCCAACAAGACTTGTCAATATCCTTTCTCGCAGGATTTACCGCAAAAGTATAAGCGACCCGTCTCGATTACGATTCCTCGACGACAGCATCGCCGACCCATCCCTACTGTAGGCCATCCTCCGGCTTCCCTCCCAACTTCTCCCTTTACGCCGACCCTCTCCTATCCCTTCGACCCTGTCGACCATCGTCCATCCGCGACAGCACTTCGAGCGACCCTCTTCCTAGTCTCGGCTGCAGGACTTGACGGTGAGGGATTGTTTCTTGACCGATATGCATTCCTCGTTTTATTCTTCCCCTTCCTTATAGAGACCTTATTTGCTCTAATATGAAATTGACTTGCTTTCCAATGCAACACTTTCTTCCGATCGACATCCTTCACTCCGCATTTGATATGCTGGTCCAGTTTAACTAACTAGTGAGTGTGTCGCAATACCACGTCTCCCCGTCTGTTGCATGCGAATTTTGTATTTTGATTGTGTTTCTTGTCGCGTTCACATTTTGTCTCTCTGTAGTTTTTTTAATTTCGGGATTGGGTAATTGTATCACTGGAGTGGTATAAAATGTTGATTTTAGCACGGAAGTGTACAATTGCAGTGATAGTTAACTTGACAAAGCATTTTGTGTATGTCTATCACTGTCGTCTATCACTACATTGATTGTTATCAGTGTGAATAGAGGTGGCAAATATATTGATCCATGGATTGGTGGATCCATAGATCAAATGGATTTGTGGATTCATGGATTGGATCCAATGGAATGGTGGATTATTCATGGATCCAAATGACATCCTCAACCAACGATCAATATGTAAAATGTGAAAAGTTTAGGTATGAAAATGTCATAATGAAAAAGTTTTGGCCCCAAAATGTAATTTTCCAATGATATTTTTCGTATAAAAAATTAAATTTTGGATACCAAAATGCAAAATATAAAATGTATAGGTACCAAACCATAATTTGTCATTTGGATCCATGGATCAATCCATGAATCCACCAATCCAATTTGATTTTATCAAATGGATTGGATTTAAATGGATTGGATTAAGTGGATATTTTTAATGGGTTGGTGGATTGGATTGAGAATTGCCACCTCTAAGTGTGAGAATGTTATATTATTTCTATCACTAGTGTTGTATTTGGTGTACCACTGTACTGGTATTTGTATCAGTGATTTATATCACTGCAGTGATAGTTGTCTTACTTATTCAGTTTATATTTCTATCACAATATTGATAGTTCTGACTATCGGTGTACCACTCCCAAGCATCCCTTAAGGTTTCATCCTCCTCTTGATCAAAGTGGATGATTTGTCTATAGAAATCCACTGTCTTAGATGGTGGTGTCAAACCGGGGTGCTCCAATTAGTACGATATTGTTCGCTTTGGGCCAAGCCCGCACAGATTTACTTTTGGGTCTCCTTCCCAAAAGGCATCATACTAATGAGCTTGGTGGACACTAATATACAAGGGTTCCTTCCCTTGTATTTTCGATGTGGTACTTGAATTGTACCATAACAATCCTCCCCTTAAGGCAAGGACCACGAACTTCTTGTCCTCTCCTCAGCGATTATCTTGATCCGCCAGACACCTTGTATCGATGAGCTTCTCAGTACAAGGATTTTTCCAAACGCAGAACTCTCTTTGATCTTCTTTCCAGACGCGAAACTCTCTTTGATCCGCCAAGCCCAAACGTGATCTCTCCTGGATCCACCAAACAGACGCGAAACACCTTTGACCCGCCATACAAACGCAGATCTCAAATCCCGAAGCCACCGAATGAGGGTCCCACCAAACTGAAGTCCACCGCCCCGGATCCGCCAAACCAGACTCTGATACCACTTGTTGAAACTAGGCAGTCCATTTGTACGATATTGTCCGCTTTGGGCCAAACCCCCACGGTTTTACTTTTGGGTGTCCTCCCCAAAAGGCCTCATACTAATTCGGCAAGTGGACACTAATATACAAGAGTCCCTTCCCTTACATTACTGATGTGGTACTTAGATTGTCCCATAACAATCTTCCCCTCAAGACAAGGACCACAAACTTCGCGTCCTCTTCTCAGCGATTATCTTGATCCGCCAGACACCTTGTATCGATGGGCTTCTCGGTACAAGAATTTTCCCAGACGCGGAACTCTCTTTGATCTGCCAAAAAAACGTGGATCTCTCCTAGATCCACCAAACAGACGCGGACCTCCCTTGATCCGCCAGACCAGATGTACCCCAAACGTGGATCTCTCGTGGATCCACCAAACTAGACGCATATCTTAAATCCCGAGGTTACCGAACGAGGGTCTACAGAACTAACGTCCACCTCCCCGGATCCGCCGAACCAGGCTCAGATAACACTTGTCATAATCGGGGAGCTCAATTAGTACGATATTGTCCGCTTTGGGCCAAGCCCGCACAATTTTACTCTTCAATGTCTTCTCCAAGAGGCCTCGTACTAATTGGGCAAGGTGGACACTTATATACCAGGGTTCCTTTCCTTGTATTTCCGATGTGGTCTTTTGATTGTCCCATAACAGGCGGGAAGTATTTTGCCATGAACTTAGTGACCAAATCATCCCAAAGAGACAATGGAGAAGAAGGGTCGGCTATTGAGCCAACTCCGTGCCTTGCCACTTAGACTGTAGGGAAAGAGTCTCAATCTAAGGGCTTCTTGAGGCACTCAGTTCATCATGATTCCATCAGTCAACTCGTAGAAACGGTTGATGTGCTCTCTTGGTGACTCATTGTCGAGGCCTTGAAATTGAATGTTGATTTGGATCATTGAGATAAGACCGGTCTTGATCTCAAAGTTGTTCCCACCATGGTGGGATTTTGAATTCTCAATTGGATATCCTCCACCCGTGGGTTCACGTAATACCCCATGGTCCTCTTCTCATCACCTTGTTCAGTAGCTTGGTTGGCCATGTTGTTAACTACAAATCCTCCTCTTCAACTTCCTCTTCTTCCTCGGATTCCTCTTCTTTGGTTTGAGCCCGAATCGCACGTCCCTTCCTTGATTCCCTTAACTCCCTCTCATGAGCAAGAAGCTGAAGAGTTCGATTGATGTTGTCGTCTAGTGGCACTAAGTGATCCAGATTGTTCTGGATCAAACACCACCTGAAATCACTTCAAACAACACAAACGTGGGGAGCAAAATCAAGTTACAACACGAAATTTGCAAGAAAAAAACTAGATTAACGACAATTCACTTTTTTTAATAATAAACCGTTGTCCACAACAATGGCGCCAGAAAAACTTGACTTGTGGTAGCTATATCTATCTCGTTCAAAGGCCATGTGCTACCTTCAACTGAGTGTAGTATATATCAAGTATTTTTGAAATACCAACCAGAGTACTCTATCTAGGGAGCTCTAAGCTAGATAGGAGTCCATATTCCCTATTCGAGCTATCTTATCCCCGCCCAATGGCACTATGGAAAGAGGCGTACCGAACTACCAACCTAGGCAATTGGGGCTAGAGTAGTCAAAATCTCGATTTAAACCTTAAAATCTTTGGGTCGATTTTACTTATTTTCCTCATAATTTGGAAAATTATGCCTCTTTTCCTTCTCCTCCACCAACATCGTCTAGTTCTCTTACACTATCCACCATAGACCATCATCAATTCACATCAATGTATTAATCATTATTGATTTACCACTTGCTAACATTAACCTTGGTAAATGAGAACATTATGTGGACCTTATAACCTTATAATTTTACGATTCGATTTTATGATTCTGATTTTACCGCCATTTTCAATTTTAAATAAAATCCCGATTTTGACTACTATGATTGGGGCAGTCAAAGATACTAACACATTTTGGGTAATGACCTGATACAAACAAGGAGTCTAATCACACTCGTTCATAGACCCCCAACTGTTGATTTGGTTATGCTCTAAATTGGCCCTAAGGAGATATTCTCTAACCGAGGTCGATTAGCCCCAAATTGAGGGAAGTGATCAAGAACCTTCAATTTCCAGGAAGAATACACAAATTAATATATAATCAATCACTAAAATCAACATATAGGGTTCACAATCATTCAACTATAACATAGTAGAATATGGTTCTATATAATCCAAGTGTTTAGGAGGACTACTCTACGGCTAGAGTGAGAAACACAACCAAATAAAAGGAAAAAACGATCATGATGAGAAGCTTCTCTTCCGTGTCTTCTTGGGATCCTCTTGGAGATGGAATCAATCTTCCTTGGTTGGCGGGTAGTTCAAATTCTCCTTCAAACTCCCCTTGCTTGTCACTTTCTCTCTCTTGTGTAGAAGAAGATCTCCAAATTCTCCCTCAAAAAGCCAACGCCCTTTCAAATATGATCTCTCTTCTCTTTTATACTCGAAAGTGCACAGTTCAAGACCACCTGTCATGACCGTGAACTGTGCAGTGAAACCGTGAAGGCGACCGAAAATGCTCTGTTTCACTAACACGATTCATGGGCTGCTTAAAATCTTCACACCCTGAGCCCGTAAACTATGCTCCTACCTGTGAGACGTTATGAGCCTCCGGGAGACTCATAATGGTCACAGTTTTGGAATAATTTTCTCACACTGAGACTGTGAACATTTTCTTTGAACCGTGAAACTTGACATTTTTAGCACTTGGTCCCATTTTGGCTCATTTTCGTCCAACTTTCAATCCTTTTGCTAATTTCATTTTCTAGAGCCTGATACACACTCAAACATGAAAAAACCTAGCATAAAATGGATTAAGGATGATGCTACACAAATCAAACGAAAAAATAAAAGAGTATAATGTGTACTTATCCGAAAGTCACAAGTTCAATTACATATCCGGAAGTCAACGTTATCTTCTCCACCTTACAAATGTTCCCCAGCTGACCAAAACCCAAGAATATTGTTCTCTGAAAAAAATAAGCAAACTCATGAAACGCAGGCATGAGTACAGGGTCAAACTTGCTCCAGAGAGGCATACATGCTCCCATGTGATGTCAACTCCGTACTACAATCTCGAAGGTCATTTCAAGGTTGTCAAACTGGTTTAAGTCACCGAGTAGACCTCGCAATAGGGTCGAGTTGGGTAATTTCGAGTTGGGAATTTTGGTTACGGGTCCGGTCATGTTTGGTTGGCTAATTTTGGGTCAAATATTGACCCAACCCATTCGGTTTCGGGTCGGGGTACAGGTCATTTCGGGTTATGAGCGTTCTCAGAAACAATATCAAACATGCTTCATATTTTCTTAAAGAACACAAATTTTCACATATGCATGACAATAGTTTACTTAACACATGTCAATTAACATATTCTCAAGAGTAATACTACTACAAGAAACACATGATATTTGATTATTCTTAAACTCCAAACATGTCATTCAAATCCTTGTGATTTTTTTGAACATCTCACCAATTTATGAGTGATTTTATCATTTTGAGAGTGATATATAAAATGGAACGGGTCTAATGGGTCGACCCGCTAACCCGCCCAACCCGGCCCAAAAAATTACGGGTTATCGGGTTCGGGTCATTCGAATTTTTGGTTACAAAAATTTATAGTTTTTGGGCGGTTTCGGTTCGGGTCAACGGGTCGGGTTGTAATTTGCCAGGTCTATCACCGAGCCAGTCAAGTAAGGGGTTTGATGTTGAATGATTTGATTGGGGTCCGGTCGGTTTGAGCTGTTTTAGACGTTTTCTAAATATATATACAAATAAGATAGTAATTAAAGATTTAATAGCTGAAATGAAATTTATCTTACATGTTTCTATTAAAAACTTATTTCCACGAAATAAATCTACCTAACCTCCATGACCCACTCACCATCCCCATTTCTTCGTTCATCTTCCTCTCTTCCTCCGCTCTTCTTCTCCCTCTTTAAGGGTCAGACCGAAAGACTTTCTAGAGGTCATTTTGAAGTTCAAATTAGATCGAACCGAGTCCAACCAGGGGTTCGAGTTCGATAGGGGTTTAACTGTTATGTCAACGATACTTCATTTGACAAAGGGAACACTGAAAAGGCCTGCCTATTATATAAAAGGTTCTCATAAAGTCAAGAGCGCAATTTGGGTGCAATAAGTCTCTAGCAACTTCGCTTAGCAATCAGCACAACTAAAAGACATTTGTAGTAGTACTATTATAGAAAACTAATATAATAAAATAGGCAAACCTTTGACATTATGCAAACAAAACGTAAACAATTTTTATCAAATTGCAAAAAGAGAGTCAAACCTCAACTTTCCATCTAGTTTTTGTTACGGATATTGATATGACATATGAGATGATTGATGGGGATGATAAAGATGAATTTGTGTTGATAACAACTAATTTCATCACCATGTGGGCATTATCAAGCTCTAATTGCTTGCATTAGAGATTAGATTCACTTCATTTTCAGTTTAAGCATGTTTTGAACGGTAATTGCAAGCATGTGAAAGAGACCGGGAAGAGAAGTTCTTTCTGTGATCAAAGTTCACGGAGAAAGGAAGATGTTCACAGCCATAAACCTGAGCAATAGATAGATGGAAAGAAACTTAAGGTTTCGTGTTCATCCTTGCGAGCTTGTGAAGGAGACCGTAATTTATAATTTTACACCCGCGGTGAAGGATCACTATCGCGAACTCCGGGTCGAAATTTCATAGAAGTTCAGGGCAAAACAACACCATTTCGAAGACCACAAGCATTCAATATAGTTTACAACCGTTAACTTCCGCGAATGAAGCCCGTGAACTAGATCGAGCCTAGGTCTTCCATAAATAGCTAAGGGTCTTTACTTGAAAGGAGGACTTTTTTTAAGAGTTTGTAGAGTAGAATTTCACATACAACCTCAAGAAAAGAAAGTTAGGGTTTTCTCCTTTTGGAGAAGAGAGGAAGATGAGTCCTTCAACTTTTGAGTTTGAAGTTGTGTTTCTAGAAGATGATGTCTCTTCCTTCGCTTTCTAGTGTACGCATTTTCGCCTTCATCGGGTGACATCTTGTAATTGAGGTAAGTTGAACCCTAACTTATAGAAGATATTTAGGAAGGCATGTTGATGCAAGAAACCTATTCACCACTTTATGTTTAGGAAGGCATGAAGGCATGTAGAAGTGCATTCCAAGTGCATGACCATTGCTTTGGATGCTAGCTTAGTAGGTTTAAACATCATAAAAGAGTAGTGACACGCTAAAACACAACACCAAACTGCGACCAAGTGTAATCGCAGTCCGGAAATGCAGTAACAGGCAAGCTCTAATTGTCAACCCGGGGTCTAGATATACTGCCAACTCCATGTATATATGTTATCTAGCAACCAAAGTTGAGCGATTGTGAGTTTAACTAAAAGCAGTAAGAAAGCAGGAAATTGTTCGGTTTTCTAAAGCAAAGGAAGAGTCACTCGGGAATGAGTCCCCCTAGCTCCTTAGTTAGGTCTCAGTTGTAATTACCCTGGGTTGATTAACTGTTGATTAAACTGTGGAAGATCCGACAGTAGCTTGGAATCTCTTAAGCTGACCAAGCCCTCTCAGGCAGGCTAACCAGCAGGCGACTAACCTTCACCGGAATAGACTGCTGAGGCAATAAGCACAGAACTCCACTACTGGAATTGGATTCTAGTACAAAGCAGTAGATTGATTAACTCTTTTTATAACCAATCTACCACTACCGAATGATGAAGCTCTAACAACCTAATCAGATTCTATCTATCTCAGGTTGCAGCAGAAATCAAGAAAAGATTATCAGACTTCAATTGATTCAATGAATCATGCATCATTCGATTAAAATCAAACATTATAACAATCCCAAGTCATTACAATCAAGATCCCTAACACATGGAACTAGGGTTCTTCATACCCAAGTGAGAGAAAGTTCTACTCCATAGAGAGAGAGAGAGAGGGAAACAGAATACAAAGCAGTCATACTCATAACAATGGGAAGAATCTGCTCTGGGATGTCAATCTTCACTCTTGGAGATGCAATATGGGCTTCAATGGTGAGAAATCCACTCCAAATAGCTCATAGGGTTTGTTCTTTGCACTTTCTCTCTCTAAAACTCTATTTTTGCTCCAAAAAGTCGACTCTCTCTCCTTTGGCTCGAATCTGTCTCAAAAAGTCGATACTGGGCAAAACACGGTCGAGGGCACGGCCGTGTTTTGCTTTTGCCCGTCCGTGCCCTTGCCACGTGTTAAAAACACGCCCGCGTCGGCCAAAACATGGTCGCGCCTAAAGATGGACACGGTCGTGCTTTTAGCCACTTCCGCCCGTGTTTTGGACATCACAGGAGCTCCCTTCAACCCAGCCTCGACATAAATAACACGGCTTGGGACACGACCGTGTTCTTCTTTAGGCCAGCCCATGTTTTGCTTTTCCATCAGTTTAGCTCTCGCACATAAAAACACTGGCGTGCTCGTTTGTGTACACGGCCGTGCTTGTCAGGCCTCCTGCCCGTGTTTTGCTCCCAGCTCGACCGAATGACCTCCAAACACCCCCAATCTGGTGATTAGCATTTCCTTCGACGTCTGGGACCTGAAATATGACAAAGTAGCACAACCCAACGTAAAACGGACCAAAAATACACGGCTATGAGCCGCAAACGAATAAGAACTAAGGGTTCAAACATGTGCAAATACATCGTTATCAAATTCCCCCACGCTTAACCGTTTGCTTGTCCCCAAGCAAACCAAGTCAGACACAAGGTAAGCTCAAAACGTTTTAATCAAGCAGGCTTTAGGGACATATCATATCGGCACAAAACACGTGAATCATACTGGCTTTTGATCATTAACACATGGAGAACCTCAAAGACAACCTAGACAACCACCACAGATGACATTCTAATGCAGCAAAGTCGAGCAAAGGAAGAGTTTCCCTACTGTTCACCAACCAACATAGACTTGACTCAACCACTTGACCAAGACAGTCACCTCATGCACAAAACTCAAAATATCAGAATTGAGACCGAGCAATCTAGGTCCTCATCGGGGCAAAAGAGTATAGAGAATATGAGAAAATGAATCGCTCACTCGCGACTAGTAGGGTCAGGACAATTTGATGCGAAAAATGCGCATGCTTATTCTCTCTTCCCTAACGTCTCTTCATCATGAATGCAGCCTCTAAATGCCAGAGTTCACATATGGGGTGTCACCACTAACTAATCCGGAGGTCTTAGACACAGGTTCAGATGACTGGCTAGGGTCTTGGACGTGGGGAAAAGGCATTTTAGGTGGTGGAAGTATTCATAGCACAAGGTTCCACATTTCCCAACCGAACACAATCACAGTCAATCGAACCACTTACTTTCTTTCTGCCATTCTGCATTACTCACGTTCTCTAGAGCACAAGAGCGAAGGAGGTCACATAAATGTTAATATTTCCAAGCCAGACTGCTAAGAAACACTACTTAATGGGCACTATTCAGATTTTTGGTGGTGGCTCTCTTTTGCTTTCATTCATTTTTTTTTCTTTTCTTTTTCATTTCTTGAGAGAACCACCACCTATGCACATTTTTCAAACACATGCCCAACTTTTTAAGAACTACCTCCAACCCTCACATTATGTTTAGTAGAAACAGCAGAGAACATGTAAAAACCACACTGTGGAACCTTCTAAGAGATGCAAAAGGGTGATTTTTCATTGTAGACCGAAAGAAAGGATCACACACGGCTCAAAGGGCTGACTAGGGGGTATGACACATCAGGACAGTCAATTTGGTCGTGGGCTAATCCTATGCCTCCATCATCTTAGCTAATGACAACGTGAATGCTACACATCATGAAAGAGGGAACTATCGCACAAGAAAGAAACGAGCAGGCTGAAATCTCACATGGCTACCTATATGCTCTATCTCTCATTCTGATTCCCTGAACTAGATGCATAAACGACTGTCAAGAACAAGTGATCAATCCAAGTCACAGTTGGTAAGCAAACAGTTGAAGAACTGAACCCCTACACAATTCTACTGCACGTCTCAGTCTTCATTATAGGCTGTCCTAGTCACACTCCAGTTGTCATGCATTAATTCGAAAGCCATACTATTTACCAATTAACTCCACAGCGCCAATATGATCAAGCAAACAGCAGTGCTTGGAGCCCTCAAATCTCGAGATTTGGACAGCGGACTAGGCTCCAAGCACACATATATACGTTCCCATGAATACAAAAGAACCCCCCCCCCCACTTAAATGCGAGAGTGTCCTCAATGGAGCAGAGGGAAGGGGAACGATGTTACCGTGAAATGAGATCAGGAACGGGGACTGGAAGGCAGACCAGTCAATAGCAGGGGACTGTAAGGGGGACTAGTCCAAGGCACAGAGCTAAAGTCATCAAAAGACACACACTAGGTGAAAGAACCAGAGTTCCATGTCTACAATCCAAAAGAACAAAACAGAAAGAATGATATGACCAAAGTACGCAGCTTTCCTACTTTTTATGGGTTTTCGAAGCTTTTCTCCAACGAACAAGAACTCGAACAAAAGATAATGATGGAACACGATCAAACAGATTCCAACTTGTGTGAAAGGCCAATTGGTATATGAAACCAATCAAACAATCACCCACTCGTGAATAAGGCCAATCGCTATTGGGTAGAAGCTCGCCACAACTAGACGCGTTCTCTAGTTGATAAGAGACACGTGAAACTCCTGGAGCGCTCTCAACAGAAGCTTGCACAAAGAACTAGTTCGTATGAACTTGTAACTTGAAAGTTGATTGATAATTGAATGAATTACAATGAGGGACTCATCCTCCTTATATAGGCAACGAAAATCCAATCCTAAACTAAGAAAGAAAGCAAACAAATGACCAAATCCTACAATTAAAAGGAAAACAAAACCTTAAAGGAAAAGTAAACACAATCCTTAAAAGACAAGGAAAAGACTTGGTCAACAACTCACTAGATTCTAGCCTTGCAATCCTCCCTCACATGGCTTGTGTTCACACTTGATATTCCTTTCACACCTTCTGTTCACACCTTGTGTTCACACCATGGAGAATTCCTTACTTCTAGCCCAAATTCTTCACTCCTCCTTCCAAGCCCATCTTCTCTTGATTCTGGTCCACAAATTGTAGTAATGTGATGGGATTTCCTCGATGCAATTCCATATCCATCAAGAATGATCCCATTTGATCCTTATATCGTTGTATTCGAATTTTCATTTTTGGACCACGAGAATTGAATATCGCGCTAGTCGATATCGCATCAAAGAAACAACAAAAACATGGAGTCTGACACGCTAAAACACAACACCTAACAATGGCCAAGTGTAACCAATGAAAGGGACTGCAGTATAGTGGCACAAGTAATAAATATCGAATCCACGGGTCTCTAGAGTTACTATTACTCAGCTTCAGTTCATTATCTAGCAAACTAGATTAAGGATTGATTAACTAAACTACTCTACTAACTAAACTAAGTAAAACTACTAATTACAGTTTGGGAACTCACTTAGGTATGATTCCCCCTAGCTCCTCAATTAGGTCCAAGTTGCAATTACCTTTGGTTGATCTAATATTGATTAAACCGCGGAAGATCCTAAATTAGCTTGGAATCTATTAAGCTGACCAAGCCCTCTCAGTCCAACTACCCGGCAGACGACTAGTCTTCACCAGGATAGAAAGCTGAGGCTATGAACACATAACTCCACTACTGGAATGAATTCCAGTACAAAGCAGTGAATTGATTGACTCTCGCACAACCAATTCACCACTATCAATCAAGGAAGGTCTCTTAACCTAATCAGATTCTATCTATCATAGGTTAAAGCAGAAATCAAGAGAATTTGATCAAGATTCAATTGACTCAATAAATCATGCCTCAATCAATTATAATCAAACAATATAGCATCCAAACCTTCATACAAGAAAGATCCTAACACATGGAACTAGGGTTCCTCAAAACCTAAGTGAAGGGAAGTTACTCCATAGACAAGAGAGAGACTGCAGAAATCTGATCTAGATCTTCAATCTCCATCTCCAAGCTTGATTCCCGAGCTCCAATGGCGAAGAAATCCTCCAAAATAGCTCCAAGAATGTTCCCAAGTCGCTCTCTCTCTCTAGGGTTCGTCCCTTGGGTGTTTGGGAACCAAAAACCCAGCTCTCCCCTTTCATTTTGCTGAAAATCGGGTTTTAAACAGAAATTCCCGATCACGCGGCCAGGCCACACGGCCGTGTGGCTTTCCCAGCTGCCTGTGTGAAGGCTCGGTGATTTCCACACGGCCACGACCCTCACGGCCGTGTGGAGTTCCAGGATGCCCGTGTGGCTTGCTCAGCCTCTGTTTAATGCTTCGTTTCTCCCTCGTCCGGACTCCAAATCAGTCGCCGTTTGATCCCAGGCGCTCGTAGTCTCGTCCTCTTTCTTTTCATGACAAAATTTCATGATTATTTGTCCATAATATGAGGTAGAAGTCCATTATTCCTCAGGTCATGCTCGTGTTTCTTTTCCCGAATTGCCAAATGATCTCTGATTGACTTGAAACTTGCGCCTATACTTCAATTTACATGCTAGGACCTGAAATTTGACAAAGTAACACAACCTAGCATAAAATAGTCCAAGATAGCAGAAACTCAAGCCAAAATGATCAAGAAACGAGGGTGCAAACATGTGCAAATCCGATGTTATCAAATTCCCCCACACTTAACCGTTTGCTTGTCTCCAAGCAAACCTAACTCAAACCAATGCAGCTCTCCAGACCTCTATAGCAACAAACAACCCCGATCGTCGGTAGAGGATTTCCTAGATCATATAGCAGCTTACGAGGTCAACTGGTCTTCTAAGACGTCCCCTATCTCTCTCAATGCGAGTACTAGACTCAAGCCAAGATCATGAGAAGAAGTGGAAGTAAGACAACCAGTTCATGGATAAAGGGACTCACACCATTCATAACCAAGGACTCGTTGTACTAGGGTGCTCTTTAACTTCATTTCACCGTTGGAACCCCTTTTTCTCACTTTCATTTACATTTTTCTTTTGTTTTCTTTCATTTGGTGGGGTTCCAACTGCAGTCTTTTGCACGGTCGACCCTTATTAGTCTAGCAAGAGCAATTTCTGTACACCTGGCGCTCGCCAAAGTACTTCTTTTAACTACTTTTCCTCAACTCGTGTGGAGGGTCAATGAGATTAAGGGGGTCGGAAGCTCTATCCGTGCCCTTAAAAACACATCCTCAAGTAGGCAAATCGTTCAACGGGTGGAAGTTTTACTTGTACTAGAGACAGATTAGCTTCACCTTGTAGGAGTACCCCACTAAGGATCACTAAAATCTCTTCCAAAACCCGATTTTGTGCAATGAACGGTGCCGCACACGTTGGGCTTACCCCATGTTTAAGATTTAATGATTTTGACATGGAGGACCAACTGCTTCCCATTTTCCATATGAGCACCCTGTTCGATACACGAATCCATAACACAATCCAAACAGAGTCACCATTACCACATGAATTCAACGGTCTTAGCTCCACTAATTCACAAAATCAACTGGCACAACAGAGAGCTAGATAGGAAAAATCCTATACTTCAACATCCTCCATAGTGCTACACTACCTCCCTAGGTTGCACATTACTATAGAGACTGTCGATTCAAAGCATACTGAGCAGGCAATTTGCAAGGAAACACGTACTTGGAGCCCTCAAATTTAAAAATTTGGACAGTGAACTAGGCTCCAAGCACACAAACAGCCAAACATTCACCAGCACACATAATTGAACACCCCCCCCCCCCACACTTAAGCACGACATTGTCCTCAATGGAGGAAAGATAAGGAGGGTAGAACGAAGTTACCAGATCAAGGGTGAATGATGATGGACGGGTCAGGCGGTGCATTCCAGGAAGAGAGAGTAATCAGAACACAAACACCACACAAAATCTCACAAAGGTTGAGTTATTGACTCTAAAATCAAATAACAAAACTGACTCAACCGAGGAGAAATAGAGAAAGAAATGCAAACAGACTGGTTGGGTTGCCTCCCAACAAGTGCTTCTTTCACGTCGTGAGCCGGACGATGGCTCCTAAGTTTCGGTCCATGCTAGAACCTCCTTGAAGTTGAGGTTCTCGTCAATGAGGTGGAGTCGCAAGTCACGAGCATGTGGTATGACTGGTGATGGAAGCTCGTGCACTTGATGCAGATGAAGTCTCCATCCTCGAGACCTCTTATTCTCTTCTCTCGTCTCATTGCCCCAAACCATATATGACAACATCGATTGACCACCATCGCGTCCACCAAGAGGGACCGATGTCGATGTGGCCTTGGTCTGGCAAAGAGACACTGCAAATGGGTCCTTGCTAAGCAGTTCCTCGAAGTTTGGTGGGGATATTACTTGTATTATAGGGCCAGCGCAAGCCTCTTCCACCTCAACTTCATCCTCAGTCTGGACACCACTCGCTTCTTCAACCCCCCTTCCTTCTTCAAAATGTTGTCTCTCTCCTCGGAAAAGATCAAGAACTATCTCTTCTTTGCTTTCTTCCTCATTCTCCACAACTTCTTTCCTCACCCTTTCTCTCTCTTCTTCTTCCATAACTGATTGGAGAGCAAGTCGCCATGCAAGGTTCTCAATAAGTTCAGCTTGCATCTCCTCGCTCAGGCCCAGCATGTCAGAGCGGAAATGGGGAAAGTTTTGATCTACCACTAGAGGATACACTTGAGCATGATTATCATGGGAGCTTTCCTTGACAACTTCTGTATGCTCCTCAACATCCTCACGATTGCCTTCTTCTTCCTCCACCTCTACTTGTATGGCAGCATAAAGGTTGTCTTGAGAAAACTGTGAACATGCTTTCTCAATGACCTCTATGTGCTTCTTTTATGCTCCGAAGGGTATCCTATGTTTCACGGGGAAAAGAGAAGTCAGTTTGGGCAATGGCCTGGATATGAGGATCCATCTCGGGAAAAGATCTCTCAGGTACTCGAGCAATCTGCTCCACGAGAAGCCTCAAGTGATAGTTTGGATCTGGCTGTGGATTGTAGCATGGCTCTGCCGGATCGCCCGTGAAGGCTGTGGCGAACTCAAGATCTGATGGCCCTTCTTATTGTGGGAGGAATTCTTCTTGATAAGGAGATTGTTCTTGAAATACCCAGGGGTCTGATTGTTCTTCGTAGTAAGGGGTTGGTACTGAAACCCGACTCCATAGTCCTCTCCTCCTTGGTTACTCCAGGGAGTCTCGGGGTAATACCACTCGGATGGTGGTGGATACCCCCAATGATTGGAGAAGCCATAAGGGTCCATGATTCAGATCTGCACCAGCAAAAACAAAAAACACCCAAGTGAAAAGCAAGGGCGGAAAACAAAAGAAAAACGCTAAAGTAACAAACTTCTGCCTTTCCTAATAATCTAGAAAGTCCCCGGCAACGGCGCCAAAAACTTGACACGCTAAAACACAACACCTAACAATGGCCAAGTGTAACCAATGAAAGGGACTGCAGTATAGTGGCACAAGTAATAAATATCGAATCCACGGGTCTCTAGAGTTACTATTACTCAGCTTCAGTTCATTATCTAGCAAACTAGATTAAGGATTGATTAACTAAACTACTCTACTAACTAAACTAAGTAAAACTACTAATTACAGTTTGGGAACTCACTTAGGTATGATTCCCCCTAGCTCCTCAATTAGGTCCAAGTTGCAATTACCTTTGGTTGATCTACTATTGATTAAACTACGGAAGATCCTAAATTAGCTTGGAATCTCTTAAGCTGACCAAACCCTATCAGTCCAACTACCCGGCAGACGACTAGTCTTCACCAGGATAGAAAGCTGAGGCTATGAACACAGAACTCCACTACTGGAATGAATTCTAGTACAAAGCAGTGAATTGATTGACTCTCGCACAACCAATTCACCACTATCAATCAAGGAAGGTCTCTTAACCTAATCAGATTCTATCTATCATAGGTTAAAGCAGAAATCAAGAGAATTTGATCAAGATTCAATTGACTCAATAAATCATGCCTCAATCAATTATAATCAAACA
Source organism: Linum tenue (assembly GCA_946122785.1). Lineage (NCBI taxonomy): Eukaryota > Viridiplantae > Streptophyta > Magnoliopsida > Malpighiales > Linaceae > Linum > Linum tenue. The sequence continues at coordinate 66,397,578 of CAMGYJ010000008.1, read as the reverse complement.
ATATAGCATCCAAACCTTCATACAAGAAAGATCCTAACACATGGAACTAGGGTTCCTCAAAACCTAAGTGAAGGGAAGTTACTCCATAGAGAAGAGAGAGACTGCAGAAATCTGATCTAGATCTTCAATCTCCATCTCCAAGCTTGATTCCCGAGCTCCAATGGCGAAGAAATCCTCCAAAATAGCTCCAAGAATGTTCCCAAGTCGCTCTCTCTCTCTAGGGTTCGTCCCTTGGGTGTTTGGGAACCAAAAACCCAGCTCTCCCCTTTCATTTTGCTGAAAATCGGGTTTTAAACAGAAATTCCCGATCGCGCGACCAGGCCACACGGCCGTGTGGCTTTCCCAGCTGCCCGTTTGAAGGCTCGGCGATTTCCACACGGCCACGACCCACACGGCCGTGTGGAGTTCCAGGATGCCCGTGTGGCTTGCTCAGCCTCTGTTTAATGCTTCGTTTCTCCCTCGTCCGAACTCCGAATCAGTCGCCGTTTGATCCCAGACGCTCGTAGTCTTGTCCTCTTTCTTTTCATGAGTTGGCGACCTCATGTCCTCGGGAAGGACCACATCACCTCAAAGTTGTTGGCTGGGACTTGAGGGTGTTGAATGGGCGACCTCATGTCCTCGGGAAGGACCACATCATGGTCCTGTGGGTCACCCATCTCTTTTTCAACGGTGATTTGCAGCTGTGCTAGTGCCTCCTCCGCAGCCAGTCGCGCCTTTAGAGCCCGCTTGAAGTTCCTACAGGTCCGTTCAAGCTCCTTGTCTAATGGTAGTAAATCTCCCGACTGGCTACGGGTCATGCACTACCTGCACACAATCAGCAAAAGCAACCCGTGAGGGCACACAAGTGGAAGAGAGAAAATGCAGTAAAGAAAAAGCTAGAGCAACGAACTTTCACGTTTCTCCAATAACCTAGAGGTTTCCCGGCAATGGCGCCAAAAACTTGACATGCTAAAACACAACACCAAACTGCGACCAAGTGTAATCGCAGTCCGGAAATGCAGTAACAGGCAAGCTCTAATTGTCAACCCGGGGTCTAGATCTACTGCCTACTCTGTGTATATTTGTTATCTAGCAACCTAAGTTGAGCGATTGTGAGTTTAACTAAAAGCAGTAAGAAAGCAGGAAATGGTTCGGTTTTCTAAAGCAAAGGAAGAGTCACTCAGGAATGAGTCCCCCTAGCTCCTTAGTTAGATCTCAGTTGTAATTACCCTGGGTTGATTAACTGTTGATTAAACTGCGGAAGATCCGACAGTAGCTTCGAATCTTTTAAGCTGACCAAGCCCTCTCAGGCAGGTTAACCGGCAGGCGACTAACCTTCACCGGAATAGACTGCTGAGGCAATAAGCACAGAACTCCACTACTGAAATTGGGTTCCAGTACAAAGCAGTAGATTGATTAACTCTCGTATAACCAATCTACCACTACCGAATGATAAAGCTCTAACAACCTAATCAGATTCTGTCTATCTCAGGTTGCAGCAGAAATCAAGAAAAGATGATCAGACTTCAATTGATTCAATGAATCATGCATCATTCGATTAAAATTAAACAGTATAACAATCCCAAGTCATTACAATCAAGATCCCTAACACATGGAACTAGGGTTCTTCATACCCAAGTGAGAGAAAGTTCTACTCCATAGAGAGAGAGAGGGAAACATAATACAAAGCAGTCATACTCATAAAAATGGGAAGAATCTGCTCTGGGATGTCAATCTTCACTCCTAGGGATGCAATCTGGGCTTCAATGGTGAGAAATCCACTCCAAATAGCTCCTAGGGTTTGTTCTTCGCAATTTCTCCTCTAAAACTCTGTTTTTGCTCCAAAAAGTCGACTCTCTCTCCTTTGGCTCGAATCTGCCTCAAAAAGTCGATACTGGGCAAAACATGGTCGAGGGCACGACCGTGTTTTGCTTTTGCCCATCCATGCCCTTGCCACGTGTTAAAAACACGCCCGCGTCGGCCAAAACACGGTCGTGCCTAAAGATGGATACGGCCGTGCTTTTAGTCACTTCCGCCCGTGTTTTGGACATCGTAGGAGATCCCTTCAACCCAGCCTTGGCATAAATAACACGTCCTGGGACACGGCCGTGTTCTTCTTTAGGCCAGCCCGTGTTTTGCTTTTCCATCAGTTCAGCTCTCACACATAAAAACACTGGCGTGCTCGTTTGTGTACGCAGCCGTGCTTGCCAGGCCTCCTGCCCGTGTTTTGCTCCCAGCTCTACCGAATGACCTCCAAACGCCCAGAATCTCGTGCTTAGCCTTTCCTTCGACGTCTGAGACCTGAAATATGACATAGTAGCACAACCCAATGTAAAACGGACCAAAAATACACGGCTACGAGCCACAAACGGATAAGAACTAAGGGTGCAAACATGTGCAAATACATCGTTATCAATTAGGGATTATATGATTATTTCATTCTGTGGATTTCATACTAGAGCTAGGGGGATACAATCCCCATATATCTTCTGTTTATTTGAGCTAGTCGTTAATTTGAAAGTTAGTTCTTTTGTTCTTTTAAATGAATTCACCAATTAATGATTATTATACGATAGTAACGAAGATATGAAGTAGCAGTAGATCCGCTAATCCTGGGAATGCGACCTGCAATGTCACCACTATGAAGCACCATCTAATCAAGGTATACAGATTGATTCATTCCATGCAGGTCATTGTCAGTAGTTTGCACGTCTCAATAACTACCCAATCCTAGGCCAAGTTTAACCTAAAATGGGTTTCATATAGTGGCAATCAAGGTCATATTCACCCGGGTCTCGGTACCCTAGCCTACTTCCCACGTTGTTGTAATCTAGCCTATCGGTTTAAGGAGTTGTGTTGGAGGATTCAAGTGAAATAACTAGTAGAGAGAATAAACAAGGATAAAAGCAAGTACTTCCGGGAACTATCCCTCACCCTAGCCTAGGTCTATCATGCAATGTCTAAATAAGTTGGGTTAAGCGAATGTGGTGAGTGAGCTCTTTTCCGTCGGCCTTCGTGATTACTCATACACATCTAAGTACGCTCTATGTACCCTATTGTCACCTCAGTATAGGCTCACATATATGGGAATTTAAGAACTTAGCTCATTTCAATGGGTACTACCCACCGTCCACAGCGAGATTTCATCCCAAGTTTCATCTAGGAAGGCATTCCTATAGTAAAGGTACGATCGCCTCGTCCACCACAAGACCAAATTCATTCATCTAACCCTAATTTGCTAGATGGCGAACTTCCTCGAAGCCAGGAAAGAGGGTGATTGTGATCAGACTGGCGAAACTTTATGGTGTCTTCTCGGTTGGCTCTTCACAAAGTTCACCCCCAAGTCCTCCATATTTGCGGCCGCAAACTTGGGTCCTCATGATAAGTCCTAAATCTTAAGGCTTGCTGATTAGAGTACACGAAGTCACCAATCCTCAAGCTTGCTGGATGAAAACAAAATTGAAAGGGGAAAACATAGTAAAAGGAATGGAGTTTGGAAGGTGCAACTTCAACACCAAATTGGGGAAGAGGCTCGAACCAATCGATACAGGGCTTGCTCATTGCGGGAATCAATCCACTCAACAAGGTCAATCCAGGAGCACGAGTTTTCGATTAATTCTTCGATTAAACTTCAACATTGCTGGAATAAAAAATTCTTCGATTAAACTTCAATACTCCTACAATGTAATTGCCGAGAGTTTGAATAGCTTGAAAGGTTTACAATCGCCTAAAGAACTTCCTAAACACATTAGAACTCGAAAACTAAGCTTAAACAGAAAAGGAATAACAATCCGAATGAAATAAGGAAACAAAACTCTGCTTTCAGCTCCAAGTAACCAAACAGCTTTGATGCCATCTTTGAGCCTCTTGATCGAAGCCTTCCAGGTAAGGAATGAATCTTCCAATTCCTTGTTTTTGAAGATTAACATATGAACTTTCATGTGGTATGAAGCTCCCGACTCGATTCTTAATCATATTCCTTGAATGGAGCTTCAAAGTAGCCTTCCTGAACACGATTTTATACTTAGCCATATTCTGGCAGTTTTTCTATGTTGGCATAGGTTTTTGAGAAGCCTGGAAAATGCCCTTCATGACTTCCCCATCGAGCTTCCAATTATTCCAGCTTGTAGAGGGACGCTTAGCTTCATAACAAGATCTCAATCACCAATTTCCATCGAGCCAATTTAGATAACCAAGCTTGCAAAGTCAGTTACTTGAAACAATCAACATACTTGGCCAAAAATCAATATTCTTCAAATGGGTTGAGATTTCTTCTTGGGAAAGTAACTTTAGCTTGGAAAATGAGCAATCTAGGATTGCATCAGGGTCCCCTTCTTCAAAAAGAGTTGCCCTCAAAGCTGGTTCCTTCATCTTCCCAAAATTTTCACAAAACTATTCCCAAATTGGATCGAAAGAGGACTTCTCAAACTGATCTTTTGGAAAATTAGGTCAGAGTTCTTCATCCACAGAATTGGAGATTTCTTATTCAAGCATCTCTAGCTCAATTCGTGGTCATCATTGTCTCCGCCTTGCTTTGAATTGAATGTTCGAACCAGTCTAATCCCTCGATTAATCCTCTCCATCGTCGAATCAACGATTCTATGTTTCCCGCCATCGTCGATATTCAAACCTACACATCCCAGAATTCCCGATTTGATTTTGGGTTTTTAATTCCAGGCATCTCTGGGTAAAATTGATCATCGCAATAGCTTCCTAGAACATCCGTGAATGATTCCGCATTGGTCAATCTTGTGTCGAATCATGCCTGATTTCCCCAACCAACTCAACTAATTTTTCTTATTGTTCATGTGTTTCTAGAGGAATTCGAACTCGATTTTAATCTTGCAAGTTAGGCATATTCGAGTCGATCCAGCCTAGGGAGAAGGTTCCTGGGGACTTTTGGAAGGTTTAGGCGGCATTGGTTGAGTTTGATTTTTCCCCTAGTACTCTGACCAATTCAGTCTCTCTCCTGTCCTGTTCTGCCGTCGAAGAACAAAGCCGCCAGCCCTCTGGCATCGGGTGAAAATTTCCCCAGCTTAGAGCATTGAGCATGAACCTTCGAGTCATCAACCCTGCATCATTGTGCTCCCAAGTCGTCGAACTATTAGACCCTTCCTTTTCCTTGCTCCTATTCACCATCATTTGGTGCTGATCGGCGCGGACTTTGGACGGTGATAACGGTTTAAGCAAAAATTTCACGAGTTCCATGTCGGCCTAACAGGAGATGCGCTACTTGCATCGGGGCCCCGTCGCACCATAGCTCGTCCTCGTAATCGCCTATATTGAATCAAACCTTTGCCAGCTTATTCACCTTGAGTGTACCGTATTCATTCAGCCAATGTAGACTGTAAGGTTGGGAGTGTTTGATTGTTTCTAACCCGAGCCTTTTAACACCATCGACGCAAATAACATTTGTACAACTACCTCCGTCGATTACAACGGAAAGAAATTTTCCCCTGTTTGTGCAACGGGTATGAAACAAATTGTCTCGTTGTTCTTCATCAGCTCGAGAGTCCAAGGCAAGCACTTATCGATTCACCCCATGAAACTTATCAGAAGGAGGAACTTTGGCTTCAATAGCTTCGTCGACTTCAGAATCAGAATCAATCTTTTTGTCCCTAGCCTCCTCCTCTTCTTCTTCTGAGATGTATTCCCCATCTCGAAGCACCAATGCCTTCTAATTCATACACTGGTTGGCCTTGTGGCCTCTTCCGAAACACTTAAAGCCCTGAATGATGCTTGTCGACCCTCTCGGCTTCTTGTAATTCAGTGGAGCAGTAGTGCGAGGTGCGAACTTGGCTCCTTCCAACCTGGACTACTCATAATTGTTTGTGTGTGGGTGCTCTAGGACAGGTTTCGAAGATGAGTGCCTTCTTCCCGCACTTGCTCGTTGTTTTCTTTCCACTTTAATTGCAAAGTGGACAACTTCTTCCAGCTCGACAAAGGGCGTAGCTCCATTTCTTACCGAATTTCGCGATTCATTCTAGGTAGAAACCTGGCAATGGTAGCCTCTTTATCTTCCCTGATATCAGCGCTCATCATGAGGAGTTAAAGCTCATGAAAGTACTCATCAATCGATTTCGAGCCTTGTCGTAGTTGTTGCAGAGATTCGTATAGGTCGCGCTGGTAATAACCCGACAGGAATCATTCTCGCAGTAGACCACTCATCTCCATCCAAGTCGTAATTTTAGGTAGCAAGTTCCTCCGTTGGCGGAGTTGGTATGCTCCCACCATTGTGCGGCGTAATTGATGAATCCGTACGTCGCAAGAAGTACCTTATGTGTTTCACTATAGTTACCACATTGAAAGAACATAATCACCTTTCTTTCCCAGTCCAGATAAGCAGATGCATTATTGGTACCTGAAAACGATGGCACTTGCAGTTTAATCCCTCTCAGCTCGGCAACATTGTTGTCTGGCCCTGCTTCTGGTGGCCCTAAACTTGATTTTGTTCGCGAATCTGAACCTCCCCTGCAACATCTTTCGACTGAATAGGGGAGTTCACCATTGTTTGAGTTCAGCCAGTTCTCGATTTAAATTTTCAAATTAGGCTTTGATTGTGGCATTCTGCTATGCCAAAATCATTTGAAGCAGCTCCGTGGTGTTGGCCTGCTCTGCCATGGCTGGTTCGTCGTCTAATTTGGCATCCTTCTCATGTACGAATTATGTCCCTGGAAACGATAACAGCCGCTATAACCGCCTGCTTCTTCTTCTTCTTCTCTTCAGATAGCATAACAGCAGCAGGGTCACCGGAAACAGGGCCCTTCAATCTGGTCCACCTTTTAGTTTCGGCGACGCCTTCCGTTGATGAAATCGTCTTCCTTGCCACTATGTAGAACCAATAATTTTTCACAATCGTCGCTGAGTTGAACCAGGATCTTGATACCACTTGATAAGCCCTAAATCTCGAGGCTTTCTAATCAGAGTATGCGAAGTAACCAATTCTCAAGATTGCTGGATGAAAACAGAATTTAAAGGAAAAAACATAGTAAAAGGAATGGAGTTTGGAAGGTGCAACTCCAACACCAAATTGGGGAATAGGCTCGAACTAAATAGGGTAGCAACTCGTCCACGATTGAGGTGGTGAATCAATCAATACCGAGCTCGCTCGTTTCTGGATTCAATCCACTCAACAAGGTCAATCCAATAGCACGAAAAACTCTATGAACGAAAGGTCTTCGATTAAACTTCAATACCTCTACAATGCAACTACCGAGAGTTTGAATAGCTAGCTAGGTTTACAATCGTCTAAAAAATTCCTAAACACAATAGAACTCAAAAACTAAGCTTAAACAGAAAAGGAATAATAATCCGAATCAAAATAAGGAAACAAAACTCTGCCTTTAGCTCCAAGTAACCAAACAGCTTTGATGCCATTTTTTAGCCTGTCAATCAAATCCTTCCAGGTAAGCAATGAATCATCCAATGCCTTGTATTTATAGTTTAACATAATCAATTTCATGTGGTATGAAGCTCCCGACTCGATTCTCAATCTTGTTCCTTGAATGGAGTTACAAAGTAGCCTTCCTAAACACGGTTTAATACTTAGCCATATTTTGGCAGTTTTCCTATGTTGACATAGGTTTTTAAGAAGCCTTGAAAATGCCCTTCCTGACTTCCCCTCGAGCTTCCAAACACTCCAGCTTGGAGAGGAACACTCCAGCTTCAAAACAAGCTCTCAATCTCTCATTTCCATCGAGCCAATTTAGATAACCAAGCTTGCAAAGTCGGCTACCTGAAACAGTCAACATACTTAGCAAACAATCAATGTTCTTCAAATGAGTTGAGATGTCTTCTTTGGCAAGTAATTCCATCTTGGAAAATGATCAATCTACGATTGTATCACCTCATGTCGCAATTTTCACTGCAGTCTCATGGCCTATTGTCTCGGCCGAGATCTTCCTCTTCAGGTTGTGATCATCAACTTCTTGCCCATTTTGCTACACTTGTGCCCTTTTTCGTACATAATTCGCATATATCATCTAAAGCATGCTAAAATCACATCATAATCAAATAGGAACGACATAGGGATGTAATTGATGATACTCTTCTGAATATGCACATGAATTAGCACGATACAAACCTAAACACGAAGGGTAAATAACACCAATTTGGGTGTTATCATATACTTGACTTGATTAGGTGTAGCAGAGTAGTTTGTCCAATGAGCTATTATAACTTGTCTAGCCACCATGTTTTTCGCGCCGTTGTCAGGTAACTTATGAACTATTGTTAAAACCGGTGTGGTTACTAGTTTAACCATTTACTTTCTCGTACATCACTATTTTTGTTATTTTTGTGTTATCTCTTTTTGCATTCACGAGCGTTTGCTAAGTGTATAGCTATAACATTTTTTAATGGAATGGGTGACTTTGGTGGTCAAGAGCCGCCATGAGAGATGACCATGGGTTATTATTCTCGGCCAAGGGTTGAGGATATACAGTCTCCAATAAAACACCCAGAGATTCTCAACTTTGAGATAATGTCGAGTGTAATAGCAATGATTCAATCTAGCATTCAATTCCACGATTTGAAGGACGATGACTCACAAAGTCATGTACAAGCTTTTCTCGCCTTCGCCAATTGAATTAAGATGGTTGGAATACCTTAAGAGGCCATTTGTTTAAGGCTATTCTCATTTTGGTCAAATGGGATAGCTAATGACTGATTTTTTATCAACGCCTCACTCCATCGTTAATTGGAAAGACCTCTATGAGAAGTTTGTCAATCACTACTTCCCTCCTTCAAAAGCATGTAAACTAAAAGGAGAAATCTTCAACTACAAAAGAAGAAAAAAACTATCTCCTCCTTAAATGTCTTAATCACGGATTTCAAGGTTGTCTTCAAATGGATTGCTTCTATAATGTTTGATGGGCAAATATAGAGAACTCATTGATACAACCAGAACAGGCACCTATAGAAACAAAAATCTTGATAAATTTCGAGAGATCTTCGAACAAGTGGCATTGAGTAAGCTAGATCGGGAAGACAAAAAGAGAAGCAAGGGTCTAAACATTGGAAAAGTGCGTACCACGGATCACCTCATAAGAGATTCAACTATTTTACAATTAAGATTGAGGAGTTGACATGCCAATCCATCGAGAACATATGAAGTTCTTAACCGGGGAGGATGGAGCATATTTATGTAGTTGGAATCCCCACTTTCGAGAATTCAAGTTCTCCTTAACAACCAACTTATCCTCAACAACCAAGTTCATATCCCTTATAAGTTATAACAAGAAGGGGAAGCCGCTTCTGCCTTAATCCAAAACTTGAGCTGTCGAATGGAAAGGTTGGAAGAAATTATGGGTCAATTTGTGATTACTTGTAGAAAGACATTTGAGCTATTAGATAATTTTGTTTACAATACTCACTTACAAATTCAAACACTTGAGAAGAATCAACGAACTCAACAAGCATACATTAATCGTATGAGTGCTCAAGTAGATGGGATTACTCAAGTATCCGAAGTGGTTGGCAAACGTGGTTCTAGTGAAAAAGTCTTCAGGGGCTTGGCGGATGTGCGTCGACTACACAACAATCAACAAAGTGTGTCCGGGAGACCCTTACCCGTTGTCGCGCATTGACCAACTGATCGACGCCACCGCCGACCACGAGACACTCTCTTTCCTCGACATGTTCTCAGGATACCACCAAATCCCAATGTCGCGCGAAGACGAAGAAAAAACGGCATTCATGACTCCCTTCGGAAATTTCTGTTTCGTCGGAATGCCGTTTGGACTGAAAAACGCGGGCGCGACATACCAAAGAATGATCGATTCAGCGTTTTCACAACAGAGGGGGCGGAACATCGAGGCATACGTGGATGACCTCATTGTTAAAACCAAGGCTGGCAACTCACATCTGGTGGACCTGCGCGAAACATTCGAGGCGCTCCGCAAACATAGCCTCCGCTTAAACCCACTGAAGTGTGTTTTTGGAACTGAGGCAGGGAAGTTCCTTGGGTTTATGATAACCAAACACGGCATCGAAGTCGACCCAAAGCAAATCACCGCGGTCCAACAACTCCGGGCACCCAGAAGTGCCTTGGAAATTCAATCCCTGAATGGCAAGATAGCGGCGCTAGGAAGGTTCATACCAAGATCTGCTGACAAGTGTGCGCCCTTCTTCAAAACGCTTAAAAATGGCGTGCGGTTCGCATGGTCGGAGGAATGTGAAGCGGCATTCCAAGAGCTAAAGGCATACCTTGTATCACCACCTGTATTGACCGCTCCCAAGCTTAATGAAAAACTTTTCTTGTATCTTGTTGTGTCAACAAGGGCTGTGAGCGCGGTGCTAATATCCAGAAGAGATGGCAAAACCGAGCAACCTGTGTACTATACTTCCCGTACCCTTGTTAGCGCAGAAACAAGATACTCCCCCAATAGAGAAGGCCGCCCTGGCATTGGTGAGCGCGTCACAGAAGTTGCGCCCATACTTCCAAGCGCACCAAGTCACCGTGCTCACCAACCTCCCGCTAAAAAAGATTCTGACCTCAATGGAAGTGTTAGGGCGCATGGTCAAATGGGTAGTCGAACTCTCAGAGTACGACATTCAATACGCGCCAAGACCAGCAATAAAGGCTCAAATCCTAGCGGATTTCATCGCCGAGGGGGTCACTCTCGAAACGACGCCAGAAGGAGTATGGGAAGTTTACGTTGATAGAGCGGCGAGCAAACACGGCGCCGGAGCAAGAGTGGTTGTACGCACACCCACCGGCGTCGTCCACGAAACAGCAATCAGATTCAGAACGTTAAAGACAAATAACGCGGCTGAATACGAGGCCATCCTAGCGGGAATGAATGCCGCCCACGACTTGGGCGCCCGAACGATACGGGTACTCTCCGACTCCTCCCTGGCGGTCAATCAATTGAACGGGACATTTGATGCGAAAGAGGACACACTGGCGCATTACATGGACCGCGTCAAGCTGCGGCCAGCCACGTTCGAGGCAGTAACGTACATACAAATACCGAGAGAAGAAAACATACACGCCGACGCGTTATCCAAGCTAGCGACCGCCACCGATTTCGTGTCCACGCGCCTCGTGACTGTCCAGAAAGAGGAAGAAGAGGGCCGTCCAGAGTTAGCAATTAACACCATTCAGATCACGTCCGACGAGGATTGGAGACACCCAATCATGAAATATTTACAAGACGGCACAGTACCAGAAGACGCCAAGGAGGCATGGACCCTAAGGCAAAAGGCAGCTCGGTGCACACTCATTGGGGGAGAGCTGTACCGACGGTCATACTCAGGTGTCTATCTCAAATGCATCGGGCAGGAAGAGGCGCGCGACTTGGTGCGCGAATTGCACGAAGGATTGTGCGCAATGCACGCAGGGCCACGCAGCATGGAACGCACTGTCTTGCTACATGGATATTACTGGCCGCGGATAAAGAAGGACACGAAGAGATACGCAGACCAGTGCCAAAAATGCCAAATCAACGCGCGCCAACACCACATTCCATCCACCAAGCTTCAAGGCAACCTGAGCCCAAGCACGGGAAGCTCGCCTCAGTGTGGGAGGGTCCATACCTAATCCCCGAAGTAGTCGGCGCCAACACATTCAAACTCAGCGAGTTGGGGGGCAACAAGATACAAAGAACGTGGAACGCGCAAAACCTCAGAAAGTACCACCAGGCAACTTAATATGTATCTTACTCTCTATGACGTTGTCGCAAAGGAATAAAAAGTACTCAGTTCGCAAGAACAAAAAATAGCAATAGTCCCGCACTATTCGTGCCAATTCAGTTCGCAAGAACAAAAAATAGCAATAGTCCCGCACTATTCGCGCCAATTCAGTTCGCAAGAACAAAAAATAGCAATAGTCCCGCACTATTCGCGCCAATTCAGTTCGCAAGAACAAAAAATAGCAATAGTCCCGCACTATTCGCCCCCATTCAGTTCGCAAGAACAAAAAATAGCAATAGTCCAGCACTATTTGCGCGCAATCAGTTCATAACGAACAAGACATATCAATAGTCTTGCATTACTTGCGCCCAAAAGACAATCAGAAGAAATATATATAGAAATAATAAAAAGCGCGAGTGAAAGACAGAACGCGAAGGTCCCTTTGGATTAACGAGTACGGGAGCACAAAGGCAAGCGGGGAATACACGCATAGCGCCATAAAAAAAACAACACAAAGCAACAACAAAAGAAAGATAAACAACGGAACAATAGTGATGACATGCCAAGCGCCCCTACAGTTGTCCCGCCTCATCAGTTTGGGACTGCGCTATGGTAGTCTGGTCCTCGTTCCCCCTTGTACCCCCAACACCTTCTTCACCCTGGTCTTCTTCATCCGCGCTCTCTTCCTCCTCATTATCTTCCGGCTCTGAATCAGATAAAGACTTCTTCTGGCCAATCCACATTTTGACGTGCTCGACCATCGCGCGAGTGTCCCAGCTGATTCCAGGGTTCTCGGGTCGCACCTTCTTGCCAACCGCGATCACAGCCTTAGTCATAGCATCCGCCAAAATCTTCCCAAAAGGCGGGGACGACTTATATTGACGAACTGCCGAAACTTGGGCTGCGCGAACGGCCTCAGCCTTAGCCACGTTGTGGAGTTGGACCAGATCATCCTTCTCTTTTTGGAAGTCCTCGCGGACCTGCCTCAGCTTCTCTTCGTGATCCTCCGCCAGCTTCCTCTTCTCCTCAGCGAACTGAGCTTGTAGTTGTTCCCTGATGGCGTCGCGCTCCTCTGCCTGGACACGCTCCTTTGCAGCCTCCACAGCGCCCTCCAGCCTACTCTGCCACACGCCGAGCTCGGTCAAGGCCTTGTTGGCCTCGTTGGTAGCCACTTCCGCGCGACTCTCCGCGCCGGCGAGCTTGCCTTCCAGCTGAAAAATCCTTGCCTCCTCCGCCTTCAGTTTCGAGCGGGTGGATGCACGGTCCTGCTGAGCTCGGAAAGTCGCCAACAAACCCTGTAAATGCAACGCTATACAACTTAGAAAAGAATTCTCTACGAGATAAAGAAATCCACGAGATAAAGAAAAGCTACGCGCCAAATCGAAACATTCTTACCGCCCAGTGGATTTGAGCCAAGTCTACAAGCGGATCCGACTTCTCCAACCGGGTCGGAACGCTGAGCACGGGGCCAACCGCCCGCAGAGCAGCCTGAGCGGTTTGGCTGTTGCATGCCGCGCAAGTGTGAAGCTTCACGTCGCGGTAGTAGTTAATGCCGGGGGTACCCCCCAACATCTCGGGAAGCTTCCTTTGCACGGTAGCTCCAGATGAGCTAGGAGCCACCAACCTCTCAGGATGAGGGGAGTTACCCACTCGCGCCTCTGGATCAACAATGACCAAAGGCTGTTGGCGTCCCTCTTGCACTGGAGCCTCACGTTCCTGAGACTCAGACACCCGCGCAGCCTTCTTCGGGTTCTCCTCAACCACCGCCTTCCCCGATTCCTTCCTCTTCGCGCCGCTGACGGGCGCACTGCTGGGCTGGGCCCGCTCTTTTCTTTTTGTGCTGGTCGAGGGCGCATTGCTACTCTGCGCGCCCTCCCTCTTCTTCTTCCTCTCCTTGCGCGAAGGGCGGGGAGCCTTCACGACGTCGTCCACCGACATCATGCTCACAAGGCTCGAGAAATCAACGCCTGCACAAAATTGTCGTAAGAAATCGGTTAAATACGATAGAATACAAAGGGAAAGAAACATAACTAACCATCGGCAAAGAGCTCTTGCAAAACGGCCTCGCGAACACCTCGAGTGTAAAGATTCATTTTTTGATCCATGCACGCTTCATATTCCTTGTCGAGCTCATCATACGCACCAAGGTGCGACTCGTACCCGAGCGTGCTACCCTTCTTCCACACAGTGGGTTCATCCACGTGCTCACTCGCCCACTCCCCCGGCGTCGGCTTGACGTAAAAGAAACGTTCAAACCACGTCTTCTTCAATTTGGGAGACCCATACACGAATCCATCAGGCCTCTTATCGCGCCGCTTTATGGATAGGCAGTCGCTCTTTCTGGTGGGCTCTTTGATCTTGTAGATTTTTCGGAATAGCCCATAAGTGGGCTGGATGTTAAGCCTCTTACAGGCGAGGCGGAGGCAGGAGACGTGCATGACGACGGACGGAGAGAGGCGCCCAACTGAGCAGTTGAGCCGCCTGTACAAGGCGCACAACAATGGGTCGATGGGAAACTTAAAGCCCATCACCCAGTACTCGCTGTACACCCCAAACCACCCTGGGGGGCAGTTACCTACCATACTACGGCAGGAGGGTACCGCGTATTCCCAGTGAGGCGGCAAACCAAGACCGCGCACGATCTCTTCCACGTCATCGCGCGAGTAGATGGAGGCGTGGTCACGTCCCCGCAACAAGTTGTCGTGCGACGCCGGTTGGTCTCCCCACATCTCCGCCCAATCAAGGACGGTGTAGGTCGCGTCTACACAACGAGGTCCGAGGCGGCTCATCGCCTCGGTGATACGCGCCACATCGACCGGATCCGCAAACACGGGCTCCGACTGAGTCTCGGAGCCCTCGCGCTCGGCAACATCGCGCTCGGCGTCATCCGCAACCCGAGACCCACCGGCACGATCGCGGCGGATTATCAAGACACCTCTCTGCCGCGCGCTCGGACGCTCACTCCCAGACATAACATCGTCCTCGTCGGCGGCCCCGAGAACGAAATCGGGATCCGAATCAACCTTCTCCGACGACGTCGCCGGAGCTCCGCCGCTACCAGGCCCACTGTCATTCTCGCCGCCGGAATTCGCCAATTCCAGCGACGCATCAGAAGAAACATGCGAAAGGGGGGAAAGATTACCTTCTTCGTCTTGTACGACCTCGATCTCGTCGACGTTGGTGTTGGTGTTGTCCATAATAGCGATTTGGAGAGTAAGCAACAGCGACGGAAGATATGAGGTTGTAGAAGAAGGAGAGAAATCTCGACGGCGAACCAGAGAAAGAGAGAACAAGGAAAGCTCGGAGGAAGCAGAATAAGGCAGGATGAATCCCACCCCCAACAACGGACTAGTACTTATAGTTGTTGGAGGTAAGTCGAAAGGTTAAAGTTGCCTCGAATACCGCAACCGTCAGACGTTTCGAATTTCAAAAACCGCCCGCCCAAACCGACAAATCAGGGGAATACACGTGGACCTACGGGGAGTAGCTACTAGCCGCTGACGAAACAAGTTCCGCACAACGCTTGGGGGGCATGACACACCCCCGAAGAAAGAAAAAAGCTCGCAGAAATCAAACCTAACAACCAAGGAGTTGCGCGCAGCTGCCGAACAAATTCAAGTCCGCGCAACGCGCCAAGAAAGATATCACAAGGATCACGCGCATACGCGTCAGTAAGGCGCAAACTCAGAAATAAAATCCAGATCCCGAGAGTCACGCGCGGTCATCCAGGAAACTGCCAACGAATCTCCTGAAATCGCGCATACGCGAGATGACAAGGCGCGCCAGAAGAACAACCGTAACCCCGAGCGTCACGCCCAATCAGATCGCGCAATCCACAATTATCGCGCAGGCCCGAGTCAATCAAGCGGAAACCTAAACAGGGGATATTCACGGAACACCCCCTGATGGGGGGCAATTGTTGGGCATGTGACTCGGACCTAGCCGCGCAAGGGAAACGCGCTAACATCAGCCCAAATGCCGCCAGACCCGCTAGTGCGCGACGCGAACAAAGGAACCAAGTACGCCTTGGCGCGAACAGCTTGCGCGCGACACAAGCTACGCGCAAGTGGAAAGGAGCAAGCGAGGACTAGACCACAGAGCCGCAGAAGACCCCGTCGCGTCTCCCGAGGGAAGGTCACGTCAGGGTCCTAGGTATGGCCGTAGGTACACCTCTGACATGTCCTAGATAGAGGCATGGCCTAAATCTTTGGCATGTCAGTGGTCATGTCAATGTCCCATCTATTAACTCAACCACTCACCCACCACCTTGTAGCCTATAAATATGGCATTTACTACGGTGGGTGAGGAGATCGCGTTTTTCACTCTCTCACTAAATACAAAGAACTTTCTCTCTCTAACAACCTCTGGTGTGGAAAATCTCCCTATCGTTACTCTTCTCACCCTTCTTTCTCACGAGTCTACCTCCTACCCTCAGTTAGACTCAAACAGGAATGTACGTGGATTGGTGAAAAGGGAAGGTAACATGATTCCCAAAACCCTGTATATCCAATAATAATTCTTGTTTTAAAAATTTCTTCCTAGTAAAAATTGTAGTCCTTCAAAAGTTATGCAAAATGAAAAAAAATTCATGACGTTCTGATTTTGGAGCACAAAGTTATGGTTGTTCAAAGTTATTGAGAATTGTTAGCGTTCAAAGACTAAAACTTTGCGAATGTGTAATTGTCTCAACAAAAGATTTGTAGTTTGGTGGTGAAGATGTTATGTTAAATTTAGTTAACTATTTATATTATCAGGGTTCAAACCACCACACCGATAACATGTTGCTTTTTTTTAAATCTCTACTAAATAAAAAGATTTAATATGGGGTGATGGTGTTTCGGACCAAAGACCACTTGGATACAAAGAAACAACGGAACTAGTTATGCCAAGACCACTTATGGTAATTATTTGAGAACAAAAAAATTTATTACAAACCGCTCCGGCCCCACGCGGTCAGCAAAACCGCCCACTACCTGTGCGGTTTTCGTCGAAAACGGCGCCCCCACCCTGTGGTTTTCGAAAAATGTGCTATTTGTGAAATTTTTCGGGACTGGGTGCTATATTTGTAAAAAAATTAAACAGTGCTATTTATGGAAATAAGTCCAAAATATCGAGTCATCAAATCCCCCCACATTTAACCGTTTTCTTGTCCCCAAGCAAACCTTACTCAAACCAATGCAAATCTCTAGACCTTTATAGCAACAGGCAACCCCGATCATCGGTAGCGGACTTCCTAGATCATTTAGCAACTTACGAGGTCAACCAACGCACAAGGCACCTCCTAGCTTGTTCGCCGAGAACTCTAGTCCCGAGTCGGGACCATGCCATGTAGTGATCGTAGGACAAACGATCCGTGGATAAAGAGACTCTAAAAAACATAAAGATCATGAAATCACTTTTTTTTAGGTTCTCTATTTTTTCCTTTAAAAATGGTTGGAACCCCCTTTCTTTTTTTTTTCTTGTTTGTTTATTATTTTTCTTTGCTTGCAAAGGTTCCAACCTTTAATTTTCAGAAAACGGGGCTCACACATAGTAAAGGTTTTCAGGGAGCTCGACCCTTACCGGCCATGCCGAGAGCAGATGTCTCAAGCCTCGTGCGGGGGAAAGAAATGTAAGGGGGATGGAGGTAGTAGGTGGAAGTTGGAAACGGATTCTCGTCTCCCCTTACACACTTTCACCGATTCCCACACGGGAGACATTGTTTTAAAATCACAGTTTAGAGCACCTTTTTCAAAATATGATACAAGAGTCCATGACAAGTAGAGTGTCCACGATACCACACGATTCAAGTGTCGTAAGATTGCTAATTCGCACAATCAACCAACACAATATTAAGAAGAAAAGAGACTTCTTAAATGCATCAACATCATCCATAGTGCTACACTATCTCCCTAGGTTGCATATTACTATAAAGACTGTCAATTCAAAGCATACTGAGCAGGCATTTGCAAGGGACACGTTCTTGGAGCCCTCAAATCGTTAAAGTTGGACAGTGGACTAGGCTCCAAGCAGACACATACACCAAACATTCACACACAAACATGATGGTACACCCCCCACACTTAAGCATGACATTGTCCTCAATGGAGGAAAGATAAGGAGGGTAGAATGAAGTTACCAAATCAAGTGTGAATAATGATGGACGGGGTAGGCCGTTCATTCCAGGAGGAGAGAGTATTCGGAACACAAAAACCACATAAAATCCCACAAAGGTTGAGTTATTGACTCTAAAATCAAAGAACAAACCGACTCAACCAAAGAGAAATAGAGAAATAAATGCAAATCGACTAGTTGGGTTGCCTCCCAACAAGTGCTTCTTTAACGTCGTGAGCCGGACGATGACTCTTAAGTTTCGGTCCACCCCAAAACCTCTTTTAAGTTGAGGTGCTCATCAATGAGGTGGAGTCTCAAGGCACGAGCAGGTGGTGTAGCAGGTGATGAAGGCTCGTGCACTCGAGGATGCAGCCTCCACACACGAGACATCATCTTCGTTTCTTCTCTTGTGTCATTGCCCCAAACCAGATATGATAGGATCGATTGACCACCAACGTGTCCACCAAGAGGGACCGATGTCGATGTGGCCTTGGTCTGTCAAAGAGACACTGCAAATGGGTCCTTGCCAAGCAGCTCCTAGAAGTTTGGTGGGGATATTACTATCAACATAAGGCCGGTGCAAGCCTCTTCCACCTCAACTTCGTCCTCATCCTGGATGCCAATTGCTTCCTCAACCCCCCTTCCTTCTTCAAAATGCGTTATCACCCTTGGGAAAAGATCAAGAACTTCTTCTACTTCACTTTCGTCATCCTCCACAACTTCTTTCCTCACCCTTTCTCGCTTTTCTTCTTCTAGCATGGATTGAAGAGCAAGTCTTCATGCAAGGTTTTCAATAAGATCAGCTTGCAACTCCTTGCTCATGCCCTCCTCTTTAACGCTCGATATGAGATGTGGAAAGGTATGGTCGGTTACAACAGGACATTCTTGATCATGAATCATGATCATCACGGGAGCTCTCCGTGACAACTTCTGGATGCTCCACAATGTCCTTATAGCCTCCTTCATCCTCCTCCTCTTCTTGTATGGAAGCAGAAAGGTGATCTTGAGCAAGCTGTGCACATACTTGCTTAACCCACTTTGTTTGCTTCGCTGAGCGTTGAACAACTTCCTCTGTTTCACGGAGAAATGAAGAGTCGGGAGCAATGGATTGGATTAGGAGGTCCATCTTGGGGAAGGATCTCTCGGTGTCCCGAACAAACTACTCTATAAGAAGTCTCAATTGACAGTTTGGATCTTGTTGTGGGTTGTAGCATGGCCCTGCAGATTGGTCCGTGAAGGCCGCCATGGGTAACTCTAGCTCTAATGGCCCTTCTGGTTGTGGGAGTATTTCTTCTTGATAAGGATATTGTTCTTGAAATGTCCAAGGTCCATGTTGTTCTTCGTAGTAAGGGGGTTGGTACTGGAACCCGAATCCATAGTCTTCTCCTCCTTGATTGCTCCAGGAAGTCTCGGGGTAATACCACTCGAATGGTGGTGGATACCCCCAATGGTTGGAGAAGCCATGAGGATCCATGTTTCAAATCTGCACCAACAAAAACAAAACACCCAAGTGAAAATCAAGGGTGAAAAAGAAAAGAAAAACGCTAAAGTAACAAACTTCTGTCTTTCCTAATAATCTAGAACGTCCCCGGCAACAGCGCCAAAAAATTGACTCGCTACGACACAACTCCTAACAAAGGCCAAGTGTAACCAATGAAAGGGACAGCAGTTTAGTGGCTCAAGTAATAAATATCGAATCCATGGGTCTCTAGACTTACTATTACTCAGCTTCAGTTCATTATCTAGCAAACCAGATTAAGATAGAACAACTAAAACTACTCTAGCAAACTACAGTAAAAGTTAATCTAATTACAGGTTGGGAACTCACTTAGATATGATTCCCCCTATCCACTAGTCAGATTAATGATTGATGATATCTAACTTGTTTCACTTCCATTCACAATGCGGAGAATCCTTAACTAGACCTTGAGTCTCGACTAAAGGAACAAAGGGTTATAGGTATAATATGCCCCTCTACTATGACGTTTTATCAAACATGTCCCTCTATTATTTCTTACATCAAACATGCCCTTGTACTTTGAAAAAATTATCAAACATGCCCTTCTGTTAAAATTTCTATTGAAAAAATCGTCAATCGTGGTTGAACCGAGATTTAGACGACCCGACATCAGCAAATGGGAGGAAAATGTTAGTTTTTTCCCGTTTTATTTCCCTGGGTCTTTTCAAAGTGAAATTATTTGAATGATTTGATTATACAAAAGAACAAAAAAAAATTCTAAAGTGAATTTATTAGGGATATTTTAGTCATTTGTGTCGCCCAAACTAAAGTTCGGCCTTGGTTAACAGTTTTTTGATGAAAATTTTAACAAAAGGGCATGTTTGATCATTTTTACAAAGAATGGGGGCATGTTTGATGTAAAAAATAGTAAAGCGGCATGTTTGATAAAACATCATAGTAGAGAGGCATATTATACCTATAACCCAAGGTCTAGTTACGCATTGTGCTATGTATGAATGTATGGATGTATGGTTGTAATAGTTGATTAATGGTATGAGGAACCCCCGGGCGGTTGGGCCACTACTGGACTCTGTAGATTGTCGGGTTACTGCTGGACGGTGAGACATAACGCAGAAGTTGATCGGGTATGTTTGGGTCACTACTGGACGGCGAGACGTAACGCAGTAGTTGACCGGGCATGGACTGGACGGCGAGACGTAACGCAGTGCCATTGGCGAGTTTGGGTATGCAACCGGACGGCGAGATGTAACGCGGTTGGCATAATAGGGTACGGACACCGGACAGCGAGACGTAACGTGGTGGTCCCTAGTGTTGGTGTCAATGGATTAAGAATATAAGTAAGGAAATTCTAAAGATAAGATAGGAGTAGAGATCTCTTATAGACTGTTTGATAATAAAGTATAAAGGATAAAGCGAGAATGGCTTTCGTCTAAGGAAGGCAATCCCCTAATAATGTGTTTAGTAAGGAGTTTGCCTAGGGCAAAGACCTTAGGAAGTAACGACGAGACTGACCCCTTCTCACTCACCAGGTCGAGGAAGGGTTAGTAGAGGCAGATTTCGAGAAGAGGCAAGGCGAGGCAAGTATTTGCACCAGCATTGAGGAGAAGTCAAGGAACTCTGAAGAGTCAGAGCTAGAATAGTTTAATTTCTTTGTTGCATGGTTAGGAGTGTAAACTGGAGATTCTGAGTTCATTCATTTTAAGTATTGGGATTGTCATTTGCCCAAGTGTTCAGGCTTTTTGTTTGAAATTTTTAAATATTGTCGGTTTAGTTAATTTTAAAATGTGGTTTGGTTGCTCTGGATTAACCGGTTTTTTGGTTTATGTTGTGGTTTGGTTTTCTTACAAGATCGGGTCATTTCATAAATGATCTAGGAAGTCCGCTACCGACGATCGGGGTTGCATGTTGTTGTAAAGGTCTGGAGAGTTGCATTGGTTTGAGTTAGGTTTGCTTGGCGACAAACAAACGGTTAAGTGTGGGGGAATTTGATAACCCCATATTTACACATGTTTTTCCAGCATTTCTTGATTGTTTGGCATGGCATTTGATTGGTTTGTGGGCCCATTTTACGTTAGATAGTGTTTTTTGGTGATATTTTAGGTCCTAGTACATGAATGGAGGCTTAGGAGCAAGTATAGGTTCAACTGGAGAGCAGACAGGATTTGGAGGACAAAGAAGAAAAATTTCACAGTCTAGGAGGCCAAGCCTGTTGGTACGTCGAGCGCGAGACGTTTTTACCTTCTTCCTTCGACAATTCAGCAAGCCCAGTCCCTGCAAACACCCGTTCTGGGTTCTGGCCAAGAACAAGTGAGAGATAGTAGCAAATGCTGTGTTTGATCGAAAACAATCGTGGTGAAATTGGCTCCTCGTGTTTGGCTGGGGCCTGGGAGACAGATTCGCTTGAAATGGGCTTTATGGTTTAAGCCCGTAAGATTTCCCTTCCTTTTATTTCAAGACCACAAAGTTGTATATTAATTCTTGTAGCCCACTTGAGTATCGACTTACCTTCGCTGAAACTCACCGTTTCATTAACAACATAACCCAGCAGTTTGCTTCGTCCTTAGGATCAAAGAGATGGCCTGCAATTGAAAGCTCAAGAACAAGCCAAGAACGAAGTACTTATAAACCCAAAAAATAAAACTGTATTAAATCAAACCCAGTTGGTGAGAGCTCGTTCTAGCACTTCGCTTTCTCTTCAGTTATGGTATAGTTTCCTGTAATCACAAACTAAACAGAACACACAAAAAGCAAATCCAGGACTGAGGCTGAAAAGCAGAATAAGAACACGACACACGATTTTTACGTGGTTTCCAGTATTGGGAGAACAAGAATCCCAATACTGACTACTCCACGGTCGGAGAGTCACGTTGTGTGATCTCCGACGTTCCACTAAATAGATATGTCGTTGAAGCTCTTCGAATACAAAAGGACACCCTCGATTAGCTATCCAGCCAATCGATCAATTCCAATCCCTTGATCAACTCCCCGTCAATCAAGAACCCGGTATTTCCCAACACCGTGACCCAAGCTTTCTCCCCGATAGCTTGCACCCTTTTCCTATCAAACTACCCACAGCAGGTACCCTTTGCTTTCTATCGTAGTATTGATCTCCCGGAAAAGTTGTCTCTTCTATCTACCCAAGAGCCCCTTTTATAGTCTGTAAGTTATGATCGTTGCACTTTAGTTTTCTTTCCATGTAGATGGGATTCTGTATCACCCCAGGAATGGTAAGCGCATCCTTGCCTTCCAATCTTCTCAACTTGTCGTTGGTTTTGAATCCTTTCCTTCCTTGAGCGAATCTGATTTTTGTGGATCTTCCAGCACAGCTTCCTACTTCTTTTGGTTGAGTAATGCTAAGCCAACCACTTGCTGATGCACACAGCTTCCTACAGTCTGCAAAACAAGATAAATTCTTCTTCCCTGCAATCTCAACCAAACCATTAGCTTTTAATGATAACAAGCCTTTATCAAAACTCTTGCTAATGACAGTCTCCATCAAACTGAAGTTGCTAGTTGTAAACAGAGCTCCACCAAATAATTCAGCCTTTGTAATTCGAATAACTTAGAGGCTACAATAGGAACCTTAAATTGTTTTGCTAATGAAAAGCTTTCTCTCCCAACATTCTCCCCCTAAGCTTGACATTAGCAATAACAACTGCTGTATGGGTTTTGTTCGACGTCACTATCCACTTAGCCATGGTAGCTTTAAGCTTGCTCCCCCTATGTCCAAGCTGTAATGAACAGTGATCCTGACTAAAGTCTTAGGGCTATATGACTTTAAGCTTGCTCCCCCTATGTCCAAGCTGTAATGAATAGTGATCCTGACTAAAGTCTTAGGGCTATATGACTCATGATTTGCTCTCCCTAACTGTAACTTGTAAATACTAAGGATTTTCATTCTCTTCTTTGATAGAAATCACTCCTAGATAAATTCCAGTGTATACCCATATTTTCTCTCCCTTGATTTGATCAAAGAAGAGCGATCTAGAACCAAATCCATCTAACCACACTCATGCTCCCTCTCAAATAATCAATCTCTCACACATAGGCTTTAACCCTTGCAGCCGCAACAAAAGAGCTACCCTAACTGACACATAAAGCAAGATAGTAGTAATTTCTAGATTCGTACTTCAAACCTATGACAAGCAAATTTACTGGACCAACCAATCATCAATGACGGGAAGAGACTCTTAATATCAAACCATATACTGCAACAATTCCCCTCATGAAGTCACTCAAACAAGACTGATTATGAAAATCAAAGTGCAACTAGTCAAGACTTTCCAACTCAGCCAAATGATCCATCTGCAACTAGTCAAGGAAGTTCTGCAAATTAAAAAGACAGTTTAAATTCGTTCTTCCTTTCTTAGACGATACTCCTCTAATGTCCTAGAGCTAAAGTCTAATGTTGACAACCCACCTCAAATTTTCAGATTTCCCATGACACATGTTATATCATGACAAGAAGTTTATTAATCTAACTGGGTGTTTATCCTATCTTAGAATGAGAGCTGTTTTCAAAACCTTGAAGCATTACAGTAGGGATAGCTACATCCAGAACTGAACTTGTTCCACTTATGCAAAATTGCAATCAAGGTGAATGTGATGCTTAGTCATTTTACCCAACTAAAAATTTAGCTTGTCGATGACAATCTATGAGACACCCTTTGGAAGAAGATCCTTGACAATACTAATCATTCATTTTTACAAGAGTGGTGAGAGATACTTGCCTGAGCAAGTTTTGCACAATGTCAGGAACCCACAAGACCTAAAGATGATACTAAGCAAGAGTAGAGTCAAAAGCAACTGCTCCCTTCTAGTACATTCCCACATATGTATGAAGTCTTGACCATGACCATGTACTGAGTAAGAGAAATTTATAGCTCTGAGAACTTATGCACTTTTCACCCCAAAAAAAATCACCGTGCCACGACTCACACATCGCATTATGCACATGATCAAAGCTGACGTAAAACCTTGTTATACTGACTCTCCCTACAGAGGGTTACTTGATTCATTTGACTCTTAGAGATCAGATTATGATTTTGACCCACTAACAAACAAGACGGCTTTGTAGCAGGCATATGATCATTCTCAGACCTTCTAGTTCAATGATTTCAGCACAGCTATTTGAACATATTCTTACCTGCCTTACCTTTCTCTGTGTCCAGCCTATTTTTTTTTTAAAGAACCAAGACCAAGCCATATCAAGCCAAAAGCAACACTTTTGATTGTTATGCGTAAGCCATTACATCCTTATTCATTGGGGTGCTACCAGGAGAAGTTTGTAGTCAACAAAAGGTCAAAGAGCCTAGACTTGCAGCATCTGAGAATATAGACACAAACTACCAAGGGAGGAAGGTAGTCACTTTCTTACCTTATTATGAAATCTGATCTGCTACTTTACCATCATGATATCAGAATACCGGCCTTAGGTGGATCAAAGCTGGCTTAAATGCCACATCATATGACAGTTCACAAACATGTACTAGAAATACCATTTGGACCCCTTGCAAGCTGCACTCATATTATTTATCACTTAAGATTCAAACACTTATAAGGTATGTTCATATCATAATTCTTAGATCTACTTCTTATGGTTACTAATCATTTAAGATGGATCGAATCCATTTTTGGTTCAACAGAAGACACCCAAAAATCATTCAGAGAGGTTTTTGAATTTAGAGGCCATACCTTTGCCTAGGCTGCATGAGATAACAATCATGCTTACTCAAGTGAAAAAGCAGATGAGGGATGGGAAGTATGCTTGAACCTGTTCTTTTGATGATTATTGTTTCCATTCTCCTCACATGCTTTGTCTCCTTCCTTTTCAGCTGGTTCTAGATGAAAGTCTTAGAAGGATGTACTTATAGTTTATTCTTGAATGAACTCAAGCAATCGTTGTTTATAGTTCTAACTATGTTCTTTAAATCAACTGAGCCAAATAGAGCTAGATGCAGCAGTTCAATAGTGAACAAGCCAAACTCAGGGTAGAATTTAAGTTCACTTACTTAGCTGTCTTCCAAATCCAGAATAACCTGTGAGAACTGTTGTAATGAAGCTCATGCAATTTTATCATACCCATAGATGATAATGCAGTCTTAGTTTAAGCCAGCATAGATGATAATGCAGTCTTAGTTTAGATCGTCAATCATGCATGGGTTTAGCAGCTAGGATGATTGGAGTTTCTAGCATATCAACTAACAAGTTAAGCAGTTCATGTCAAAGCTGTATATGACTTTATCAAGACATCTATTGATGAGGATATTGTAAAAAAAATCAAGTTCAACCCAGCAGGCTGAAAAACCTTTTTCACAACCAATCATAATGCCATCCTAACCCAAATATCAACCACACCTCACTTCATTTCATATGAGCAATATGCTTTGAATAATCCTATATCCATAGAGGAAAATCTTCTATTTTCAGAATAACATCCCAATTATTAATACCAAGAATAACCTTACCTGTTCTTACCTTTCGCAAGACTAGGAAACAACTGATTATTACATTCCGTAAGATGTGAGCACCCACTTGCCAGAATTTATACGATTTTTCCCCATGCTCACTTGGAAACAAACCTGAACACTCAACAGCTATATTTTTTTGCGAACCCAGACTAGCTTGGGTTCCTTTAGATCCTTGGTTAAGCAATCAGATTGCTTAAAATGACAATTAAAACTCAAGTGACCAAGTTTATGACAAGTATAGCAAGTTTTCCTTTTCTGATAGGTTATTCTTAAAGGATTGAACTTGCAGTACCTCTGTGTATGTCCTAATTCATCACAATGAAAACATCTCATTGTT
Organism: Linum tenue; assembly: GCA_946122785.1. Classification (NCBI taxonomy): domain Eukaryota; kingdom Viridiplantae; phylum Streptophyta; class Magnoliopsida; order Malpighiales; family Linaceae; genus Linum; species Linum tenue. The sequence goes on along the minus strand of CAMGYJ010000008.1, from coordinate 66,371,585 downwards.
TTTAGTCTAAATTCAGCAGCTAATCTTTTCTTGCAATCTCTTTTTAGATGACCCAATTTATGACAATAGAAGCATTCAACATTAGAGTTGAACTTAATACGATCCTTTTCTCTTTGATCTGCCACATTGGTATCCTTGTATCGTTCACATGATTCACATGTATGTTTCATCTGGCCTTTAGCAACATTCTGGAGTCTATTTTCTTCAACCCCTAATTTCTTGATTAATTCAGATTTTTCAACTTTCAAAGCTTCAATTAGTTTGTTGTTCTCATCATGAAGTTTAATCAGACTAGAGTTTTCCTCTTGTAAGATATCAACCCTCCTTTTAGATTCTTCTAATTCAGAAATTTCTCTAGCTAGTTCGTCCTTTATCTTGTTGTAGTCTGTTTTTAGCTTAGAATAATTTCTTTTTACATTTCCAAATTCTATTTGGATTTCCTTGATAGTATCTTCTAGCAGATCATCATTATTATAGTAGTCACTTTCACTAAGTGAATTACAGTTAGAGATTCTTACCTCTGTGCTGGGTTCATCTTCATGGAGTTTTCCTTCTTGCCTAATGGCCATATAGCTTTCTTCCCTAAGCTCATCGCCTCCATCATCTTCTTCACTACAGCTCCAGGTAGATGTCATAGCTCGTTCCTTACTTTGTTGTAGCCAATCTGCGTTGATATGTGATGTTTTGTTGTTCTTGAAATATCCACCAGAACTTTGATGTCTACCGAGGAGTTTATAATAATTTCTTCCTTCCTCGCTTGAAGCTTGATGAACATTCCTTGATAGTTGATTCGCAGGTTCCTCTTTGGTGATGGCAATTGCCATGTATGATTTATGTTCAATTTCATCCTCTTCTTCACTATCCACCTCACTACAGCTCCATCTAGCTGAGGCATCATTTTTCTTGTTTTGTTGGAAACACTTGAATTGAGAAGGCCCTTGTCCCCTACTGACGTAGAACCCAGCCTGATTATGAGTTGTTGCAAGATCCCTCTTTGTCCCTATAGTTTGCTTGTCCTGTCCAAATTTCAAATAACGTTTACCTTGAACTTCGGATTCTGTTGCATCCAAATTCCTCGAGTCTTCCATGTATTCGTATGTAATTTGGAGCTTATCCCAAATCTCCTTTGCTGTCTTGCACCCAGAGATATGAGCATATACCTCATGTCCTAACGCACAATACAAAATGTTTGTTGCTTGTGAGTTTTGCTGAATTTTGTGTTTGTCCTCTCCCATCCACTTTCCTCGCTTAGTCTTCGCTTCGTAGGGTCCTTGTTCTACAATGGTCCAGAGTTCTGGATCATACGAGAGAAAGAAGACCCTCATCCTTTCCTTCCAATACCCATAAAGAACTCCTTCAAATCTTGGAGGTCTATTTATCGAGAATCCATCAGCGAAAACTAAGTCACCGGTGTTTGCCGCGGTCGACGCCATTCTGCTTCTCCGGAGGTCGTTGAACCTTAATCGACGGAGCCGGGCTCTGATACCACGTGTTGGTACGTCGAGCGCGAGAAGTTTTTACCTTCTTCCTTCGACAATTGAGCAAGCCCAGTCCCTGCAAACACCCGTTCTGGGTTCTGGCCAAGAACAAGTGAGAGATAGTAGCAAATGTTGTGTTTGATCGAAAACAATCGTGGTGAAATTGGCTCCTCGTGTTTGGCTGGGGCCTGGGAGACAGATTCGCTTGAAATGGGCTTTATGGTTTAAGCCCGTAAGATTTACCTTCCTTTTATTTCAAGACCACAAAGTTGTATATTAATTCTTGTAGCCCACTTGAGTATCGACTTACCTTCGCTGAAACTCACCGTTTCATTAACAATATCACCCAGCAGTTTGCTTCGTCCTTAGGATCAAAGAGATGGCCTGCAATTGAAAGCTCAAGAACAAGCCAAGAACGAAGTACTTATAAACTCAGAAAATAAAACTGTATTAAATCAAACCCAGTTGGTGAGAGCTCGTTCTAGCACTTCGCTTTCTCTTCAGTTATGGTATAGTTTCCTGTAATCACAAACTAAACAGAACACACAAAAAGCAAATCCAGGACTGAGGCTGAAAAGCAGAATAAGAACACGACACACGATTTTTACGTGGTTTCCAGTATTGGGAGAACAAGAATCCCAATACTGACTACTCCACGGTCGGAGAGTCACGTTGTGTGATCTCCGACGTTCCACTAAATAGATATGTCGTTGAAGCTCTTCGAATACAAAAGGACACCCTCGATTAGATATCCAGCCAATCGATCAATTCCAATCCCCTTGATCAACTCCCCGTCAATCAAGAACCCGGTATTTCCCAACACCGTGACCCAAGCTTTCTCCCCGATAGCTTGCACCCTTTTCCTATCAAACTACCCAAAGCAGGTACCCTTTGCTTTCTATCGTAGTATTGATCTCCCGGAAAAGTTGTCTCTTCTATCTACCCAAGAGCCCCTTTTATAGTCTGTAAGTTATGATCGTTGCACTTTAGTTTTCTTTCCATGTAGATGGGATTCTGTATCACCCCAGGAATGGTAAGCGCATCCTTGCCTTCCAATCTTATCAACTTGTCGTTGGTTTTGAATCCTTTCCTTCCTTGAGCGAATCTGATTTTTGTGGATCTTCCAGCACAGCTTCCTACTTCTTTTGGTTGAGTAATGCTAAGCCAACCACTTGTTAATGCACACAGCTTCCTACAGTCTGCAAAACAAGATAAATTCTTCTTCCCTGCAATCTCAACCAAACCATTAGCTTTTAATGATAACAAGCCTTTATCAAAACTCTTGCTAATGACAGTCTCCATTAAACTGAAGTTGCTAGTTGTAAACAGAGCTCCACCAAATAATCCAGCCTTTGTAATTCGACTAACTTAGAGGCTACAACAGGAACCTTAAATAGTTTTGCTAATGAAAAGCTTTCTCTCCCAACAAAGCCAACGACTTTGGAATCAAGGTTTCAACCGTGATTTTTGGGCAGTAATTTTCCCCAGTCTGGTTTCTACATTCCATGACTAAGGATTACGCTGGAGAGATCGTGGATTTCCACCGAGGACCACTAATTTTCCACATACCCTTTTCGAATTCATTCGGTTTTTCAAGTTCTGAAACAGGAAGAGAAAGCCCTAGAGAGAGAAAGTGACAAACAATAACCTTGGAAAGGGATTAGAGCGATCTAAGGACAATGGAGCTCGATCTTTCACCCTCGGAGTGCCAATTACGAGCCTAGAGAATAATCTCATCCTTCATATGATATTTTCTCCTTCAAGCCTTGTGTTTTCTCTTCTCACCATGGAGCAAACTCTCTTCTCATCTGGGTATGAAGAGCCCTAGTCGTGTGTGTTAAGAATGATTGTATAAACATGATTTCGTGGATGATTGGCTTGATATATTCAATTGAGGCATTATTTAGAATTTCATGAGTCTTAATCAAATTCCTGTGATTCCTACTTTAACCTAGAATGATAGTCTCTACATAGGTTAAAAGAGCAACCTTAATTGGAAGTAGTGACTCGATTACTTTAGTCGAGGATGCGATTCACTTCTCTGTACTAGAATTAAAAATCAGTAGTGGAAGTTTATTGTGTTAGTGCCTCGGCTAGCTTATTCCGGTGGAGGTTAGTCGCCCGTCGGGTATTCGAACTGAGAGGGTCTGGAATTCTTTAGTCGAGATTCTAGACTTGTCAATAACTTTCCGCAGTATATCTGTCAATTGAAATGAACTTGGGAAATTACACTCTGAACTAACTGCAGACTACGGGGACACATTGATTGTCTCAAGTCCATGCAAATTATTTTCAATGTTTACCACATGTCAAAAACTACCCCATCCTAAGCCAAGTTCAACCTAAGATGGCATTGTCGTATAGTGACAATCAAGGTCGTATTGTACTCGGGTCCTAGTACCTAGCCTACTTACCACCTCGTCATTATTTATTCGATCAGTTTTGGAGGTTTGAGTGGAGGATTTGAGCGAATTACTAGTTTAGAGATTGATAAAGCTAAAAGCAGGTACTTCGGGGAACTATCCCTCACCCTAGCCTAGGGCTACTATGTAATGTCTAGATACTTAGGGTTACCAAATGTGGTGAGTGAGCTGTTTTCCTTGGGCTATCGTGGTTATCCACACGCCTCTGAGTACGTCTCCCCTAAACCCATATAAAGTCACATCGATCTAGGCTATCATATCTGGGGCATTAAGCTCATAACTCATTTCAATGGATACTATCCACTGTCCACACCGAAGTTTCATCCTGGGTTCTATCTAAGAAGGCTACCTACAGTAGGGGTTCGGTCGCCTTGACCACCATAGGTCCCTATTCATACATCTACCTCAATTTGCTTGATTGCGCATACCCGTCTAACCCTAGAACTCCATACCAAGCGTAGAAGCATAAACTAGGCTAATAGAGAATATTAGGGCGACTTAATCAAACACAATGAAGGATAGAATAGCAATATAATCAACTAAATAAACACATTTATTCATTTAAAACCAAGAATATCCATACATGCATAGTAAACCCTAAAACAAGGGTTTGGGGTTTAGAACCCCTAGTACCTTAGAGGACTACTCCATAAAGGAAGGAAGAAGAAACATAGAAGAAATTGAAGAAGTCTTGAGGTTGAGGAAGATGCCTCCTCTCTTCTAGCTCCTTCTCCTCTTCTCCTTCCTTCAGCTTCTCTCTCTTCTCTCTCTCTAAAACCAGAAATTCTTCTCTCAAAATCAGCTCATCTAAAAGGGAGAAATGGGTCTCCTATTTTGGGCAATAAGAGGACGGACAAGTTTGAGGCCATCAGGGCAGAGATCGCGGGCGGGATCTTCAGAGGTGAGGCCGCAATCTTGAAACGCAATCGTATTGGCCTTCGCAATTGAGGAGATTGCGGGCTGATTTCGTGGTTGCGATCCACGAGTCGCGGCCGCGATCATCCTCGCGGTCAGAAAACACTATGGTCGTGATTCAACTAGGGAAACACTATGTTTCTCCTAGGGTCCTTCTTCGCAAAGTTCCCTCCCTAGCCTCCAATTCGAGGCCGCGATCTTCAACATGACCTCGCGGCCATTGATCTCGGTCGTGATCTTGTCTTCTAGGCCACGATCTTCAGTCTCCTTCCCCTTGCTACACTTGTGACCTTGTTTTGTGACTAATTTGCGTATATCGTCTAGTACACCCTAAAATCACATAGAATTCAAATAGGAATGAAATAGGGATGCAATTGACGATGTTCAAGCAATTATGCACATGAATTGGCATGAAACAAACCTTAATATGAAGGTGGGATAACACTAATTTAGGTGTTATTAAACTTCCTCACACTTAGGCGTTTGCTTATCCCCATGCAAACCTACTCAAATCTAATGCAACATGATAGACAAATCAATGGGAAATGCCCTCTAGTTCTTCATTGCATAAGAGTAGACAGAGAAGAATGAATGTTTGACTCGCTACGACACAACACCAAAATGCTACCAAGTGTAATCGCAGAATGGAAATGCAAAATAGTGGGTAAGTTTAATTTATCAACCAGGGTCTAGATCTACTGCCTACTCCGTGAACTTCTATTATCTAGCGGGGCTAAGTGAGTGTAGGTGAATTCATACTAAACAAAAAGAAAGCAGTAAATTGTTCGAAGTTCTTAAGCAAGGAAAGAGTCACTCGGGATAGAGTACCCCTAGCTCCTTAGTTAGGTTCAAGTTGTAATTTCTTTTGGTTGATTTACTATTGATTAAACTGCGGGAGATTCGACAGTAGCTTGGAATCTCTTAAGCTAACCAAGCCATCTTAGATAGACTAACCAGCAGATGACTAGTCTTCACCGGGATAAAATGCTAAGGCAATTAACACAGATTCCAGTACAAAGCAGTGAATTGATAGACTCTCGTACAATCAATTCACTCATATCGATTGAAGAATCTCTAACAACCTTATCATATTTTATCTATCTCGGGTTGCAACAGAAATCAAAAGAAATTGATCAGGATTGAATTGACTTAATAAATGCACTTCAATCGATTAAAACCAATCAGTATATCAATCCAAAAGTCATTACAATTCAAATCCCTAACACATGGAACTAACGTTCTTCATACCCAAGTGAGAGAAAGTTCTACTCCATAGAAAGAGAGTAGAATACAATAATAAGAGGAATCATACTCATAATGTTGTGTACGATAAGCTCTGGGATGATAATCTTCACTCCAAGGTCGAAATTCAAACTTGATTGATAAAACCCAGCTCCAAAATGGATCCTATGGTTTGTTCTTCGCACTTTCTCTCTCTAAAGCTCTATTTTTGTTCTCCAAATTATATTCCCTCTTCAAAGACCTGAATTTGGGTTAAAACCCAGAATTCACAACCACACAGTCGTGCGGATTCCCTCGCGTGCCTGTGCGACTCTCCAAAACGCGACGTTTCATTTAGTGGCTTGTAGTGCGGCGCACGGCCAGAACTGCACGGCCGCGTGAAAACTTGACCTACCCGTGTGACTTCTCAGGAAATCCCACATGGCCAAAGGGGCACTACGCATGGCCAGTACCTCCTTGACTGCGCAAAAGGTGTTGCACGGCCGTGTGGAAACATGATCAGGCCGTGTTACTCCTCTTCTTCCCATTGTATGTCCAAACTTCGTCTAATCGACCCCGAATCCGTGTCCAAACCTCAATCAATGTACTAGGACCTGAAATATCGCTAACAAGAACAACCTAGCGTGAAATCGATTTAAAACACTAGAAACGAGGCTCAAACAGTATTAGAATGGTGGGTAAAAACTTGTGAAAATATCGAGTTATCAAATCCCCCCATACTTAACCGTTTGCTTGGGGCTTGTCCCCAATAAATCTTGACTCAAACCAATGCAACTCTCCAGACCTTTATAGCAACATGCAACCCCGATCGTTGGTAGAGGATTTCCTAGATCATTTAACAACTTACGAGGTCAACTGGTCTTCAAAGACGTCCGCTATCTCTCTCAATGCGAGTACTAGACTCAAACTAGGATCATGAGAAGCTGTGAAACTAGGACAATCAATTCATGGATAAGGAGACTCACACATTTTAACGACCAATGAATCTTCGTATCGGGTGCTCGTCCATTCCATTTCATTCATTGGAACCCCCCCCCCCCTTTCACTTTTTCTTTTTTATTTCCTATGTTTTCCACATTTACTTGGTGGGGGTTCCAAACTGCAGTTTTTATGCGCGGTCGACCCTTATTGGTTGAGCAAGAGCAATTTCTGTATATCTATCACTCGCCAGATTACTTCTTTTAACTCCTTTTCCTCAACTCATGTGGAGGGTCAATGAAATTAAGGGGGGTCAGAAGCTCTATCCATGCCCTTAAAAACAAATCCTCAAGTAGGCAAACCGTTCAACGAGTGGAATTTTTACTTGTGCTAGAGACGACTTAGCTTCACCTTGTAGGCCTACCCCACCAAGGATCACTAAAATCTCTTCCAAAACCCGATTTTGTGCAATGAACGGTGCCACACATGTTTGGCTTACCCCATGTTTTAAAATTTCAAATTTTTGACATGGAGCACCAACTGCTTTTTCATTTCACACAATTGATCACCATTTTCGATACATGAATCCACAACACAACATAGGGAGAGTCATCAATACCACATGATTCAAAGGTCCTAAATCCCCTAGTTCACAAAATCAACCGGCACAGCAAAGAGACAGATAAGAGAAATCTTATACTTCAACATCCTCCATAGTGCTACACTACCTCCCTAGGTTACATATTACCTCCCTAGGTTACATATTACCACAAAGACTGTCAATTCAAAGCATACTGAGCAGTTTATTGTTGGGAAGCATACTTGGAGCCCTCAAATCAAAATTTGGATAGTGGACTAGGCTCCAAACACATACATAGCAAGCTCGATAAATGGCAAACACCCCCCACACTTAAGAGCGACAATGCCCTCAATGGAGCAAAGAGAAAAGAGAAGGGGAAACGATGGTACTGGGAAAATGGAAGAGAGATAGCGGGGACTATAGCTAGGACCAATGAGCAGGCATACGGGACTGAAGAAGGGACCAGTCATTGCAAGAGAGGATCACGAAAAACCACTAGAACACTGTTCGTTAAGGATAATTGTCAGCCCAGATGGCCACAAGACGAAAAATCCAAATGAAAAACCAACACACAAACGAATCATTTCAAGCTCTGCACACACATGGAGCAAAGAAAAGAAACATAAACACAGAAAAACACACAAAGGGCCGATGAGTACAGACTACTTGTGGCCGAGGTCGTCGAAGTTGATATCCTCCATGAAAGCATCGTCACCGGCCGGCTGGGGTGGGAGTGGGGAGGCATCCCAAGGGGTCCTCGAGACCGGCGGGTCGCCCAGAACTTGCTCTAACAGGTATTGCTGGACCTTCTGCATCCTGCGAGCCCGGCTCCGCTCACACTCGATGTGTGCAAGGGTGATGCCCTACTGGGCTGCCACGCGGTCGAGGCGCTAGTCATACGCAGCCATACGGGCGGCGTACTCGGCCTGACTGCATAGTGTTGCTGAAACTGGAGCTGATGGTCAAGGATGTACTGGGTCTGAAGACCTAGCTGCTGGAACTGGTGACCCATCTGCTTGAACGGTGAGAGGAGTCAACCTGGGTCGGAACAGAGGAGCTGCCACCCCCATGCTCATAGGTGATGTGGTGGAAAGTGTGATGGTTGGCAGTAACGTCCACATCCTCAGGCGCAACATCCTAATCATCCGCAGGTGTGCTAGGAATGGTCGGGACGAGCAGGCCCTCGACCCACTTGACACCGCGTGACTCCCTCAATAGCCTCATCTTCGAAACTGTATCCTCCCCAAAAAACCATGTGCCCCTCTTATCAGTGCAATCATGATAATCAATCAGAAAGTGGTCGGTTAGCTCGGTGTTGAGTGGAGTACAATGGAGGGTCCCCAGAGTCATCGCACACTTGGCAAAAGTCTTCGCCAAGACAAACCCCAAGTGAAGGTTGTGGGGGCGAGTGCAGATCGAATGGATGAAGTAGAGGGACTGCTTGGTCAGGGTGCTGGCACTCTTGCTACTCGGTGCATAAGACTTTGTCAACAAGTAGTGGAGCAGACGATTCTCTATCTGTAGAGTGCTAGCTTTCGTCCGACCAGCAGTGAACCCAATATCAGAGGTGGAGTGAGGTGGCTGAGCCAGTTGGCGGTAAAGGAGACGCGGCCATGTTAACGACCTTGGTGACAAAATCATCGGTGGGGTCGAGGTCGAGGTCGAAAGCGGCATCAAACTCATGGTAGCTCATAGAGTGGAGTTCGTCACCCAACCTGAACTTGAGCGCCCCACTGTCCTTCCAATCAGTGGTCTCGGTGTGCACAAAGGTCGAGTAGAATTTGATCACCAACTGATAATAGACCTTATCGTGCACGACCAGTAGGCGGTGCCACACTTGGAGGGCGTCATAGCAATTAAGCTTCTCGAATTCCCTCTTGGTCCAACAATAATGCATGCCGAACTAAGCCACCAGGACGCGCTTGAATTGGGCTATGTGGGGTCGCGGCTTCAATTCGTGGATGAATCGATGCTTAAGGTTCTGCTTCGACATGTTCCTGCAAGAAAGTGCACCAAAGTGGAGTCAAAAGAACCTGGGGAAGGTCAGTCACACCCCCATACTTAATAATTGAAAACAACCTAACCATGGTTTCATCCATAGTTCGGGGGTTAATAACTTGATCAAGATAGTGAAATTTGGGTGGGTGTGCACTTCCAAAATAAAGTAAGCAACTTAAGGTTCACATCCATAGCAAACACACCACCGGATCACATCGTTAAGAGCCTCAACCAACTCCCACAAAATGGTATGAAAACAGGCATTTCACCGAACACCTTGTGTGCACCATTTAACGAAGCATAGGATTGATGAATTCCTAGCAGACAAGGGCTCAATCAAGCAATAAAGACATGCCACAACAAAATCAACACCGAAACCAAGCCTTCCCCTCTATCAATTGCAATCCAATCAAGAATTTCAATCTGATTCTCTACCTATATAACTAAGACCCAATTCTCCACAATTCACAAGGTAAAGGGCAAATTCAAACCTAGAGACACAAGTAGAGGTGTAGAGGAAGGCAATGGAAGTGACGAAACGCCAAAATTCTGCCTAGAAATGCTCGTTAGAGTATTGCTGGAAATCGCCTCTGATTACCCAAATCCTACCCAAATTGCCTCAAAATGAAGGGATAGGCCGAAAAGGTGGAGGGAAGATTGGGTATGAGGTTGGTTTCACAAAAAAACGACACAAAACGGCCGAAAAATCGCCAAAAGAGTGAAAGGACGCGGTTTTCCAGCGAGGGAGAGAGAATTCCGGCTATAAAGAGGGGAGAATGAGGCTGCACGGCCACGTGACCCGTTTTATAGGTGAGCAGGGGGCGTTGCACGGGCAGGCCATACGGTCGTGTGGATTCAAATCCTGCCCGTGCGTAGCCGAGGATTCGGTACGGGCTGGCCAAAGAATCCACACGACCATGCGGGGTGCACTTTTGCCTGTACCGAATTTCCAGAGGAGACACACGGGCAAGGAAGAATTCCACGTGGTCGTGCGAATTTGTGGCCTGGCCGTGCAAAACCCCTACACACCTGGTTTTGACCATTTTTCGCAAAAATAAGGCATCCGAACTTTCGACAACACCTCAATACTCAAAGACCAAAAATTAAAGAGGAAAAAGGAAAGAAATGCAAACCGTGGTGGGGTTGCCTCCCCACAAGCGCTTCTTTACCTTCCTTTAGCTGGAAGCTGATAGAGGAACTAAGGGTCCTCGAGCTTGATCAGAAGCTCTGCGCGTTCAACATCACCTCCCAAATATAGCTTCAGGAGGTGGCCGTTCACCTTAGACGGCTCCGATTTAGCATTGTTGATCTCTACCGCACCATGCGGAAACACCTGGGTGACTGTGAAGGGTCTCATCCACTATGACGTTAGCTTGCCCGGAAAGAGTTTCAGTCGTGCGTTATAGAGCAAAACGCGATCACCAACCTGAAACTCCTTTGGGCCTTTCAACTGAGCATCGTGGAGACACTTGGTTTGCTCCTTGTAGAGTCGGGTATTCTCATAGGCGTGGTAACGCCATTCCTCCAACTCCAGCAGCTGCAGCTTACTTTCAGTACCTGCAGCACTAAAATCCAGGTTTAGCAGCTTAAGGGCCCAAAAATCCTTGTGCTCTAGCTCAACCGGAAAATGACAAGCCTTTCCATAGACCAGCCGATATGGTGAAGTACCAATCGGTGTCTTGTAGGTAGTCCTGTATGCCTAGAGAGCATCATCAAGCTTGGTGGACCAATCCTTTTGGGACTGATCCACCGTCTTTTCAATTATTCTCTTAAGCTCCCGATTCGTCAGCTCGGCTTGACCATTCGTCTGGGATGGTAAGCCACCGACACCTGATGCTTAACATCATAACGAGAGAGGAGTTTAGCAAATTTCCCTTCAACATGGGCTCCTCTATCGCTAATAATGGCTCGAGGTGTCCCGAACCGGGAGAACAACTGCTTCAGAAATGAGGAGACCCGTCTTGCATCATTGGTTGGAATGGCTTGAGCTTCTACCCACCTCGAGACGTAGTCTACCGCAACCAGTATGTACAGATTACCAAAAGATGGAGGAAATGGGCCCATGAAATTGATTTCCCAAACATCAAAAATTTCACAAACAACAAAAATATGTTGGGGCATCTCATCCCAGGAATAAATGTTACCTGACCACTGGCATCAGTCGCACTGTCGTGCGAAGGTATCTGCATCCTTGAAGAGTGAGGGCCAATAGAAGCCTGACTGTAGCACCTTTCGCGTCGTGCGGTTCCCGCCATGGTGACTGCCCATGGGTCCCTTGTGGTATTGAGACAGGATGCCTCCCATCTCGTGCTCCATGACACAGCGCTGGATCACACAATCTGCACCGATCCTGAAGAGGTAAGGATCCTCCCAGAAATAATGCTTCAGGTCGGAGAAGAACTTGCGCTTAGCGTGAGTGGCCATCCCCTTAGGCAACTGTTTGCCCACCAGATAATTTGCAAAGTCAGAATACCAAGGGGTGACGCTCTCCACCAAGAACAGCGCCATCAATCGCTCACCCGGGAAGGATTCGTTGATCTCTTCCACGAAGTTGTCCGCTGGTGGAGCTTCCAATCCTGAAAGATGATCGGCAGCAACATTCTCGGCTCCTTTCTTATCCGGGATCTTGATGTCAAATTCCTGCAGAAGCAGGATCCAGAGGATGAGCCTAGGCTTGGCATCGGTCTTGCTCATCAGATACTGGATGTCAAAGTGATCTCTGTAGACCACTACATGGTAGAGCACTAGATAAGGTCGGAACTTGCCAAACTCATACACCACAGCGAGCAGCTCCTTTTCACTAGTGGTGTAGTTTTGCTGTGCATCATTTAGGGTCTTCGGCGCGTAGTAAGACGGGCTGGAAATGTTTGTCGCGTCTCTGACCCAGAACAACTCTGACTGCAAAATCACTCGCATCGCACATCAGCTCGAAAGGAAGAGACCAATCAGGAGTCACCATGATGGGTGCATGGGTAAGCTTCTCCTTCAAGGTCTTGAATGCAGCTGTGCACTCAGGAGTGAAATGAAATGGTGCATCCTTCTCCAACAGCTTGGTCAAAGGCAGAGCAATCTTCAAGAAATCCTTAATGAAATGCAGGTAGAAACCAGCATGACCCAGAAAGCTGCGGATCCCCTTCACAGAAATGGGAGGAGGTAGTTTACTAATTGTCTCAATCTTCGCGTGATCCACCTCAATCCCCTGCTTAGAGATCTTGTGCTCGAGCATAATCCCCTCACTGACCATAAAATGGCACTTCTCCCAGCTGAGTGCCAAATTAGTCTCCTCGCACCTCTTTAGGACAAGTTCCAGGTTATGGAGGCAATGAGTGAAGGAATCTCCATAAATCGAGAAGTTTCATGATCTCCCCAGCCAGTCATTCGAACATCGCCAGCATACACCACTGGAAGGTCGTCGGGGCATTGCAGAGCCCGAATGGAATCCTCTAGTAGGCAAAAGTGCCAAAGGGGCAAGTGAAGGTGGTCTTCGTTTTATCCTCTGTTGCAATCGGTATCTGGAAGTATCTGGACATGCCATCCAGAAAGCAATAAAACGCATGGCCCTCCAACCTCTCCATCATCTGATCAATGAAAAGTAGTGATAAATGGTCTTTCCTGGTGGCATCGTTCAGGCGCCGATAGTCGATACAGACTCGCAAGCTCGCCACGATCCGCATCGAGATCAGCTCGTTCTTCTCATTCGGGACCACAGTCATCCCGCCTTTCTTTGGAACCACCCGAGTGGGGCTGACCCACTTTCTATAAGATATAGCAAAGATGATCCTTGCATCGATCAACTTCACGATCTCTACCCGGACCACTACCTCCAAGTTAGGAGTCAACCTCCGCTGCGGCTGCCTGACTGGCTTAACCTAATCCTCCATCTAAATTCGATGGGATCAGAAAGATGGGCTAATGCCTCTGATGTCATTTATCTTCCATACCATGACCCGGGCGTACTTCTTCAACAGAGCCATCATTATGCTCTTCTGCTCGAGTGTCAGATCCGAGCTGATAATGATCATGAGCTTATTCCCCTCCCGGATAAATGCGTACTCCGAGTGAGAGGAAAGGGGCTTAAGCTCCAGCTCTGGTGGCTCCTCCAATGATGTGGCGATCCGGGGTGAGATAGAGATTGGCTTAAATGGCTTCTCTCGCCCCTCGATCGCAACTCACTCTAGCTCTGTGAGCTGCTCCTCCGGCTACAACTCCTGTGATGCTTGTTCCCCCTAGCAAAAGACAACGCTCGAGGAAATCATCAGTACCAGTTTCAAAATAAGCAATCACATCGCAGTAATCTAAATGATCATGGAGCTGGGGGTGTTTCATGTTATCAGACACAGAAAAAGTGATTTGTTCACCCCCAGCCGTAAAATCAATTTACCATCATTAACAACGATAAGCGCCTTGGCGGTTGCGAGAAAAGGTTTACCCAGAATCAAAGTTACCTCCACATCCTTATTAATATCAAGAATAACAAAATCAACAGGATAGGAGAATGGCCCTACTGCGACTATCAAGTCCTCTGCAATACCCCTAGGATGCACAATGGATCTATCTGCCAATTGAATGCTCATCCTAGTGTTACTAGGTTCACCTAGGTCTAGCTTTTTAAACATTTGATATGGCATTACGTTTATGCTAGCACCTAAATCCTCCAAGGACTTCCTTACATGCAAACTACCAATCATGCAAAGGATAGTAAAACTCAATGGGTCTTTTCGCTTCTCTGGTAGCTTGTTCTTGAGGATGGCAGAATGCTCCTCTTTGAGCATCACTATCGATAGCTCCCCAAGCTTCCTTTTGTTGGTGAGGAGATATTTCATGAACTTAGCATACTTGGGCATCTTCGACAATGCCTCCAAGAAAGGCATACTGATGTTCACCTGCTTCAGCATTGCCATGAACTTGGCAAAATCAGTCTCTAGTCGATCTTTGTGCAACCGAGTAGGGAAAGGAAGCTGAGGGACATACTCCCTCACCACTGGTTGTGACTTGGGAACAAACACCTCAATTTCCTTTTCCTTTTCTTCCTCTTCTGCTGGAAGTGCTGAAGCAGGTGTGTCTCTCTCTTGTCAGGCCTGGATAGTTAGGTCTGCATTCACTTTGTCGCTCCTTGTAGGAACAGTATTACAGTGGGCATTCAGCTCCTTTGGATTAGGAATGGTATGACCCAGTAAAGTGCCTGGTTCCCTCTGTGCAAAAGCTTGAGCCACACCTCCAGGCTGAGTCTGGATATCCCTTAGAACAGCCTGAGTGTTCCTCTGGCCAGCTTCAAGCTCCAGGAATCTAGTTGAAGCTTTATCCATGAACTGCTCAATGTTGTTGAATTTATTAGCACTAGAGCTGGCTAGAGAACCCACTAGATCCCGCAGTTCAGCGATCGGATCATGTTGTACTGGGGCTGCTGAAGCTGCCCCCGGATGCTGAAATGGCCTTGGCTGCTGAAGAGACTGCCCCAGTCTGGGCTGGTAGAGAGGCTGTTGCTGCTATTATTGGTGCTACTGGAATTGCCCCTGCCTAGGCTGGTATGGCGACCTCTGGAAACCTGGTGGTCCCTGGCCGACTGATGGCTTAGGGTTGCTAGCACCACTCCTCATTATATGTGTTTTTGTAGGGGTCGAAACGCCTGGCATTGTCGATGAAGTCTAACTGTTCTTGGGGTGTAGTCAACTCCCTCATTGCCTGATAGTCTTCTACAGTATGATGGGAGCTCTCGCACCATTGGCAATGAATCTTCTACTACTGCCCTGTCCGTGGAATCATCCCATTACGATCGATGGCTGAAACCAGCTTAGACACAACTTGCACCAACTCAGATGACTGGGTATCCACAGCATGCACACCTCGGCCTGGTCCTCGCCTCGACCTCTTAGCAATCCCCAATTATATCCCTGCTCTGCCATATCCTCAAAAAGTTGATTCAACTACAGTGGCGTCTTGGCCAGCATGTTACCGCCACTTACTGAGTCGATCGGCTGCTTATCTTCAGGGAGAATAGCCTGGTAGAAGGTGCCCACCTTGAAAGCATCGTTGAAACCATGATTCGGGCACCTCAGGAAGAGACTGGTATATCTCTCCCATGCATCCCGGATCCTCTCGTCCTCTTCCTGTGCAAAATGGGTGATCTCTTTCTACATGTCCGTTGTCTTGGACGGAGGATGATAGCGGGTTAGGAACTTGTCGGTCAGGCTGGTGAATGTAGAGATCGACCTCGAAGGTCGGTTTTCCAACCACATCTTCGCCTGGCCCTCCAGCGTGAGGGGGAAGTAGCGCATTCGGATGGCATCTTGAGGGACCCCGTTAATCTTGATTCTATCTATCATCTCGTGGAATTGCGTCAAGTGCGCGCGCGGGTACTCGCATGGCATCCCATGGAATACCACCGAGCTCCTCAGCATGGTGATCACTGAGGTGCTCACCTCAAAGTTGTTGGCAGAAACTTGAAGGTGTTGGATGGGCGACCTCATGTCTGCGGCCCTGGCGGTCCAGTAGTATCCCATTGTTTGCTCATCAGGGACAACCTCCCCGCCATTATTGGGTTCACCCATGTCTTCCTCATGGTTAATGGACAGCTAAGCCAAAGCTTCCTCCACAACTAGTCCCGTCTTTAAAGCTCTCTTGAAGTTGTGACAGGTTCGTTCAAGCTCCTGGTCCAATGACACTAGATCTCCCGATTAGCTACGGGTCATGCACTACCTGCACGCAATCAGCAAAAGCAACCCGTGAAGGCACACAGGTGGAAGAGAGAGAAAGAAGTAAAGAAAATGCTAAAGTAACAGAATTTCACGTTTCTACAATAACCTAGAGCTTCCCCGGTAACGGCGCCAAAAACTTGACTCGCTACAACACAACACCAAACTGCGACCAAGTGTAATCGTAGAATGGAAATGCATAATAGTGGGTAAGTTTAATTTATACACGGGGTCTAGATCTACTACCTACTCCATAAACTTCTATTATCTAGCGGGGCTAAGTGAATGTATGTGAATTGAAACTAAATAGAAAGAAAGCAGTAAATTGTTCAAAGTTCTTAAGCAAGGAAAGAGTCACATGGGATTGAGTCCCCCTAGCTCCTTAGTTAGGTTCAAGTTGTAATTTCCTTTGGTTGATTTACTGTTGATTACACTACGAAAGATCCAAAAGTAACTTGAAATCTCTTAAGCTAACCAAGCCCTCTTAGACAGACTAACCGGCAGATGACTAGTCTTCACCGGGATAGAATGCTAAGGCAATTAAAACAGAACTCCACTACTGGAAACAGATTCCAGTGCAAAGCAGTGAATTGACTGACTCTCGTACAATCAATTCACTCCTCTCGATTGAAGAAGCTCTAACAACCTAATCAGATTCTACCTATCTTAGGTTCCAGCCGAAATCAAAAGAAGTTGATCAGGATTTAATTGACTCAATTAAAACCAGTTAGTATATCAATCCAAAAGTCATTACAATTCAAATCCCTAACACATGGAACCAGGGTTCTTCATACCCAAGTGAGAGAAAGTTCTACTCCATAGAAAGAGAGTAGAAAACAACAATCAGAGGAATCGTACTCATAATGATGTGTACGATAAGCTCTGGGATGATAATCTTCACTCCAAGGTCGAAATCCAAGCTTCATTGATGAAACCCAGCTCCAAAATCGATCTAAGGGTTTGTTTTTCGCAATTTCTCTCTCTAAAGCTCTGTTTTTGTTCTCAAAATTCGATTCCCTCTTCAAAGACCCGAATTTGGGTTAAAACCTCGAAATTCACGACCACACGGCCAGGCCACACGGTCGTGCGAATTCCCTCGCGTGCTTGTGTGGCTCTCCAAAATGCGACGTTTCATTTAGTGGCTTGTAGTGCGGCACACGGCCAGAACTGCACGGCCGCGTGAAAACTTGACCTGCCCGTGTGACTTCTCTGGAAATCCTGCACGGCCAAAGGGGCACTCCGCATGGCCAGTACCTCCTTGACCGCGCAAAATGTGTTGCACGGTCAAGTTGCACGGCCGTTGGAAACATGATCAGGCCGTGTAACTCCTCTGTTTCCCATCGACCATCGTATGTCCAAACTTCGTCCAATCGACCCCGAATCCGAGTCCAAACCTCCATCAACGTACTAGTACCTGAAATATCACTTACAAGAACAACCTAGGGTAAAATCGGTTTAAAACACCAGAAACGAGGCTCAAACAGTATAAGAATGGTGGGTAAAAATGTGTGTAAATATCGAGTTATCAATGTTACTAGTATCTTACTGTGCAAGCACAAATTTTCGGGTGAGGACCATAATTACTACCTTAGGCCAGAAATTCAAGGTGTGCATTGGGGGATTTCTCAAACCACAATAAGCACATGAACTCTCGAAGGTGCTCTTTATTCTTTCTTACAGTTAGGAGTTGTCATTTATATGTCTCATTTTTCGACATTGACGCACATTGCACTAAGCTTTTGAAATTTTTTGCAAACAAGCATCTCTCACTCATGGCCAAGAGCGGATGAATCATAGCCTTTCCTTTCAAAGTCACATGTGGGGAAGTTGATGGGCGGATACGTCTTAGCCCGAGCACCACTTCCCAGTCTGCACTCCACATTGGGTTGCTACACATGTTGGGTGCAAAAGAGAGCTATGAGGTCTCATGAATCGATAAAAGGTACTTTGGACCTTGGAATACTGACCTTGGAATACGATTCTGTGAGGAAGAAAGATACTTGGGGGATGGTAAGTAGTGAAAGATGTTCGGGACGCGATAAAGCTATCCGATACCCAAGCATATCCTCAAAGGCATTCCAAATCCGTGAGGATTGGATGCCTCTCACGTTAGCCTCATTTTCAAAAGATTTTTCTCTCGTTTCTTTCTTTTCTAATGAGCACAAATCTTTAAAAAGCTCTAAGTTCATAAATCAAACAAAGAGAGGATCCTGCACACATGTTCGTCCTAAAATAGCAAATATTATCAACTCAAAAAAGAGGGAAAAGATAGTAAAATTACCCATACACCGGTACTCTAATCGTGCAACTATCACCTAGTAGGCACAACACATCACTCATCTAACAAATCAAAGCATATTGAGTAGGTAGTTGCAAGAAACAAGGTGTTTTGGAACCCTCAAATTTGAAAAAAATTGGGTATAGCATTCAAGGTTCCAAAACACTATATTTTTACCATTGATCACCACAACACAAATACAATTGCTAGCACACACTTCTATAAGTATTCATCAACGTCTTACATTCATAAACAAGGGAGGATTCTAGCAATTTACGGTTCAATCAATCATGATATTCATTCACACATTCATACACATCCCCCACACTTGAGCAACACATTGTCCACAAAGTGGGAGTTTCATAAGAGAAGATCCTGAAGGTTACCATAGGTTTGGTTGTGGGTTGGCGAAGGTAAACAAGTGTAGGTCCTTTTCTTCCTGATGGTTTTCACAATGACAAAGCACATAAGATAAAGAGGAAGACAATTAAAATTTACAAGTACGATAGAGATATATTTTAAGTACGATTACTACTATTGCTAGAATATTTAAAGTACGAAAACTAAAATGAAAAATAAAGTGATAATTAAACATTGTCTTAATTAAAATAAAGAAAAGCAAATAAAAAGAAAAGATAGAAATTAGGCCCTGGATGCCTAGCACTTAATACTCCTCAGAGGTGCCATTAAGGTGGTCGTCGTCTTCGGACACGAGATGGTTGCCATCCGATGGCGGTGAAAGAGGAAACTCTTGCTCAACTTCATTGGGGTCCATATGCATTTTTCTCATTATCATGTTGACCGCACCCAAACGATGACGTGTAGACTTCCTTTTGTGCCTTAAAAGAACCGAACCTCCCTTTGATTCTCAACAAACTTGGAGTTTTGCTCGATGAGTGTGGTGTTCTGCTCAATGAGAGTGGATATCTTGGATGCTTGGGTGACTGAGGATGAAGAAGTCGGTTGGGGTGCTTGAAGCTGAGGTCCGAGTGGGCGAGGTGTTATGCCCTTGATGGTCTTTCTGCCATTGGTCACTACTAGAAGTATCATTTTGGATAAGTGATCCTCGGTGAATACTTGAGTGGAGTGGATGATCGTGCAGTTGCAGTTCTCCAAATTGATCCCAAATATCGTGCAAGGTGAGTGACAAATGCTTCGCCATGAATGGTCTTCGTCGTCAAGTTGGTTATGTTCTTGTAAAGAGTTTTGAGAAAGACCAATCCAAGATTCAGATGGGGTTTGGCGAACATCGACCATATAAGGCTGAGATCTCTCTTGGTCAGGTTGCTAACACACTTCTCCTTGGGGAGACTATGTAAGAGAGGATGTTATGAAGGATGCGCCACTCTAATTTCAAGGAGATGCTCTTAGTGGATCTTGGATTGAAGAACGCTTGATGATTCGAGCTTTTGAGTTGGCTATTGAAGAAGTCTTCTGGATGATGACAAGTAGCTAACTCCTCACCTAGAAGTGCAAGGCCTTCTTGAGAAAAGATAAATTCTGAGAGAATGAAAGGGTTCTTGGGAAGTCCCTATTGATAGTGAGCACCAAACATTTCAAGGTGATCTAGAACTCAAGGGTTGGTTTGGCATAGATCTTCTCATTGATCATCAACAGGTTGAGCCAAGTCGGGTCTCGAAAGAGATCTTGAATGGTTGCGGCAGCCCCAAAATCTTCCAAATTCTCCCAAGAGATGCAACGATATTCCCCATAGGTTTGATAAGCGAAGTGTGCATATTTGGCTTTGTCCTTGTTTCCAAACTCAAGATATGGATGAGGTTCCTTCTTCTCACCCTTGATTGAGGTTAATGACTGGGGCACCTTCTTCGACTTACCCATCCTATGACAAAGCTTAATAGACACATCATTAGCACTAGGATAAGAATTGAGTTGAGATACCAAAATGCCATGATTAAAGAGAAGTCATCATGAAAAAGCATCAAGAAAGACAATTTCAAAGGGATAAGCTCTCTCCTACCCATTTTTGTTCTCTAAGACATTTAATTGAACACCTTGTGGGCATAGCGTGAAGACAACTTTACTGGAAAAAAATCATATCAAATGATAGCATCCACGATGGGTATGAATCTCATTACCCAACCAAGTCAACCCCAAACCAACTTACAAAAGGTAAGGAAGCACTTTACTGCAAACCACATTAAGCACATGCCAATGTGACAACCAAAGAGGAAATCTCAACACTACTCTTGAGCGTAAATAAAGTCCTCTAACCTTTGATAGGAGAATAATTGCAAGATTACTACCTAGAATTAGCTCTACTCAACTCAACAATTAATCCTTCACTCACTTTTTCAATATGAGTGGTGGAGATCCATATTAGTAGTGAACATAGCCAAAGAGGGATGAAAAGTAGGGAAAATGAAGACCAAAAATTGCAAAGCCCACCAGCTGGGTTTTAAACCCCGAGGACGGGCAACTTTGTGGGCTAGCACTACAATATCGCGGTCGCGATCTTTTCCTTTGAAGGTCGCGATCTTGAGGGATCTCATTCTACCCGCTAGCCTAAAGACTAATGACAATTATAAGGTTTAGAGTATGGATCCATGGTGCCTAATCTAATGATTCTCAGAAATAATTTATTTAAGATGATAAGGTAAAAGAAAAAAAAAACTGAAATGTTGGGGTACCTCCCAACGAGTGCGTCTTTGAAGTCTTTTCGCCGGACTTTAAGTGACGAGAGATCATCAAGTAGAAGGATCTTCCCCACCTTGGGTGGTGTCCTCGAACACACCATTGTAGTGAAGGCCCATGTGCAACCCGTGAAGCCGGTCGGTTCCTCTTTTGACTGATGACCCCAAGGGTAAATTCATCGTGGCATCATAGTTGAGGATTGGAGGATGGGTGGTCTCCTTGAAAATTCTTTTAAGGATTTGGCCGGTCGTCAATTCTTCCTCTAGGGGTGCCATCTTGCTCAACTGGGGAGGATGCACTGGCTTGGGTTCCAGATTCAACTCGAGTGGAGAAGCTTGAATATTTGTGGAACTCGATCCTGCGTAGGAGTCAATTGAGGGTGAAGTCCCTCGTCGATCGCTGGAGAGTAGGGATGGCAATGGGGCGGGTTTGGGGCGGATTTGTCTAAACCATCCCCATCCCCATCTTCAAATATTCAAACCCATACCCGCCCCATACCCATGCGGGGGAATGTTTTGCAAACCCATCCCCATACCCGTGGGTTTCGGGTACCCATGGGTAATACGCGTACCCATACATCCAACATTATTATACCTAAAACTTATAAGAAAAGTTGTAATTATAACTCTAAACGAACCTATTATATCATGAAGTCAACAAAACACGGTCATTTTCTTAATATGGTTCAAAGTATATGATCCTAAAACATCCATTACTACATAATATAGAGTATAATATTTTTCAAATTATTATCTTTCTAACTCTTATACATCTACTAAGTAATAATTAACTAACATAATCTTGTAGACAAGGGGAAAAGTGAAAGAGTGAAAGGAGAATTGAGGGAAATGAATTAGATTTTGATTAAAATGGTCACTCAATTGCATTTCTACTATTTATTTCCTTGAGTTATCCTCATCACCATTGATAGATTACAATTTAATCTACATATTTTTTTATATGTGAAGAAATTCTCTTGGTGGGGCGGGTATGGGTATGGGGCGGGGGAATTCAAAACCATACCCGCCCCATACCCATCAAAATTTTTGCGGGTTTTACCCATACCCGGTCAAAGCGGGGATTCCTCGCGTTGACTGGGTCGGGGGCGGTCGAATACCCGCGCCCTAGAGAGACATATAGTCAGCTTATCTTCTCTGTACTCCACAAGCACCCATATTTTCGGGACCTCAATTATAGCTCCCGTGGTTGCCAGGAAGGTTTTGCCGAGTAGGATATGAGTCGGGTTGTCGGAATCCGCAACTACCACAACAAACTCCACTAGGTAGACAAACGACCTAACTCTTACCAAAATATCCTCTATGATCCCCTTTGGGTAGACTATTGAATCATTGGCCAATTTTATAGCCATATTTGTCGGCCTCAAGCTCCTCAATCCCAACTTTTGATAAAATTCGAAGCTAATGACGTTGGGATCCGAAAAAAGGTCTACAAAGACACCTTTGATGGTAGCTCCCTTAATCGAACATGGAATGATGAACAAGCATGGATCACAATTGGATTCTCTTCAAATTCCCATTTAGTGGTTAGCAGATGCTCAATGTGGTTAACATGATTGAAGAGTTTTGAAACTTTTTAGATTTTGAGAATATCCAAAGAGACTTCTATCGCTACTTCCTCTTTCTTCCCTTGGTCAAACTTCACATTGGGATTGACAGTTATGGGTTCCGACTTAATTGTAAATTCGCTCCTTCATGGTTGAGCTTACTGCACCTCAGCCTTTTGTTGTCCTTGAGCTCACTAAAACACTACTCCTAACAATGACCAAGTGTAACCAATGAAAGGAACTGCATAATAGTGGCACAAGTAATAAATATCGAATCCACGGGTCTCTAGAGGTACTATTACTCAAATTCACTGCATTATCTAACAAACCAGATAAAGATAGAAGAACTATAACTACTCTAGCAAACTACAATTAAAGTTAATTTAATTACAGGTTGGGAAATCACTTAGGTATGATTCCCCCTAGATTGAATTTAGGCCAAGTTGTAATTTTCCCAATTCAATTCAGCTGACATCTACACTGCGGAAAGTTATCAAACATTCTACAGTATTGACTGAAGTGTTCCAAACCCTCTCGATTCGAATACCCGGCGGGTGACTAACCTCCACCGGCATAAACTAACCGAAACACTAACACAGGATACTTCCTCTACTGGATTTCAAATCCAGTACAGAGCAGTGAATCGACTCCTCGAATAAAGTAGTCGATTCACCACTTCCAATTCAGGATGCTCTTTCAACCTATGTAGAGACTATCATTCTAGGTCAAAGTAGGAATTACAAGAATTTGATTAGGACTCATGTAATTCTGAATAAAAACCTCAACAGAATATAAAATGTCAATCAATCATTAATCCTTATTCATACAACTCTTCCTAGCATACAAATCTAGGGTTCCTCAAAACCTAAGTGAAGGGAAGTTACTCCATAGCGAAGAGAGAGAATGCAGAAATCTCATCTGGATCTTCAATCTCCATCTCCAAGTTTGATTCTCGAGCTTCAATGGTGAAGAAATCCTCCAAAAATGATCTCAATGTGCTCTCTCTAGATAGTTCATCCCTTGGGTGTTTGGGATCAAAACTCCAGCTCTCTCCCTCCAAACATGCACAAAACGGGCCTTTATACTCGTTGATGCCACGTTGCATGGTCACCTCTTCTATTCAATGATTGTGGAATTGGCTCTCCTATCCGTGGATTTCTCCTGCTCAAAAAACACAATCCAATCAGTGGAAATCATTGTTCCTATTCCCCTGTCTTGGATGTCTCGTTTCTCCCTCGTCCAAACTCCAAATTATTCGTCGTTTGATCCCAGACGCTCGTAGTCTCATCCTCTTTTTTTTAATTACAAGATTACATGATTTTTTTCCATAAAGGTATAAATTCATTCTTCCTCAGGTCATGCCTAAGTTTCTTTCCTCGAGTCGCCAATTAATCTCCGATTGACTTGAAACTTGCGTCTATGCTTCACTTTACGTGATAGGACCTGAAATGTGACAAAGGAACATACCTAGCATAAAATAGGCCAAATTATGATAGGCATCAAGATAAACAATCAAGAGATGAGGGTAAAACATGTGTAAATATGTAGTCATCAAAACTTCAACCTCGGAGGAACTTCAACATTCTCGTTTTAAAGCACCATGGAACTCGCCCCTCATCACCTAAGTAAGTGATTGTGAGAGACCCTCGGGTGTCTTCCCTTTTCTATTATCTTGATTCATCAGACACCTTGTATCAACAGGTTTGTTCTTTGACACAAGGATTTACTAGATGCATGTCACTTTGATCTGCAAAAACTATTACCAGACACAAATCTCCTTTGATCCGCCAAACATATGCAAATCTAAAATATTGAGGTTACGCAATGAGTATCCAGCAAACTAATGTCTACCACCCCATATCTGAACTCTCAAAACATAATTTGATATCACTTGTTATGACTCGCCAGCCCCATTAGTACGACATTGTCCACTTTGGGTAAGCCTGTATAGATTTGTATTGGGTACCTTCCCAAATGGCCTCTTATTAAGGAAGCTAGGTCGACACTTATAAGCAAGGGCCTCTTCCCTTTTATTTCATGTACTTGGATTGTACCTAATAATCCTTCCCTCAAGACAAAGTTAAAGAACTTTGTGTCCTCTCCTCATTGATTATCTTGATCCACTAGACACCGTGTATCAACAAGCTCTTTGGTAAAAGGATTTACCATATGTGAATCTCCACTTGATTTGCCAGGCATACGCATATCTCCATTATACATACCAGACAAATGAAACTTCTCAAATCCTAAGGTCATGAAATGAGGGTCCACCTTTACGTCCTTCACAATCACCTTAGCATCCTTGTAGACATATACCACTCCACCTTCACCTTTGAAACTGAAGTCATTATTATCTAGTAGACTCAAACTAATGAGCCCTAGGTAGGGTCTCGAGTAATCAGAATTGTACAGCCTCCTCAATTCAAAGGTTTTGAATTTACTCGAACAAGAACACACAAAATCAGGGTTAGGTTTCATGCATTTGGGGTGGAATTCTAGTGCAACTTTCATAAGAGAAAGAGGCTCGAAAATTATAGGTCGATGTTTGTCCACAATTAGGGTGTGTAACTGATGGATACAAGATCACAAATAACCTAGAGCTCTCTAAGTTGTTCACTCAAACTCACGTAGCAAAATCTAGATGAATCAAACTCTTGTTTATATTCAATTCAACAAAATCTAAGTGTTGCAATGAAATTGAAAGGTTTAAATAGAGCTAGGCTAGGTAAAAAAACAATGAAAAGAAGTTTAAACACAATCTAACTCGGCATCAAAGCTCAAAACAAAAAAAGAAAGTAATCCTAATCCGAGAAGGATACGGTTTTGCAAGACTTGACTGACATGCCTTCATATGATCTTACAAGGGTTCGTTTGAATCCATCAAGATAAGCATTTGATCAGCCAATCCCTCGCCTTTGTAGAAGAACATGCATACTTTCATGTGGCACAAACCTCCTGGATCGACTCTCAACCATTCTTATCGAATAAGACTCCAAATGGGCGTCACGAACACGCCTCCATACTTAGCCATATTCTAGCAGTTCCCCGGTTTTGAGGTAGCATCTTGAGAGCTTTAAAACATGGCGTTATTGACTTATTCCTTACCAACCAAGCCTTCCACCTTGTAGAGAAACATTTGATCTACAATTCCAAACCTTCTATTTGAATTTCCATGTGATAAGTAGTTTCATTATCTAATACCACACATCCTTACGATATTCATTCACCACTAAGGCTAAACCATCTTTAGAATTATCGTGGTAGCATGTGCTTCCTTCTTCTCCAGGTGTTTCTTTAACTTAGGACAATCAAATTTCCAATTTCATATCTCCTTATAGTAATTACATATATTATCAGTCATCAAACCAACATAATTGGAATTTTCATTCTCCTTCCTATTCCCATATTGTTGTCCCCTACTACCTGTAGTAGCCAACCTAGACGCCTGATTTTTTGAATTTGAACCAGACGCATTTCTAACCTCTCTAGTATATCAAACCTCTCTTATATTACTTGTTGAGACCAGATGCTCCATTAGTATGATGTTGTTTGCTTTGGGCCAAAATCGTACGTATTTACTACTGTATTTCTTCCCAAAAGGCCTCGACGTTGCTAGGTGGACATTTATATCAATGGTTATATTCCTTGTATTTTTCAATTTGATTGTCCCATAATATCCCTCATCTCAATACAATGATCACAAACTTCATGTCTCATCATCAACAATTATCTTGATCCTCCATACACCTTGTATCAACAAACTTTTGACCCAACGATTTACCATATGCATATCTTAACTTAATTCACTAGATAGATGCAGTTCTCAAATCACGAGGTCACCGAATGAGGTACACCAAACTAAAACCAGTATATTGATTTTGTCGACACTATCGATATGCTCTTGAATACAAAGATTTTTCATATGCAGATTACCTTTATTCCATCAGGCAGACGCAAATCTTCATAGCTCCACTAGACGGATGCAAATCTCCTTTGATCCATCAGATAAATGCATATCTCAAATATACTTGTGGATGAGCACTTCTACTATGCTATATAGCATTGGTGCTTTAATGTACAACTCAAAGTTGTACCATAACATTAAATGTATAAGTTTAGGTTGTACCATAAAGCAATTTGTATCATTATGTTATGGTACAACTTTACAACTTGAAGTTGTGTCATCACATAAAGGTACAAGTTCAAGTTGTACCATAAAAGAATTTGTACAAAAAGTATAGATACAGTCTAAAGTTGTACCATAACGTAAATATACAATTTTAAGTTGTACCATAAAGGCAAAAACCTATAGCACCAATACTATATAGGGTTATAGGTATAATATGCCCATCTACTATGACGTTTTATCAAACATGTGGATACCTTTCCAAAATGCTTCATACTAATAAAAATTGGTGCACAGTTATGTAAAAATATCATTTTCCTTATATTTTCGATATAGTACTTGAATTATACGATACCAATCTCATATTAGTATAGTATTTGAACTGTATCATAATTCATAACAATTAGTCTGCTAACACTAACATATCTGGACTGTGTCATAGAAAAATAAAATGAAAAAATAAGAAAAATCTATATATATGTGGTGAGTTGGTGATATACAAAGGAAGAATATGAGTAGAGGGCTCCATTCCACGACTTCCATATTAAACTTGTGGCAAACACGAGCTATGGAATCCCCTGATGCAATTGCAGTCGCAACTCCACAACTCTCTCTCTCTCTCTCTCTCTCTCTCTCGCTCTCTCTCAGCTCATCTCCCACACCTTATCTCCTTCTACGATCCCCACACCCATCCAGTCGATTACAACACCAAAAACTTCTGACCCTTGGATCAGATAAAACCAGATTTCTCCCACCTCCCAATCCAAACCCCACTCCCCAATTTTTTATAGTGTACATAATTTTATTTATACATTATTTACTGCCAGGCAGGTTGGCGAGTTCGTCCATACAAAAGGATCATTGAAACATCCAATGATATGATGCTCTTTGATGCCATTTTTTGTAGTGTATCTGGTTCAATATGCTTCATTGGTTGTGTGTTGGATTTGTTATGCATAAATCTCCCAAATATCGATCCGTAAGCTCTATGTGAATTGAACAAGCCGTTAGAATGAGACTTCAGTTTACACATGTTTATCTTCTAACCGGCCGTCCCAAAGGCACTTGCATAATATTAAATTGATGACAATACAATAAATTGATAAATAAGCTGGTGTGGTAATTTTTTATAGAAATTTGACGATGCTATATAGTATTGGTGATATAGGTTTTTGCCTATATGGTACAATTTGAAATTGTACATTTAACGTTATGGTACAACTTTAGATTATACCTATAGTGTTTGTACAAATTCTTGTATGTTACAACTTGAACTTGTACCTTTATGTGATGGTACAACTTCAAGTTGTAAAGTTGTACCATAACATAATGGTACAAATTCTTTTATGGTACAATCTAAACTTGTACATTTCATGTTATGGTACAACTTTAAGTTGTACATTAAAGCACCAATACTATATAGCATAGTAGAAATGCTCAATTCTTTATTAAAATATTTATCTACCGCACCGATTTGAATGGCGATAGAGAATTTTTTCTACTGTTCAACCCATCAACATGAGACGGTTTAGTCATCCTTAATTTAAAATAATGAATCTAAAGTTTGGAAATCCTTTGATTGAAAGAAGTATTAATAATAGAAATTTTACGATGCTATATAGTATTGGTGCTATAGGTTTTTGCCTTTATGGTACAATTTGAAATTGTACATTTAACGTTATGGTACAACTTTAGATTATACCTATAGTGTTTGTACAAATTCTTGTATGGTACAACTTGAACTTGTACCTTTATGTGATGGTACAACTTTAAGTTGTAAAGTTGTACCATAACATAATGGTACAAATTCTTTTATGGTACAATCTAAACTTGTACATTTATGTTATGGTACAACTTTAAGTTGTACATTAAAGCATCAATACTATATAACATAGTAGAAATGCTCGTATTAATAAGATTACAATTGTGGGGTAGTCTGGTGGTGGTAATTAGTGATATGATGGGGAAAATAGATTGAACGGTTTGAAAAAAAAATTATAGATAAAATCGAATCGTACATTTTTTCATATAAATTGTAGACCATTAAGAGTGATTTAGTTCACATGGTCGATATTATGATATGTTTTAGATCTACGTCTGGTCTAGTTCATTTTTTGGCTCAACAAGGTATGGTTCGGCCTGAATTTTCCAACCCTAATTAGTAATTGGCGAAGGGGGAAAATCTATTTACACAATATATAATAGTAAGAAATGGAAAATTGTTGCTCCATTTCAAATTTCTTGCAACGAGAGTGAAAATAGAAAGGACATTTTGGTCTTCACGATTACTTTTTTTATTCATTAAAAAGATACGTACTTGTATTCGAACCATGACCCCTTTAAAGGAAAGAAAGGATCATAACCAATCACACTAATTACATTCGTTGTATCTTTTTAAATTAAAAACATATAATAGCGGGGAGGAAAACACCTTTCCTCCATTTCAAATTCCCTGCTCCAAGAGCGTTTGTAGGAAGGGTAGAATTGGGAATGTCAATTTTTTTTCTCTTTCCTCTGTGGAACGAGCCAACTTTCCGTAAACATGGGGATTTAAACGGGTCCAGGAGTGTCAATTTTTTTCTTTAAGCCCTTTTATTTCTCCGTGGTGGTAAAATATATATGAAAAGGCAAAAACAATACTCCTTTTATTGCTAAAAAGAAAAAAATTTAACAATAAACTATTTCATGGATTGTAATGGGCTAACCGCTAACCATAAAATAAAAGAGTTGAATGGTCTGACCTACATGGGATTTGGCCATCTAGTAAAACAAAAGAACTTCATGAGTTTGTCATTCTAAAACAAACTATGTTCTCTAGCATAATATATATTATGCTATTATTTTATATCTTAGTGGCTAATATATATTATGCTATTATTTTATAATATAAAAAACTAAACAAAAAGATCTATTTGGTTATTTTTAACATTAAACGATCTTAAACATTTTCAGTTTTCTTTCGAATTGCTATGGTTTTATTCCCGAATCAGTGATGTGCAAATGGCGAATTGTAGTAATCTCTTTTCTTTCACTATTTTTTATTTTCAAATAGAAAGTTTAAAAGTAAAGAATAATTAGAGTTTGGCATGGGTTGGTCAAACAGGTTGAATTTCAAGTTTTGGCCTGTTTTCATCAAGTCTAATTTATAATCACATGGTTCTCTGATACCCGATAAAAATCTCAATCCAAACCAGTTTGGCAGGTGAGTCTGTGTTTACCACCATTTTCTAGGGATACAGAAACGACGGTTCCTATCCCAAATTGTGTTGTTTGTTCTTGATTTCTTTAGATTTTATCATGGCCTGGCAAAAACCAGAAAGCACAATGACGATAAGATGAAAGTTTTATAAAGCAAATTAATCGACCAACGGGCCGAGTAAAAGCTAGCAACGATTGCGAGATGCTCATTTCCCAAAAAAACCGACGGAATAGGCGATTTTTTATTCGTTTTTCTGAAATTCGGTTTCTATAAAAATTACTCCACCTCATCATATTACTAGAAACAATATTGTTTTACAAGGTAACAGGTACTTGATTTTGATTCATAAGGCTGATTTTTCATTGGTTGCATCATCTATATCTCTTTCCTGCTAAAATTGACTATTTTTATGACGTATTTCTAAAAAAAATTATATAGCAATAAACTATATACCCATTACATTATCAAATACCTCACTTTTCTCGGCCAATTGGCCGGGCCTAGTAATGTAGAAGAAAAAATAAAAATGGAATAGAGCGATGATGAAGTGGGGGGATGTGGATAAATCGTGGAGAACACCCGCCAATCAGAATGCACCAAAATAAAATAACCAAATCCCAATCCTCAATTCGGAGCAGGTCAATTATTCACTACTCCTGCCCAAAGACCAAATCCCTCTTCATTTCAACAGCGAAGAAAAAAACGAGCTCCATTACCGACTAAACCCACAAACGCGGCTCTCCGCCTTCCTCCCTCCCTCCTCCTTCTTCTTCCCGGGAGTCGGCGCTCCGTTGAAGAGTCAGAATTCAGCTTACTGAAATACCTAGGGTTTCAGATTCCGATTCGGAGCCGGAGCGCCCTTACTTAGTTCGTTATTACATTTAATAATTTAACCGTCTCTGATTTTTTTCCTCCCCTTCAATTTTCCCCCCTCTGCCGGCTAAACATGGCTGTTTCGAGCGGTCTCGCCACTACTCTGGCTGCTGCCAAGATGGAAGCTTTCTCCTTGAATTCTTCATTGCCTCAGGCGTCCTCATCTGGGTCGATGTCTCTCCGGGCTTATCTGGCTCCGTCGCAGCTCCGGCCGTTTCCGAACCCGGCTCGGAATAACTTCCGGAGGAGGGCAATGCTGAAAGGGGGTCTTAGATGTGAGGTCGCTGCGTCTTCTTCTTCAGGGGATGCTGTGGTTGAGACTGCCGAAATTAACATCGACCTCGACAGAGTTTCTAGCCTCTCTGCCCTTGAGCAGCTCAAGATATCCGCCTCTGATAGTGAGTAGATTGCCATCTAATCTTGGTTTTTTGTGGTCTATGCGTTTTGTAAGCTTTAGGATTTATGGCTGATTGGGGTTTTTCATGGACCTTGTTCGTTCATGGTGGTCTGAAGTAACATTAGAAGAACTGGGTTTCAATTGTCTGATTTCTGATGTGATGGAATGACGAATTAGATTTGTTAAAGGCACAAAAATGGTGTCTCAAGTTTTTCTCGTTGCTTACAATTTACACAAACTACTTGGTTTGCAGGATACACAAAGGAGAGGGCGAGCATCGTGGCTATAGGACTGAGTATCCACACTGCACCAGTCGAGATGCGTGAAAAGCTTGCAATCCCAGAAGCCGAATGGCCACGAGCCATTGCTGAACTCTGCAACTTGAACCATATCGAAGAGGCTGCTGTTCTCAGCACTTGCAACAGAATGGAAATATATGTCGTTGCACTCTCTCAACATCGCGGGGTCAAAGAAGTCACCGAGTGGATGTCCAAGGTAATTAGCATCACCAGTTAATCTTTTGATTTGGATTTGCCACAGAAAGCTATTATCAGAATGCTTACCACCTAAACTAACTCGCTGCTGCTTGCCTTGGACAGACATCTGGCATCCCGGTTGCAGAAATCTGTGAGCACAGATTCTTGCTCTACAACAACGATGCAACACGCCACTTATTTGAAGTATCTTCTGGTCTAGATTCACTTGTTCTTGGAGAGGGTCAGATTCTCGCTCAAGTCAAGCAAGTGGTAAAAGTTGGCCAAGGTGTAGTTGGGTTTGGAAGAAACATCAGCGGGCTATTCAAGCACGCGATATCGGTTGGTAAACGTGTGAGAACTGAGACGAGTATCGCAGCTGGGGCAGTCTCAGTCAGCTCAGCTGCTGTCGAACTAGCTCTGATGAAACTGCCTGAATCTGCGCATGCAACTGCTAGAATGCTAGTGGTTGGGGCAGGGAAAATGGGGAAGCTGGTGATCAAGCACCTG
The DNA here is from genome assembly GCA_946122785.1 of Linum tenue. Classification (NCBI taxonomy): domain Eukaryota; kingdom Viridiplantae; phylum Streptophyta; class Magnoliopsida; order Malpighiales; family Linaceae; genus Linum; species Linum tenue. The sequence goes on along the minus strand of CAMGYJ010000008.1, from coordinate 66,339,267 downwards.
GTGGCAAAGGGTTGCACAAAGATGGTCGTCGTGAACAGAAGTGAAGAAAGAGTTGCAGCCATTCGGGAAGAGCATAAGGATGATGTGGAGATCATATACAGGCCACTCACAGATATGTTCTCCTGTGCTGCTGAAGCCGATGTGATCTTCACTAGCACAGCATCAGATGTCCCGCTTTTTCTGAAAGAAGACGTGAAGGATTTGGAAGGGTCGAGATTCTTTGTCGATATCTCAGTTCCAAGGAACGTGGGGTCGTGTGTTAATGATTTGGAAAACGTTCGTGTGTTCAATGTCGATGACTTGAAGGAAGTCGTGGCGGCTAACAAGGAGGATCGTTTGAGGAAGGCAATGGAAGCTCAGGAGATCATAACCGAGGAGACGAAGCAGTTTGAAGCTTGGAGGGATTCCTTGGAGACTGTACCCACCATCAAGAAGCTGAGGGCGTATGCAGAGAGAATCAGATTGGCTGAGCTGGAGAAATGTCTAGCCAAGATGGGGGATGATATTCCAAAGAAGACGAGGAGAGCCGTGGATGATCTCAGCAGGGGGATTCTGAACAAGCTATTGCATGGGCCGATGCAGCATTTGAGATGCGATGGTAGCGATAGTCGGACTCTGAGTGAGACACTCGAGAACATGCATGCTCTTAATAGGATGTTCAGTTTGGAAACAGAAGTCGCCATCTTGGAGCAAAAGATTCGAGCCAAAACTAGCCAGAAGTGAAGCCGCCCCTGGAAACCAGGGATACTTTTGAAGTTCCAGTTCTTCTGGGAATTGAAAAACAAGATGAGAGATCATTTCTCAATTCATTTCAAGTGTGGAGACAATTTTCAACCTATATATGTAAGTAAAATTGGTATGTTAATGAGTTGAAGCTTGAATGATCTTGTGTTTGAATCTGATCTCTACAGCCATGGCTGTGTACTACTTGTATTAAGTTTGCCACTCATGGTTTTTTCAATATAGAGAGTCCCTTCATTCTTCTCTGTTGATTATGAAGTTGGTGTTGTCTTCTTTTTTTTTTTTTTTATCATTAGATCTCTCAAAATGAGGATAGAGTTTGAAAGTTACAATGACCAAGAACCCCTACATCGCTGAGTGTTAGACAGGTAGGGTGACAATATAAGAACATGGTGGGCTACCAAATGAGCCGATCTATTGTAGTTTCGACCAACAAAAGATGCTGAAGATGAAGATTGAGCAGCAAGCAATTGACGAATCTCGGCATGAATAGCCCCTCCATTTGCATCAATTGCGAAAGGGTCTAAGAATTTTTATAAAACAACTTGAGCATCTCCACAATTGATACTCCAAATGAGTATGATTAGCACACTAAGCTGCTGCGCATTATTCAGTTGCGTAGAATGTTTGGGAGGAATGGGGTCCCGGAACACCCACACAAGCTGCTTCATACACTAGTGAACATGAAATCTCCAAATTGGATGGAGGCCCGGCGTTGTGAACGGATTAGTCTCTGAACTCTGAAGGCGGTTGAGAAGCCCAAATTGTGTGGAGTTTTCTGATACGTGAAACGAGAGCAATAAGAGCATTGATTGGGCTGGACTTGCCAGCTTTGGGCCACACAGCATGATTGGTCTCACTTCCTTGCACAAAAAGAGGGCCCGTTATAGCAAAACCCAAGAGGAGGAGAAGAAGAAGAAGAACGGAGCAGTCTCCCTGTCCCTGGTCCCTGGTGTGGTGGTGGGTGGAGCGGGGTGGCAGTGTATTCAGAAGAGGAAACGAGAGGTCCATAAAGCCACGCGAAGTTACGATCCCCACCGCCCAATGGCAAGCCAAAAATCCAAAGTCACTTTCATTGCAAAGAAAAAAATAGTAACATTTCTGTTCAGTGACATGCACATCGTATGTAAATGGTATATAGTGACAGATAATGGGGTGACATGTTCCATCCAGCATCATACAAGTAAGTGAAAGTTGTTGTGGATTTTGCGGCACACACATATTCTCCTCCTTGACCACCACAACACAATCAGTCATATGGTCCATTAACCTCGTTATCTATCATTCTCTTCCTCATTCCTTGTCGTGGACTGTACGAGGACGGACAACCAACCCCTTCCCTTCCCCCCTCGCCAAAACAAACCAGCTCTGATATTTTCTTCATTTTTCAACTTCAACTATCTTTTCTTTTTAACTTAAGATTAAGTGTTCCAGCGGATAATGTTGGGGAGTAAGTTTAATTAGAGGTTGAAGATTGTAGGGTGCATGACAAATGTTCGCGGTTGGACACTTGGACTTGGGACTATTATCATTGATCATTTCCAGTTGAATCCAATCACTATGCCTGATTTGGATAGGATGATGAAATCGATACTAACTCCACATGTTTAGCCAAGTTCAATTTCAATGGCAATATTCAAACTGGTGTGTAAACTGGTTTAGGGAAATGTGGTAGGATGGAAAAGATGATCGAATTTCTGGGCGGAATCAACTTTGGTGAGCATCGGAAATCGGAACATCAAGTATCGTTACTGACTTCAGTAATGAGTTTTAATGGGAAATTTGGAAGGTGTGGAATTGACAATCTTTCCTACCCTATTAGGAAAAAACAATTTTTAGTTTGTCCCATTTTATGGCTCCACATACCGTGCATCCATAACTAAATTTGGGCCCTTTATTCAGAAATTTCATATCTAAGGGTAGAAAATTAAAGACATTTTTATTTTTTCTTGTATTCTTAATCAGCTAATATCTTTTTCGTTTTAACTCGAATTTCAATCAAGAATAATATCAATACGGAACATTATGGTCAACCGCTTCCTTAAAACGTTCGTTTAAACCAATCTTCTAAATCTAATCTATCTAAAGAATAAATCTTAAAATATATTAAAGCAGTTTAGAAAATCAACCCTCTCCACGTCAGCCTCGCTGGCTTCTCCGCTCTTCTCGGTGATTACTGAATTTTCATTTTGTTTTAATGTTTCCCTCTTCCGAACGGTTTCTTTTCATCTTTTTGTTCTTTTCTTTTAATTTTGTTTCTCTTCTCCGTTTGCTAAGTGCCACAGGGCTTCTTTCTTTTTAAGAATTCTGCTTCCACAATGCTTTTCTTTGTTTTTCTTTTCTCCCTTTCTTTTGGTTCCGTGAGAGATGAGAGAGAAATTGTTGGATAATTTGTTAATATTTTTTATGTTAATTAGTTAATCATAATTATAATTATTTACTCATTCAAATAATAATAATATGTTTTCTAAATTATTATAATAAATATTTGTGTTACCGAGTACGGAGTGAACTTTCTACAAAACTTAGCCTATCCACATAAGTCAAAGAACCTTTCCATCCCCTCAAGATCTTCTCTCATGCACATAATCTCGCTCATTCTCAACACTTGACAATTTTTCTATAACATCATTTTCATTTAAAGACTCATTCTAACTTTCTTCGAGATTTCTAATCTACCACATCAGTTGGACTTTCACTTGCTAGCGATGTGTTGTTAAATAACTCTAACTCTAGACGGTAGGATTAAGCATCGTATGCAATTCCATAAATTGACTAAAGTATAAGTTGCAAGATAACATGATATGCCCACCATATTTTTCTTTGAATCATCATTAAGATGAATGCACATTCCACTCTTTACTGAAAAATGAGATGCATGTTTTCTCTCTTTTTTAGGTATCTCAAGGAGGTGAGTTTTGTGTTCTAATTTAATAAGAGATATTAAAAACTTTTGATGAATCTATTTGACGTTTCTTACATAAATTTTTTATGTGATTTTAGAAAATTGTTACTTTAATAACGAGATTATACATATACATAATAAATGAAAAAGCTACCTGCCCAAAGGGCAGGGGTCGAAGCTAGTCTAGACAATATATAATAGAGATTCATGGGTTTGTTTTTCTCCATTTTGAATTAGCTGCAACCAGAGTGATTGGCGGAAGGGTGAACATGACATTTCCATTGCTTTTAATTGAACGGAGCGTTCCATCGGTTTTTATCACGAAACCCCTTGACGCCGCGTTTTATCAGTTCCAGTCGACGTTTGTTTTCTCCATCCGGCTGCACTGCTGCAGCTCTCTGCACGACGAGATCCCGATCTGCAGACTGCAAAGTCTTGTGGCAGTTCCCAAGCTCGCCTGCCATGGAAGAAGATGGCCGCTTCTATTTGTGGGTTTTTCCTGGTTCGAATCTGGTGTGCTTTGAGATACCGACTCTATTTCAGTTTTCACAATCTGAACGCATTATTTTGTTTCTCCGCCGAATTTTGAATTTCATATATGGACGGAGACGGAGACCTAATTGGTCTTTTTTTACTGCTGGCGCTGTGCATGGAAATAAATTGTGGAAGGAAGATGAATCACTTTGTGATCCAGCAGGGCGCTTTATAGAGGAGGGAGGAGCTCCTCCGCTACTCCATTCTCCGAGCGGCGGGAGGCGGTTGTTTGTCCTTAGCAACGGCGTCTCGATCTGTTCGCCGATAAAAAAAACGACCACCACTTCGGTCTGAGGTGGCAGCTTAGATAAATATCCAACGATCCTTTCTTTAATTCGTTATTTATACTTCAATTTTCAAACCGATCGATCTGTCCTTGCTTCACTAATTCATATTGCGATGCTCAGATTGCCTCTTTTGGGAACGAGGTTTTACATTCACCAAGCAGAGTACCTACTGCGATTCAAAAGCAGGAAACGATCTTCTCTGTATCATCATCACTAAGGTAAGTGAGTTTCCCAAGTAAGATTCACTATGTTTGTGCCATTTATTAGGTTGTTCGATTCGGTCTTTGACGCCAACTGAACATGAACCCTAGCTAATTAGTGGAATGATGTTGTCGACCCCTTCTCACCACCATCTCCTGTTCCGTTCCGCCCCGTCCGCACGACATTTCATCGTCATCTTCAAGAAAAGGCAACGGATACATCGTCCGGTCAAATTTTGGGAACAACCCGACGGTGAGGGTGGAAGGTTTCGATTGCCTCGACAAAGACAACAAGAATCGCAGCATCCCCGCCCTGCATTGCATAGACAGAGATCTTTCATATCATAACCCACTTCTCTTCACTCCCCTCTAGAAACTCCAAACTTTTGCTACGAATTAATTAAGGTTAATCAATAGAATAGGAAACAAGTCAAGTCATCGGCATTTGGTAGTAGCAACGAAGAGCAGAGCAGCAGCGAGCAGGGTTTTGGTTTATTTATGCTTCTCTTGAGAGGTAATACAAACCAATCCCTTTTTATGATATCTGTACTATAATGGTCTGTTTTTGTTTGTAAATGCTCAATAGAATGTGTCAGTGTAATTAAGTAAGCAGAGGTCATTTCATTTTTAGAATAAGAGCAGGGAATGGAGAAGCTTTTCCCCATAATATAATTATCATACACATGTTTTGGTCTCTTGGACATGCGTTCAAGTGCCAACTACGACACTGCAAGCCACTATCAATCTAGAACTGAGGAGAAGTTCAAATTAACCCCACCGAAGCTGCAGCCAGATCTTCGCCGTCAACAATATTTTTCGATGAGCTCCTTGCAATTGTAGTTGGGGTTCAAGTTTGGAGCAAGAAGGGAATAAAATTTATCAGGACAACAATATGATTGACATAATGTATCTGAGTTGTGGCCACTACTACAGTAAATCTATGTCGAATACTATATATATCAAACCCCTCAACAAGTGTAGCTGATTCCAGTAAAACAAACTATTGTAGATGATAATTTTCCTTCTCACTAAAACTTTGACAAGGTATTTAGTGTTGTTGGAAGGTTAAGATTCCATAACTTTCAATAATTTTCTCTCTTCTTAGTAGAATCCAACCATATGATCTATGTGTTTGATACTAATTGTTGTCGTGAAATTACATTGTAAAGTCTATCACGATAAGTCATTTTAGGAGCAACCCGGCCAATAGGCCGGGCTCTGTGCTAGTATTAAATAAAGGGCTTCCCATTTAAGGCTTCGTGAATTCAAATTTCCCTTAACTCTCACACGTCCACGTCAGAATAGGTTATCAATGAATCAAATCCTTCCAAAAGAAACCAACCAAGGGAGAAAAAAACACCCTCCTCCGTGAACTCCTTCCCCATTTTCCAGATTTTTTTTTCCAATTTCATCTCCGTCAATTTGTTTTTGCATTCTTCCCATAATCCCATTTGCATGCCTTTCTCTAAAATACATCTGTTTATGCCTTATAGATACTATCTATATTCGTTATCATCTAAACAAATAGTCACCGTATATTCTATATATTGCATTGTAAATAAATTGTCACAATGTTTATAATAAAAATAAATTGATATTTAATTCATATGAACCGACAATTTGTAGTGTATATTGCATCATATAAATAATATGATAATATGAGTATGTTGGATATAAGGGCTATCCAAATATTGTAAACATTAGCATAAATATCAAGAATTATGAAAAGACATATATTCTTCATATATATAATTTGAGTGTTTTGGTTGATAAACTTTCATATAATTATGCATCGAGATTTCATAACCACCATTAGAATTATTTTTTTAAAAATTTAACCTCACATGATTAAGATTGGAAAAATGGACTATTATGAGTATAATTTTTCTTGAAATGTATAAAAAATAATTTATAAATGCCGTGTATGCATGAGATTAATGAGAGTTTCACAAATTTGAATAAAATTTTTCATATCAAAGCTAGTAAAATGATAGACCGATTGTGCATTACCTGTTTGTATTTGTGGATTATTATGAAGTGTGTTTATTCTATCTTTGGGTTGTGGATTGAACTTATCTATAATAGTTTTTTGTATAGCTATTGTTGCGGACTACATTAGCACATTATGTTTCCCATAGTCGGTCGACATGCACAACATGATTGTCGGTCGGACAAATACCAAGTTTGGTGATTAACATCTTCACTTGAAAATGTCGACTGATATAACAAAATTATGTTGGTGTGTACAAGTCCTCTTCAACGGAATGGTCGGCCATTCGGTTGTCCGGTCAACCTCAATATGTTATATAATACAAAGCCAATTACAGTCATGTTGAGATATCTTCTCTTCAATTTGGACAACCTATGGAAGCAATTTTTTTTTTTTTGGTAATGGTAGTCTCTTTGTAACCATAAAAAATTGTGATACGATCAACAATTTTCCTGAAGAGGGATTTACGATTTTCACAATAACTTGAAAGTCACCATAAACATGTCTAAAATAAATTAAATTATTTTTTGTTGTTCGTAATGACAATTGGAGCTATCTACCCAAAAAAAAATTGTATTTTAGCTTCCGTGGTCGTGCGTACCTACAATGGGAACGAGTTTCAAGTGAACGAAGCCCAAAAGAGAAAAGAGAGAGAAAAGAAAAAAAAAAGGCACAGGATTGCAGCAAGTTAGCAAAGTAATGGCTAAAGTAATCATAAGCTGATCCTAAAAAATGATTCAATCATCATTTGAAGGAAGACGCACCTAAAAGTGCCCAACTCCCTCCCTCCCCTTGAAACAAACAACAATCATTTTGTCCCATTATTATTAATGTTTGTCTTCTCAAAACAAAATATCATTTTGTCGAAGATAATTATCCTAATTTAAATGACTCTTTATTTTTTAGATAAGAGTGATATATGTTTATTTTTTGTAATTAGGTACTAATTAAGGAATCGAATATGAAACTTTCAGGTTCAACGTTAGTGGTATTACCAACTAGACCAAACCATTATTCGTTAAATGACTCTTTATTAATCAAGAAATAAATAGAGCAAAAGAGGCACTTTAACTATCTCAAAAAGGTTGAAATTAAAGAAGGCACTTTGTTCTAGAATAACTAAATTATATTAGATAAATGGTTAGTTTGTTATCAATTTTAATCTATAACGATGATTAATGATTAATAGGAAAAAATTTAGTGGTTTGATTTTAGTTAGCTCATTTTAGTTAGGAGTTAACAATGAACTCACTAATCGGTTAGTGATTAATCGTTAAAAAAAATCGATAATCACCTACCAGTCTAATCACATAGATTTGAGCTTTGGCTAAAGGGAAAAGTCACAAGATTTAAGATCAACTAAAGTCACAATTCCAAATATCCTAATTTTCATCTACTACAAACAACCCTCCAGACATTGTGAACAAAGATCCTCCAGCCAGAGTCTCAAATGTGTCGAAGAGTCTGAACCCAAAAGTTACTCCACTCCGGCTCCCCTTTGATATCGATAAAGCGAATATCGCATTGTAGTAATCTTTGTTTCTTTAATGGTTGTGAATGATGAAGATCTTGGGGTGCTTGTGTTTGATGTCTTTCTAGTTGGATGAAAACGTTTGATTTTATGGGTTGGATTTTATATTTTATATTATAAACTCATGATTAATATTGTATTATATTAGTGTTATTTCTTACCGTTATTATTTTATGTTAACAATGTAGAAGGGTAATTAAACTATTTTGAAGTATGAGCATTTATTATTAAAAAGGATATCATAAAAATATTAAATATAGAAAAGAAAACTGCCACATGTGGATATTGTAGTGGTTAACTGCCAAACTAACTACTATCGAATTGATATCGGTTTGATATCTTGGTATGCATTATTTTACTTAGTGGTTATCCAAGACCGAATTGATTAAGGTCATTAATATTTTGGGTTAATCTGCAAGGGAAACACATAGGTGTTCTTGATATTTTTGTTCCTCTAGATAAAGCCAATTAATATTTCTTGTGAGAGAAATTATAAGTCTTTTTTTATGGGAGTGGCATTGGTTATTTTTTATTATTACATAACACTTACAGAATTTGAACTCGGAACCTTCAGGTTGAACATCAACGGTAAAACCGCTACACGCAAGATGGAAAATGGGGCATGAGAGAAGTAAGTTTCGACAAAAAGAGATTGTTCAATCTCATTAAATGTGGCCACCTTCTCGCTATTTATCGGGGAAGGAATATCTCCAACCTCATGGGTTGGTCTCAGCATCCTTCTTCCGTTTTCACTACCTTTTGTCGTCACATTTAGTGAACTGTATTTTTCAGGGTCAAGCCCCCAACATAGTGGATCTCATAAAATGCTTAGCTCTTTCCCGTCTTTCTCAAGGCGCCTAATCAGAATCTTCTCATTGTTGCTAGATACTCTTTCTAGATCGAGTGTCCTTTGAGTTCACACTCTGTCTTTGTGCTTAGGTCGTGGTTGTTACTGGCCCAATAATTGAGTTTTTCTAGTTTTCGCATTTATTCTTTCGTGTTTATCCTTTATCATTGTAGAAGGTATGCAAAAGCTCATTGGGATAATGTACTATAAGCACAATAGTGTTCCTCTAACGCAAAATATTACGAGATGTTGAGGTGATGGCTACAAACTCAACATTCTATTATGCACGCCTCACCTTACTTCTTCTTTCATTGTCTCAGGCTCCAAACGTTGGAGGAAGATTGAGATAAATGTCCAGCCTTACTTCTTCCTCTAGCATCTTAGGCTCCGATGGATTTGCTGGAAGAAGATTAAGATTTATTCGCAACCAAAGGCCGAGTTTGATGGGCCAACAGTAGTTAAAGAAGGCATCATGTTATTAGAACACATATCCTCGATATTAAGGACCCCACCACATCACTTCGCTCGAGATAGCAATTTACTATGGTTTTTTGAGCAAACAATCTGACTTTCCATATTATGGCAGAAAATGGGTTAAATTATGCTATTTGTGGTAAGAACTTTGGTTAATTTTAGTTATGTTGATTTCTATGTTGTCACTTGCTCTGAACACTGCTAAGTCCATTCTTGGATATCTATTGAGTAGAGGTGGCAATTGGATCGGATTCGTGGATCCGTGGATTGGATCCGTGGATTGGATTCGTGGATTGGATCCAATGGATTGGTGGATTGATCCATGAATCCAAATAACATCTAAGGCTTGGACCAAAATGTAAATTTTGAAAAGTTTAGGTACTAAAATGTCATAATGAAAAATTTTAGGTACCAAAATGTAATTTCCAATGATATTTTTCGTATAAAAATATAAATTTTAGGTACCAAAATGTAAAATATAAAAAATATAGGTACCAAATCGTAATTTTCCATCTGGATCCATGGATTGATCCATGAATCCACCAATCCAATTGGATTTGGATCAAATGAATTGGATTTAAATGGATTGGATTAGGTGGATAATTTGGTGGATGAATTGGATTGGATTCATGGATTTGGATCCTAATTGCCACCTCTACTATTGAGCAAAACAACCAAAGAAAGACTTCAAACAATATAGTTAATGTACTAAAAATCACCAAAGCACAAATGCTCGTGGATCAAAGTGTAGTATCACTACTCAAAGACTCGTTCAAATCCTTAATTTACAATGCTTTTTTCTAGTTTCAAGTTTCACCAGAGGAAAATTATCACAGAAATCCCCCTACCAATACCAAACAAAACTAACTGTAAAAAAGTCCAAACAAAACTAAAAGCAAACAGAAAAGGAAGACAAAAGAGCGGGAGGCGCTACAATGGATAATTCCACTTCGACCATTTCCTCTTCACTCCAAAATCAATTGAAGTGGGCCCCCGTCTCTCCCTTTATTTCCCTTTCTCCCGACTCCCGCCGTCTGCTACCGAATTAAAAGAAAAAAAAACCAAAAAAAAACTATTTTCTTAATTAACCTCAGAATCTGGCGTTCTCGAAGCCGTGCAGATCGCTGACTCTATTCATCGACTTCTTCACCATAGCCATCTTAGCCAGCCTCTCAGCCGCCCTCCAAGCCGAAGTCGGCGTCAACGGCTCGCCGTTCTCGTCCGTCATCACCACCGCCTCCCTCTCCCCTCCTCCTCTCCTCATCCGCTGCTGCTGCATCACCATCGACGCCGCTTCTATCTCCTGCTGCTTTCTCCAGTGAAGCTCCCCGAGCTCCGCCTCCACCGCCCTCACGTACTCCTCCGCGCCGCCGTTCTCCGACTGCATCAGAAGCGCCCTCGTCGACGCCAGCAGGTGGTGCGCGCTCGTGAAGTTGTTCCCGTGCTCCACCAGCCGCCTCGCCTCCGCCAACGCCCTCGTCGTTATGAACAGGTTCCTCAGCCGCTCCACCTTCGCCGCCGCCACCGCCGACGACCGGGCGACGGCGTGCGGCCGCGGGACCAGTAAAGCCTGGTCCCTACCGTACACCACCTCCTGCGTGGCCGGATCCTTGTAGAGACACCTAACGGACATCACGTGGTGGGACCCGATCGCCGAAGCCGGGACCCGTAGCTCCACCAGCAGCTCCCTCTCTTCCTCCGCGTACAAATCCCCCAGCCGAACCGAGCCGGAGCTCAGCACCGTCGGCCGGCCGTTCCACGAATAGACGGCGCAAATCTCCGCCGGAGCCGAACCGGAAGCGAATCCGAGCTGAATTCTCAGATCCTGAACCACCACGCTGAGCAATCCCCCGACGCATTTGGCGAACGCGTCCTCCGCCGGCTCGTGGCTGTAGCCGCCGCTCTTCCCGAAGCCGAAGGCGTGGACCGGGATCTCGATGTGCGCGAAACGCGTGGTCGACGTGACGTGGCTCTTCTCGTGCCGTTGGTTCGAATTGCTCTGGACCCGATCGTCCTGGCCGTCGGATAGGAGCATGATGGTGGCCACCGGATTTCTCTCCCTCCTATCTTCGAGCACTTTCGCCGCTTTCATCAGAGCCTCCCCGACGCTGCTCCCTTGACCGCAGACGAGCCGGTCAACTATGCGCCGAGCCGCTCGCTGACCGTGACTCGTCATCCTTCTCAGAGGCAACAGCCGCTTCGTCACCGACGAGAAGGCCACGATCGAGAGCCGGTCAGCGGAGCCGAGCGATGAGATCACTAACCGCATCGCGCGCTTCAGCATCAGCATCTTACCGCCGGTCATGCTTCCGCTCACATCGAGAACCGTGACCAAATCGATCGGCGCTCGATGAGACGGGTTCAGAATCGCCGCCGCCGAGTTGCTGCACGCTTGCAAAGGCGGAGGAGCTTTCACTCGTAATGCCACCGCATAGGTCTCGTATCCGCGGCCGACGGATACCACGGCGGCTTCAGGTAGGAGATTGACCTGAACGGTTCTGGAATCTCCTCCCCTCCCGCTCAGCAGCGGCGACGAAGCGTCTTCGGATTTCATCGATGAGGAACGAGTTGGATTGACGAAGAATCCTTGGAATTCTTCGGAATCGTCTTCCTCCTCCGCATTCTCATCGGCAGCCTCCGGAATCGGGATGAATCTTGAGCCGGCGGTGGGGGATAGCAGCGGCTCGTCGTCATCGTAAGACCTCAAATCGGACAGCTTCGGCGTCGATGGCTGCTGTGGCGGCGGGGACGGCTCCTGCTTTACCGCTCTGGGCGAAGATTCCACCATTACCACCCTCTTCTCCTCAATTTTAGGCTTGACATTGTTGCCGGCGGCGTCAGGGTGGAGATTCTTGTGGATAGCGAGGAGAGGGACGTCTTTCCAGGCGGCGTTGCAGACGGGGCAGACGAGGCTGCCGTGCTTGCGGACATAGTCAGCTATGCAAGGGAAGTGAAAAGCATGAGCGCATTCCGCCGTGTAAATCGCCGTGCCTTGCCCTGTTTTCACGCTATTCAAACAGATTCCGCAACTACTCTGCAATTCAAAACAAGAAAGAAGAAGAAGACGACGACGACGACGACGTTAGCATTAGGTAAGGCCCAAAAAGCTACTTTCTACCCCATTTCCAGATCCTAGTCGCTAGAATTTCACCCGAATCAAAAGGAGGGGGAAAAAATAAGAGGCTTACTCTGAACTTGAAGCTGTTCTTGAAGAGAGATAGCTTGAGAGGAGATCGAGGAGATGCAGGATTGGAGCCGTGCTTGGGCTTCGGGCTAGCTGCAGCGAGCTTCGCCGTGGTGGCCCTGGGAGTATTGTGCGTGGTTCTGCAATGGAGGGCAGGGCTGTCTTCTGCTGCTGCAGTTGTTGTAGCACTGGTATTGAGATTTGAGGAAGAAGATGTACGGCAGCGCAAGGCCGGGCTGGAGAAGGAGCGAGACTTGAGGCGGGGAGTGGCGGGGTTGCTCCCGGCGAGGGAGGAAGAAGACGAAGAAGAAGAGAAGAAGGAGAGCTTGGTGCAGCTTCTGGGGCTGGGGCTGGGAGGTGGAGGACTGGTGGAGTTTGAGCTGTTGGTGTGTTGAAGGCGCTTGTCTCTAGGTATTGTAGTACAGAAGGCTCGTCGCCACCCAGTACCCATGATTATTATTTACTTATAATGGAACTAGTCCTCTACTCTTCTTCTCCGGTGGAGGAACAGCAGGGGGGAAAAAGCAAAAGGAGGGTTGCAAAAGGGATTGGTTCTTTCTGTTTTCGGACTACACTTTCTCTACTGGCTTTTCTTTTTGGCGCAAGAGGATGCGGAGAAGGCGATGGTCATGGTTTTGGAGGAATTGGCAGAGAAGACAAAAAAAGTGGGTTTGGATGGGAATTCAGAAGCAATAATAATAGTAGCAGTAGGGAAGGAGGCAGCAGAAGCAGCATGGGATCGAATGAAAGAGAAAGGTAAAGGAGACAAAAGCAAGCAGTGGGATTTTTTCCTTTATAGAAAGGGAGAGGCAAGAGGAAGAAGAAGAAGGTCCGCTTCCGCCATCGAAACCCAAACCAACCAAGCAGTGGGCTTCACAATCAAAACGATTGTATTGCTCTCTCTCTCTCTCTCTCTCTCTAAAACTTGCGTTTGCCTGCTTCTCTCTCGATTCAGTCGAAAAGGGATATCTGGCAACAGGGTGGGTTTTATTTTCCGAGATCTACTGCCTGCTCCTCTTTCTTTCTCTGTGCTTCATATATGCACTTGGTTCCTCCTATGGGGATTGTTTTCTTTTCTATATAATAGTAGTAAAGTAATAGTAATACCCACTGGCCAGTGGCGCTTTCTCTGTTCACGTACCTAATAAAGTCTTCGGAACACTAATCAAGGAATTAAATAGCAATTAAAAAGGTTCTTAACTGTGATTTATTGTTGTAAGTAACCTCCCAGTCAGATTTCAGACGCAAAGTAAAAGTTGCCTTCCTTCCACTTCCAGGATCAACTTTTGAGCTCAAAACCTATATTTTTGGGACCAAATCTTGAAGGGCTGGGCTAGCAGTTATGGTAATATCAGGCTACGGTACAAGTTTATAAAATTTGGTTAATTTCCAGAAAAGTAAAGGATTCATAACCTCTAATTAAATGGCATATTAAATGCGTCTGCTGCATAATTGATGTCCTTGCATCTTGATTTTATGGAAGGAAAAGCATGTAATAATTATCTTCTGATTCATTTCAGAAGCCAATTATTATTATTATTGTTATAATAATAAAAAAATGAACAAGTGACTTGGAATTGCAATAATAAATGCCTCGTCTATCGTCTCGTAGGGAATTGGGGAAATATCAAAATATGGGCGCTGAGCTGATGGAGTTAGACCACCCACAGCGTGGGTTGGTTTTGTGGGAAAAAGGGGAAATGTGACCACAATGTGGGGGGGAATAGGGGATTAAATGGGTTTTGTGGGTTTAGTGGGTGGGAAAACCCACCAGATGAGACAAATGGTGGGGGGAAAGGGGAAGGGGTGGGGCCCACTTCAGTTTGTTTTTATTTTATTTTTTTGTTATTATTTTAATGGTTTAGTGTTTATTTGTTTGCTTTTATTTCTTCTTAATTATGTTTATGTTCAACTATCAATGTAACAACTTTCTTGTATAAATTATTGCGATTTCGTCATTAATGACGTTAATTAGTGATGAAAAAAATTATGTCCAAATTAGAAAAAAAATTATATCAAAATGTTCGTATTCATTAATTATCACTAACTATGTAAAAATAATGATCATTATATAAAAATAAAGTGTTGAAATCAACTATAAATTGATTTTACAAAAAATAGTGTTCAACCAATTACCCCTTTTTCCCACACCAACATTGTGACCCAACCCTCTCATTTTCCCCCTTTTCCCTCTTTTCCCACCTTTCCCACCCTCCCACATTGTGGATGGTCTTATGACTACACATACAGAGCTGTTTATGTATTAATTAATTATTAATGAGGTAAATTAGGATCATTTCCACAACTGCTTCACCCCCGCCACGTGTAAAAAGTCCGGTCAACGATTCGCCCCCGCAGCTTCTTCCCCTTCCCCATTGCTCTCTCTCTCTCTCTCTTACTGTGAGACCACGTTACGATACGAGTCCCCCACCGACCTGTTTCCCTCGCCATGCCTCTTCCCCAACGGACGCGCTCCCACGGGCGCTTGGCAACCGATTTGGTTCACGTGATTAGCTAGCTCACACGGAGCGTCGGATTCACTCGCGATTCCTGCGAATGGGGGAGCGGGAACGTTAATGGTGGGAATTGCTGGGTTTGGTTGTGGTAATGTGCAGTGCAGTGGATCAATGCATATGCATGAGGAAAAAGTAAACCAGACCAACGTATGAATGAGGTAATTAATATGAGCATATATTTAGATGCGGCAAGAAGATGTATTAAAGGGGGAAAAAATGCTTCTAGTTTGTTTCTTGCTCTCAAATCCACATGGGCAGTTTGGTTTAATGATTAATGAGATGTTAAACCGTTTTTAAGCAGTGGATAAGTGAGATGGGATGGGAATCTTCTGAGTTCTGAGCATCAATGGTGGGACCCGCCCAAGCTGTGTACCCAACCAACCCAAAGTAAAGGAAAACATAATATATGTGAGGGAATAATAATTGACAAATAATAGAAATGTTGATTTGCATGGGACGGGACGGGACTCCGGTCCAGTGTCAGAGGGAAGAGAAGAGGAACCTAGGCTAGGCTAGCCTACCCCACCCACGGAAGATCATTCAAACTCAACATATATGCAAAATAAAAATGAGTTGATAAAAGATCGTTTTTAAAATTATTAATCTTCATTCTAAATGACAACAAAGTTACATTTTTAATCTTTTGACATCTTTACATTTTTTTTAGCAAACAAACACCACTTTGACTAAAAAAATGAAAAACACTCAATCTCCAACACTCTCGAATTCAACGTTGACATTCTGAAGTCATAATCGTCAAGAATACGTCCGAATCATGAGGGGCGATTCCGGCAAGCGAAAAATTAAAAAAAAAAAATCCAAAATCCCTCAACCGAATCCAATTTTCGGTTGCACTATGGCTCAACCGAAGCCAACTTTCGGTTGTACCATGGACCAATCGAAATCACCTTCAGTTGCACCATGGCTCAACCGAATCCAATTTTTGGTTGCACCATGGCTCAACCAAAAATTGGCTTCGGTTGAGGTGTTTTTGGGATTTTTTGAGTTTTTTCGGTTTATATAAACAATTTTCTATTCTTTTGCTACGATTTATGGTTCGGTTCATAAGATAATTTGTTGGATTTTGGTTTATATTTTTTTTATTTATGGAAGGGGGAGGGGGTTGTTTGTTATGATTATGCTTTTGCAATTGAAAATGGGCAATTCGGTAAATTATGTATTAATTTAGGACGATGGTTAGTAATTTTTAGGACGACCTTTAACCATTCAGAAATAAAACCGATACAAAAATTAGGAGTAGGGATGGCAGCAAAACTTGAAACCACGGGTACCCTATTCGATCTAACCCGGTCAACGAAGGTGAAATCCGTGTTGACGGGTTTTGGGCCCCATTTGGGTTTAAATCCGTAACACTTTTACTGGATTGGGTTGGGTTGGGTTTGGGTTTAGGAATACTCGACCAATGGATATCCACCCACACTTATTTCGTCGTCTACTCTCTCCAAACCTTACCCTAATTCTAATTTCTCCCAATCTAATTTACAATTTGTACGGATAATTTGTGATTTGTTTGAATTTTCTAGGCTGGTGTTTTATGTATGGATAATTGTATGGAGAAATTGATGTTTGACTTTTATTTTGATAGGAACTTGTTATTGTAAATTTTTTACCACAAAAACCCAAGGAAACCCATGAACCCACGGATACCCAGCGGGTTGGGTTGTGTTTGAGTTTTCCACACCCATTGGGGTTTACCCCCGGTTTTCTTTTACGGAGAAACCCATGGATTTGGTTTTGGGATTGGCATAACCCGACCCATTGTCATCCCTACTTATGAGATTTTTTTCGTTCAAAATTAACTAAAATTCGTCCATAATCGAAGCTATCAATTCTTGTTATTCAAGTTAACTTCAATGGTCACATGTCTAGACATATGTGTACAATAGTCTAGTGAGCACTACTACTATACTTGAAAGTATTGGTGCTTTATAGTACAACTTGAAGTTGTACCATAACGTTAAAAGTACAAATTGAAATTTTATCATAAGGAAACTTTACCTTATGTTGTGGTACAACTTCAAGTTGTACCATAATATATGTGTACAACTTTGGTAACATAATATATGTGGTACAACTAGTTTGTACTAGGAATGGCTATGGGGCAGGTCCGGGGCGGGTATCTCGATACCCATACCCGCCCCATGGCAGGTCGGGTCCAGGTCGGGTAATTTATCACGGGGCGCGGGTAGGGGCAGGTCGACCCGTTGGGTATGTAATTATGCGAAAAACATTAGAAACATTCGTTATTTTCATTAAAAGACCAAGAAAGAAACCATAATACGATAAAATGTAGTTAGATTATTGAAGAAATTGAGGTTTTCACTTATTTACAACTTTATTATAGCTAAAATATAATGTAATAAGAGGAAAATCCTAAGTAATTTGACTAAGATTATATGTAATATAGGCAAGAACGGGTCGAGAATGAGGCGGGTCAGGGCAGGTCGGGTCGATGAGAGGTAACATGCCTGCCCCGCCCTGCCTACGGGGCGGGTTTGACCTGCTCCAAAACAGGTCAAACAGGTCGGGTAAATCGGGTCAGGTCGAAATTGCCATCCCTAGTTTGTACCATAAAAAATTTTACGAAAAAAGTATAGATACAAACTAAAATTGTATCATAATTTTAAAAGGTACCATATTATTAAAAACTAAAGCATCATATTACAAAATTCCTCCAGTCGATAACCCTAGCAATCAAGAGTTAAGGTACACGGGTTGATTTCGACTTACTTAGGACTTAATCTAAGTCTTAATACATAGTTAATAGAATGAGCCAATACATAATATTGGATGCTTAACTCAATTGCATTTTGTATTATAGAAAATTAATACTTGTACGAAAAGGGTTTCTTTTCTTTTAAGGATAAGGAGCATCAATCTCACTAATCCTTATTTAGTTAGGAAAACTTCCTAAACCAACTGATCGCATCATGATTGATGGCTCAAAATTAGGGATGGCAATTACCCACCCATGGGTAATTTTACCTAAATCCAAATAGATCCATTTAATATGGGTAGGGTTTGGATGAAGTGTATATGGGTTTGGGGGTTTGTAAATGGGTTTGGGTTAGGTATGGATATTGCTTTCATAATGTAAATGGGTATGGGTTGGATATGTATATCCATTTACTTGAGGGTGTTTAACTACACACACAAAAATTGGACCTATTTGTAAAACTTGAAAAGTTTAGGTACCAAAATGTAAGACCAAAAAATATTAGGGGTCGTTTGGAAGTTGCGATTGTTTTGTTGAGATTGTCATTATGCATGTATTGTTTACAATGCATTGTTTTTTTGTTTTTTTAGCAGAAACAATACATGTATTGTTTCTGTGATGTGACAGAAACTATCACTCATTTTGAGTGATTGTTATATCTCAACTTTTAGTTGTGATTGTTGAGATAGTTGAGTTGAGATTGTTTTGTCTCAGCTTTTAGCTAATGCGACATACACAATCACACATACCAAACGTTGTATTCTACAATGCATCAAATTCGACAATACATGTATAATATTATACATGCATTCTCAACAATACATCTATTTAACAATCGCAACTTCCAAACGACCCCTTAGGTACCAAAACGTAATTTTCCATCGATATTTTGAGGACTTATATGCAAAAAAAATAAATTTAGGTACTAAATCTTCATATCTATTAAGTTTAGGTACCAAACTGTAATTTTCCTTTGGGCATGGGTACAAATCCAAATCCATGTGTTAAAAACCCAACCCAACCCAAGTAAATGGGTATGGGTACAAATCCATCAAACTCTACCCATCTACCATTTATTTGGAATCCATACCCAACCCAATTGGGTTGGATAGTAAAATACCCATGGGTATGGGCAAAATTGTCATCCCTACTCAAAATATGATCGGTAACCATTGATTACTCATCTATGATGAGTAACTAAATCTATACGTTTGAATTAAGTGAGCTCAGAAAATTCATATATGAGAGTTGTAAATTAAAAATATTTTATTTTCCTAAATTTCTTAATTAGCTCTTATCTTCTTCATTCTAACTCGAATTTCTATTTTTTGTACAGATGGGACGAGTTCATTGTGCTCTACAAAATGCGATCAATTTTCAATATGTTTTGAGAATTTTTTGTTCATACCTCTCGTTACCAACTCCATACCATATAGTATCTCCTTCATTTTTAAGTCATTTTTGAAAATATTTGCACAAAAGAAACTAGTTCATCATAATATATCCAACCATCATACAGTTTTGATATGTTTATATCACCATGATACTCTTTCATAACATATGATATGCTCTTGCATAACTCAATTTTTTTGTTGAAAAAAATATCAAAATGGATAGATATCATAAGAGTGAGATAGTGCTGATGACACGCTAATGTGGACGGGTTACTCATAGTTATTGATCCTAAGGTTACTAACCGGATCTGCTCTCATGATTGACATAATTATCTAGTTAACAAAAAAAATCGGTCTCATAAGGATTCCTAGTCTAACTCCAATAAGTTAACTTTGTTCTATCACCTCTAAATCCTTTTTATTGTGTCCATGATGCGCGACCCATTGAGTTATGTTTCATTGACAATGAACCTAATATCATAGCTATTGAGTGGCACCTCATGTAATTAAAATTCTGGTTTTAATCTTAAAATCTTACGATTTTATGATCTTATCTATGAGTTATGATCCTAATTTTATTAATAAATCTTTGAACCTTATTTCATAAAATCCCTGAAACTATAAAATCCTTAAATAATTATTTATATGTTTGTATGATTTTAAGGTTGATGTCAATTGGAGCAAAATCAAACCGATTGGATTTTGTCCACGAACAACGTCAAGTTCACTTTCCCCTGACCCAACATCATGGATAACACAACCCAAACCCGAAAAGCGATCCTCAGTTGATCTTCGTTCTCTTGCTCATCTCTTCCTCTTCCGCGTGTCGCTCCTAGCCCCTTCGATTAACCATTTCCTCCATCACCCTCCCAATCATCTTGTTATTTATTCCACCATCCTAACAATTAGCCTAATCTACATCCACTCGCAAGCTTTAGTTTGTCTCCCAAACCTTCAGCACCACCATCCCCGGCCTTGACATCGCCTTTATTCTCTGCTACTACTTGCCTTTGCCTGTGACCTCGCCACCCCCAATATTACTGCTCGACATCCTCCCATCCCATAAAAAAACTCACAACTCCATCGCCCAACCAACCACGAGTCCACTACTCGCCATCTGCCTATGACCTCACCATCCCCTCGTCTACTACTTGTCATATGCCCATCCTAGCTGAAAACTCACAGCTTCATCGTGCAACCAAGAACAAGACCACTACTCTACCTCTGCACTTCACTTCTGATATGTCGCTTCACTTTTGGTCTGTTGCACCTGTGGCTTGTTGGTTTGCTGCTGTAGCTATAAGTTTTTCCTTTTTTGCTCAGTTAGTTAGGTTGCCGAGACTTGCTTGTTTCGAGGGGATGTTTGATTCTTACTCTGGGTTTGATAGATTTTCTTAGTTAGGGTGTCGAATTCTTTGTTGAACATATTTGGGTTCGATTTATGGTACATCCTACTCTAATCCTCCAAAACTATTCACAGTAGCAGAAAGGGTAAGTAGCAGGAACCCTCAAACCCCCACGTGCCTTGTTTCATTTCAAATCAAGCTTACTAAGAAACTTCTTTGCAACATGTAACATGAATTGTATCTCAAAATTCAATTTCTAACGATCAAGTTTTATCAGCGAAGAAGGAGAACCCTGCGACATCGTTTGACCATGTTCACTTACCCAAAGTGCTACGATGTCGTTATGCCTTTACCTTACTTTCCCTTCGATTTCTTTTGTCTCAAGTATGAACTTTGTTTCCAATCCAAGCTAACTGACAAGATTGTAGCAACTGGATTGTAGATTGTCTTCTTGTAATGGTTCATCCTATATAAGACTTCACTGAAATGAGAATGAGCAGACTCTAGGGTTTCACCATCTCAAATCTTTGTTATGGTATCAGAGCCCTATGAGTCGCCGCCATGGCCACAAACGAAAACCCTCAAGCAGCCACAGATGTTGCCACTACAGAAACTAACCCACCACCACAACCACAACAACAACCTTACCTCATGGAGGATCCCTTTTTCTTACATGGCTCCGAGCAGCCAGGTGCCTTGTTGGTGGGAGAGAAGCTCACCACCACAAACTACAACGACTGGAGCAGAGCTATACTCAATGCTCTCTCAGCCAAAAACAAGTTAGGCTTCATCAATGGATCTATTCCAGAACCTGCAGACACAGATCCACTAAGAGGAGCATGGGTCAGGAACAATGTAATGATCTTGAGTTGGATACAACAGTAAGTTGAGTCCGAGATACGCAAAACCATCTTATCCAACAAATCTGCAACTGAGGCTTGGAAAAGTATACAAACCAGATATGGATCTGGGACATTGTTCGTGTTGTTGAGCTTGAAGAAGCCCTCTCTACTCTCAAGCAAGGAAATCAAACCATCACAGAGTATTATGATCAGGTAATCACTCTCAAAGATGAACTAGATAACTATCAGCCTCTTATTCCTTGTGACTGTACACCTACTAGTCACTTGACCTGTCGAGCTATGAAAAGAGTATAGGAGTATCAAGAAACCAGCTATGTCATCAAATTTCTTAGAGGTCTGAATGAAAACTTCTCAGGAGTAAGGTCCAGGTTCTGTTTGGTGATGATTTGCCCAATATCAATAGGGTTTTCCAAAGAATGCTACAACATGAAAGGCAGTTGTATGGTACTCAAAAGGGCAAAATGGTTGCCACTGCATCTACTGATGCCACTGCTTTAGCAGTTCAGGGGGTTAATAGGAGGCCATCCTCTAATCATAAGTGCTCATTTTGCACCTATTGTAAGAGAGAGGGTCACACTGAAGAAGTTTGTTTTCAAAAACATGGTTTTCCCTCCTGGGATGAACTCAATGACCTCTACCCCTGCCAACAACAGATCCATTGAATGCACATTTTTCAAAAAGCCAGGGTACACAAAAGAAAAATGTTTCCACAAACATGGTTTCCCTCCCAATCCAGAAGAATAAGTCAAGCTTAATCGATCTGACTATGAGAGGCTCATGGCTATAATGAATTAAACCAAATCCCAAGGTTCTCACTCTGTTGCAGCTTTTATTTCCAACACTGGTACATCAGGTAAATGCTTATTGACCTTACCTCATACTAGTGTATTCACCACACACAAACCAAATTGGATCATTGATACAGGGGCCTCAGACCACATTGTCTGTTCTCTGGATTCTCTAGTGGACTACAAACCATTGTTCAATGTCTACATATCTTTACCTACTGGTCAACAAATACAAGCTACCCATATAGGCACTGCTGTATGCAGTGATGGTTTGATGCTTTAGGATGTGCTTTATGTTCCCTCATTCACCTTCAATTTGCTTTCAGTAAGCAAATTAACATCCAAAAACTCTTTGAGCTTAACCTTCCACTCCAATCTTTGTGTTATACAGGATATGGAGCAGAAGAAGGTGATTGGTTCTGCTAGATTGACAAATGGCCTTTACTACCTAGAAGCCTCCACTAAACCTCAAATCATAACAATTGCAACTTCAAACTCTTTTGATCTATGGCATTTAAGAATAAGACACCTTTATCACTCTAAAGTGCCTCATCTAAACCAATTTTGTACCTCCATTCAAACTCAGAAAGATTTGCCCTGTGATGTTTGCCACTTTGCTAAGCAAAAGCAGCTTCCTTTTCCTTCAAGTCAGCATGTAACCGACCATCCTTTTGCACTTCTACATGTTGATATATGGGGTCTAATTCTGTTCCTACACATGATGGTTTCATATATTTTCTAACCATTGTCGATGATTTTTCTCGCATGACATGGATAGTTTTGTTATCCCTTAAATCAGAAGCTAGGCCTAAACTCATAGCTTTCTGTAATCAAATGAAAAACCAGTTCAACTTCCCATCAAAAGAATAAGAAGTGATCAAGGAAAAGAATTCAACATGACAGATTATTATGATTCGCAAGGAATCATTCATGAGATGTCTTGTGTCCAAACCCCACAACAGAATAGTAAGGTTAAAAGAAAACATCAACACATACTAGCTGTTGCTCGAGCCCTCCAGTTCCAGGCTGCTCTTCCACCTGGTTTTTGGGGTGATTGTGTCAAACACGTAGTCTACCTCATCAATAGAGTCCCATCATCATTTCTTGCCAATCAAACACCATTTCAAAGACTTCATACAACCCCTCCAGATCTCACAGATTTAGAAGTTTTTGACTGCCTATGTTATGCTTCTTCTCTTGCTCACAACAGAACAAAATTTCAACCAAGGGCAAGAAAAGGAGTGTTCATAGGGTACTTGCCAGGTATCAAAGCTTACAGGATTTATGACCTTACCAGCCATGACATTTCATTTCTAGGGATGTGATTTTTTATGAATCACACTTCCCTTTCAAAACCACTGAATCAACATCATCAGAAAATCCAGATTCTGATTTTTTCTTCCCTCTTCCTACCACTCCTACACTGGATGATTTCCCTCCTATTACTTCAATTCAACCTGTTCCAATTACTCCATCTTCTCCTACCCCTCCTCCAGATCCTCCATCTCCTTCTACCTCCCCTCCACTCACCACTCCTTCCCCACACCATCCCACTCCTACTCCCCCTCCACCATCAACCCAACCTATAGTCCCTCAAAATCCTCCTTCACACCATCAACCAAATCCACCTCCACCACCTAGTCACCCTGCCTTAAGGCGTTCTAACAGACATTTCAAACCCCCACAACACCTTGTCAAAGATTATCATTGCTACCTCTCCCAGTCATCTAGCATTTCCAGTCATCAACTCCTACACCAGAATCCTCAGAAAAGTTATGCACTCTCTTTTATGGTTTCCTATGATAAACTTAATCCCTTCTACAGACGTTTTGTGCTTGGCATTTCATCATATCAAGAACCAAACACATACAAAGAAGCATCACAGTCAGAGGAATGGAACAATGCTATGAAACAAGAGGTTAAAGCTCTCATACAGAACCAGACATGGGATGTAGTGGAACTTCCACCAGTAAAAAAGCCAATTGGCAACAAGTGGGTGTACAAAATTAAAGTTCAACAGGATGGTTCCTTGGAACGATTTAAAGCAAGAGTTGTTGCAAAAGGAAACACTCAGCAAGAAGGAGTGGATTATCAGGACACTTTTGCCCCAGTTGTCCAGATGACAATCATTAGAACCTTCCTAGCTATTGCTGCCCTCAGAAACTGACATATACATCAACTAGATGTCAATAATGCCTTCCTCCATGGAGATCTCCAGGAGGAAGTGTATATGACATTGCCAAAGGGTTATGAACCACCACCACGCTTCATTAACCCTGTCTGTCGTCTAAAAAATCCCTTTATGGCCTTAAGCAAGCCTCAAGGCAATGGTTCTCTAAACTCACAGACAAACTTCTTCAAGTTGGCTATGTTCAAAGTCAGGAATCATTCATTGTTCTTTAAAGCAACAGAATCCAGCTACACTTGCATTTTGATTTATGTTGATGACTTGGTTGTTGGTGGCAATGATCTTACAGATATTGAGGCACTCAAAGCTGTTCTACATTCTGAATTCGGCATTAAAGACTTGGGTACTTTAAGGTTCTTTCTGGGTATGGAAGTCGCAAGGAACAAACAAGGCATTCATCTATCTCAGTGCAAATATGCTTTGGAAATCATAGAAGAGGCAAATATTTTGGACTCAAGACCTGTCTCCACCCCCATGGACTACAAAAATCATCTCACTCAACAGTGTGACATTCCATTTGAAGACCCTGAACTATACAAAACTCTTGTGGGTAAATTGATCTACCTAAACACCACAAGACAAGACATAAGCTTTGCTACACAACAAGTTAGTCAATTTATGGGCAAGCCTAGTATCACTCATTACAAAGTTGTTCTCAGAATTCTCAGATAACTCAAGACTGCTCCTGCCACATGTATCTTCTTTCCTTCTCAAGGTCAATTTCAACTCAAAGCATTCTCATACTCAGATTGGGCAGCTTGTGTGGATACTAGAAGATCAATTACGGGTTACTGTGTGTACCTTGGCAATTCCTTGATTTCCTGGAAGAGCAAGAAGCAGCACACAGTGTCTCGATCATCTTGTGAGGCAAAGTACAGGGCTCTTGCCTTCTCTGCATGTGAGCTCCAATGGCTCCTCTTTCTCCTTCGTGACTTCAAAATTGACCATCCTCAACCAGCCAACATCTACTGCGACAATCAGAGTGCTATCTATATTGCTGAGAATCCTACGTTCCATGAATGAACAAAACACATCGATCTTTATTGCCATATCATTCGAGAAAAGCTGCAGAGGAAGATTCTGAAATTGCTCCATGTGTCCTCAACCCACCAACTTGTTGACCTCTTCACCAAGCCTTTATCTCCAGCACCTTTCCTTTCATCTGGTTTCCACGCTCGGTGTGCGGAATCTCTGCCCACCGGCTTGCGCGAGGGGGGGGGGGGAACAGGAATTGAATCTCAAAATTCAATTTCTAACGGTCAAGTTTTATTAGCGAAGAAGGAGAACCCTACGGCATCATTTTGACCATGTTCACTTACCCAAAGTGCTACGATGTCGTCCTGCCTTTACCTTACTTTCCCTTCGATTTCTTTTGTCTCAAGTATGAACTTTGTTTCCAATCCAAGCTAACTGACAAGACTGTAGCAGCTGGATTGTAGATTGTCTTCTTGTAATGGTTCAGCCTATATAAGGCTTCACTGAAATGAGAATGAGCAGACTCTAGGGTTTCACCATCTCAAATCTTTGTTAACATGTTTAGTGCTTACGACCAATTTACAATTATTTGATGAGGTTGAATTGTGTTTAATTTTGCGATTTCTTATGGAATTGATATCAAATTTATGATCAAATTTTGATGATAATGATGTGTAACTGTGGTTTGCATCTCTTGTTTGGGTTATGGAGTTTGACTCCTAATCTTATGTCATACTTCAGGTGCAATCGTGCAAGTGATGATATGCTATGCCTACAACAAATGCTGCCAATGCTAGTGGTTCTAGTGCGAAATATCACAAAGGAAAAGAAATGCTCCTAGAATTAGAAAAGATTTGAATGATGTAAACAACGATGTAGAGAGGCTAAATACAAGTTCTGCTCCAAGATGTTCTATGGTGGTGCATTTCGTCACAAAACATCATCTTACCGGAACAAGAGAAATTACAGTGATGTGAGACACAAAATCTTGAAGCTCCCGGAGCCCAACTTAGAAGCAAATGAGGTACAATACTATATCTGAATTTCATGAGATCGTTTAGTCTAATATGTTGTCTCATAGGGGAAATTTTAATTATAGTAGCATTCCACCAACTCATACTCGAACAACCATGATCCAATTGATGATAAAGGATATATGAAAGGAACAAATCCGAAGTATAGCAAAATGGTACTACAACAATGCCATTTCTGTTAATGTTGTAAGAGATCCTTTGATTACTGATATGTTTGAGCTTGTTGTTAGACATGGTTCAAGTTTTAAACCACCATCATACCATGAATTAAGAGAAATCTTCTTGAAAGAAGAGACGAAAGAAGTAGAAGAAAAACTCTATTTGCAATTTTTTGGTCAACAGTCTAAGAGGGTCTGTCTTTGTTGAGCCTATAGTATAGATACATCTTGCATCTGTAAGAATATAGAGAAGGTCTTTGAGATGCTAGATAATATTGTAAACAAGGCAGAAATGAAAATGTTGTTAAAATCATAACTGATAATGCATCTGCTTATACAGTTTCACGAGAATAATTAATGAAGAAGAGGAAACATTTGTTATGAACTCCTTGTGCAACTCATTATCTGTATTTGATCTTGGAGGATTTTGAGAAACATATGATGGTTCATGAGACAACAATTTCAAAAAGAAATAAAAATTCACTAATCTCATCTACACGATGACACATATGTTTAATATGATGAAAGAGCTCACAGAGGGTAGGGATTTGATTAGACCTACTCAAAAAAGATTTTCTACTTCTTATTGACTCTAGGTTGCCTTAGTGAACAAAAAGGTAACTTGATGACTATGTTTTCTTATGAAAAATGGAGGAAAAGTAATTTCGCAAGCATTCTAGAGGGAAAAGGGATTCAAATGATTCTTCTAGATGATGGATTTTGGACCAATGTTGTGAATTGTCTTCGAGTTGCTATGCCTTTGGTGAAAGCTATACTTTTGGTCGGTTTGGGTGGGAAGCCAACAATGTCATTTTTTGTCCAAGAATTGAATGAAGCAAAAGAGAATATTATGTAACTTTGATGCCATGGAGAGAATGTATGAACAACTTCAATCCTTAATGTTTTTTGTTTTAAGGTTCATTTGGTTATTGCTTCCTTAAAATTCAACAATTGTTTAATTATTTCCAGCAGCCATCAATCCTCATCTTAATTATCAGCCATTCTCTTCTTAATTTTTAGCAGTTGTTTAGTCATTTCTATCAGCTCTTTTTAATTTCTAGCTACTATTTAGTCATTTCTAGGCACTACTGTTGTGAGCTGAGAAACGTCTAGGATTTCTCTCACTCATTTGTGTAGCTACATATGATGATTGTGGTTCCTCAAGTGTTTATAGGAACCCATATCATGCAAGATCTGGTATAGAGGAGCTGTAATGAACTCGCTTTCCAAAACAATCCATATAGATCGATACCCACATCCTGGAGGAACTGGGTTTGGAATGTGGCATAGGGGAGTTCCACATTCCAAGATTCCTCCTTTTTCAGCAATCTTGACCATGTGAATACACATCAAAGAGGCCAGATTTAATGACTTCTTCTCGTGAGCATTGGTCAGAATGAAAAGATCAAGAGGCTGAAGATAGGTGTGACCCTCAGTTCGGGGAAGGAAGAAGTGAGTTGTCAGCCAATTGAGAACTCTGAAAGGTTCAGGCAAGTTTATGACTTTGAGAGATTCCTTTGTAGTCTTCCTCAGCTCTACATCAAAGTGATATCCATGAGATTTCAACTCACTTTCACTTTGAAGAGTCGGGCCTTGGGAGGAAGATTCAACTTCTTAGCGAAGCAATCCGCTTTGAAGTAAGCACGTCGTTCTTGAAAGAAAGAGGGCAGGGCTGAGCAGTCTTAACCTTACGCCACAAGATTGAAGTAAAACTTATTGACTACAAGTGGAAAATAGTGGGTGGAGTTTGGCTTACAGAGGTCAAAGAACCCTTCCCAGCCTTTATGCTTAATTTTGAAATTTAGCTAATTTATTATATATATTATTTTGAGTTTTTGGGTTTGGAACACATGGTTGTTTAAACTTATTTATTGACTTTGTAATATCAAAATTACATTGACTACGATGATGGTTTGTATTGTGATAGAACCAACAGTTTAGATGAGTATAACATTCGTCTCTTTTGTGCTCATACTTATGATACCTAAACATTTGATTTTATGTGAAATTGAGCCTTTTTATGATGTTGTCTTAATTACGGTTTCTAATTTCTGAGCTTTTGTTAATAATTCTGTCACCATTCCTATTTGCTTTTGACAATCATATTCTAGTTGAGTTACAGGCTTGGTAAGGCTTTGTAGAAAGTTCTCTAGGTCACATATACTATCCATGATTTTACTAAACATGCGTTCTGTTCTCTTTAGTTTCTTCTTGAGATCAGGTTTGTGACATTTATCATTTTGACCCTTATTTTTTATATTGGATGACCTTATGGAATCATCTTAATCATATTATATACATGCAAGAAGTGGCTCAAGGAGTACCTGAAAGTCTGGTTTCTCTTTTGCCATTAGACCAAGGTGATGTTGTTCTATACGATTGATGTAGCCTTGATGATCTGTTTCGGATCCTGAATCATCTAATCCTTCTTCACTTTAGCTCCATGTGGCATTCATAACTTGTTCTTTACCATATTTTCTTTATGGCAATAAGCTCTAAGGTGACATGTATTCCACACCTGAACAAGTAACAGTATCTTTCCCAGTGCTTATGGCACTTTTTTCTTCCTCATTTTGACTAGAATTTCTTTTTCGAACTTCCTATCATTGACAAATCTTCCATGATTAGTGTACTAATTTATTTTGAATCGTATATGCCCTAAATTTATTGGATAGAAGTGCAATTTGTTCTACTATTTCTTCTTCATCTTCCATCAAATGAGATTTGAGGGCTAGATCCTTCCTCTTGCGAGGTTGCTCATCGCCCTTAATTCTTAACACACTTTCATGAGCAGTTAGTGAGCATATTAACTCACTTAGTTCAAGATTAGCAATATCTTTGAATTCTTCTATAGTCGTTATCTTTGGTATCCAAGACCTTGGTAAGGAGTTGAAGATCTTACTAGCTAGATCAACATTGGTGTAAATATTTCTAACACTATGTTCATGAAGAAAGGAAGGAAAAGGAGGGGAGGGTAGGAAAATTTGGAGGGGAGGTTAAGTTTGGAAGGGAGGGAAATTAGAGGGAATTGGAAAGAAAATGTTGTTTAATGGAGTAAAGTGGAATGGAAAGTGGGAGGGAAAAAGTAGATTGGGAATTGTGATATGTATTATATTTTATTGATGATAGAATAATTAAATAATTTAATTATGTGTTTATATTATTTACATTAATTATTTAGAATAGTTAAAAAAAGAGGAAGCTGCGTCGATCTATGGGGAGACAACAGATTTTCGATGAATGGAATGAATGTAGGATAGATTATGGGGGATGATGGAAATATAGCTTTCTTGTCATTATTTGTGCAGTGGTAGAAAAATGGCGGACCAGCTCTAGGGAGAACAAAGAAGAAGAAAAGGCCTCTGTTTTTTGTTCTTCCACTGGTTCGTATATGTGGAAAAGGAAGAAGATAGTGGAGAAAAGAGAGGAGAGAGGGCAAATAATAATAAGAAAAGGGAATTAATAGGCAGGTTGCCTTTTCTCTCCAAAATGGGGGGGGGGGGGGGGGTGGGTGGAACAGTAACTCTTTCCCCCCTTTCCTTCCCTTCATCACTGTTCTGAATTTAGAAAACTGGGAGAAGTGTATGGGAATTGCTGTTTTCCTTCCTTTTCAGACCCTCCCCTCCTTTTCCTTTCCAAATGAACATAGTGTAAGAGTCATTATCAACTTACTATATTCGTGAATCTTTCATATATTTCAGTAGCTTCCTAATCCTTTGACTAGATCTTATTGAGACGTACATTCATATGTAGTTTCCAAGATTTCTTTTTCGATTTTGCACATGACACCTTTGTCATATTCTTTCTCCCCAAGGGAACATTTAAGTATGTGCTTAGCTTGAGCATTAATGTGAAAACTTACCAATTTTTTTCTGACCAACTCCCGATGTCGTTGTTCACATGCTCTGGTCCTTTTTTATTGATTGAGACCTTTATGTCATAGGCTTGTAGGAATTCTTCCATGCAACTGACTCGCTCTGACTATCACAATAAAATCACACTTAAGACACAAGTATAAACCTTAGATGGGTGCAATATAGGGCAAGTATGTTTAAATATTCACCCGGGCCGCCCATGTATCGCGACTTCGACTGTTTGAAACATTATCTAGCGAATGAGTTTTGGTGAAAACAAAGGTCTAAAATTAAAGTACTTTGCAAGGGTAAAATGGATTTGACACTAATTGAGAAGGCTTCACCCGGGTGTTGCTCCCCCTAGCTAACAATTACGACTTGAAGAATCGAACGACCGTGTGTGGTTAGGGGGTTATAAACCGCAGGGAAGTCTAACAAGTAACCAAGGCTACCTCTTAGTCTCTAGGTTGAGGAAATGGGATATGATCCAAGACGCTAATGCGACCCTCTCAATCTATCGACTAAGGGATGGTTAGACTTCACCCTCGAATTAGAGTTCGGACGGCAACCCACAACCAAACCCTGAGTGCTAATACGAAATAGGATGTTTGCCCTTAATTCACCTAGAATAGGAGGCATGAAATGCCCAAGGAAACCCATCTATAATAGAGCCTCTTAGGTTAAGGAGAGTTCTCTCTAAACTAGTCTAGGAGGCTTTGAATGCCCAAGGAAACCCAACTCAAATTGAGCCTCTTTGGATAAAGGAGGTTTCCTCTCTAAACTAGCCTAGGAGGCATGTAATGCCCAAGAACACCCATCTCTAATTGAGCTTCTTAACCTAAGGAGGTCTCCTCTCTAAGCTATGTCAACATAGCACTCACAATCATCATGAAAAATACCTCCACATTCACATTAAATACAACCACACACAAATCATTCAATTCTTACAAGCATTCACATAATTGTAGCTAGGGTTTACAAACACCCAAGTGAAAGAAGGGACTACTCCATGCTAGGAGAAGGGAAAACACAAGAGAGGGAAAGGAAAATCATCAAGAAGATGAAAGCCTTGCTCCTTGTCTTGAAGAGATCATCCTTTGGGGGAGGAATTCCCAATTCCTTGCTTGGAGATGAAACCCTAGCTTCTCCTCTTCTTTGGTTCGTCACTTTCTCACTCTAAAATCTGAAGAAGAAGAAGTTTCTCACACTATGTCTCTCTCCTTCTTCTTCCTTTCAGCTGGCTCTTCAAACTGAGATTGAGCCCAGTTCACGGCCGTGAACATCGAAACACGTCTGTGAACATAAAGCCTAAACCAAAATGCACCGCTTCACATCCTGGGGTTCACGGTTTGTGGCTTCTGTTCATTGTCCTAGCGACCGTGAACAACCTTGGCGTCAGTAACCTCAAAACCCTCTATGGACACTCCTTGTTTCACGAAATAGGGCTTCATTTCACAATTCTGTAAGACCGTGAACTCAATGGCGGACCGTGAATTGTGGCTGTCTCCTCTTCTTTGCCCGGTCTTTGCTCCTTTTCTTACAACTTTCGACTCCGAGGTTGGTTTCACCTGTTAGGATATGAAACACACTGAAACACAAGAAACCTCGCGTAAAATCACCTTTTTGGAGTTCAATTGCAACAAACATCAAAGCAAAACGGGGATAAAACGTGTACAATTAGGCCCGAATCACTCCCCCACACTTAGACGTTTGCTTGTCCCCAAGCAAACCATTTCACACAAGATAATCTCTCAACCTAACAAAAATGCTTTGGAGAGAAATCAAAGGCACAAAGTGGCGAATCTCAATGGCTATTGGCAATTAACATATGAACCGTTGCAAGAAATACTGACATCCACCACAAACGACATTCGAGGTCACGAAAAACGGGCAAACGAAAAAGTTCTCACCTTGTTCATGAATCAATGCAAGTCTCAAGAAGATCACTTATCAACCACAACTCTGCTAGATGCCTCATCGAAAAGAGAGCAAGCAACCCTCTGTTCGTGAGCAAATGGCCTGATTGCAAGCTAGGGACGACGGATCGGGTGAGCAGCGTGTGCATGATCCTTCAAGGGGTCCTCAGCTTTACCGCATTGGTGCGGCTAGCCTCAAACTCGTCTTGCTCGTACAAACAACAAAGGACATTAGTTTGTTTGGGTGTAATCCAAGTACCATGAATATTTATCGAGGTATTCAAAATAATTATTTATGAATTTGAATTATTAGGATAATACAATGAACCTTAAAAGTTATTTATCGAATATAACTCAAATAAAGTTATTTATCTTCATCACAAGCACTCTTGTTAAAGATAGAAATTACACAACATTACATTCACTCAAGCAATATAAACAACAAACCTTTATAACTTTTGACACTTATTGCTAATCAATGAGTGTTTGATCTTGCTTTGTGCAGTAATGCTTGCCACATTTCGGAAGACTTGTCTTATTGGTTCCTTCGATTTATAGTTCTTTTTTTTTTTTACCAAGAAACAATCATATATTCATTTCCCATAAGCCACACGATACAAGCAGGAGCGGATTACAGCATGGGTGAGATTTGTTCGTGCAATAATATATTCACATATATGGTAGGTAATAATATAATTTTACCTTTGCATAAAAGGAACACTTTTCCCCAACAAAAACATCCGTGCTTAGATTTTTGAAACATAGAGTGATCCAAGATTTCACATTATAATGGATTTATTGGAACATCAGCCGAAATATTTTTTTGAAATACTAGTGGTTGGTTTGAAGTAGTGAGTGAAGCAAAAGGAACCCTTGAGAATACACGTTTCTAAAAGTACTAATCTTCTATGTATTACTTTGATTGACATGCTAATCAGTCATCAGACATCTATATTGATTCCAACCAATTCTAATTCACGATAGTTAGAGTTCATCTCATACAAACAACAAATGATACTTAATCTAGTCAAAATCGCGTATTAAAACTTAAAACTTGTAATTTTACGTTTTTAGGTCACTAAAATGCTTCTACACAAAATCTCAATTTTTATAACTTATGTAGTTAAAAACTCCGCTTTAAAACTTAAAAACTTACGATTTTACGCTTCTAGATCACCAAAACGTTTCTACGCAAAAACTCGTTTTTGACTACATTACTAGTTTGTTAAGGCGGGATCCAAGTACCATAAATATTTATGGGTATTCAAAGTAATTATTTATGAATTTGAATGGTTAAGTAATACAATGAACCTCAAAAGTTATTTATCAAATATAACTCCATTAATTTTTTTTATAAATTTGATATAAGTTTTTTTTTGTTTATGTACTATTGAACGTATTGGAATCTGGAACCTCCAGGACAAAACTAGTGGTCTTACCACTAGATCAAGTCCTTCATATAACTCAAATAAAATTAGCGCACACCATATACGAGTATAATTTTAAAGTTATAAGAAGTTGTTTGTGTTAACTACTAACCTTTTTAATTTAATAAATCACTAATTTATCGATTGATAAATAGCTATTATAAATTAATAGTTTTTACAATCCTCAAAATTATAATGCACAAAATTATTTGCAAGGAACCATAGTGCACAAGGGTGCAGCCAATATTGCTTTTTCTGTGACCTGGTGGAGCTGCAGAGCAGTACCACGTACTGCTGGGCCATTCGCAAATCTGGATGGGCGAATCGCAGTGGAAAACGAAGGGCAATTAAACAAGGACTTTCTTTTGTCAGAGGGACAGGGTGGGTATAGTTAATCAGAGAAGAAGGGTAATTAATGAATGGTAAAAAAGTAAGTAACTGCGAAGTAGTTTTTTTTTTTTACCTTGTGTGGTCTCGTCGCTGGAGGGGAGGGATGGTGTGGAAGTGGCAGTGGGGCTCAGACAACCACAATGACTAGTCAAGTCCTATCTAATCTAATCTAATCTAATCTAATCTAAGCGCCAGTGCCCATACGTACGTAGTTAGGGTTTTTTCTTCTCTTCTTTCAAACTTTTTGATTCGTTGTGGTCTGGTTCTGGTAGGTAGACCACTCCCTACAGTATACGTACGTACAAAAAGCCCTTAGCTTCTTCCCCTGGGGCTGGTAGGAGGAAACAGCGATCTTACGTCCTGTCCTTCCTCTGGGGTCCATCCCTACTCTTACTTTGTATTACACTTTGAATGATATATGATAAAAGAAATCAATAAAGAAAATAAGAATCAGATCGAGGTCTGAGCACAAAACTCAAGAACACGATTGATCAATCCGTGGAGATCACAAAACACAGAAAGAGTCAACCCATCAATGGATTCTGAAACATTTGAACCAAAAGTAGTAAACATCGAAAGATCTCTTGCAATCAGACCAATCGAAGCAGCACCAAGCGCAAGCAGCTCGTCCGATCCGACCGAGACGATGGCTATTGAACACAACTACATAAAATGATCTGAACTTTGACCTAAAAGACTAATTTGACCAATGTTTTCTTAAATCTCTAATTTGACTTAGACTAATGCTCATAATGACTAATTTGACCCAAATCGTCAAATTAGACGACCAATGCAGTTGACCGTTAGTGATTAGGCCTATATTGCTGACATGGATGTCACATGGTATGAAGAAATTAATAAAAACTATAATAATTTAATTAAGATAATGAAAAATTCCCACTGTACCACACACATCGCCTCCTCGTAGGGGCGGACCCACCTCTTCGAGAGATGTGTCATTCCGACACACCTTCAACAAAATTGTTGTGAGATTACCCATTATTTGTCTTCGTAAAAAATTCGAATACAAGACTTTTAACAGACCTCCAAAAATTGTAACCGACACACCTTCATTATATTACAAGAATTTTGTAGTTATAAAGTTATTCAAATATGTAAATATTAGGAGTTATCGGACTTCAGACTAGCTAGTTAATTAGTTGGTTGTACGTGAATAAACAATTGATTAGATACTTAGTGCATAGTAAGTATTCACTATTCACAGAGATCACTATTACCTTAGAGATGATCTTAGTCATTTAATTGAATGAGAATTAAATTGATTAATAAACATGTTGAGTCAAGTAATTAGAGAGTGAATTTCATGTCTTCTTTCCACAGAGCTTCTTTTCATAGATTTTTCTTGAAGTTAATTTCCAACTTACTTTATTTTCTAGCTTAGTTATTGCTTTTCATTTAATTTATAAAAAATACCTTTATTAGTTTGAGTTCCTTAATATTAATCGTTAAAGCTAGAGTTGTATTGATCGTGTGGGGGACAGGTTACGGTGATTACTATTTTATAGTCATCACCGTGGTTACTAAGGGCAAACTGGGTATGACAAAAAATTGATTAATTACCTTTTTTAACAAATGACATTTTAGGAAATTACAAAAATATATTAATTACAATTTTCTTTCTCTTTCTCTCACTTCCACAATCTCCTGCCAGATCTCTCTTCTTTTTTTTTCTCAATCTTTTCCTTGTTTTCGTTTAGCCAAACTAATACCGCTGCAACAATAAAATACCATTGCAGATTTATCAATATCAATACATGCAAATCAATACCATTACATGATAATCAATACCAATGCAAAAAAAAAAAGATAAAATAATAACAATGTGAAAAACACTACCACTACAGAAAAAGAAAACTACCATTTCACTAAAAAGAAATACACTTACATGATAATCAATACCAATGCGGAAAAAAGAATATCAATACGAAACAACACTACCATTACGAAAAAATTACTACAAATGCGGAAAAAACAATACCAATGCAAAAAAACACTACCAATGCGGAAAAAAAACAATACCAATGCAAAAAAACACTACCAATGCGAAAAAAACACTACCACTGCGAAAAAATCACTACCAATGCGAAAAAATCAGATCTAGGGTTTTATTCATCCTACCTTTTCCAGCCACAGCCGTCTCCCAGAGAGAGAGAGAGAGAGAGAGAGAGAGAGAGAGAGAGAGAGAGAGAGCAGCGGTGGGCGAGGGTAGCCGGAGTGGAGGGGTGGCCGCCGACAGTGGGAGGTTGGTCGAGGGTTGTCGGGTTTGGGAGGACGGCCGCCGCCAGCGGAGGAAAGGAATCACCAACAGGAGAGACGTTGACGGCGATAGAGAATGGGGTTGAAGTAGGGTTTAGATATATAATATATGAAATTAATTTTTTAAAGGATAAAAATCAGGTGTGGTATTTTTTTTATTCTCAAAATTACCCTTAATCTAATCTTCACCGTCAAATTAAAATTAAGATGAAATAGAGATAATAAAGGGTGTAAATTTTAGTAGCCACGGTGATTACTCAATTTTGAGTAATCACCCTAACGCATTCCCAATATGGGACAATAATATACTTATTTTCATCACTCGATCGGTAATTTGCTTACACATTTTATTGCACCATTTTCCCTTTTTATTGGAAAAAATAGAAAATCCATCACACTAACATTAAAAACTTGCTCATCCCCTTACACCTTTAATTCACATTTTTTCCTCTTCTTTTCTGTCTATTGAGTGTCGAGAGGGAAAAGAATATCAAACCCCTGCGTCGCGAATTTTTGCTCTTCGCTTCATCCTCCAATAGTCTCCACTAGCCGTGACATCCCCATTCCTGTTCAAAACTTCTGCGTTGATTACTGTCGCCACTCTTCCAGCTTCTCATTCCAACTTTATCATCTTAAGTTAGTGTTTACTTTACCTCTTGCAATTGCAAGTTGCGAAATGACTTTTCTCATATATAAACTTAATCATGAACGATTTTTGAAATCAGTTGGGTGACATATTTATGAATAATTATTTAGTTGCATACATAAAAAGGTTTTATATGCAATATAAGCGACAAATTTAATAAATAAACCTTTAAGAATATAAAAATAAATTCATCGTAGTTCATTTTAAAAGCAATGAAATTGTGAAAATAATGAATAATTTTTTTATGTGTTGAATTTTTAATTAGTTTTTATCAACCCGCACACTTACTCAATAATCCTGGGCCGACCACTGCTTCCTCGGTACCCTTTCTTCTTCTTCTTCTTCTTCTTCTTCTTCTTCTTCTTCTTCTTCTTCTTCTTCTTCTTCTTCTTCTTCTTCTTCTTCTTCTTCTTCGTCTACGTCGACTTCAGATAGTAGATTGAGAAGTTTGGAGCGGTGGAATTTTCGGAGGGTCGATCTTCTCATTCCATCCACCAATGCAGTCAATATCGCTATTGTACGTAGAAGCATTTTGGTGACTTAACATAGTAAAAACGTAAGTTTTTAAACTTAGATTTTGATTACACATTATAAGTGAAAAGAGCTATTCTACATAAAAGCGTTTTGATAACATAAAATGTAAAAACGTAAACGGTTAAGTTTTAAATCCCAATTTAATTACCTTCTCATCCACTATTCGTTCACCACTTCGCAGTACTACCTCCCTCTATCCCTCAAGAACTATAACCTCTCCCGGCAAGTGAATGCTAATCCCATGACCCATACTAATCACACAATCCTCGACCAAATAAATATCATTTAGATTATTAATTAAAAGAAGAATTAGTGAGAGAGAAAGAGAGAGAGAGTAGTTATGTATTGCATTCTGTAGTTGTGGGACCTTCCCGAAAACAGCTTTTGACAGTGAGCAATATACACACAAGTCAATAATCACCTCAGGCACAGGCCAAAGGCCTCACGTGGGCGTCCAACTTTTCTTTTTTACCCTGCAGTCAGTCTTACTGCTGACGCATCTTCTTACCTTTTTACCTTTTATTTCTCAATATATTTTTCATGGGGAAGAGCCCCCATTCCTTTGTTACTCCAACTGGATTTGTAAAATGTCAACTCTTTCCCAGGACGCTATACCCACTTCTCTCCATCAACTTTAGTAAAAAGTAAAAAATGATCACCCAAAAGTCCAGAACTCCTTGTTAGCTACTTCTTCATGTCTTCATGTATTCACATTCATTGCAATTTTACTTAACAAGAATGTTTGTATTCTATTTAATCATCCCATGATACCAATACACCGATACATAAAGATACGTAGAGGTACAATTTCGTATTCAATCCATCAATTCAATCCAATACCTTCGCCCTGCTGCATGTAAATAGAAGCCAAGAAGTAATGAACCATTTGGGTAACAGTCAGCGTCGTCGAATCCCACTCGATCACTTCACTCTCTCCCCGCTGTTGCATGCGCGCAGAAGTTCCGTGTGGAAAATGAGAAAACTGGTAGGTAAGGGAAGAAGGCAAGGGAGGCTTTCGGCTTTCCGTTGTTTGTTTGTAGAGCTACCTGTTTTCAGCCTTATTCTCCTTTTTTTTTTTTTACCTGAGTGGCGTTTGGCCAAATTATATGGAAAATGCATATATGCTCGTGTTTTGGGAGACAACACTCAACCTCAGCTCATCCCATGTCTTCTCCTTAACCCGTGTTTTGTGGTAACGAACTGAAACCCTAGACATGCCCAAATGAAAGCAACAAAAGAACCAGCTGCATGGACAGCAGCCTACGTTGTCGGTTTCGATTTGTGTGGTTTTATCCATTTATGTAGACTTTCAGACATTTTTCCTCGGTCTCTTCTTGTCTTTCTTCTTGTGCCATCTTGTACTTGGCCAATCAGTTACCATCTTCGCACCACGTATAATTGGGCGCTGTGTACTGGGTTGCGGTTGGTTGGCGAACCTAAAGAAAAGAAGAAAAAGGAGATTGACGAAAGGCAGGTTATATATAGCAACAAGCAAAAGATTTGGCCCACAGTTTGAAGAAGAAAAGGGCAAGTGGAAGTTGAACTCCCAATTTTAAGTCCCAAACAAGTCAGGAAAGTTGTCACATTTTTTTTTTTGGGGTTTTGAAACAAGGACCGGTCAGATGATCAGTTTGCATGCTCTTTGAGTTTATGGTTGGATCAGATTTAAGGGTTAGTGTTTAGATAACAAAACCATAAGTTCTAATCGACACATGCATTTTGATTTCCTAGGTATATTGGTTCAACTAATATCATTTGTCTCTTTGATCATCAGAAATACTAACCACAATGCTTCTTTCTCCATCATTTTCAAAAGTTCACTCAATAGTTTAGTTCAACAACAAACCGCAAAACCATGTAAATAAAATCGTATGAAATCATTAGTTTTCCCCTATTGAAACTCGATTTCACATGAGTGTATATATGATCAAATTCAAACCCGACCCACTACAATCTAAACCGTTTCAATTCCAGTAGGATTGCAAAATCATGTTAATAATTGTTCGAGTTGTTACCATTTAATTTTAAACTCAAATTTGTACAACTTTTGGGGCAACTGGTCGACACAAACCTCTTCAAATGGATCCAGCTTATGCCGACCTAAAAATCATGTAAAATCGTATCAAATAAAAAAAATTATTTTTGTAATTGATAAAGTTGATAGTTCACCCAAAGACGTTAATATAACATGTAGAGCATATTCCTCACATAACTTAAGGGTGCATAACCATGCACAACCTGCACATCATCATTGGTGTGTTGTAGTTTACATTGTTTGTTTTTTGTGTTAGCCATTGCAGATTTGCAGTATTGAAATATGCTAAATTACTTTTTGAGAGAAATATCAATTTAATCCTTTGTTTTTAATTTAAAATAGCAACAAATATAAAAAGTTAGGGATATAGTTACAATATAAAAAAAACTCAACAATTTCAATCAACTATCTTAACAATCTCACATGAAACATTAGATTTAACTATCACTCATTTGGAGTAGGGCTGAAATTGATCCAAGTCGAGCCGAGCTTTACTTTAGCTTGAGCTCGACTCATTAATAAACAAGCTGAGCTCGAGCTCGATCGGTTTATTAACAAGTCGAGTCGAGTTTGAGCTAGACTTGTTTACTAATATCTTGGCTCGTATTTGATACATTCATTTTTGTATACAATTTATGATACATGTGATTGATGTCATGATGAAAAAAGTGAACTTTCAACATTAACTAATCTCATGTTGTACTTTGTTGGTAATAAATTTTGACTAGTCCAAATCATGTGATTTATACTATCGAAGCAATATTTTATATATAATTTATTTTTAAAATAAAAAATTACTCATATTTGCTCATATACTCAACTTGGTAAGCTTCATATAGGGCGAGATACACAATTTAACAATCCTATCAATTATCAAACTCCAACTCGTAAGATATATATCAACTCTCTTAAAATTTTTGAGTTATAGTTTCTGTCACATCATACAAACAATACTTGTAACGTCTGTATATTTTTTTGGTAGCAAACGGAGCGCTAAGGGGCGCCTCAACCCTTAATTAATAACCAAACGGGGTCTGAACCCCAATAGTGTCGTAGTACAACCAGTGACCCAGGCACGGGTCAGGAGTGTCAATCAAGTGTAAACCAACAGGAAGTGAGGGACCCCGAGAAGCCAGAAAATCGGCTACAAAATTGCCCTCCAGAAAAACATGATCAATAGTGACCTCCCATTATAGGGACAGGAACAGTCAAATGGACCTCACAAGCATACGATGCGGGTGGCTCGAAGGGTCCTCCTGTATCAGCAAGACAACCGTCACCGAGTCAGTCTGAACCGCGAGCTTCCGAATCCCCATATCCCAGGCAATACGAAGTCCCTACTCGATGCCTGCAAGTTCTGCGTGTGTGATTGAACCGCCGCCCAATAGGGCTGGCTATTTGGTCCGGACTGTTTGGTTTTACCCAAAACCGGACCGTATAACCCGGACCGGGACCGGATAGCAAACAATCCAATCTCATATTCGGGCTTAGATTTGAGGTAAAAAACCTAGATAAAGACCGGATAAGAGACCCACAACACCTAAAATCAAGATCAAATTAGGACCGGATCGGGTCAAGACCGGACCGGATCAAGACCGGACTGTATCCAATTCAATCTTTGGTCCTTATATTCCCGAAAGACCGGACTGGGACTGGATCAATTTGGTCCAATTTAACCGGACCGGACCGTATAGCCACCCCTACAGCCCAAGTTCGTCTAGAAGGCCCGCAACATCCGTCCATCTTCTCTTCTTATCACTCCTCCTGCAGCAACACTCTTTTGAGATAGAAGCACTGATCCATTCGTATTCAGGCCCAACCAATTGGAGGACGTTGCCAGCTGATGTTCCTTGTACACCTCTGGCTTTCTCCTCCCGTGAAGCTCTCCGACGCCTTAAAAGTCGAGGAAACCTGGCTTCGCATCAACTTTATTCGCCCAGCCAGCTGCATAGGTGCCGCCAATTGCTTCTAAAAAACCCAGGCATTGCGATTTTGCCACAGTTGCCAACAAACCAGGGTGAAGGTGGAAGCGTCCACGATGGGGTTGCGATATGTCAGGTAGTGAAGACCCCAACGTGGAATGTCCTCCTGGAAAAATCTCGATCGGGCTCATCTGCCAAAAAATACGATCATACGTCTGGAGCAACTAATTAACTATATCAACCAAACTATCACCAAAATTAAATAAAAAATACCTTACTAATTTTTGGACAACCGAGAATCCATTAGTCAGCCAGTCGCTTGGAATTCTTCGATAAGACTAATCATTCCTACTTGTCCCAGTTAACAACGTACTCTCACTTAAGATATGATTAACTATATATATGGTAATTAAACCACAAAGTGAAACCGCGATGGTGCATTTAAATCATAAAAAACTATCCTTTATACCGAACTTTTTCTTTTGACTAAAAGATGGAGGCCGACCGGGCCATGCAATGCAAGTCGGCAACCTTATCCAGAGCAGCTGCTGAAGCACCTCATCAGTTATTAATGGGGTTCCCTCTTCCTGCGAGGTGGTGATTCTTCTAGACTAGATAATTTAAAGTATTCCAACTCCGGTTGATTAATGTCACAAGTAAAGCTCTGAAATTTCTAACTTTGTACGCGTCAAATTTACTAAATACTAGATAATTGGCCGCACTTTATAACAAGTAATAGTAAACATCTAATTGAGTTGAATAAGATGAATTAGATTAAATCGATACTTTGATTGCAGTTTGATTTTGTGGTGGATTTTAAAATTTTATTAAATAATTTCTGAAAATTAAATACCACTTTGTCTCCATAGAGGATTTCGAGACTTTATTAAATAATTTGACATTCGTTTGGGTTGGCAGTCGCTACAAACATGAGTTTGAAGTGGTTGTCATCAGTTCAAAGAGGGCTTCAACAAGTTTCATCAAGCAAATCTTCACCAACATCCATGTCATGGCGTTGAAGACAAACGTGACCTACAGACTGCAGGTGTCTTCTCTTCAACAGCTAGTGCTGGAGAGATAGAACAGCTTTCGTCAATGAAATTTGTCAAGTCGAGAAGTGACGAGGTAGTCACGATCCAAGAAGCGATCGTCCCTCGAATTCGTAAGTTTTCATTGTCACCATATTAACTTTTAAGCTAAGCATTCACATTGTTCATGCCTCAGTTTGAGGGTGAGAATAGGAAGTCAACATATGTCGGCCGACTAGCTCATTCATCAAGTCGATCGCGATGTACCAAGTGAGTTCAAGTTTATCAAGAGATGCATTCAACCGTCTCTATCACGACGTTCAAGAAGATGCACTCAACCGTCTTCAACAGGTTGTTCAGAGAGAGTCAGAAGTCTCCAAATCAACCTCGTCTAGGATGTCATTCATCTTGTGTTTTGTTGTACAAGCTCGTCATGCTTGTTCTTCACATTTTCTTTTCAAGCTCCACATTCTTGTCATTCATGTCTTCACTTGAGGGGGAGAGTTGTGATTACTTATAACCGTGTGAGTATTGGGCCTTGTCCGAGTTGTAGTAGGTACAGATACTTGGCCGTACTCGAGTCTTCTCATTAGGGTTTTAACCCTAAGTCTTTCTCTATAAAAGCTAAGGTACGGTTTTTGCCGTAAGCAAGCTGTCAAGATGTAATTGATAATAAAATCATCAGCCGTGAGCTTTTTAGAGCTCAGTATGAATTAATCTCGTTCAATAAAAAATGAAGATATCACGTAAAATTCCTTGTTTCACATGTTCTTTCAATTCCGCGTTATCAAGTTCTACAAATTCCCTTCAATATTTTCTTCCAATAGCGTCTTTGCTCCAGCGAAAGCCTCGGTGACTATATGAGCAGTCGATAGACATGTGATCTTAGGGGTCGTTTGGAAGTTGCGATTGTTAGTGTTGTATTTGTTAAATACATGCATTGTCTACAATGCAACGTTTGGAAGTGTCAAGTTGCAAAACAATGCATGTATTGTTTTGTGTGGGTCCCACCAACAATCAACAAAAATGAGGGATTGTACAATCTCAACTAAAAGTTGAGATTGTTGTGATTGTTGGTTTAATAATTGAGCACATCTACCTTTTCCAATAATGTCCATAGTTCTTTTTGTTTTATATTAAAAGTGGAGGACAAATATGACATTTCCTTATAAAGTAACTTTATAACAATCAATTCATAAATTATAATCTCAACAACCAAACAATGTAATTTCAAAATGCATCTATTGTATCAATGCATGCATTTATATCATAGTGATTCGTAACAATACAACGATTTAACATACGCAACTTCCAAACGACCCCTTAGTCTCTCGATCAACATCATAGAAAACAGACAAGTGTGAAGTTGCCTTACCCAACCTGAAAAGCTTGTCCCAAAATGATCATTTATTGTAGATTTTGTTATGTTCCTTTCCCCACTTATCTGAAAAATGTATTTGGCCACAGCAAATGAATCTTGGGGGTCAACTTCAACGCATTAATATATCTTTTGGTTGAACAGCACCTTAGTTTTTAATGCTGCCAAGAAAAGAGTCAGATACAGCATTATTTGATGATTTGATTGGTGATTTTGGTTGCAAATATGGAGTGCTTAACTGATAAAGATAGGCAATATACATTTTGGTGTCATCCAACGTGGCTTGTGACATCCCATGTGGTATGTCCAAGTCATCACTTCCTTCTCTTTACTTCACTTCATTCACTATCTACCTCGACGTGGCACCAAATCTTCCTTTGTCGACTTAATCGAATCTCTTTA
This sequence comes from Linum tenue, assembly GCA_946122785.1. Classification (NCBI taxonomy): domain Eukaryota; kingdom Viridiplantae; phylum Streptophyta; class Magnoliopsida; order Malpighiales; family Linaceae; genus Linum; species Linum tenue. The sequence goes on along the minus strand of CAMGYJ010000008.1, from coordinate 66,294,766 downwards.
ACGATTCTTATTATTCATCATCTATTTATGATAAAAATCATTGTCCAGTCTACAATTCAATTGCTAGTTCACACAATTCCGTATAAATCAAGTGAAATTGATATCAGTATGACACATGCACATCATGATTCAGTTAGTATGAACATGTAATGTAGATTAAACTTCATACGTACATTTTCATCAGTGCTATGTCAAAACAATAAATCATTTGAGAGGAGGCACACCACCTTGTTGATTCATCATTCTATTATAATTTAACCTTTAAAAGCAATAGAAAAGTAATTAAACTTGTAACGTGAAAAGAACATAGGATTTCCTGTAAAACACAATATCCTTGACATTTTCTATAGTGAAGTTAAACTATTGTTAGAATTCTTAACAAAGAACCACTAAGTAGTTAGTGGAGCACGTGATTTGGTCTATGTATTAAGGCTAACCAATAATTATAGGTCATGTGTTAAATCATGAGGATGAGTTATTAACGGGTACTTCAATTAAATTAAGTTGGCTGATTTGTGAGGATATATTCCTGCACCTCACATGGCAATTATTTGATAACCCCCCAGCCCATATGGAAGAGATCCCATCACTTTTATTTTGTACACTTTTAATTAATCAAGTTGGAAGGATCAATCCATATGCGCAATTTGACCATAATCTAGTCCTTTGCATTAAACAATAATCAACCACATATTTATATATCTCTCTAAAGAAGAAGAAGAACCCTACAATCATTATGTATTTTCTTGACCTTGGAAAACATTTCTCTTCTGAGTGTCCCAGCTTCTAATAGTGGACTTCCTCTCATTCCATGTATTTTGGCCTAGATATGTTTTGTCAACTGTCAAACCAGTTGCTCATATGGGTCATGATGGTGCTAGAGTTTGTATGCAAATATTGAAAGAAGAAAAAAGGATGCACTTTTCTTGAGATTGTCTTAGACCCACATTGCGTCCAAATATTTTCTTATTAGATACAGAACTTAGACTACTTTAACTTGGACTACTTCATTATCGATACATGTGCAGGTTGCAACTTGCAACCATTATTCTGAGCGATAAAATTAAATGAGGATAACTTAATATCATAAGTTTATAACACCATAAGAGATTTATGCTCTCCTCAAATCTCATGATTTGAAACTCACTTTTTTAGCTAAGTTGTCTTTGCAGCCTAATTAAGTCGATTATGAATCAACAAGTGAGATTTTTTTAGTTACCTATATGATCTTATGTACCAACTCCCTTTCGAAGATCCTCTTTTTCGGCCAACAAAGTGTCTTGAGTTTTTAATTCCTAGCCGGTACTATATCCTAAAAAAATAGGCTAAATTACACGTTTAGTCACTCAAATTATACAAATCTTTCACGTTTGCCATCAAAATCACTTTTCTTTCTTATTGACCACTAACTTTACAAATCATTTCACCGTTAGTCACTGGTCGTTACACTCCGTTAAATTTATCCTACGTGGCAGTCAACTATAAAGTTTGATCGTTAACTAGATGACGTGGAAATTAAAAAAATTATTATTTTTTATTTTTCCAACTCATCATTCCACTTACGATTTATAATATTAATTATTTAATAAAATTAATAACTTTTTTATTGCTCCGGCCAGCTATCCCTTGACGCCCGCTCCCTCGCCGTCCACGGCGTCCTCGACCCTCAAACCCTAGCCCCGCTCGCTTTCAATCTCTCCCCTCTCGACGCCGTCAAGGGCTCACTCCTCTCCGTCGCGCTCAACTCCCTCGCCTCCATCCTCATCCTCTACTCCACCTCACCGGATTCCTCCGCCCTCCAGTGGTTGTCGCCGCCGCAGACGTTCAACAAGACCCATCCCTTCGTCTACACTCAATGCCAGTCGATTCACGCGCGGTCGGTCTTCCCATGCCAGGACACACCCGCCGCTCGCATCTGTTACTCCGCGAAGCTTAATGTGCTGCGGGAGCTATCGGCGATGATGTCCGCCAGGCATGCCGGCCGCCGCGATCCGGTTACCGGTGACGTGAGCGAGGGGTTTAAGAAAGGGGGTTCCGCCGCGGGGCTCAATTTTGAGTCTCTGTGGTGTGGGGATGGGAGAATGGTGGAGGAATTTGTGATGGAGCAGCCGATTCCGCCGTACTTGTTTGCTTTCGCGGTTGGGGAACTGGGGTTCAGGGAAGTTGGGCCGAGGACGTGGGTTTACTCTGAGAATGTGGTTGGAGTGCTGGATTCGACGGCCAGTGAGTTCGCAGAGACTGAGGAGATGATCAGGCAAGGGGAGAAGCTGTTTGGGGAGTATCCGTGGGAGAGGTTTGATTTGTTGGTGTTGCCGCCGAGCTTTCCTTATGGTGGAATGGAGAATCCCAGGATGGTGTTCTTGACACCGACGGTGATCAAAGGGGATGCAAGTGGGGCTCAGGTCGTGGCGCATGAATTGGCTCATAGCTGGACTGGCAACTTGATTACCAACATAAACAATGAGCATTTCTGGCTGAATGAGGTAATTAAGATGATCCAGTATTGCACTGTTGAGTTTTTGGATAGCTTATAATAGATCTCTTGATAGTGAATGCCTTCAGCTTTCTGCTATTTCGGCTTTATGAGCGAATCATGTATGCTTTGAGATTACTGACTGATTGCCACTCGGGATGTATGAAGTTTCAAGGTTTATGTCCATATCAAGATTGTATGCACATTCAGAATTCCAGTTTCCATTTTTAGGGGTTATCTGAATGATGTATTCAATTTCAACAAATGCATGTACTATGCAGAATGGTGTGAATTTGGTACAAAACTCAGAGAAGGAGAATCAGTGTATCCTCAGATAACCTTGTATTCTCAGAATCAGAGAGAACAATCCCTGTATACCAAGTGAGCCATTACTGATTATTGCTTCTGTTGTAATGTAATTCTATCACCGTCTTTGGTGTAAACACAAGCAACGTAGTTAATCGAGTCAGTTGTAATCCTTGTCGTAAAAAGTCCGCAGATGGCGTTGGGTCTTCACGTGCAGGAACCCGGCGGTGTTTAGCTCGCCGGCCGGGAAGACGGGCGGGAACAGCGTGGAGGTCGTCTTGTTCTTATCCTCATAAGCGGCGTTGGTGGTTGCGGAGATGCAGGACACGTGTTACCTGTTGTGAGCTGGAGGAACTTTTTGTAGCCTTGTAAGAGTAGGCGAGCAGCGGAGGTGGATCATGGTCGGGTCGGGCGGTAGACGCTGGAGGAGACCACCTTGGAGATGAGCCAAGGGAGGAGAATTAAAATTTTGCAAATTATTAATTTTATTAAATAATTAATATTATAAATCATATAAATAAAGTAAGTGAAATGATGAGTTGGAAATTTTTTTTTAATATATTTTTTAATTTTCATGTTATCTAGTTAACGTTCAAACTTTATAGCTGACTGCCACGTAGGACAAATTTAACGGAGTGTAATGGCCGGTGACTAACGGTGAACTGATTCGTAAAGTTAGTGGCCAATAAGAAAGAAAAATGATTTGGGTGGCAAACGTGAAAGATTTGTATAATTTGAGTGACCAAACGTGTAATTTAGCCAAAAAATATATTATTGTCTATAGTTATAGTTGTTACTAGGGTTAGAAACTAGTCGAGTTGAGTTTTTTTTTTCCTGGTTCGAGCTCGAGCTTGAATCAAAATAATAAAGTTCGAGCTCTGGTTGATAAATGCTTATTGACAAAGTTTGTCAAGTCAAGCTTGATAAGTGCAATTTGAAATTATTTTTGCTTGAAATTATCATTCGGATTACGAGTTTATCGATTTACGAGTCAATCGAGTTCAATGGACTACGAATCAATTTTTATATCCAAGATAAGCCTTCGGGGCATGACCGGACAACACAGTTACAAAATAAACAATAATGGTAGTATGTATACAACCAGACTCCGGATAAAAGAGCATGTTTGTCATGAGATGTGGGCATCTCTGTTGAAGCTTCGAGGAGCAAAGTTGCACGAGAATGAAATAAATGAGGGAAGTAGAGAGTGAACTTTCTCTACGGTGGCTCCCGCTCTTGAATGAGAAGTCTGCCTCAATGTTACATCCTTGATGACCAATTGAGAGTCTCCACAAAAAGCAACAGTCAAAAGTTATGGATGAGACACCATTTCATAGCATTACGAGTATCTAGTAATTATAATGTATACGCAACAGTAATGCCATCTTAGAATTTACCAATTGCAAATGAAATTATTCCATCACTTGAGAAACTGACGAAGCCAGTTGCACATCTTTGGGAGATTTTGTAGCCCCATCGAATCAGACCAATACACCTTCACTAGGACAGGTTGCGTATGTTCTTCGTGCATGAGAATCATGGCCTGTGAAAGAGTGTGATGATGGCCTTTGGACTCATGTGGACTTCTGAACCTCATGTGTCTCTGTCATTTTCCATTCCTCCACATGAATTGACAGTTGGCTATATAAAACTTGTTATTTATATATAATGTGTCCATATGCAACCTGACATTGACCTTTCCATATTCTCCATAATAGAAAGACTATGTAAGCTACATCATTGTTGGAGATATCGGGAGTGAAAAAAGGTTTATCCATGCAAGGTCCAAAAGGGTTGCCTTCATCATATATCTTATCTGGTGAAGGTCTATTAATGCCCACAGTTCTCCAGTGATTCTAGAGTAGAAGAAATAGTGCTTGAGGTCTTCAGTTGCCTCACAACAAGCAAGGCAAAGATTTGATGGAATAATTTTTTACAATGGAGGATTCCTTTAACTAGTAAGAATCCACTAACCAATCTCCAAAAGGAAGAATTTGAGTTTAGGAGGTATCCGAATATTCCACATCTATTTCCAAAATTTGGTATACAAGAAGTCTAGAAAAGTGTTAAGGGGTGGATTTATCTCAGACAAAAGAAGATGTACTCCGATTTCACTGTGTATTGTCCAGACTTATCATAGTGCCAAATCAATTTTTCTTCTTGGAGGGAAGATTAGAGAGGGATGGACAAGGTTTTTTCAATCTTAACAGGATTAAATAAGGTTTTAAGTAGGTTTACTTCCCAAACCATAGAGTTAGAGTCCACTAGAAAATATACCATTGGATGATCTAGGGAAGCGCCATTTAGAAGAACATGTATAGATGGAGGTCCTTATACATTATGTCAAGGACACTATCCAGGTCACGAAGAAGTTTCCAAGCCTATTTGGATAATATTGCTACATTGGACATATCAAAGTTCTTTATTGAAGTAAATATTTGATCATGATCGAGTTTTATAATTTAGTAAATAGATACACACTCATTTCTATCCTAAAAAATGAAGTAAAACTATGTTAGCGATGCAGTAAAGTGGATCGATTGTATTTCAAAGGTCACAGTATTCTAAACTATTTAGGCTCGGTTGTTATCTAGTCGACCTGATACTTAGCATGTGGACAATTGGAACTTAATGAACTAGCGTTCGATAGGAGAGAAAAGGAACTTGGGGTGGCTCCCTCCCTAACAGGTGGATAACATGCAAAGAAAAGAAGGACGATCCATGGTGATCGAGGTGCGGAGATTTCTAATCTAGGGATTGGCTTAATGGTCATGCAACCAATACCCCTCCTACACTGTTCCACTAGCCCAATGTCACCTAAGTTAGCTTCATGATGCAGATATATAAACTATCTCCTCTAAATGGGTTCTGCCCAAGAAAGGGGATGATAAATCCCCAACCGCCTAAGTTGCAACTAGGGCTAATGGGATAAAGATAATCACACACTGCATGATACAAAGTAAGAACAATCATAAAATAGACATTGATAGATAGCTCCATAATTATCCACAAATCAAGTTTAAAACATCCTATTACATGACAAATCTTAGGTTAGGGTTTGGGGGACTCAACCTCAAAGAATCTTGAGGAACTACTCTATGATGCGGGGAATAATGGACATAAATATAGGAAAAGAAATTAGAAAGAAGGGTCTTCTAGTGCTGGAAATCCTCCTCTAAGGCTCTCCTCCACTTCTTCTCCAACCTTCTACTTCTCTCTCTAACCTCACTCTAGAACAAGAACTCTGCCAAAAGCCATTCTACTCAAAGGGAGGAGACCCCTATTTATAGGGCTATGTAAAATGTAGGCAAGTACGCGAGTACGAGGCAAGAGATCTTGGTCGTGATCTTTGGTTAGAAGCCGCGATCTTTAGACCACACTACTGGCACGGGATTTTGCGCATGGACTTCGTGGTTGTGATCCTGAAGTCGCAACTGTGATCTCTTCTCGCAGCCTCAAAAGTGGAAGTCCATGAGTCGACTATTGAGAGATTCTTTCTTCTTTGGCTGCAGCTTCTCTGAGTTCGCGGTTGCCTCCTCAAAGATAGCAGGTGCGATCTTGGCTTGAGAGACCGTGATCTTCATCTCGACTTTGAAGCTCCTCTTCCTTCCTGTAATCTCCGCCCCTATGCGTGATCTCTTTGTTCACCCCTTTTTCTACACTTGTGACCCATTTTTGTGCCTAAAACGAAAGTATCATCTAACACACCCTAAAATGACATGTATTACTTTGAGGAACGAATTTGGGATGCATTTGATAAAATATTTATCATTGAGACCATGATATGGCCTAAGAATACCCAAAATATAGAGGGTAAATAACACCATTTTTATCAAATCCCCTACAATTAGGTGTTTGCTTGTCCCCAAGCAAAACTTTTCAAATCAGTACAACTTGGAAAACAACCAAAATGGTATGCTCTATATTTTTTTCGGTTGCACTTTCAAGAATAGTCGGGGCCGAGTAAGCGTTACTTTCATCTCTTTGTGACAACGTACACTATTGGATGATGACAATGTCGACTAAAGAGGTTTACACATTTAAGGTGTGAATTGGGTGACTCCCAAGGAAAAATTGAAAAACAATGGACTCATTGGTGGTGCTTTTCATTTTTTTGCTTTAAACTATGAGAACTTTTTAGCCTCCTTTTTCGGATTGCTGAACATGGCACCAAACTTTTGCACCTTTTCAAAATTAGGCTTCTCTCTTAGTGGCTAAGAGCAAAACGACATTGCCTTCTCTATCTAAGTCTCATGTCGGGAAAAGTTATGGTTGAGAGGTTGGAATAGTAAAAGGTGAAGCGTTGAACGTTAGTATGCTCTCTCAAGCACCAAATCCCAACCAACACTTTGTTGTGAAATTTTGTGGTGATTTCCAACTCCTTGTTTGTCAGGTTATGGCGAGAGAAGTTTCACACGACCCTGGCGAAGCTTTGCTGGAGGATGTCGGACTATTTGCCTCTCATTTTTAACACGCCTTGGCATTTTAATGTGGTTTCCCATCTAGTGAAAAAATCCCTTTCATCAGTAGTTCTACTATTTGTCGACTACTGTGTCTCCTTGCTTACTCTCTTTAGTATAAAATTTGAGATTATGCGTTGGCGGCAAGGTTGCCCGGTGGTGTAGTTTGCACACAAAAATGTCTTTGGTAAAATATACATTATGACTGGAGTGCTTAAGCGTTTCTTTCCAACGTCTCTACCAACTTACAAAAATTAAATCAATAATTGGACCGCAAAATACCCACAAACTTATTCAGAAAAAGTGCCCACAAACAAGATTAATAGTTTTTCCGTAACCAAATGATCAACTAGGTTTTTTTTAGGGAATGATCAACTAGGTTTTGGATGGATTCTATTGGGTTTTCATTATTTAAGCCATAATTTTAAAGCTGATTAGATCAATTCCACATACTACATGTATGATCAGAGATTTTTTTTCTCATATTAGGACTTCCCAGCCAACACTTCTTGGGAGTAGTTGGATTGGAGGAACTCACATGGGGTTGTAAAGTTCGGAAGGAGAAAATATTATTGATATGTAATTGATGGATTGTGGAAAAGGAAGTTATTACGTTATCATTTTGATTAATTTAGGAGTCAGACATCTCTAATATGAAATAAAAACAAACAAGAAAAAACATATTTATATGGTTTCTTTAACGGTTACATCGTTGAAACTAGCCCACGGTCAAATGTGATATATTTCTTACAGCTAAATTACACGATTGGTCACTCAAATTATATGAATCTTTCACGTTGCCACCCGAATCACTTTTCTTTCTTCTTTGCCACTAACTTTACGAATTCTTTCACCGATAGTCACCGTCAGTCCAATTTTGTTAAAATCATCCTGCATGACAGTCAACTTAGTCCTTTGACAGTTAGTTTGATGACATGGCAATTATATAATAATCATAATTTTTTTTATTTTTTAAATTAATAAAACTTTCAATCTTCCTTCCCCCCTCCATCAGTGCTAGACATTATTTCACAACCCAGACTCCCGACGGTTGTGCACATTGTTCCTAACATGCCGTCGAAATCCGAAGAGTCCCCGCTGGAGTAATCCACCATTATCATCAGCCACACCCTAGTAGCCCCTTGCTTGTCTCGAACCTCACGGATAGGAGCTGCTCCACAATCGACGCCGACGCTGCTAGATTGAATGGGAATCGGAGCAATTCGTTAGTGCGAGCTCAATTGGTGGTGCCAGAGACCACGTTCCAAGTGCAGCGACCGAGACGGTGGTGACGGCTGTGAGAAGTAGTCTTTCGGCATACCATAGACTTCCCCCCCTGTGATGAATCTTTCCTTCTCCACAGCACCGTCGTCCTAGGGGATGCCATTAAGGACCCAAACTCTGCTCTCGACGTCGTGACTAACGCTGGTTCACTTTGAGGAAAGATGAGTTCGGCTGCCGGAATAAGCAAGGGAAATCATGGTTAGGCTAAGGCGACAACATTAGTCTCTAGATCCTCCATGGTTAGATTGTAGTTCCCCATCAAAAGAATCGCAAGGTTTCACGAAGTCGGCAAGTGCACTGAACAAGTCGGCGCCAGAGCTCCTGTATATCTCTCCTTCGTCCTTGTATACCTCGCCGCTAAGGTTCCGTACCGCCGATTCTCTTTTCTCTTTCCGTAATTAGATTTGGTCAATTACGGATTTGGATCATCCGCAAAGGACCCAACCGACGCCTCTTGCACGACCCTCAATTCCTCCACTGCGCTTTCCCTAGTGATGGCGTAATGCTCCCACACCACACCACAATCCGAATTCTGGATCTGTTCTGATTTCCAGCCACGAATCGTCGCAGTAAGAGTCGAAGCATCTGCCCACTCTCCGTTTCATCAATTTCGTGCAGCAGATATCACGTCCACAGAGGTGGAATGGGGAGGAAGATATAAATTTTTTTAATTTTAAATATTAATATATATTTTTTTTATTGCCACATCATCAAACTAGCGGTCAAATGACATTGTTGACTACCATGTAGGATGGTTTTAACATAATTGGACGGACAGTGACTATCGGTGAAATGATTCGTAAAGTTAGTGGCTAATAAGAAAGAAAAGTGATTAGGGTGGCAAACGTGAAAGATTCATATAATTCGAGTGACCAAACGTGTAATTTAGCCTATTTCTTATTCACTGATCAATTACAATTCAATTCAATGTTTTCTAATATATGCGAGACGAAGGCCATACCCTCACCATATAAGAATAAGTTATAAGGTATCCTATATATCCTAATCTCCTTGTCTACTTACGTACAAACCCAAACAACCATGCAAGCCCAACTGAAAACCAATTTTCCATAAGCCATAACAAATACAATGTGCAAAACCAAAATATCCGAACTACATAACCGAACCAATTCCCTCAACAACCTCCCTAAACTAAATCGATGACAGGTACGAATCATCAATTTGCTTGAAAGATAAAATGGGTGACTAATGGTGAAGCAGGTGAAGAGGTCGGCTATATGATTGTTAGAGCAAAAGTAGAACAGTAGGACATCACTAGTTGCGGAGCCACAACCAACCAAGGGAAGTCAGGTGCACTCCCTTGGTTGGCAAGGCCTAGCCAAAAAATTCTCATATTATTAGTGTCACAGGGACAGATCAATCCAATGACCTCCCTCGCATAAGTACTCGTCTCAACCACTGAGCTAGTAAACAACAATTAAGCTATGCTTAGCAACAAACCTATGTATCTACACTTAGCCAAGTTTACTATATCATCCCAACCAATAATTCCATTCGTGTTTGCCCAAAAAATAGCTCAATAAATCAACAATTTTCATCGTTACGAGGTTGAATATGTTATACAGTTGTGGATATGCATGTACAAGAGGTTAACAGTCGATTTCACGAGGTTAACACTGAATTTCTAGGTTGTGTGCATACTTAAATTAAGATGATTTATTTGCATTTGACAGAGAAATTAGTGAAGCTTGCTACCTTTTATCCTAATGAGTTCTCGAAAGATGATATTTATATCTTGAGTTTCATCGACTAGATGCTTATATATTTGTTATAGAGACGGTTGAGAGGTTTGCAGGATTAAAGAGAATTGTATTGTGGAGAAATGGTTGCGTCATGAAAACATCGAGTGTTTCCGTTAGTCTATCGACTTCTGAATTTGACATTGTTCCTTTATGTTGCCATGACAAGTGTCGAAAGAGCATTTTCTGCAATGACTATGAAGAACATGCTTGGGAATAGGATGAGTAATGATATCATGAACGATTTTTTGGTTGGTCTTTTACATTGTAAAAGATTAATCTAACTTATTTTTTGACCCACCTTAGAAAATTTGCTGGCTAAGCCACTGGACATCACTTGTGCTTACCAAATCATGAACATAATGAATGTGGTCTTTGATATGTTTTGTCCAATTACAAAGAACTACATTAGTGAAAATATGGATACCACTGATGTTGTCGACATACAACTTAATCGGTGAAAAGCAATCAATCCAAAATCAACCAGCAATTGGCATACCCAAACCAAATCCGAGCAAGACATAGCCTAGTAAACGACCAATGTAGTTAAAACTATAATTTAATCTTAAAAGATTAAGCTTTTACCTCCCCAAATATAGTATTTTCTTTGAAAAATCTTTAACACCATATAAGCTTACTATAAGCTCTTTAAACCCTCTATAGGCGTATTAAAATCGTTGATGTGAAAACAACTGATAAAATCCTAGGATGCCCTGGGGTCGTATTACTCGAGAAACATTCATGACACACGAAATATGAATGACTTTTTAGAGGGTTTCATTCAAGCAGCAAACAATAAAAAGCAAAGCATGAAGAATAAAGTTGTTTAGGTGTTTTATTTATTTATAGATGCATAAAAGTAAAAATACGTTGGTGTGGAAGAAAGCAAACTCAAGTACTATCATGCATACTAGCGCTCAATCACATCATGCATCGATGATTCATATATTGTGTCACTCTATCCCTTCCAATAAATCCATTATATACTCGTTCATACGCGTCCTGCGATAGAGATTTAACTAGCTAATGTGTGCTTTAGCTTCATGTCATCACCTAATTAATGAAGAACAAGGAAGTTAGGTGACACGCTAAAACACAACACCTAACAATGGCCAAGTGTAACCAATGAAAGGGACTGCAGTATAGGCAAGTTTAATTATCAACCCGGGGTCTAGATCTACTGCTTACTCCGTGATTCTCTATTATCTAGCAAACTAAGTCGAGTGATTGTTGTAAAAAGTAAAAGCAACAAGAAAGCAGTAAATTGTTCGGGTTTCTAAAGCAGGCAAGAGTCACTCGGGATTGAGTCCCCCTAGCCCCTTAGTTAGGTTCAATTGCAATTCCCTGGGTTGATTTACTGTTGATTAGACTGCGGAAGATCCGACAGTAGCTTGGAATCTCTTAAGCTGACCAAGCCCTCTCAGTCTAACTACCCAGCAGACGACTAGTCTTCACCGGGATAGAAAGCTGAGGCTATGAACACAGAACTCCACTAATGGCGTCAAGAACACCAGTACAAAGCAGTAAACTGGCTAACTCTCGTATAGCCAATCTCCTACTATCGAATGAAGAGGCTCTAACAACCTAATCAGATTCTATCTATCTCAGGTTGAAGCAGAAATTGAGACAAGCTGATCAGACTCAAATCAATTCATGAAACATGCGTCATTCGATTAAAATCAAACAGTAATATCATCCCAAGTCATTACAATCAAATCCCTAACACAAGGAACTAGGGTTCTTCATACCCAAGTGAGAGAAGGGTTCTACTCCATAGAGAGAGAAGAGAAAACAAGAATCGGCTTAGTCATACTCATAACGATGAGGATAATCTGCTCCGGGACGATGATTTTCACTCCTATGACGATCTCCAGGCTCGATTCGATGAAATCCAGCTCTAGGACAGCTTCTAGGATGAGTTCTTCGCACTTTCTCTCTCTAGGGCTCTGTTTTTGCTCTCAAAACACGACTCCCCCACTTTTGGCTCGAATTAGGCTTTAAAACCGGTTTTCCCGAGTTGCACGGCCAGGTGCACGGCCGTGCACTACACAATTCTGGCCGTGCACCCTCAAAACGCACCGTATCAATTATTCGGCCTTCATCCACCTTGCACGGCCAGGCGCACGGCCGTGCAAGCTTCAGGGTCTGGCCGTGCATGGCCTCGACATGAGGTGCATGGCCAAATGGCTCAAGTGCACGGCCGTGCAGCCTCCTGGTCTGCCCGTGCACTCCCCAAAAAGCTCGCCTTTCGTCCGTTCTTCGTCCAATCGACCCCAGACTCGCTCCTAAGCCTTCATTCACGTACTAGGACCTGAAATAACACAAACAAGCACAACCTAGCGTGAAATCGGCCTAAAACACGAGAATCAACACCTCAAACGGTGTAAGTATGAGGGTAAAAACATGTGTAAATGACGGTCTATCAAACTCCCCCACACTTAACCGTTTGCTTGTCCCCAAGCAAACCAAGTCAGACACTAAGTAAGCTTACATATTTCAATCAACCAACATTGGGGACAAGTCATAAAGGCACAAAACACGTGAATCGCACTGGTTCTCAAACATCAATACATGCACAACCTCAATAACAACCTGGACAACCACCACAAAGGACATTCGAGTGCAGCAAATCGAGTACAGGAAGAGTCTCCCTTCTGTTCACTGGCCAACCTAGACTTGATTCAACCACTTACTCAAAACAGTCAACTCATGCATCCAACTCAAGACATCAGAATAGAGACCGAGCAATCTAGGTCCTCACCGGGGTACAAGAGCATATAGAAAATGAAAATGAATCACTCACTCTCGACCAGTGGGGTCAGGACAATTTGATGCGAAAGATGCGCATGCTATTTCTCTCAATACCTATCATCTCTTCACCATGATGGCAGCCTCTAAATGCTAGAGTTCACATATGGGGTGTCACCACTAACTAATCAGGAGGTCTTAGACACAGGTTCAAATGACTGGCTAGGGTCTTGGACATGGGGAAAAGGCCTTTTAGGTGGTGGAAGTATTCATAGCAAAAGGTTCCACATTTTCCAAACACACAAACACAGTCAACAACCCGGTATTTTCTTTCTGCTATTCTGCATTACTCAATATCTTAAGAGCACAAGAGCGAAGGAGGCATAAACATCAGCATTTCCAAGCCAGACTGCTAAGAAACACTACTTACTGGGCATTATTCAGAGTTTTGGTAGTGGCTCTCTTTTGCTTTCAATTTTTTTTCTTTGTTTTTATTTTATTTTTCTTTTCATTTCTTAAGAGAGCCACCACTTCTGCACATATTTCAAACACATGCCCAACTTTTAAGCACTACCTCCAACACTCACATAGACTTAAGCAGAAACAGCAGAGAATATGTAAAAACCACTCTGTGGAACCGTCTAAAAGATGCAACAAGGGTGATTTTTTTCATTATAGACCAAAAGAAAGGATAACACATGGCTCAAAGGGGCTGACTAGGGGATATGACACATCAGGACAGTCAGTTTTGGGCGTGGGCTAATCCTATGCCCCCATCATCTTAGCTAGTGACAACGTGAATGCTACACATCATGGAAGAGGGATCTATCGCACAAGAAAGAAACGAGCAGGCTCAAATCTCACATGGCTACCTATATGCTCTATCTCACATTCTGGTACCCTGAACTAGATGCATAAACGACTGTCAAGAACAAGTAATCAGATCAAGTCAGATCAAGTCATAGTTGGCAAGCAAACAGTTAGAAAACTGAACCCCTACATCGTTCTACTGCACATCTCAGTCCTCATCATAGGTTGTCCCAGTCGCAAACAAGTTGTCATGCATTAATCCGAAAATCCAATCAATTCATCCATCAAAACACAGTGCCAATATGATCAAACAGCAGTACTTGGAGCCCTCAAATCGTAAGATTCGGACAGTGGACTAGGCTCCAAGCACCATCAAAAATATTCCAACCGATACAAAACATCCCCCCACACTTAAGCACGACATTGCCCTCAATGGAGTAGAGGGAAAGATAAGGGGAACGATGTTACCGGGTAAGAACACTGCTGGGGGACTGGAAGTGGACCAGTCAGCGAGAAACGAACGGGGAAGTGGTCATTGCTGCACAAATCGAACATCAGAAACACTAGCACACTGGCGTTAGGGATAAGTGTTAGCCCAGACGGCTACATCAAACCACAAAGGAAAAACCAAAAACAAAAACAAACGACAAAAAGTTCAAGCTCCGCACACATGGAGCAAACACTCAAAAGTCTAACAAAAACAAACAAAAACAAACACACTGAGACGGGCAACGAGTACAGCCTACTCGTCGCCAAGATCGTCGAGATCGATGTCGTTCATGAACGCATCATCATCAGCAGCGCCAGCCGCACCGTCACGTGGAGGGGAGTCATCCCAGGGAGTCCTCCAGACAGGTGGATCGCCCAGAACCAGCTGAAGCAGGTGCTGCTGAACCTCCTGCATGCGCCGGGAGCGGCGCTTCTCCCGCTCGATATGGGCGAGAGTCACGCCCTGCTGAGCCTGGATCGTGTCCAGCCTGTTCCGGTACTCGGCCTGATCTGCCGCGTACTGCTGCTGGAACTGCATCTGCTGGTCAAGGAGCAGCTGGTTCTGGATCCTCAGCTGCTCGAACTGCTGGGTGAAGTAGTCCTGGCCCTGGAAAGTGGAGCTGCCACCCCCAAAATGGAAGTCAGTCTGTGGGGGATCATCAGCAGCATCCGCAGCAGCATCCACAGCAGCATCCACCTCATCGGGGTCCACCTCCTCGTCAGCCTCCTCCTCGGGCTCCGCGGGGATAGGAGGCTCCGGAAATCCCTCGACCCACTGAACACCGTTCCTCTCCCGCAACAGCGGCATCTTCCCGATCGTGGTGCTGCCAAAGATGGGGGTCTCCCCCTCCTTGGTGCACCCCTGCAGTGAGAGGCCGAAAAAGGTAACCAGGCGGGTGATGAGGGGGGCGCAGTGGCCAGGTGCACGGCCAAATGGCTCAAGTGCACGGCCGTGCAGCCTCCTGGTCTGCCCGTGCACTCCCCAAAAAGCTCGCCTTTCGTCCGTTCTTCGTCCAATCGACCCCAGACTCGCTCCTAAGCCTTCATTCACGTACTAGGACCTGAAATAACACAAACAAGCACAACCTAGCGTGAAATCGGCCTAAAACACGAGAATCAACACCTCAAACGGTGTAAGTATGAGGGTAAAAACATGTGTAAATGACGGATATCACATGATTAGTTGCGGGCTTCTACGAATCATAATTGATGCTCTATAGCATCGATGATCTAACAATTAAGCATTGATTCTACTCGAGGTATAGATGGTTGATCATTTCCTCTATACTCGTGTAACATCCATGGGGAATCACTAGATGGTAATTTCTTATCATTCTAGGTAATAATAAGCACCATGCATATATTAGCATACAATAGAATCACAAGCATCAATGATAAAGAAGCATTCATACTATATAAACATCGATGACCATTACATAAACATTAAAACTATAGCATCCACACATAGGCAATAGGCATGGGGATTCATATAGACAAACACAAGCATGGGATAAAATCATAGCCTTTATTCACATAACAATAAATAAATTAGATCTTCAGACATAGACCTGGCAAATTACAACCCGACCCGTTGACCCAACCCGAAACCGCTCGAAAACGAGAAATTTTTGTAACCCGAAATACGAATGATCCGAACCCGATAACCCGTGATTTTTTGGGTCGGGTTGGGTGGGTTAGCGGGTCGACCCGTTAGGCCCGTTCCATTTTTTATGTCACTCTCAAAATATGATAAAATCAATCATAAATTGGTGAGAAGTTTAAAAAGATAACTAGGATTTGAATGACATGTTTGGAGTTTAAGGATAATTGAATATCATGTGTTTCTTGTAGTAGTATTACTCATGTGATTGTGTTTTGACGATTTGCGCAATTTGTATTTCATTTCATCAGCGTGGGAAGATTTGAGAATATGTTAATTGACATGTGTTAGGTAAACTGTTGGCATGCATATGTGAAATTTTGTGTTCTTTAAGAAAATATGAAGCATGTTTGATATTGTTTATGAGAACGCTCGTAACCCGACCCGAAACCGAATGGGTTGGGTCAATATTTGACCCGAAATCAGCCAACCAAACGTGACCTGACCCGTAACCAAAATCCCTAACCCGAAATTATCCAACTCGACCCAATTACCGGTCTATTCAGACCATTAATTTTGAATCTCTACATAGAAGATAAAGAAGGTGCCACGATTGATGATGGCATCATCTCCTTAGCTGCACACTGTCCTATGAAGACTAGGCTATAACTCATGTTAATTGTACATACAATTTCTGTGTTTGTGCAGTCTTACTAAGATAATGATTTATGCCCTCTATTTATAGGGGAATAAATTGACCTAAAACATCCCAAATCGAATAGGAAAGAGATTCCTAAATCTTGTGTACTAAGTAAACTTCTCGCAAAAGGATTAGGGTTTACCGGTAGTAGGGCGGCGGTTGGAGCCGCCTGTATTTTTCTTCTTTGGCTGGGCTCCTCTAACGTTGGACTCCTCCTCTTCTCAATTTGTGTGTGTCTTTATGTATCCTTCACCTGTTGTTTCTTCAGCTTGGGCCAAGTCTTCCTCCGATGGGCTTGTCTTGTGATTTTAAGCGACTTTTAGTTGTCTCCTCCATCATCGGCCCTCTTTTTTTCTCACAAAAGCTCCATATTCTTCCTTGCAGAGCTCCTTTGGTCCTCCAGAGTTCGCCAATGTTTTTGTACCTTCAAAACAATAAAAAAATACTCAGAATGCATTAAAGAGCACAATAATATATCCTAGGTCTATTAAAGGCTTATTGATCAAATAGTTGCGATTTAGATAGAAAATTTCATTAAAATAAACAAAGATGCTATGGTAGAAGGGGAAAATGTATCTAGAATGGGAGTAAAAACACTACAAATTAAGTGTTATTGTTTATGCCCAGAAGCCTTCTTCCTTCCGCTCTGCACTCCAATCTCCAACACGCTTCTTGTCGCACGCCTGCCTGCACACACAAGCACCTAGTGGACCGGGCAGGTCCGTTAGCACTCCGACGCCCAAGTGAGAACTCTTCTTTTTAGAGAGAGAAGTGGAGAACAGTTCTAGTAAGAGAAGCAAAACTGAGTAAATGAGGTTTACCTACTTCACTATTTATACCCGGGGCGAGATCGACTGGTATCCGTCGCTCTCGCCCTGTGTCAGGTCCGCCATAAATGCGTCGTACAACCCTTGCGCATGCGCCTCGACCACCTGACACTTCAGTCAGAGGTTTGAGGCGCATGACATCATGTGATCAGCTTTTCGTACACTTCCGACCGTTGATGTCTTTTGTCCCATGCGCCTCTTGCGAGGTGTCTGGCCCCACCTGTCTCACGCGTCACCCTGGCCGTTTGGGCCTTCCTCCGCGCGCCTTTCAGCCCAAGGTTCTTGCCCCCATGGGCTCTTTTGGGTTTCTCCGGTTGAGCCCAAGTCTGTGCCCATCTAGCAATCTTCTTTGGGCCTTCCCTTTTGGGTTGACCCCTGGCCCATACTCATTCCCCCAACAGTTATCAATCCTTACAAGATAGCTTTTAGGATGCTTTCAAGACCTTTTAATGGTCGGGTTTAAAAAGTAAATTCAGCAATCATTGGGCTGCTCAAGTAGTTTTTGGATAAAAAATCTAAAATGATCATGTGGTTGGAGCTGAAATTATTCATTTTCCTATGGATGAGGATGGAGGTAGTTTTGAGGAGCATGATGTTAGTGATAGTGAGAGCTATGAAGATGATGATGGGATTTGGATGCAAATTTTGATATTGAAGCCCAAATGTAGTCTAAATTCACGATCAAGAATTTTTAGGCGTTGTGAGGTTTAGAATTTAGATATTTCAGGTTGATGATGAGTTATGTTTCATGCTAGTGTATAATTTAACTCGTTTTCTATATTTATGAAATTCTTGTCATGAGTTAGATTTTACTCTACTTTAAGAGCTTTTCCAATTTGCTTATGTTTATGAATATGAAATTTTATAGCCATTTAAATTTTGGGGTGTTTATATCTAACAAATTATAGGTTGTATTTGAAAGATTATGATAATTTCAATAATTCATATAAACTTCCATTTTTACGCTTAAGTCTTTACCCATTATTTTGCTTATACATAAAAACTATAGTTTGACTACATTGTATACAGTATCTGTGGATGATTTCGAGACTTTATCATACTTCTTAGACCTCCAGGATAAAAACAAACCACCCTAGCCAAACAAACCACCAGTAGTAGAATGAAGGGTGTTGATACGGCCTTCAAAGTGTGAATCAAAGAAGGCTGGAAGAGCAAGTGAACGGTCCACTAATACAAAAAAATTCCGATATCACTAGTGCACCACAAATATCCTAAAATTCAATGAACATCGGCCAAATGTATGCCCTGAGGCTAAGCCATACACTAATTGATTATATGGATTGTATACAATATGTCATGACGTGTATGTGTGTGGTTCATTCTCTACTAATTAAATATCCCAACCTAGGTAAAATATACCTTAAATTGGTGAAGTAGTATAGTGGCAACCAATATCGTTTCCGCTAGTTTTTGGATATATTGCTACTTATTTTTTTTGGTGCAAAATATATTGCTACTTATTAATCTTCTTCACTGAATAATTGATATATTACTTGTTCAATTAACGCTAAACATGACAAAGGAAAATTTACTAACAAGTTGGTTTATTCAAGACAAAAAAAGGTACTTGGCATTGACTATTTAATCATATAATATTATGTAAATATTTATATTTGGATGACCAATGGCCTACCACATTAGATGCTCACTTGGGAGTTACATGTAACTCCCATTCCTATATTATTATCTCTAATTCATATGCATTGATGTAATGGTTACCAAAGGGTGCCTATAAATAGAGCACACTATTGTATCACAAATGTAGTATGAATAAGAAGAACTATTCCCCTCACTTCTCTTGTGTCTTTCCTCCTCCAATCTTCTCTTGTAGTTGCTTACATTTCCATTAGTTTTATAACACGTTATCAGCACGAGACTCTTCCTTTTGAAAAGGTTAAATCCATAATTGTTCTGCTCAAGGTATGTCGATTCTCCCAAACTGTTTCTTTTATTGTCCTATTTCAATTTACATAATTTCCTTTATTAATCAACACATGAAATCTTTGTTTGAGAATGCAAAGGTATAATTTCCTTCTTAATATTTTTTTTTTATTTTGAAATTCGAATTTATTTATATATTTGTAAAAATATCAAATTGATATATCATGGGTCACATAAGTCGTTTGTCTTGATAGTAATCTATATTTATTTATTGAATTTTGACTTTAATTTGTGTATATTTTTATGATAGTATGTCGAATCTTTCAAAGCTTGAGTTTGTGGCTCTTGATGTCACTGGAAAGAATTACCTATCATGGGTGCTAGATGCTGAAATTCATTTAGCTGCCAACGGTCTTGGAGACACGATTAAAGAGGGCAATGAAGCATCAGATCAAGACAAAGCTAAAGCAATGATCTTTCTTCGACATCACCTCCACGAGGGATTGAAGAATGAGTATCTTACGGTCAAAGATCCACTTATTTTGTGGACTAATTTGAAGGAGCGGTATGACCACCAAAAAACTGTGATTCTTCCTAAGGCTCGTTATGATTGGATGCATTTGAGGTTACAAGATTTTAAATCTGTGAGTGATTATAATTCGGAGCTATTCAAAATAACCTCACAACTACTGTTATGTGGAGAAAATATTACTGATGAAGATATGTTGGAAAAAACATTCTCCACTTTTCATGCATCCAATGTGCTCCTGCAGCAGCAATACCGTGAGAAAGGTTTCAAGAAATATTCTGAGCTGATTTCTTGTCTCCTTGTTGCTGAACAAAATAATGAGCTCCTAATGAAAAATCACCAATCTCGTCCTACTGGTGCCGCCCCATTCCCAGAAGCGAATGCAGCGACGTTCACCCAATATCCTTATGGGCAAATACATGGACGTGGACATGGACAAGGACGTGGGCGTGGTCATGCTCGAGGCCGTGGCCAAGATCTTGGCCTTGGTAATGGCCGTGGTGAAAGTTCCAAAAGCTCATTTTTCCCCAGAAGTGGAAAAAATGATGGTAGAAGAAGCAAGGAACAAAGTGTTCATGGTAACAAACACGTCGAAAATGTGTGTTACCGTTGTGGTGGAAAAGGTCATTGGTCTCGTACCTGTCGTACGCCAAAACACTTGGTTAACCTCTGCCAAGAATCATTGAAAGGGAAGAAGATAGAAACCAATTGTATTTTTGAGGAAGATGATTCAGGAAAAGACTATAATGATGCTACTCATCTAGATGTGCCAGACTTCTTTGCCCACCCTGAAGGAAAAATAGATCACCTGATTGGTGATGGGAATGTTCGCAAGTGAAAAACTTAGCATTTTCATTTGAAATTTCTATTTCGTTGTCGCTTTGTTCACAAGTGAAAAGTGTAGGTTTCCCAATTGAAATTTTACTTTCTTTGTCGTTTTCCTTGAGTGTGTTTTTCCTATTAATGTGTCAGTTTAATATAATTTCTCTTTATAATCCTTATGTGGTTAAATTTCATCTATTATAATCATGTCATTATTTTTATATTTATTCGGAGATATTTTTTATATTGATTTACTTTCTATCTTTTGTGAAGAATGAATATTCCCATGCTTGGCATCAAGATAAAAAACCATGATGTGCGTCTTATTGATAGTGCATCGACACATACAATCTTGAAGGATAAGAAATATTTTTCTCATCTTGAAATGCGAGAAGCAAATGTTAGTACTATATCTGGAAGTACAAATCTAATTGAAGGCTCCGGAAGATCTAGTGTATTGTTACCAGAAGGAACCTAGTTGTATATCAATAAAGCCTTATACTCTTCAAAGTCTCAAAGAAATTTATTGAGTTACAAAGATATTCGCCGAAATGGATATCATATTGAGACAAAGGAAGAAGAGAATAAAGAGTATATTATGATAACAAATATGGTCTCCGATAAAAAAAAATACATATTGGAGAAATTGCCTGCTATTTCTTCTGGGTTGTATGATAGACCGTTAGTTACACATGTTTTTACCCCGTTCTTACACCGTTTGAGGTGTTGATTCTCGTGTTTTAGGCCGATTTCACGCTAGGTTGTGCTTGTTTGTGATATTTCAGGTCCTAGTACGTGAATGGAGGCTTGGGAGCGAGTTTGGGGTCGATTGGACGAGGATCGGACGCATGGCGAGGTTCTAAGGAAGCTGCACGGGCAGACCGTGGCATCACACGGCCGTGCAAGTGACAAGACAGGCTGTGTGGGATTGTGCGAAGCCAAACACGGGCAGCTGGAATTCTCACACGGCCGTGCAACTGAGCAACCCTGGCCGTGTGATTTCCACCGAGAGAAAACACGGGCAACCCAGGAAATCCACACGGCCGTGCAACCCTGGCCGTGTGAGGTTGCTGAAGTTCGAACTTAATGGTACGCTGCGGTTTGACTCGCACGGCCAGTTGGGTGAGGCACACGGCCGTGTGGCCTGCCCGTGCGAGTCCGGGAATTCTAGTTTTTGAGCCAATTTCGAGCAAAAAAGGGGGAGAATCGGATTTTCAGAGAAAACAGAGCCCTAGAGAGAGAGAGTGCGAAGAACACATCCTAGAAGCTATCTTGGAGCTGGGTTTCACCGAATTGAGCTTGGAGATCGTCATAGGAGTGGAAATCATCATCCCGGAGCAGATTTTCCTCATCATTATGAGTATGACTACTCCGATTACTGTTTTCTCTTCTCTCTCTATGGAGTAGAACCCTTCTCTCACTTGGGTATGAAGAACCCTAGTTCCTTGTGTTAGGGATTTGATTGTAATAACTTGGGATGATATTACTGTTTGATTTTAATCGAATGATGCATGTTTATTGAATTGATTGGAGTCTGATCAGCTTTTCTCAATTTCTGCTGCAACCTGAGATAGATAGAATCTGATTAGGTTGTTAGAGCCTCTTCATTCGATAGTAGGAGATTGGCTATACGAGAGTTAGCCAGTTTACTGCTTTGTACTGGAATTCAATTCCAGTAGTGGAGTTCTGTGTTCATAGCCTCAGCTTTCTATCCCGGTGAAGACTAGTCGTCTGCCGGGTAGTTAGACTGAGAGGGCTTGGTCAGCTTAAGAGATTCCAAGCTACTGTCGGATCTTCCGCAGTCTAATCAACAGTAAATCAACCCAGGGGAATTACAATTGAACCTAACTAAGGGGCTAGGGGGACTCAATCCCGAGTGACTCTTTCCTGACTTTGAAAACCGAACCATTTACTGCTTTCTTACTGCTTTTGCTTTAAACAACAATCACTCGAATTAGTTTGCTAGATAATAGAGAATCACGGAGTAAGCAGTAGATCTAGACCCCGGGTTGATAATATAACTTGCCTGTCCCGGACTGCGATTACACTTGGTCGCAGTTTGGTGTTGTGTTTTGGCGTGTCATTGTACTACACGTTTATTAGTACAATTGAAACACATGCAGTGGTAAACCAGAAGTTTACAAATCTTGATAATTTTATAGTTTGGCATGACCGGTTAGGCCATCCCGGATTGATTATGATGCGAAAAATCATTGCCAATACATGTGGACATCCATTGAAAGGTCACAAAATTTATCAGTTTAAAGATGTACCATGTGTTGCATGTTCTCGTGGCAAGTTAATTATACGGCCATCACCTGTGAAAGTAAGGAGTGAATCTCTCACATTTTTAGAACGTATACATGGTGATATATGCAGGCCAATTCACCCACCATGTGGACCATTTAGATATTTTATGGTTTTAGTTGATGCATCAACTAGATGGTCACATGTGTGCTTACTATCAACTCGCAACCTGGCGTTTTCTAGATTACTTGCCCAATTGATACGACTACGAGCACATTTTCCTGATTTTCCAATCAAGAAAATACGTCTAGATAATGCTGGTGAATTTACTTCACAAACTTTCAATGACTATTGTATGTCCACTGGGATTGATGCTGAACATCCTGTAGCACATGTTCATACACAAAATGGCCTTGCAGAATCATTTATTCAGCATTTGCAACTTATTGCAAGACCATTGCTTATGAAAACAAGCTTGCCAATTTCTTGTTGGGGACATGCTATATTGTATGCGGCAACATTAATTCGCATAAGGCCAACAAGTTATCATGAAATTTTCCCCTTGCAAATGATTTTTGGTCAGGAACCTAATATTTCCCATCTAAAAATATTTGGGTGTGCCGTCTACATCCCTATTGCTCCACCACAGCGTGTTAAGATGGGTCCTCAAAGGAGGTTGGGAATTTATGTTGGATATGAGTCCCCGTCAATCATAAAATACTTAGAACCCTTGACGGGAGATTTATTCACTGCTCGTTTTGCTGATTGTCATTTTGACGAATCAGTTTTTCCAACATTAGGGGGTGAGAACAAACAGCTGGGAAAAGTTATTTGTTGGAATGAATTATCATTATCTCACCTTGATCCTCGTACTAGACAATGTGAACTCGAAGTTCAAAAGATAATTCATTTACAAGGTTTAGCAAACCAACTGTCGGATTCGTTTACTGACCAGAAAAGAGTAACAAAGTCACACATACTAGCTGTAAATGCTCCAGTGAAAGTTGATGTCCCTGTTGGACAATCTGAAATTGCAAATGAATCTAAACCACGAATGAAACGTGGTAGACCAGTAGGTTCCAAGGATAAAAATCCTCGAAAAAGAAAAGGAGCTATGAATCAAGTTGATCAAATCGAGGATATGAAAGCTCAAGAAGAGTCCCCAAGCATAACTAAGATTGTAGTTCCCGAAGAACATCAGGTACCTGAAAGTTTTGATAATGAAGAGATCTCAATCAATTATGTCTTGGATGGAAAATGTTGGAACCGAAGTAAAATAATCGTCGACGATGTTTTTGCTTACGCTGCAGCGTTGAGTGTGATGAATGAAAATGAGGATCATGAACCAAGATCTATTGATGAATGCAAATCAAGAGATGATTGGCCAAAGTGGAAAGAGGCCATTGAGGCGGAATTAAACGTGCTTTCAAAGCGAAAGGTTTTTGGACCGGTAGTCCTTACACCAGATAACGTAAAGCTAGTGGGATACAAATGGGTTTTTGTGCGGAAAAGAAATGAAAAGGGTGAACTTGTGAGATATAAAGCACGTCTTGTCGCACAAGGATTCTCACAGAGACTTGGCATTGATTATGAGGAGACATACTCCCCTGTGGTGGATGCAACTACGTTTCGATACTTGATTAGTCTAGCAGTTCGAGAAGGACTAGATCTGCGTCTAATGGATGTTGTGACAGCCTATCTGTATGGATCACTTGAGAATGATATATATATGAAACTCCCTGAAGGATTCACTTTGCCAGAAGCAAACAAAACACATTCTCGAGAAAATTTTTCTATCAAATTGAACAAATCCTTGTATGGATTGAAACAATCTGGACGAATGTGGTACAATCGTCTCAGTGAATATTTGATGAAAGAAGGATTCAAGAATGACCCTATTTTTCCATGTGTTTTTCTAAAGAGATCGGGTAGTGAGTTTGTTATAATATCAGTTTATGTTGATGACATAAACATCATTGGAACTCCCGAAGAGCTTCCAAAAGCAGTTGATTGCTTGAAGAAAGAGTTTGAAATGAAAGATTTAGGAAGAACAAAGTTTTGTCTTGGATTACAGATTGAACATTTGAAGGATGGTATTTTTGTGCATCAAGAAGGATATGTTGAAAAGGTGCTTAAGAGATTTTATATGGACAAATCACACCCGTTGAGTAATCCAATGGTTGTAAGATCACTTGATGTGAAAAGAGATCCATTTAGACCTCGAGAAAGTGATGAAGATCTTGTTGGCCCTGAAGTGCCATATCTTAGTGCGATAGGAGCATTAATGTATCTAGCTAGTCATACACGACCCGATATATCGTTTGCTGTGAATATATTGGCAAGATATAGCTCTTCTCCCACTAAAAGACATTGGAATGGAGTTAAACATTTACTCCGTTACCTTCGAGGAACGACAGATATGGGCTTGTTCTATTCGAGTGCATCGAAGATGGATTTAGTGGGATATGCAGATGCAGGATATCTCTCAGATCCTCACAATGGTAGATCTCAGACATGATATTTGTTCACTTGTGGTGGTACAACCATTTCGTGGCGATCCACAAAACAAACTATAACAGCCACATCATCCAATCATGCTGAAATCCTAGCAATTCACGAGGCAAGTCGTGAATGTGTTTGGTTAAGATCTATAATTCGACACATCAGAGAATCGTGTGGACTATCTTTAGGAAAAATGATCCCGACGATCATGTATGAAGATAATGCAGCATGCATTGCTCAATTAAAGGAAGGATATATTAAAGGAGATAGAACAAAACATATTCCACCCAAGTACTTTTTCACTCATGACCTTCAAAAGAGTGGTGAAATAATTGTTCAAAAAGTTCGTTCAAGTGAGAATCTAGCAGATTTATTCACCAAGTCACTCCCAACGACAATCTTTGTAAAGCTTGTTCGTGAAATTGGAGTTCGACGACTCAAAGACCTGAGCTGATGTGGTCATGAGGGGGAGCATATACGCACTGCACTCTTTTTCCCTTAACCATGGTTTTTCCCACTGGGTTTTCCTGGTAAGGTTTTTTAATGAGGCAGCATGAGATAGCGTAATAATGCAATCTAGTGGTCATCCAAGGGGGAGTATTATGTAAATATTTATATTTGGATGACCAATGGCCTACCACATTAGATGCTCACTTGGGAGTTACATGTAACTCCCATTCCTATATTATTATCTCTAATTCATATGCATTGATGTAATGGTTACCAAAGGGTGCCTATAAATAGAGCACACTATTGTATCACAAATGTAGTATGAATAAGAAGAACTATTCCCCTCACTTCTATTGTGTCTTTCCTCCTCCAATCTTCTCTTGTAGTTGCTTATATTTCCATTAATTTTATAACATATAACTCTTAATGATGCAAAAATCCACACGATATCAAATAATTAAATGAGAATGCACTTAATTGCACTTCTGAATAATCAATGGTCTCAATAGACATTCAACGAACAAATTACTTAGTGCACTAAGTCTAGATTCCTCAATTGGGTACTATTCGAAATGAAAATGAGAATATAATTTAATGTAGTTTCAATTATAATAGGGTTATAAGTATAATATGATCAAACATGCCATTCTACTATTTATACATCAAATATGCTTTTATATTTTGTAAAAATATCAAACATGCTCTTCTGTTAAAAATTTCATAAAAAAATCATGAATCATGTCCAAACCTTGGTTTGGGCGACATAAAATGTCTAAAATTAGGGATAGAGAACAATATATACTACTTGATGTAGGCCTTAATCTTGATCTAATTATTCAGGCACTCTCATAAGTGAAGAACAAGGTAATCAATTACAAATTAGGGCTAGAGATTGTGGAAATCAAATATAACAATAGTTATAACTGAAATTAGAGTTCACACAAAATCATTCCATTCAGTTACAATCGCCTACATATGCTTAGCGCTCATCTTACATATGTACAAGGTGTTTACCCCATGTATGAGAAGTAATGAGAAACTAGGAAAGGAGAGGAAGAAATCTTCATGGAGAAGACTTGAATCTTCAATTTGCTTCTCTTACCTTGAAAAAATTTCCGACAAAGGAGAGAAATTTCGCCTCCTTATTATTGCTTTAGCCCACTCTCTCCCCCAAGCTTTAAACCCTTCCTCTATCTCTCTAACGTGTTGTAATGGGAAAAAAATCAGACACTTTCTCAAAATGCCCTCTTCTCTTATACAGGTCTGAGAATGGATTAGATCAGGAGAGCAGTGGCGAAGTTAGGATTTGAAGTTCGGGGGCCCGAAATTTTTTTAGTACGTAATTATGGTAAAAATAAAATATAAATGTCATATTACAAATTATTATTAAAAATAATTATTAGCAGTAAAATACGATTTAAATTAAAAGCTTAGCAACGATATGTTCAACATTATTAAATAAGTTGTCAACAAAAAATAATCATCATTTGTACCGTGTTCTTCAGTTATTATAAGTAAAAATCCTTTGTAGGCTTGGGCTGAAATTTCTCAAGTAGACTCCTCTTGGACTTACATGACGACTTCATGAAGACTTCCTCTCCATTGGGATTTGCTTAATGGATGAAAAATCCTTTATCTTCTATTAATTACCCCTTTTGATCCTCCAACTTGATAGGTTGACCCAAATCATCGTAGAGTGTATTTGACCTTGAAAGCACAAAATAACACCAAAAAGACACAAAATGATATTAAAACTAGGTATATTATAAGCACATTGATCAAATATTTATTATTTCACATAAAACCTAGTAAAATGTAATAATGATGCATCGATAGATGGTGGGAAATATATCAAATATGGGAGATAAATACAATAAATTGAGCGTCATCAACGAAGCATCAAAATACTATGATCTTGATTTGATGAACGTGATAGAGAACACTTGGCAGAGGTTGGCGTAGACGATGAATCATGGCTAGCTGGCGAATAGCTGAGGAAATGAAAGGTAAACACAATCATAAACAAAGAGAAGATTTGATACTTAGAGAAGGAGAGTAAAATGGAAGGTGCTCAAAGATGACAAAGTGAAAACCTATACACATACCCTTAAGATTGGGATAAACACAAAGGTAACCCTTACATACATCACTATATCCCAGGAAAGCACATCGAACAGTTATGGAGGAGAATTTGGTTTGCTCATGATGTTGAAGGAGAACAAAATAGGTTGATCAGAAGACCCAAAGAGAGGAACATTAATGATTTTTTCTGAACAAGGCAAAGAAGGGACTCATGTAAAAAACACGAGTGATAATCCTAAATGTGCCTAGGGTCATATTCCAAGAGATCTTTTGATAGTAACTACCCAAGTTAGCCAATTGAACTCAAATGAATGCACGAAAAGTAAACCAAATGGGTTGAGATCCCCTTGATTTCTTGTCCTAAGCTACTATGCAAACAAAGAAGTAAACAATGCAATGCAAGTGAGGTAAAACGTGTAAAGCAAGGAAAACTAATTATTGGGTAGTGATATCTATATGATCAGACATACTACCTCAACAATTAGATGCTTTTGTGCATCATCTATTATAATGCCCTGTCCTATTCTCTAAGGCCACTCTCTGCCCGTGTATGCGCCTCTTGCGATAGAGATTTGACTAGCTATTAGTGCTTTTGCTTCATGCCATCACCTAATCAATGAGAATAAGGAAGTTAGGATTGCACATGATTAGTTTTTGGCTTCTACGAACCATAATTAATGGTCTATAACATTGATGATCTAAGAATCAAGCATTGATCTCATGTAAACATGCATAAATGCATCTAACTAACAAGCATACATAAGGCAATGGGATATCCCTAGATGATAATTTTTTGACCACCTAAATGATATTAAGCACAATATTATAGTATAATCTAATATGTTCACAAGCATAGAACAACTAAAGCATTCAATAACTAAAGCATCGATAGTCTCAAGCAATAGATAATAGCGTAAATGAACTCAAGCATCAATGATAAAGACATTGAAAAAATAGGCATCATAATTGAATCATTGAAAGTACAAGATAGGTAAAAAAAGAAGAATAACAAAAAATTACCATAGATGATGAAACCATCCTCGTCGAGCTCCTCCACCACACCTATGCACTCTTACTCGTGCCCCTAGGACAGAGTGATTGTAAAGTGTCTATAGTTTAGGCATGTGCCTCTACTAATACTAGTTATATAATAGGGTTTAGTCTGTATCATCCTAAAGTTGACCAAATCCTACCCTATCCGACTACAACTCGGTTTCCTTCGACTTGGGGATGAAGTAGCTTCTACCGGAAGTTTCCTTGAGGAATTAGGCTAGCGGCGATGCTATGACAGTTGGACCAGTCGCTTTTGTTTCTTATCCATATCGGTCCATTTTTGGTGGCCACCTTCCTCTTAGGCTTATGGACCTACTCCTTGATCACTTGAATCCATGTAGGTTATTGTTAGAGGTTAGCACGTATCAACAACTATCCCATCCTAGGCCACCTAGAATAGCATTGTCGTATAGTGGTAATCAAGGTCGTATTCTACTCGGGTCCTGGTACCCTAGCCTACTTCTCACCTAGTATCTAAAAGAGGTACTTCGGGGAACTATCCCACCCCCTAGCTTAGCTTTACTATGTATATCTAGATACTTAGGATCATCGAATGTGGTGAGTGACCTATTTTCCGTGGGTTTTCATGGTTATCCACACACCTCCGAGTACGCCTCCCCTAAACCCATGTTCCAGTCACCTCGATCTAGGTTATCGTATCTGGGGCATTAAGCTTATGGCTCATTTCAATGGACACTATCCATCGTCCACATCCAGGTTTCATCCTGGGTTTCATTTAGGAAGGCTACCTATAGCAGGCGTTCGGTCGCCTCGACCACTATAGGCCCCCATTCACACATCTAACCTAAACTCGCCAGATGGCGCATACCCGTCTAACCCTATAACTCCGTACCCAGTGCGGTAGCATAAAGTAGGATAAGAGGGAAGATTAGGGCGACTTACCCTAGCGTCATCATTTACGAAAGAGTGATATTAAAATCAACTAGACAAACACATTCATTCATTCAAACCCTAAAATATTCATACATACATAGTAAACCCTAAAACTAGGATTTGCGGTTTAGAACCCCTAGTACCTTAGAGGACTACTCCATAAAGGAGGAAATAAGATATATGGTAGAAATAGAAGAAGACTTGGGGTTGAAGAAGATGCCTCCTTGCTCCTAGCTCCTCCTTCTTCTCCTTCCTTCAGCTTCTCTCTCTAGAACCAGAAAATTTCTCTCAACATTAGCTCTCTTCAAAAGGGGAAAGGGGTCTTGTATTTATAGGAATTCTTGATACGAGAAAGTTCGCTGCCTAAGGTAAGTAGATCACGAGCGGGATCTTTGGTCTCTGGGTCGTGATCTCAAAACGCAGTCGTCGAGGCCTTTGGGAAGGGGAAGATCACGGGCTGACTTCGCGATCGGAATCCACTAGTCGCAGCCGCAATCTACTATTCGCGGCAGCTATCTTTCGCGCGGGCAAGATGAACGTTGGCCGTGACTTGACTGTGGAGACTCTCTGTTTCTCCAAGGCTCCTTCCTCATGAAGTTCGCATCCTGAGCCTCCAAGATAGCGGTCCCGACCAATGGCTCCTGGGCCGCGATGTTCAGCTTCACTTTACGGCTTATGATCCCCGCCGTGATCTTCGGGTTCTAGGCCACGATCTTCAATTCCTGCCCCTTTTCTACACTTGTGACCTTGTTTTGTACCTAATTCGCACATATCGACTTATACACCCTAAAATCACATCAAAATCAAATAGAAATGTAATAGAGATGTATTTGACGATGTTCAAGCATTTAATCACATGAATTGGCACAAAACATGCCTCGATATGTAGGGTAAATAACACCAACTTTGGTGTTATCAAACTCCCCCACACTTAGGCGTGTGCTTGTCCCCAAGCAAACCTACTCAAACCTTATGCAATATGATAGACAAATCAATGAGGTATGCATGCTAGTTCTTCATTGCATAGATGAGACTATACAGGGAAGAATAAACGCTACTACCTTCCTACTGTGCGAGCACACACTCTCGTGTGCTCCAGGGGATTTTCATACAACAAACAACTACTAGAATTATTGGAGGTGCTTTTATTTTATTTTCTTTTGATGTAGGAGTTGTTATTTTTCAGTCTCCTTTTTCTTTGTTCATGCACATTGCACCAAACTTTTGCAGTTTTTTTCATTGCATAATAGCATCTCTCCCACATGACCAAGATCGGATGAATCATAACCTTCCCTTTCAAGGTCACATGTGGGAATGTTGATGGTTAGATTCTTCTTATCCCGAGCACCACGCACTAGCCTGCACTCCACATTGAGTTGCCCACATATCGGGGGTACAAACGAGAGGTATGAGGTCTCGTGAATCGCTAAAAGGTACCTTCGGTCCTTAGCATCCGATTCCGTAAGGAGGAGAGGTGTTTGGGGGGTGGTAAGTTGTAAGAGATGGTCGAGACGCAATAAAGCTATCCGAACCGTAAACACATCCTTGAAGGGCAATCCGAGCCAAGAGAACAATCCTTTGACGGTTGATCTCAATTCTTTGCCCGGTTGTCACTCACGTGAGAGCCTCTTTTTCTTTTCTTAATCACAAATTATAGAAGTTCCTAGTTCACACATTGAAGAGAATCCCGCACACAATGCCTTCCTAAGGTAGCAAACATTATCGACTCACAAAGGAGGAAGAAAGTAGTATAATCCCTCATGTATTGATACTCAAACTATGCAACTATCACCTAAGTTGCACCACACATCAATCAATCCAAACTAGTCAAAGCACATGGAGTAGGTAATTGCAAAGACAAGGTGTATTGGAACCCTCAATGTGGGAGTTTCCAAAGAAAAGATCGTGAATGTTACCATAGATCGGGTTGTGGGTTGGTGAAGGTTCACAAGTGTAGTCTTTTTCTTCCTGGTGGGTTTCACAACGATAAAGTGCATAAGATAGGGAGGAAGACTAATAGGATTTATAGATACGCGATATATATAATAAGCACTACTACTAGCGCTAGAGTAATTAAATTACGAAAAGTAAAAAGAAAATAAAACGATAATTAAACATTGTTTTAATTGAAATAAAGAAAATCAAAGATAGAACGCAGGCCCTGGATGCCTAGAACTCATTCCTCCTCGCAGGGTCCTTCTTCATCTTGTAGAGATGTTGGAGAGGTGAAGCGGTTGAATGTGGCCGGTACATCTTCGATCGGAATGTTCATCTTCTTCATGATCGCGTGGACGCACGCCATGATACAGAGCCGCGCTTCCTTCTCTCTTGCTGGTTGTGAAGGATAGTCGTTATCATCGCCTCAATCCTATAATCTCTTGCATTGTTGCTCGGTGGGTGAATCAATTGAAGAGTGGGAATTGGTGCCTCTCCTCCTTCATGCACACTCTCTTCTTGATCTTCCTTGGTTTCCAAATCTCTTTAGTCCTTTGCCATTCTAACTTCCGAAAGGCGGAAAATTGTTCCCTCCATCTCCAAAGTATTGGTAGTTGGAAATGGGAATGCTCGAACTCCCCAAATGCCGTCATTGCTCATGTGTATCACCTTAAGCTTTGACTTCAAAAACTCGAAGGACATAGGAGTGGTTCTGCTACCTATTCGAAATTTTACAGCTCCGAAGTCAACTTGAAAATATTTGGCAATTCGGGTGACAAACACTCCTCCGTGAAGTGCGGCAAGTTGGTGATCTGTCTCGTAGAGCTTGAATATAGATCAGATAGACAACCCGAGATGAAGAGACTGTGGAAGATGCATGCTATGAAACAAGGTGACGTCTCAAGCAGTTAGGTTTCCCTTGCTCCGGTTATTTCTTCCCACAGATCTAGCAATCACGTTGTGTATGAGCCGCCACTCCGGCTTCACCTTACTGGCTTTTGATAACTACACATCCCATTGTCGACTATCGGGTTTCTTGACTTCAGTCTCATAGAATGTCTTGGAATAAGGGAAATCGGATTCCCTTGTCAAGGTAGCAAAGTCATTAGATGAATCAATGAAACTCGTCGGGTAGATGTCCATCGCTCTAGTGAACTCCCGGATCGATATATGACAATACTCTCCCCTGAGTTGAAACTGGATGTTATCTTCAAGGTCGGCTGCACCCCTCATATCTCTAATAGTGAGAGTACTGATAAACTCTAGAACAAGCACCCGATATATATATGTTCTTGAATAGAGAGAAACTTGAGCCATTCCAACTTCTGTACTTTCGAGCGGATTGCATCTTCAATTTCGAGTTGGGCGAAAAGGGTCCAATTGAAACAAGCACTTTCGCCTAGAGGTAATCCTTGAAGCCACACAAGCTTTCTCTTGAATTGCTCGGATATGTGTTCCAAAAAGTAGTGAGTGATGTGCTCAACGATGCCTTCTACATTTGCTTGATTATCTTGATGTAGAATCCTTGATGGCTGTTGAAGATGTGAGGTTGGATGAGGCTCTTCAATAAACACTTCTTTTGATTTGGATTTCCTTGTTTTCTTCTTTTGACTTTGGCGAGGACGAGAGGTGCGAGAGGATGAGCTCTCACCATCAGCCATGCCTTTGGTCTTGAATATTATCCTTAAAAACAAGTGGTAAACATTTTCACAAACCATTAAACCAAAAATCACATATCAAAAGGATAACATTCCAATGACTATCATTAGACCACTAAATTCTTCCCCCCGCCCACCACACTTGAGTGAGACTAAGGAAAAATTAAATAGAGGGATAGCTCTAAGATAATGCAATTAAGGATATTCCTAAATCAATGTAGAAACAATTAATGATCGTCACCCCCATGCTATGAAGTTGATACCTATTCAAAAGGGTTGAAAATAATGAACTCTCTGTTGTTGGGGACTTTCTACGAACAATTGGTTGGTGGTTTTTGAAAATGTCATAAATGCATGAGAACAACCCACCAATGTTTTGAAAGTAACATAGGTGGTTCGTTAAACAGAAGAGAAACAATCCCATGCCATAAAGATGTGATTCTAGGTAGAGAAGGGGCATTAAAGGTTCCAAGCATTCAATAAATATTGGGGAAGATAAGGTATTAAAAACATAAACATAGAAAGGTGTACCTTATCTTGCTAGAGGACATGTTGGCCTTTGGGAATCCAAAAGCAATTAATAATCCTACTCAAAAGATGCTAGAAAATGAGATTAAAGAAGGTGGGTTGAAAGAGTAAAGAGGGGTGGAGAGTAATGGCATGTAGATCTAGAAAGGTGTGAGAAAATGAACACACTTAGATCTAAAGAGGCTGTCTTTAGCCTCACAACCGCGATCTTTGCCCTGTTCAGGACAACTCATTTTCTTCACTTCCTTAAGTTCAAATTTTCATCCAAACATTCAAACAAACATCCAAAAGTCAGGGCTAAGTCATATCAATCATTTTCCATGCATTTCTAAGTACTAACCAAACTCTTATTCAATCAAAAAGTAAAGGGAAAGATACACAAACCGAAATATTGGTTTGCCTCCCAACAAGCGCGTCCTTAAAAGTCTTTTCGCTGGACTTGACTCCTTAAGCTCAAATGGTGAGATCTCCATTCTTCATCAATGACCCTAAATAGAAGTATACTTGTGGTGAAGTCCAAGGTGAAGACCATAGAGTCTCTTGGAAGTCGCATCCAATGCTTGAGATAGAAATGATACATTTGAGAATTGAATTGAAAGTTGGTGAGGGTTAAGCTCCTTAGTAGAGATGTCATTATCCGTGAATGGCTTGTAGCATTTCCCGAACTCTTCATTTTCAAGAATAGGAGCTAAGTCGCCCTTGACAAATTGGCTTCCTTTCTTTGGATGTCTCTCTTCAAAGATGAACCTTTGGAGCTTTCTTCCATGACCATCAGAAAGATGAGAAACTTTGAACAACTCTTGGGTTTCCTTTTTGCAAGAAAAATTTTCCTTGCCCGGTTTCTTCATAGCCTTGCAAGAATCACTCACTCTTTCAACTCGATTGTTGTGGGGGTCAACTTGGGAGACCTTATTGAACCATTCTATCTCGGGGTTTGAATTTGGTGTGGTAGGCGGTGTAACTGGCTCACAATGCATCTTGACATCGTCCCATTTGTAATACTTGTGAAAATTCGGGATTGGAGTGATCTTGTAGCTTATTTCCTCCTCACCAAACCTTAAGGTGATATTGCTTCCACTTACATCCATGATGGTCCATGTTGTGGCCAAGGATGGTCGGCCTAGAATAATGGATGCATCATGTCCCTCCGTGTCTAGAACCATGAAGTCTACCGGATAAACGAAATGAGCACACTTTACCAAGGCATTCTCTATGATTCCACTTGGCTCAACAACGGATCTATTTGCCAACTCAATTATTATTGAAGTAGGAATGAATGGTCCAAGATCCAATTCGTTGTATATCCGTGTAGGCATAATGTTGATGCTAGACCCCAAATTGGCTAACAGTTTCCAAAAGGTTTTATCTCCAAAAGAGCATGGAATAGTGAAGATTCCCGGATCTCTTAGGTTGGGAGGCAATCCTCCATAACCAATGGATACCGAAGCAACTTTACTAACGGATACCATAGCCCCCACTTCTATTTTCCTTTTTCCGGACAATATCTCTTTCAAAATTTTAGTATATTTAGGAATCTTCAACACCATGTCTTGGAAAGGGACGGTTGCCTTTAATTGGTTCAAGATGTCTTTCCATGGAGCACATTCCCAACAATATCTATTTCAACATATTAAACCCCAAAACTGGGGTTTGGCGTTTAGAACTGCTAGTACCTTAGAGGACTACTCCGTAAAGGAGGGAAGAAGATACATTGTAGAAATAGAAGAAGACTTGGGGTTGAAGAAGATGCCTCCTTGCTCCTAGCTCCTTCTTCTTCTCCTTCTCTTCTCCTTCCTTCAGCTTCTCTCTCAAGACCAAAAATTTCTCTCAAAATCAGCTCTCTTCAAAAGTGGAAAGGGGTCATGTATTTATAGGCATTCTGGATTCAGGAAAGTTCGTGGCTTGAGGTAAGGAGATCGCAGGCGGGATCTTTGGTCTCTAGTTTGTGATCTCAAAACGCAGTTGTTGAGGCCTTTGGGAAAGGGAAGATCGTGGGCTGATTTCGCGGTCACGATCCACTAGTCACGGCTGCGATCTTCTGCACGAGCAAGATGAACGTTGGTCGTGACTTGACAGTGGATACTTTATGTTTCTCCAGGGCTCCTTCCTCGCGAAGTTCGCATCCTGAGCCTCCAAGATCTTCATGGTCGCGATCTATGGCTTTTGGGCCGCGATTTTCATTTGCTCTTCATGGTTTGTGATCCCCGCCGTGATCTTCAGCTTCTAGGCTACCATCTTCAATTCCTACCCCTTCTCTGCACTTGTGACCTTGTTTTGTGCCTAATTCACACATATACACTAATACAGCCTAAAATCACATCGAAATCAAATAGGAACGCAATAGGGATGTATTTGATGATGTTCAAGCATTTAAGCACATGAATTGGCACAAAACATGCCTTGATATGTAGGGTAAATAACACCAAGTTTGGTGTTATCACTCCTCAAATTTTAGCTCGTTTGGACTTCGTTTGACTAGTAAGCTCTGCAAAATATTATCATCTGGTCCATTTCTTGAGCTTTCGGTGTTAGAATCCATCTCTGTTTGTGCCGATGAAGTTGTATTATCATCCCCCTTTTGATCAATTAGGTCCCATTATGATCCATATTCATCTTAAGTGGTTTATAACCTTGAAAAGCAAAAAAAAAAAAAAACCAAAAAGGCATCACATAGTATAAAAACACACTCCGGGTCTATCATAAGCTCATTATCCAAATAGCTATGAATTACGTATGAAATATAATTAAAACTAATAAATGCGCGTTGATAGAAGAGGAAATGTATCAAATATGTATAAATAAAGTTTCATCACTAATCGTGGTGGAATATATGAAACAAGAAGAAGAGCTCATATTATCTTCAAGATATTGCAATCTTTCCTCTCAACAATGCTATTATCTGAGAAACAGTATCATGCTTTCTTATGCAATATCACATCTTCAAAAATGAATGAGATGAATTCCTCCACCTTCATCTAAATGAATAGGCTTGACCATTGTAT
The DNA here is from genome assembly GCA_946122785.1 of Linum tenue. Taxonomy (NCBI): domain Eukaryota; kingdom Viridiplantae; phylum Streptophyta; class Magnoliopsida; order Malpighiales; family Linaceae; genus Linum; species Linum tenue. The sequence goes on along the minus strand of CAMGYJ010000008.1, from coordinate 66,257,705 downwards.
CAAAGTAAGTCAAAATCATGGTTAAAAACTCAATGGCGACGATAACAAATCATATTTCAGTATGATAAAATACACCAAACAAATTGTGTGGCTTAGTAAAAAAATGACGCGAAGTTTCTAAACCTGTGATGAGAGGTAATATGACATGGTTTGCATAAATCGATATGAACTAGCTGAAAAGGACTAGAGTAAATTGTTCTGCTTAAGGTGAATGATTTTTTTTAACATATTTGGCTTCAATACGACTTGTAAAAGGACTTTTGAAGTAGATTTCAACTTCGTTATTTCCAAGTTAACTCTTACAAAACATGGTTACAAGAGGTAACTGAAAATATTAACCAAAGCAACATTTTTTGCAGGGACGTCCTCCAACGCTCAGATTAGTAACCAAATAGAATGAAATAATTAAGATTACCTTAAGACCTGATTAGGTCAAGAGGTAATTGAGCGTCTTTGGCTATGTGGTGATTATTAACGATCCTATGAGTAGTCTACCAAATTGAGAGGGTGTTGAATATTTAGAGAGAGAAAACCTTTAGATAGCTAAAGATTAGGGAGAAAAACATGTTAAGAGAAAGTACTAGAAAGGTTTTGGTTGCTTTGAAAATTTTTCAATTGAGGGGAGGGGCACTCCATTATTTAAAAAAGTATGCTTAACCTTACGTTTAGGCGTGTATAATGCCAAAACACCTCATCTAGGGTTCCATGAAGATTTAGGTATCGATAATGGACGAAGGAGTAATTAGGTGGAGCTAGGAAGTCAATATTATTGAGAGAAGTTAACATCATCTACAAACTCAATCTTCTCTCTTAATCTTTTCAATAGCTCAAGAACTTTATGAACTATTGAATTGTGATTCTATGAACTTGGTGTAAGGAAATTCTATTTCCTAATAGTTATATGAGTGACATATTTTATACAATTATATTAGCTATTTGATTGTGTGAGCTAATTGCAAATGATCCAATTAAGAGCCCAAAGACATCTTGCACTGATATGAGCCTAAATGGGCGGAAACTCAATACTTGTTCACCTTGGGTTTTATGGGAGCACATGGTGACTAGTATATAAAGAATTTTGAGATTGTCGTCTCCAATACACCAAGTAAAAACGTATTCTCATCTTCTTCCCATCAGGAAGATGAGAGCTTCCCGTAAAGGAACTATGGAGGCTTGTAAGAATTATACTTTAAACTTATGTAATTCCCTGGAATCTCATCTTGCTAGATTATCAAAGGTTGATGGAATTACTTTAATTCCTTATGTAGATCGTCTAGATCTTGATGCGAAATATTGGACGATCTATGCCGGACGATACTTTTGAGAGCACCACTTGGGAGGAAATGTGATCTTCCTCAACCAAGCATCTTTAGTTCCATTACGATATTCTCTGATCTTCCTAATGGGGAGAGGAAGAGAGTATGTTTTTATTTGGTGTATTGGGGAACACAACCTCAAGTTTCTTCATATACTAGTCACCATGGTCTCCCATAAAACCCAAGGTGAACAAGTATTGTGTTTCCACCCATTTAGGCCCATATCAGTGCAAGCTGTCTTTGGGCTCTTAATTGGATCACTTGCAATTAGCCCACACAATCAAATAGCTAATATAATTGTATAAAATATGTGTCCCATATAACTGTTGGGAAATAGAATTTCCTTACAATCTCTCACTTGGGATGCATATTTTTCTTGAAACAATTATATCATAGAAATCTTTAACCGCTCAACTGTATTCTATTTGCACTTAGACATCTTCTGAAACAATCTGGTCCACCTTATGTATCACTTATGAAAGCAACACGACTTTAATTACAATATGATAGTGATTAAACCACCATGATCACCACACCAATATAGTGACATAGATCAAATATGGATGAGTGGCATGAAAATTACATGCAATGTGATCTCAAACATGTCTATTTTCAAATGGTCCTACTTTAATCCTTAGTGACCACTGTATAAATGAAGGCACTTTAAATTCCAAAATAGACTCCTGAAAGCCATCACTTTATTTTGCAGAAGTGATTTGGTCATAATCTATTGAACATACTTAAATGACTACCACTAAACCAAGGTACCATGTGGAATGACACTCATGCGAGCAAATGTGCTCATGAAAAACTTTAGGTGTCAAACCTTTGGCTAATGGATAAGCTAGCATAAGTCGTGTCCTTGATATTCAATAGAAACTTGTCTATTTTGAACCTTCTCTTTAACTACCAAGAACTTGATGTCAATATATTTGACTTCTGAAATTCATGGTAATGATAGTGTCACTATCAAATTATTGTCACTGTTAACCTTTAGTGACTGAACATAGTCATTCTAGTGACAAAACTTCGCAACCATAATTGGAAGCATCAAAATATGCTTTGAACTCTACCTAACATAGAAATTTCTCCTAATATAGAGTTCATACTATCTTGACATTCTAAAGCATCGGAATAAGAGTACCCAATGATCTCTTTATTATCTAATCCGATAATTAGCATGTATTCTTTTATCATCTTCAGTAAACACGTTACATGTTTGATTCTTTCTAGTGTTTCATGCATAGATTAATCAAATATATGCCAAAGACTCTTACTAGAAATGCTTTATTGGGATGAGAATGAACTCAATCATTCATTAGATTCCTTAATGCTAATATGCATAAAGGATAAATTTTGTATCTCTATTTTCTTATACCATATTGAGAAAAAAATTGTCTCCTTTAGGTACAACACATCTCCTGAGTTACTAACTTGCCTACTTACACCTTATCGATATATCTCTTTTAAAATTGAGTATACATGAGAATCCATCTCTTAGTACCTTAATACCCAATAGAATAGAGGTTGTTCCACCTAAAAGTGCAAGATCAAAGGCTATATATCGAGAATAATTTTCTTGGTTTTCTTCAAAAACTTTAGAATCATCCCATTCAACAAAGAGTTAACATTCAATTTGGCAAAAAACTTTTTGGAACAAAGCATGAAAACTGTATGAAGATTAAAAAAACATACACCATGCCAAGTAATTAAACAAGACAAGAAAAATTGTCCAATTTTGGGGAATCCATTATAAGATATCAAATGCAACATTAATTCTTAGTCTTTGGATAGAGAAAGTAATTGCGAGCGGTACTCTTAATACAATGATAAAATATTGATAATAAGTTATGTCAAACAAATGTCTATCTTTGGACCGACTGTTATTCACATGAACAATAACTTTATAACGTATATATCATTAAAGTGTTTGATTACTTGGTCAGATAGTGTCGTCCTTTGGGTCGATCACTGCTCACATAAGTAACCTTACACGTACATCCATGTATTCTAAATTAAATGATTTTTCACAAGTAGAGGTTACTTTGGCAACATACTGCTAAAATTAATTTAATTAAAATACTAGACAATTCTCTCATAATCACAAAATATTGATAAGAGATTAATTGCCATTAAGAGAGAATTATAATAATAATCTAAATAAAGATTTACTCCATCCCAAGACACAATGCACTCCATTAATATTTGTCTTTGGATAAAATATTAATTTGTAAGTAATGTCTTATAACCGAGTAATTAAATATTGATGATAAGAACATGTGATAGTAAATTTAACTTTGGTACGAGGGACGGGATACAGTGAAAACCCCCAAGGGGGTTGTCAGATTGACAACCAAGGGCATTTTGCATATAAAAAAGGAATATATTAATTACCTTTTTTGTATTAATTACATTGGGAATTTAAATCCTATACATTAATATATCTCTCTCTCTTCCTTTCTTCAGCGCCCACCCTGCATTGACTGACAGACTTTTTCTCCGGTGAAATCCTTCCGGCAGACTTTCTCCGGCGAATTCTCTCCAGCCGACTCTCTCTGGCAACCTGAAAAAATGTACCAGTGCGTTAAAAAGTGTACCAGCCCATTAGTCTACTGGTAATGATTTTTTCTAGTGGTACGCTACCAGTACAACGCTACCACTACCATATTCTATCGTACCACTAGCACTAGTAGTCGTACCACTAGAGAATAACACAAAAAACCATATGGTAGTGGTACCAGTTGATAGTGGTATGCTACCACTACCAGCTACCTGATGGTTGTGGTAGGTACAACTATCACTGGTACGCTACCAGAAGAAAAATGGTACCGCTAAAAAATCATATCCAGAAAAGCAGAGTTGGTGACGGGAGAGAGAGGCAGAGGGGAGAGGGTGACCTCGCGACGACGGCAGTGGTAGGAGATGAAGGGCGGCGAGAGGGCTCCGACGGGGAGAGGATGATTGTGCCGCGGTGGTGGGAGGCGGATGTTGCGACGGGTCGGCGCGAGAGAGTAGCAACAACAAGGGGTGGATGGAGGCTGAGGATGGCAGAGACGGCGGCGGTAGAGGGCTCGACAGGCGGCTTCAGGAGATAGGGGTGCCGACGCCGGCTGTGGAGGGCTGTGGCGGGGGAGGGCTCTGCGACGGTGATGGTTGCGGGAGAGAGGGAGGAGAGAGGGAGGATGGAGGAGTTAGAGTTCTTTTCTATTTATATGGTAGGGTGAATGATTGGGTGTAATAAATTTTTTCCCTTCCAAAAATACCCTTCCTTTAATCTTAACCGTTAATTTGAAAAAAAGAAGAAGAGACAGGAGAGAGAGCATATCCAAGGGCTATGAAGTGGGTTGTGAATCTGACAACCCCTCAAGGGATTGTCATCGTATCTCGTCCCTTGGTACGATTTAACTTTCACATGCAAACTAAATAATCAACACATATTTATTACTATGGGCAAGTAAATACATAATTTGCATGCGCCAAAATGTAAACCTTTACCTAGGGATTAAGATTTTCAAACCGAGTCCCAAACATTGGTTTACTGAAATGAGACATATATTCCTCATAAACTAGTCTTGTTTAACAAACAAATTACGAGATGAAATGCACAAAGTAACTGTATAGTGTATTTTAACGATCCAACAACCATCACACAATTAAAATACACAATAAACCATAATCCGTATGATTCTCTAGTCGAATTTATTTGTGATTCCACTTATTATTGCTGCATACCTTATTATAATAACTAGGTGGCGATGTCGCACCTTGTCGTCAGGCGGAGATAACATATTGGCATGTATTATGTGGCCCCTTATGGTGTTATGTTAGTATTATTAGTCTAAACCTAATTTTTTGTTAGCAACTTTGTTAGTAATATTGACTTGATAATATAATCTTGACTGAGAAGAGATATATGGCGGTGTAAATCAAATTTTGAAAATTTTGGCTAGTAAATGATATATACCTAAACCCAAGTAGACCCATTGATTATGGGTAGGGTATGGGTGACGTATATGTGGGTTTGGAAGTTCGTAGATGGGTTTGGGTAGGGTATGGAGATTTATTTCTATAATCTAAATGTGTATGAGTTGGGTATGGACCATTTATTCGATGGTGTTTTAATTACACATACGAAAATTAGACCTATTTGTAGAACTTAAAAGGTTGAGGTACCAAAATATAATATACAAAAAATTTAGGTACTAAAATATAATGTCCATCAATATTTTGAGGACTTATATGCCAAAAAATTAAATTTAGGTTATAAATATAAACATCTATTAAGTTTAGGTACAGAACTTTTAATTTGCATATTTGAGGCTTAATTTCTTTTGTGGTAATGTATTTAATATGACAAATATTTACTTTTTTTATAGAAAATGGAAACTATTTGTTTGATATGTGTAGATATCTAGCCAAACATTCCATGTATAATTGTTGATAATTCTAGCCCGGGTGAAAAAGAAAAACACTAGAGAGAAGCAAAGGGGGATACAAACTGGAACTCGCTTAAAAATTCACGCCTTCAAATCCTATAGTGAAAAATGACGAATTTCTAATAAGTAATAATTATATATATTTATTTTTAATTAGACTCGACATTGAGCTGACAAAATTAATGGTTCATAGTTCAATTATTAGTTCTCTAGACTGTTAGTGAGTCGTTTATGGACCCGTTCATACTTGTGATTAGAATACATAAAAATATTATACTAATTAGGGATACACGAAGAAGGAAAAGAAACAAACAAAGAAAGGGTTATGGAAGGCGAGTGAAAAATGAAACGAAGAGTAAGTAGATGATGGAAAGCTTTTGACCAATTCTTTTAGTTGGCCGTCAATACAACAGTTAACCCTTTTCACCGTAGCAATTTATTGACACTTGCTTATATAGATGTCGCATATTTTGTTACATGTAGTTAGTAGAAGTTTGCTTAGTACACTATAAATGTACTAATTGTGTTTATAAGTTCGCTCTTGCAATATTTTAGAGTTGTCTATCTTTTATCATTTATTTAATGTTTCACGTAATGAGTAAATATAAAATGGTCGAAATCTTCTACAATTGAGTGATACAACATCTTGTATTGTACAAACTAAAATTGTACTTTTATGTTATGGTGGATTGGATTCATGGATGAAATCTAAACATTGAACCAGTATACAAATTAAAAAAATTATAGGTACGAAAATTTCATAAAATGTAGATACCAAAACGTAATGGTTCAATGAATTTATATTAAAATTAAATTTAGTTTATCAAAATTCAAAATGTACATTAAAGTGACTAAATTATGATTTAATTAAATTTGGGATATCAAAAAGTAAGTTTTTATGCAACAGTAAAATTACTTTTTTTTTGCCAAAAGCTCACTCGTATTACCAAGAAATATAGACCACAGTTTACAAACCAAACAAAAACCACGACCGAAAATCAAAACCCGCCACACCTGCAGGAAACAAAGAAAGAGCTTTTTTGGCTACAACATGAGCCGCTCGATCGTTTTGCCTGCCCCGAAAACCAACTGAAAATCTTTTAAAAGCTAGATGTAGCTGAGAAATCTCTTAAAGAATCACACCGCCTTTAGCATCACTGACGTCCTGGTCTCTGATTTTGGAAATAATGGCTTGCGCATCAACCAGAAAAGCAACCTCTATCATACACTTCAAAGAGCACCAACGAATCGCATCCCAGAACGCCATTAATTCAGCCAGATACGGATCCGTCAAACCTGCATAAACAAATCATTGCACAAAAAGGATAGAACCCTCTTGATCCTGGGCCACCAGCCCACCAGAAGAATGTGACCCCAAACAAACTGCCTCATCAACAAAACAAATGAATGGCGCAGTTATCGGAACCTTCGCCATTTGAGCACCGCCAGCCGGCACTCGCCCTATCCCCTGATCTGGCAATTCCAACCATTCCCTCACCTGAGACTGAAACTGACAAACTAGCGAACGAGTAGTATACTACAAATGATCAAATACTACCCAATTTCTAGATTTCCAGATCCTCCATAGCAAGTCCACTACACGCATAATCCTACCCGGGTCATCATTCCTCTCAACAATACGTCTAAACACCAAAGCCATATTCAAGCTCTCCAAAGTCTGTCTTTCCCCATCAAACAGCTTCAAATATATATATATATATTAATATATTAATAACAATAATAATATCGGTGTGACCACTAACCAGCAATGACCACATGCACAAGTTTTGTATGGCAAAGCAATAACCCACAACAGAAAAACCCATACTTGAGAGATATCTTTCTTGTTTGTCTAGTGTTAAGTAATTTATTGATTAGATGTAGGGGAAGTGTTATGAACTGATATTTCATTGGTCATGTTGTACAATTTGTAATTTTTGCTTCCAATGTTGAAACACGCTTAGACGACGCTTAAATAAACTAGGCGTTAGCCTAGACCCCAATGCATGTCTTACCCTAACACATAAGTGTATAGCTTCTAAATAACTTCTAGTAACAATCATGGCGTCCACCTGTAACAAACTAACAATAAAGTGCCGAGACCAGCAATCGATACAGGAAGAAAAAGAAACAAATCATTCACGCTACGCTAAAAACCCAAATCAAGAATTGTACCCTTAAATATTCCAAACCAACCAAACGCGTGTTGCCTGCTTCAAATCATACAAAGAACGATGAAGCAGAAAAACATAATAGCTATAGTGCCACTAATCACTCCTCATTGCCATTGTCCATTCTTTCTAAACTACCATTCAATAGATAATGACACTAAATCTCATATGATCAAACCATGAGGGAAACTAATCACTTTAAGACTTTAGCGCCCTATCCGTTCAATGAATGATTCAAACAAGGAGGGGGTTTGATTGGAGTAGATCAAGAGGGTTTGGCGTGTTTGACAAACGATTACCAAAAGATAAAATTAGTAAGATTAGGCAAGTGTGTAAACTATAGGTAGGGTGAGAAATTGGGAACGACGACGAATTAAAAGCCATTATTCCAGCAACTTTTACGTTAAACAAACTTATCGCCAACCGAAAATGCAAAGATCATTCATTGACAATGATGACACATTAGAGTCAAAGCCACACCCCATCGATTAATGATAGTTTAATTACTATATGATATTTTGATATTCTAATTAAGTTTGTAACGTCAAAGAATTTGATGCCAACCATCCCCAAATTGATGGCATCAAATACTGCTAACCACTCCAACTCATCCGCCACCGCCCTCTAGCTCTCTGCGTGTTAGTTGTTGTTAGTACCCATAATGCAATTCCCCATAACAATTGATGGCTAAGTCCTCTTTTCTTTCATTGCTTCAATAAATAACATGGCATGCAAGCCATAATTGTCAAATAATTACGCACATCTCCCCAACTACTTGCGATCCCTTTTCCTTCATTCACCAAACCCTAAGCCTTAAAATTATTGAACATAGCCACATAGATTTGTTTAACAATGATTTGGTTATGATCATGCTTTACCCAAATGATTCTTTTCAGCGGCTCTTTCGAATTCGCTCTTTGAGGTGGAACCATCACTAGATCTAAATCGATGGGAGGCTTTGTACGGCCTTATTTTGAATGATGATGCGTGATTAGACGGATTATTGGAACATATTGGTTTGTTTGTTATACACTCGGACAAATCGGTTGGTTATCATATATATGTATTGTAATTATGTTTACGTTGTTGTCATTCTTTAGCTGGTATTTTTGAGTGGGATACTCGAGAATATTTTTATAGCATCATCTCCTATACTTCAAAAAAGAAGCCTCCTATATACTTATACATAGACCTTGACAATATACATAATCTGAATGCTTATTAGTCGTTAGTCTCTTCCCAAATATTCTGTTCTTGATCTTCAAACTTCTATGATTTAAGAATACATTTCAAAGCATTTCATTGAAAGAGATGTAGACCTTTCTTGATTTTCGAAACCAACCTAAATACTTTATGTTATAACAACAGACACATTCAAAATTTATACTCAACTATAAGGAAGGTATGGAGCTACGAGGGCCGGTGGTTGCAATTCATCGATCAAAGAATGGGCTCTTCTGAAGTTATGAACATAACTCCAAACATAATAATAATAATAATAATAATAATAATAATAATAATAATAATAATAATAATAATAATAATAATAATTGAGCCCTCGAAGTGCGGGAGCGATACGAGGGTCGATCCTAGTTTTTATAAGAGAGATTTTATAGAGTATTTATTTCGTCACACTGATTCCCGAGGCCCACCTAGCTAGCTACCTTGACTTCATCATTAATACATCTGTGTTGTATGGTCAGTTATATCTATATGACTTATTATTATGACTCTCGAGAGGCAAGTAATATTAGATGAATATTGTAAGCTTTTACTGCTAGCCTAACTATATCAATCTGGATCATTGATCCTGATCCTAATGCAATCTGTCTGTCTGTGACGCACAAAACCAGTCTGTAACCATTTTGTATAATAAAACGAATATTGTCCCTTTTTTTTTACGCTTAATAATTTGAGGCATCTGTCCTTTCATCTAATAAATTAAGAATTGTGAATTGTAATGACGAAAAGATGTTACAAATCAATCACTGGTCTAGAGTCTAGACATTGATCGTAAGGTAACATTGACTGGCTGGTTAACATCAAACTCCACAAGAAAAAGGAACCATACTTATGGTTATAACCCAAATCACCTTACTAGCCATATTTATAAGTATATTAGACTATTAGTATTGAGAAAGGTTTGTTTTGTCAATGTTAAAAGAAAGGTTTGTTGTTGTGAAGGAAAGGGCTTATTAATATCTTGGGAGACAAATGGTTGCAGGTCATGGGTTTGAGCCTCAGAAGTTGTCTATGGAATCCTCTCATTCAATTTGGCCATGAATCAATGAATGCTGTCTCTTGAGACATTAAACTTTATTATTATCATCGGGAGTAAATGTGTTTGTCAGTGTAAATTTGGTTCACATGCATGAACGAATATTTTCAGAAAAAAAGAATAAAAAGATGGATGCATGTATATGAGTGGAGGTATTTATTTATACTTTCGAATAAAGTTATGTGCATTTTAGCATTTATAAAATGTCAACCTTGAGATTTTTTCTATATATGGTAAGTTTATTCTACTGCCTCCATCTTTCTATTTTTGTTAACGAAAGTGTACGTCTTCTCCATCCTCACGGAAGTGTTAATTGAAAGTTGGTCGAAGTGAGAAATCTTAATGACTGGGTTAAAATATTTAAGTTCTAGATATTGGAATCGTGACAATTGAAAAAAGCGTTAGAACTCATAATAAAAATGCATTAAGCTCCAGGACCATTGTAACTAAGGATCCTCGCAAGAATACAAATGTACCATTTACAATCAACCATCAAAGACTTGTTGTACTATACTTTTACTATCTCTATAGTTATGAAGTTGTATTATAACGTTAAAAATACAATTTGAAGTTGTACCATAAGGAAACTTGACATTTATGTTATGGTACAATTTGAAGTTGTACCATAACATAAATACACAACTTTAGTTTGTACCATAAAGGAATTTTACAAAAAAACTATAGGTACAACCCGAAGTTACTATAACGTTAAAGGTACAATTCAAGTTGTACCATAAAAGCAAAAACAAAAGCACCAATGTTTTAAAGCATTGTAAAATTTCTTAGGAAAAACTAGGTAAAACAATACAGGTAACCACTCTACTATGAATAAAAAAACTTGCTTCTGATCGAATCTGAGCCACGAGCTGTGGAGGTAGTTGCTGGCCACTCCCATAACATCTGCGGCAAAAGCCCATGCCTCCGCCTGTGATTATCGATAGTTATAGCTAAATAATTGCTAACTATAATTTTATCTTCAATTATTATCAGAACAGTAGTGAAGCCAGAAATCTGAACGATGTGGGCTAAAAAATTTATGCTTTAGAGATTTGAACCATAGTCATCGGGGAGGGGGCTAGATGCTTACCAACTAGTCTAATTTTCAATTTTATTATAAATTTTATATGTATATTTACCTACATTTGAAAGTCGAAGGGGCTACAGCCTCTCCTGGATACAACGTGGTTCCGCCACTGTATCAAACCGTTACCGTAGTTATCCTCTTCCAGGTATTTTTCTAAATGGAAGAAAGATCTATAACTATGGTGACCAAGGATTAAAAGTTGTATCGTACCGACAGTTGAACCGCAAATACCGGTACCGGAGCAAAATCAAGAACGTACAAGCATCAATTCTAAAAATTGTGTCAGCCAATTTTTAATGGTTGAACCTAGGTTTATTCATACCAAACATCTTAAAAAAAAAAAATATCCAAAGTAAGCGACGTCGCTTTGAGAGAGTTAGCAAAAAAATGAAAATCGAATGAGGCCTCCTCTCCAACTCTATCTTTTTCTCTTCTCCTCTAAACTCTAAATCGACACTCGCACTCTCCCCAAACGGAGACGGCCCTCTCTATGATGGCAAAACAAACAAACAAAAATTGACGTATGCACTTTCCAATTGAATTTGGTTAGACTTAATTTTAAGATTAATTGTCGAAGTTATAAATTTTATTCAACTAGTTGCACTGACACTCCGCAGTAGAACAGAGTCGTTGAGAGGAAACACAGACACATCCTTGACATGACACATGCTCTCCGTTTTCATACAGGATTATCTATAAAGTTTTTGGGAGAATGCATGTTAACGACTGTTTATTTGTTAAATCGTCATGCAACTAAAAATATTGGGAAGACACTATCAGTGGTCTTTTTTGGCACCTCGACATCTAATCGTCATCTATGTTTGTTCAGGTGTTCAGTCCACGCCAAATATGCACATGGCGGGTTGCATAAGTTCACCGAACGGGAACGTACATGCTTCTTCTTAGGATATCCTTCTTGGCAGAAAGGATATTGCCTCTACGATTAGGTCATTCAACACTGATTAGCCAATAGATTAAGAGAGAGACAACGACAATGATAGATGGAGAAATAATGGTGGGTGAGGGTAAAATTGGATTTTACAAAAATTAAATTTTTTTTTGAAGAAAATAGTAAAGAGTGAGAGTTTTTGAAATAAGTGTTGGGCATCAACTATTTTAAAAATCCGTAAATGAGAGTTCTAGAAATTTATAATCTCAAAATTCTTCATCTTTCAAAAATAATTATTGCGTTCAAATAAGACAGATTGAAGAATTGTGTCAAAATCGTTCAATCCAATCCCTCGTCCAAATGGCCCAAAATTGAAGCTTTCTCCTACTTGAAAGTTGAAAGTAAGCAGTACTCACCACCAAAAGAAAATTGGGAATAGTTGTTGAAAGAAACTATGCGTAGCATTGGAATCATAATTCGTTTTTCCCCTTCCAAATAATATCCACTAGGTTGATTATGAGCTGCGCTTCGTTGCGGCTTCTCATCGGGTTAGATGTATTGTTTGCTAACCCATATTTCATTTCTGATCGTTGTTAGCAGTCGTCCAATAGAAAAGCTCTTAACGAAGTCTAAATCAGTAGGTGATTTTAGCTGTATAAAATGAGTTAATCACGATTGAACTACGATTTTAATACAAAATGCCCTAATGCTAACTTTTCTTGTAGGAACTTCAGTATGGTTACAAATTTTTTGTTTTTTCTAAATAGACATCGAGGCTCGAGCAATATGTCGAGCCTTATTTAACTACGATTGAACTACAATTTAGCACAAAATAGCATAATCCTAACTTTTCCGGTACAAACTACGTTGTGGTTCTACAATTTTTGAATTTTTTTTGCACATACATCAAGGTTTAGGTTCGAGCATCGTGTCAAGCACGATTTAACCACGATTGAACTACAATTTTAGCACAAAATACCGTAATGCTAACTTTTCTGATATGACCTTTGATATATTTTTACAATTTTTGGTTTTTCTGAACATAAATCGAAGCTCGGGTTGGAACAACGTGTCAAGACTGATTTTAACCACGATTCTAACACAAAATAATCTAATGCTAACTTTTCCGGTACGACGTTCAGATGGTTTTACAATTTTTTTTATTTTCTAAACATAAATCGAGATTCGGGTTGGAGTTAAGTGTCAATCCTACACAAACGGCCTTTCCCACTTCCGTTGTTACCTTGAGAAAGGAGCTGCAATCAACCCTGATTGAACCACGGTTGAACTACGATTGTAGCGTACTGTCGATCCATCAGAAAAACTCCTAAGTGAATCTGAATCGGTAGGTAATTTTAGTCATATAAAATTATTTAACGACGATTGAACTACGATTTTAGCACAAAATGACCAAATGCTAACTTTTCTAGCTCGACTTTCGGTATGGTTTTACTGTTTTTTTTTCCTGAACATGCATCGAGACTCGAGTTGGAGCAACGTGTCACCCTAATTTAACCAGGACTGAAATATGATTTTAGCACAAAATAATTTAATGCTAACTTTTTCGGTACAAACTTCGTTATGGTTTTTACAAAAAAAAATTCTTAACATAAATCGAGGCTCGGGTTTGAACAACGTGTCAACCCTGATTTTAATCACGGTTGAACTATGATTTTAGCACAAAATAATCTTAATGCTAACTTTTTGGTCCGACAATAGGTATGGTTTTACAATTTTCGATTTTTCTGAACATAAATCGGGGCTCGTGTTGGAGCAACGTGTCAAGCCAGATTTAACTATATTGAACTACAATTTTAGCACAAAATACCATAATACTAACTTTTCCATTGTGACTTTTGATATGATTTCACTATTTTTAATTTTTCTAAACATAAATCGAGACTCGTGTTGGAATAACTTGTCAAGCCAAACAAATTGCATTTTCTGCTTGCTCTGACACTTTGAGAAAGAAGCTACGGTTGAGGGGGGAAATGACAACATCTCAAAGAAAACCGCAGTTAGAAAAGCTCTTAGTGGCTACGTGTCTAATGTAGAGCTTGCTGTCACTTACAATAATTAAAATTGCTTGTCATTTTAAGCAACCTCTAATGCAACAGTAACTGCATTTTCACTTTAATAAGTATTAAGATGTGTTTTGTGCATTGGTTTCTCATGTCCAGATAATTAGTATTAGACTCATTGCTATCCTTTGTAGTTCTGATATTTTTTTCGAAATTTTACATATTATTAATTTTGATATGATATTTTAACGAAATATATTATTTTACCTGTATGAAATGGTTTCCCCGATTAAAAAAATCTTATATAGATTTATCCGGTATGAACTCTGATAGGATTTCAATTTTTAAGGCGCACACTTTACATACATAAATTGATAAACATGCTCTAGACCCTACTAGTGATGACAATTTGAACCCGCCCTGCGGGTATTACCCGACCGGACCCGTGATAGGGCGGATATTACCCGACCCGCAGTAGCATGGGGCGGGACATGGGTATCTACTTTCAACCTGTCCTGCCCCGTTATTCTATTCTATCTCAATTTTTTTTACAATATCTATACATATTTATCCTATTTGGACTTATTTTCAACTAGTTAAAGTTGATTTTTCAACTTGTTAGATTCCATTTTTCAACTTGTTAGACTCATTTACCCATTTTATTATAACTATTTTTCATTCATAAAGTATTTTTCCATTCATTTTATCGTAAAAAGTAAAAAACTCGTGTATTTTTTTCAAACAACATCTTAGAATTGGTCAACCCGCCTCGCTCCATATCCGCACGAGTTTTACCCGCCTCGATTCGCAATAGCGTGGGGCAAGATATGGATATTAAAATATCCACCTCGACTCGTCCCATTGTCATCACTAGACCCTAATACCCTAAAAAAAACAAAAGACATGCTCTAGAGTCTAGACGTGCGCTTCGGCCTAAGAACGTAGAGCATAATCTAAAGGCCTCAACTTCTGTTCGACTATGGCCCAAGCTTCCTCCACCGGCTGAGGTCCAAACTCGTTTCGGATAGCCCAACAACTGAGCCTATTCCCACAACTCTTTCAAGGTTTTGTATTTAATAATTTTTACTATATAATTGATAAGATACTTTCACTTAAGCTTCCTTTAGCATTTTTATTTGGATTAAAAATATGCAAAGTAAAACCTGATTATTTTGTATTTGCACTTCGGTATTACTTCTACCTTGTTGAGAAGAACTAGCTTTCATCTTCTTAGCTTGTATATAATAAGATTTGAAAATAAATAACTTAAGAAGATAGTATAATAGTTTTATATTATAAAATATGTAGAATTGAGGAAAAATAACATGTGATTAGTGATTTTGATTGAACTTTGTGACTTACCTTGGATAAGACATTTAGTACCGGCTTTAAGATATTTTGCTTAACCCAGTCCGATCCGAGGTACCAAAGTTATGATATCGCCACATTGAGAAAGAGCACCATGGAAAGAATTGAGGTTTTATTAGGGGGTGCTTTCAAATATGGATCCCTTAGGATTTCAATTTCCTTTCCAATTAGAGAAACACACAAGAGGTCAATTTAGCAGTTGGAATAGGTGGGTGTCTAAATACGGCCTAAGTTCAGGTCTTTCAACCCTTTTTTTTAAGAAGGATCTTAAAGCGTTGTGATTAGCTGATTCAATTTTAGATAGTTAGTGAGAGTTATTAGTTAAATAGTTGTTAGGGTTATTAAGGGAATTACAATTAAATTAAAAAAGCAACCCTACTGATGTATATACCCACGTATCGCCTTTTTATTTTTCCTTCCGCAAGCATCCGAACCGTTTCTCTATCAAGTCAGAAAACCTTCTTTGGCCGTCCCTCCCGTTAGTTTTCCGGCGGGCGATTCTGCTCCCGCAAGCATTCTCCACCGACGGCAGCCAACTCCCGTCGCGGTCGTCGCTCCAATCCACCAACACTGAACCCAAGTTTCCGTTGCCGCCGTCTGTTTAGCTTCCTTCCCGCAGAGATCTCCGGCCGGTGATTCTGCTCCCGCAAGCGCTCTCCACCATTGTCGGCCCAGTCCACCAATGCTGAACCCTGGCTTCCGTACACCCGTTAGTAATAGTTTGAAGGCTATTATCAATATGTTTATATATCTCCATTATTAGCGTACATGCATTCTTTATTAATAATATTAGCTTCGTTATCAATTTTACTAATCTCATTATCAATTATTTCTTATACTTTTCTTATACCATTACAAAGATTGTTAAAACTAATAATGTGTGCTTATGTTTTTTCACTAATACGGTTTATGATCAATTTACATAGCTATGATTTACATAGCTACACGATATACTACAATCCAAGATCTATAAGAACAAACTTGGTGTCGATCCGCTACATCTTTCGCTTGCCATCGAAAAGAAACACGACGGAGTTGTCAACCAAACGGAGGAGCCTGTGGATTGAGCAGCTGGTAGATTGAGGTTTTCAAAGCAATGTAACGGATTGTCAACATTTTCAACTGTACATATTAATGATTTGGCATACGTTATTAACATTTTTTATTGATGCTACTAGAATTATCAATAAAAAAACGTGATTTAATGGTTGTATTGTCCACAGTATTAACCTCTGCGACTCTATTATTAATTATATTACTGAAATTATTAACCAGTAACTAAAATGCTGTGACAATAAGGGGAGCCTCTGATTTGAGATTTTTAGAGCAACGTAACGGAGTTGTCAACGATCTCAACAATACATATTAGTTTTTTCACATACGTTATTAACATTTTTCCATGATGCTATTATTAACCTTCTCAATCAAATTGAAACGCAATTCACCGATCGTGTTGTAAACATTATTAACCTACCACATCATTATTATTAATTAGATCATTGGAATTATTAACCAGTTACTAAAATGATGTCACAATAAGATGAGCTTCTGATTTGAGGTTTTTAAAGCAGCTTAACCGAGCTGTCAATGTTTTAACAGTACATATTAATGTTTTCACATACATTATTAACATTTTCTAATGACGCTATTATTAAAATTCTCAATAAAATTGAAGCTTGATTTGCTTGTTGTGTTGTAAACATTTTTAGTGATGCTATTATCAACTTTTCAGCTCAGTATTATTAACAATATACAATATCATTATTAACATGTCCTACATAATTTACAACAAATGAGGAATTCATTCTTAATTAACAAACTCCGCCTCGACAGCGGGAGACTGGCAAGATGGGGCGACGATCGGATGGGGAGATGTCGGATGGCGGCGGGACGACGGCGGAGTCAGGCAGGATGACAGCAGGAATGGGACGGGGAAGCTAACGGGAAATCAACGACATGATGGCACCGTGACGACAGGAAGATGGTGACCTGACGACGGGACCATGGGACGCCGCCGCCGACGTCGGGATGGCGACGTGACAACGGGACGCAAACGCCGAGATTGCTGACGAAGATTGTCCAGACGGCGGCGGCAAGTGTCGAAGCGGTTTTAGGGTTTGGAAGACGACATGGGCTCTAAAATAAATCTTCACTCGTGTTTGTTTTATTTTCAACAGTTTCCCAATTGTAATTATTAATAGTTAATTTTTTACTCTATTCCCGTCTTACCATTCCACGTTTTTGTTTGGTAGTTGTGTAATGATTACTAATGACTCTCTCTCTCTCCTTCTTCTATTGGTTGAAAATGGTTTAGGTTCTTACTTAAAAGATAGGCTTTAAGGACCTGATCTAACACGTCTAAATACTTATACCCGTCTTTTGTTTAGCAGAAGGAAGATCTAATAGAATCCGTGTGAGGGGTTACGGATAGAGCTAGTAATCCTATGGTGCATATCCTTGCATAATAATATCTTAACCATTCATTTTAATGAGCCCTAGATCTAAGGATTGACAATTAAAGACTTTTATTTTTCTCAGATTTTTTAATCGGCTCTTATGTTCTTTGTTTTAATTTGGATTTCAAATTGTTTTCACACATGAAACGAGTTCGTTGTGATATTTTTTGCAAATGGTATCTCCTTTGTTTTAAGTCGATTTTGAAATTTTTTGCACAAAAAGAACTTGTTCATCATGATCTATTGCATCTACAAATTTCGATCGGGAGGGGGGTAGGGGGAATACAAGACCAAAAAATACCATCCAATACCACCTTGGTCAATTCTAAACATCAATATAATTATCGTGATAGGACAAACCCGGTATGCCATTCTAATCCCTCACCAGTTTCGGTCGTTCAAACATTGATTTTAACTTCTTGTACTAAAACGTCATTTTCACGAACGAACCCGGAATCAAAATTCAAGACCGTCCTAATATCTCCTCGTTACAATAAGCTCGTATATGAAATTTGGGCTTAATCCAACTTCCGGATCTTCCGAAACCCTAATATCTACGATACAAAACCTAGAGAATTTATGAGTCGGGAATCAGCTTCAAGCTTAGAATTAATTAACTAACACTGTACAAAAGGGTAACGTACCGATTATGGGATTTTTGGATTATTGGAACTTAAAAATCAAGCTTTAGAACTTTACCCTCGTCGCTCCCCTGAAATTCGCTCGCTCTGCTTCTCTCGGTCCGTGAATGAAAATGAAACTAGTGTGGGCCCCGGCCAGTTGGTCGGAGGAAGGTGAGGTATGAAATTTGATAATGTAATGGGGTGTATAGCTTATTGTTGTATAATTTTTTTTGGGAAACACATGATAAAAATATTGAATTTTAGCAGGAAAGAGACATGAATGATGCACCGAATAAAAAATCGGCCTTATGAACCAAAATTAATTACCTGTTACCTTGTGAAACAATATTGTTTCTGGTAATATGATGAAGTGGGGTAAGTTTTATAGAAACCGAATTCCAGAAAATCGAATAAAAAATCGCCTATCCCGTCGGTTTTTGGGAAATGAGCATCTACTAGCCTTTACTCGGCCTGTTGGCCGATTAATTTGCTTTATAAAACTTTCATCTTGTCGTCATTGGCTTTCTGGTTTTTGTCAGGCCATGATAAAATCTAAGGAAATCAAGAACGAACAACACGATTTGGGATAGGAACCGCCGTTGTCGTATCCCTAGAAAATGGCGGTAAACACGGACTCACCTGCCAAACTGGTTTGGATTGAGATTTTTATCGGGTATCAGGGAACCATGTGATTATAAATTAGACTTGATCAAAACGGGCCAAAACTTGAAATTCAGCCTGTTTGACCGACCCATGCCAAATTCTAATTAATCTTTACTTTTAAACTTTCTATTTGAAAATAAAAAATAGTGAAAGAAAAGAGATGACTAAAATTTGCCATTTGCACATCACTTATTCGAGAAAAAAACCATAGAAATTCAAAAGAAACTGAAACTGTTTAGGATCGTTTTAATGTTTAAAATAACCAAATAGATCTTTCTATTTAGTTTTTTACTAACAAATATCAAACGATTCCCATAAATACACTATAATTTGATCATTATGATATCAAATAATTATATAATATATATTTGAAATGATAAAAATTGGACTAATTGGGTTGGTCGAGGTTGAACCATTGAATAACTTTAAAATACATTATATTTTAGTCACTAAGATATAAAATAATAGCATAATATATATTATGTCAGAGAACATAGCTTGTTTTAGAATGTTAAACCAATGATGTTTATTTGTTTTACTTGATTGCCAAATCCCTTGTAGGTCGGGCCCATTCAACTCTTTTATTTTACGGTTAGTGGTTAGCCCATTAGATACCATGCATTAGTATGTTGTTAAATTTGTTATTTTTAGCAATAAAAAGAAGTATTATTTTTGCCTTTTCATATATATTTTATCACCACAGAGAAATAAAAGGGCTTAAAGGAAAAAATTGACACTCCTGGACCCGTTCAAATCCGCATGTGTACGGTATGTTGGCCCGTTCCACAGAGGAAAGAGAAAAATATTGACACTCCCTATTCTACCCTTCCTACAAACGCTCATGGAGCAGGGAATTTGAAATTGGGAAAGGGTTTTTTCCTCCCAGCTATTATATGTTTTTAATTTAAAAAGATATAACAAATGTACTTAGTGTGATTGGTTATGATCCTTGCTTTTCTTTAAAATGGTCATGGTTCGAATCCCAATACTTGTCTTTTTAATGAATAAAAAAAAGTAATTGTGAAGACCAAAATGTTCTTCCTACTTTCACTCTCGTTGCAGGAAATTTGAAATGGGGCTCCCGTTTTTCCCTTCGACGTATTATATTATGTGTAGATGTAAATGGGACGGAGAGGGAAAAATTAAATATACATAGGCGGTCCCCAGACCGCTTTTATAGGTTGGATGGGGTAGGTACCCTTTATGTTTTGGGGTGGTTGAATTTGGGTTCAATCAAAATATTGAAAAAACCCAACCCAAATCAAACTAACCAACCCACGGACATAGAGGACTAAAATGAAAGAAAAACTAATTCTATGAGTTGATCAGTAATTTTATTTAATATAAATTCCGAAAAAACAAATCATTTAATAAAATTTAATCTCAGCCGTCGAGATCACACGTACGGTTAAGATCATCAAGGTACGCCATACCCCGGAATTTACCCGGGGTACGATAGAACTGGCCACATACGATACCCGGTCGAGATCACACGTATGCTCCTGACACATACGATACGCCAGACCTTTACACCGTTGATCTAATCTAACGGTCATTATAAATTATAATAAAATCAATAATAATAATTACTACTTGCACCCCTTAAATAATTATACATACGATAGTGTCCCCCAACAATATTTATCACTATATTTAATATTGCAATACGTAATTTCATTTAGTCATACTTTTAAGCCCCCAAAATTCATATAATTAAAGAAACACAACTGCCATCAAAATTTATTCCATTACTCTACCTATTATAAGGTCCAACTTTTCTCCAAACCCAGTTTGTTCTTCTTTAGCTTCTCTTTCATTATAGAATTCCAAATAGAAAGTTGCAGAAGGCGGCAAGCTGTATGAACATCCAACCCATTGAATCCTTTTTTCTCCCTTTCACCTTTTAACGACATCATCATCAGCAAACCAGAAAATCTTTTTCAATTTCCCAATCATCAAAATTCATTCCAACCCGTTAATCATCTTCAAGCCGTAAATATTTTCCCCCAATTTCACCATCATCAGAACCCTTCCCAGCTGCTTGGCCCATCGTCGATCAATTTATTTGACGGCGATCCACCGCCGTATCCAGAGTGAAAAATTGATATGGTTGTTTTGTTTTCTGAGCGAGCTTGAAGGACCGAGGGAACTTAGTCGAATCGAGATCTCGTGCTGGGATAAGGAATTGGAAAGAGTTTATAATTGTTGGCAAAATCGAGACTATCGACACTGTCTAATAGATCCCCAACGAGAAACCTTTATATCCAACCTCCACATGGGATGAAAACCCACATCGCCATTAACCCAATTCAATCAAGCATAACTCCAAATACCAAATCGCCATTCTTGAACTAGATGGAAACAGAGCATACTCATTCAAGAGGCGGAACATTAACCATAGCTTTGGTCTTAGAGTAGTAAGATCCGGTGAAGTTAGGAGTGTCCTCTTCCTTGAACCAAATACCGGACCCGAGAGGGTGCATGTCATCGCACTCGAAGATACATCCACTGAAGTAATTAATCATAACAAGGCCCTTGTCCCAGCAGACATCGGCAAGGGTCAGAGGGACGAGGCGACCACATTGGTCCTGATGGTCTCGACCTTGTGGGATTCGCAGTTCGCACCAGTCGACGTTGGGGCGGTCGGTGACGCCGGCGGCGTTGAAGACGTGGGTCGGCTTGATGGTGGCGATGTCGTTCTCGAGGAAGGTGCGGTTGCCGAGCCAGCCGGAGGCGTAGGTGTAATCGATGCCCTGAGATTCACAGATTTTGCCCGGCCAGGAGGCCGCCGATCCAGCCGGTTCGGCCTTAGATGAGGAACTTGAGTGGGTTGTTGCCGTTCGCCAATTGATCCATTTCTGGTAACTGGATATGGCTGGTCAGAGATGGTCCGGGGAGCCGACTGAGGGACGAAGAGGCGGAAGAGAGCTTTTCTTGTTTTGGTTTATTGGTAGTGTGTCTTTTCGGGAGTGGGATTCGTTTTGAGGTGATAAAAGAAATACATAACAAATTTAGATGAATAAAAACTATCAATCATACAAAATTTAGGTAGGTTAATCTATCTACGGAAGAAACAAGGTAGTTTAATACAAAAAGTAATAAGAAAAATTGTTAGATGACTACATTGTACGCATCAACTTTTTTTTTTCGTTGAATCAGTTGCTTTTATTTCAAGTAAACTGATACAACAAAGCGAGAAAAATCTCGAGTACAGCGACAATCTCTACCGTGTTAAGCTACTAACAACTATGCAACTACCAGGAAACAGGAAAAGAACCAAAGGTGAACCTTTCTACAAGTATCCCAGCTCTTCTAGTATGTCTCTGTAACTCCTATTGCCATAAACTATAAATTGCAAGTCATCCCGAATCAGGTCTGCCACCTGAGCAGGCGCACGACGCTGAGAACCATGGATCACACCGCATCTTTCTTTCCATGTGTAAGTCACCATCAAGCACCACATCAGACTATGCCACAGTCTTGTTCTCGATGTCCCAACCCGTTCCATCGCCCTCAACATCTGATCCCAATCATTTCGCAGCAGCATTGTACACTTCAGTTCACCTGCAAGCTGTTTCCAATAAGAACAATGAACAAACAAGTGATCTCTGCTCTCATTTGAAGAGCTGCAAAGCTGGCATGTTGCATCACTAATTTTTCCCCATCTCTGCAACTTATCTCTTGTAATAATAGCCTTCTTGATAATTAACCAGACTATCAGACTACATCGCGGGGGACAATTCTTGCCCCAAACCAAACTGTACCAGGCAACTTTGGGAGCTTTGTGTCTCAGGGTTTCCCATACCCTGCTAGTAGAATAGACCATCATTTCTTTCGAGTCCCAGTATACAGTACCATTATGATTCTTCATCCAGGGATAGATGACAGTCCTTAACTTTAACAGTTTTCTCCAGGCCCATGAACTACTAGCTTGCACCCTTACTGACCACAAGTCCAAATTCCTGCATTTATACGTTTTCATCCATGCTACCCACAAGGTCCCAGAATTCATAAGAAACAGCCAAAGTAATCTTATGCAACAAGCTTGATTCCATGCACCTAAGTCCTTTACCCCTAAACCCCCTTCCTGTTTAGGCAGAGAAATAAATTCCCAAGCCACTTTCGCCCTGCCTTCAGCAACACCATGCCATAAGAACTGCGAGCAGATTTTCTGAATCCGTTTCAAAGCTAGTTTAGGAATGACAAACAATTGCATCCAGAACTGGACTATACTAAGAAGCACTGAGTTCAGGAGTTGTAGCCTCCCTGCATATGTGAGCTTTTTAGCTCGCCACGATTTAATGCGCTTTGTGATTTTATCCACCAAATTATCAATCTCTGAGGAAGAAAGCTTACCTGCCAGTAGAGGCAGCCCTAGGTATCGGACAGGTAAGGCCCCTTCCTGGAACCCTGAAAGCTCCAGCGCATTGGATTTGTACTGAACTGACTCTCCCCCAAAATATATTTCGCATTTAGCTGGATTACACTTGAGACCTGACACCCTATAGAACTGATTAAGAACTTCCCTGACCTGAACAATTGCTTGAGCAGAACCTTTAGTAAATATGAGGAGATCATCCGCAAAGCATAAGTGATTCAATTCAACTTTCTTACACAGAGGGTGAAAAGGCACTGCTCCTGATAGACTAGCCTCCTTCAAGAGTGTGGATAAACCTTCCATGGCTATAGTGAACAGGTAGGGTGACAAGGGGTCACCCTGCCTGACTCCCTTCTTAGCTCGAAAAAAGCCACAAAGACTACCATTTATGTTAAAACTGTAGTGGGCAGTTTGTAGGCAGGTTCTAATCCATAACAGAAACTTCTCAGGGAATCCAATAGTCTTCATCATAATGAATAAATATCTCCAATTCACAGAGTCAAAAGCCTTCATTATGTCCACTTTTATTGCACAGCGAGATGAAAGATGTTTTCTATTGTAACCACTTACTAACTCTTGAGCTAACAGAATGTTGTCCATAATGCTTCTACCTTTAATAAAAGCAGATTGGGAGCTGCTTATGATTAAAGGCATTACTTCACGGATTCTATTTGTTAAGATCTTAGCTATGACCTTGTATAGGATGTTAAGACAGGAAATAGGTCTAAAGTTTCTAAGAGTATCAGCATTAGTGACTTTAGGTAACAAGGACACAGCAGCAGAGTTTATGCCACTAGGAAGCATACCTGTAATGAAGAAACACTGAATACCCTTTACTACATCTTCTCCAATAACAGCCCATGTCTTCTTGAAAAAACCAGCAGAAAATCAGTCTGGTCCCGGGGCCTTCTGAGCATTCATACTAAATACTGCAGCCTTGATCTCCTCAGTAGTAACCTGCTTAATTAAACCTGCACATTCTTCTTGGGGGAGCTTGTGTCTCACCAGCCTTTGAATAGCCTCAATACTTGGTGTAATTTCTTCATTGACTTCCCCCAGGAGCCTTTTGTAGAAACCTAGCACTTCTTCTACTATCTCCTCCATTTTGTAGACTTCCTCCCCTGACTCTTTGACCAATTTTCTTATTGCTCTTTTAGAATTCCTTATTTTTACTGCCTGGTAGAAGAAGTTGGAGCATTTGTCACCCACTGTCAACCAAGAAACCCTTGACTTCTGCCAGCAGAAGCTTTCATATGCTTTTGATATCTGAATAAGTTGATCCTTGGCCTGCACAACCTTCTCAAAACTTGCTGCTGAAGGAACAGAGTAGGCATGAGCATTAGCACTTTGATATGCCTCTGTAGCTGCCTTGACCTGATCCTGAAGATTCCCATAGACATCCCTATTGAATCGCTTTAATGCCTGTTTTACCTCTTTCAACTTCTTTTGTAGGACCTGCCATGGATTCCCTGCAACTTCAACCTGCCAAGCCTCCTCTACAATGTCCAGAAACTTGGGATGTTCTGACCAGAACTCAAAATACTTAAACGGTTTGGGCATAGTTTTGATTGGAGCTACTGTGCAGACCTGTATCCCACAGTGATCAGAGAAGCTGCCTGGAATCACCTCAACTACACAGTTCTGAAACTTGTCAATCCAATCCAGATTGACCAACGCTCTATCTAACTTCCTAGCAATAGGGTTACTAACTTGCCTGTTAGTCCAAGTAAATTGCGGCCCCACTGTTCTGTGATCCAACAGTTCCATGTCCCCAATCCACGCATTAAAATCGTTCATGCTGCTAGTTAGGTGCTTCTGATTTGACGTTTCCTCAGGCCCTCTAACTGTGTTGAAATCACCCCCAATAATCCATGGATGACCCACTACCTTATACTTAGCAATCTCTTTGTATGTTGTCTGTCTCTCTGCCTCATCATTCGATGCATACACTGCCGTCAGAAAGACCCTATCCTTGTTTACATCCTCCACCACACAGTGCACAAAGTTTTTCCCCGGCTTAATCACATGAACCCTGACCTCAGGAACCCAGAATAACCAAACTCTTCCTAAACTAGAATCAACACAGTCTATACATCTCTCCCATCCAGCAAAAACTTCCTCAACAGCATCTTTAGCCTTCTCTGCTCTTATTCTTGTCTCCAGCACTGCAACCACGTCTACTTTGTTTCGATGAAGGACTTGCATCAAGTCCTTCTGCTTGGGGGTTTTATTAAACCCCCTCACATTCCAAAATAAGACAATCATCTAGAAGTTGAGGGTTTCCCCCCACCTCCTTTCCACTGATCCCTCTTCACATCTTTTTTCTTTGGGGCTTCCATAATTTTACCTGATTCTTTATCACCCAACTGACTGAGCACAGTGAAGGTTGATGGAGAGGTTAAGATCGTACCCCCTGCTTTATCTGGCTTCCATACTCTCGGTTTTGCACCATTCACAACCCGTTGGAACTCATCTTCAGAAGGCAATTTCGGGGAGGCTGTTCCAGCCACAGCTGCAAATGATTTCTCCAAATTTTGTGGAGCAATCCCACCCCCTTCAATCACAGGGCTCGCAAAAATGGCCTGCAGCTGTGGATCAAGACTTGCCTGTAGCTCCTTGCCCTTTGCACTCTCTGGCGTAGCAATCTTATTCTCCTGCGTCACCTCTGCCACACCAGCTGGAATCAATGAACGAGTCTCAGGAGCTACCACTGGTACCCATTGTTTCCCGTGATGAGCAACACACGCCCCTGTAACACCAAAAATCTTGCAAACCGAACAAACGGGAGGCAAATTACAATAAGAGACACCAATCTTAATTGACGCATCATCGTCTGGCCACAGCAGAACGTGATCAGGACAAGCACTCTCCACAGTTAATTCAACAAGGACCTTAGCAAACCCATGGCGATTTCCCATTCGAGTTGTGTGATCTACTCCCAGTGGAACTCCTACCCAACTAGCAATACGACTCAGCCCCTGAAAATCGTTGTACTCAAGCGGCACATTCGACAGATGAACCCAAATTGGGAGGGCTTTTCTCCCCAGATCTTCAACACTTATCCCCGGTACCCATGGTCGAAGGTAGAGCAGGTTGTTGAACCAGAACCAAGGACCATTTTCCAAAATCCAGTCGCACACCTGTTGATTTGGGAGTTGAATCAGCAACATCTTGTCATAAAGAAGAGAGACCCTAACCAAACCGTCTCTGCCCCACAGTTTGTTGACCCAGCGCCTCAGGACATAGAGCGATGGCGGATCCTGTAGAAATTGCCCAACCAAGCAATTCTTCCAACGAGCTGCCCCCGCTTCACGAACCTCCTTAGGCATTCTTAGTCCTCCGTTCACCACTTCCGGAGGGATATACTTCAGGCGATTCGCTTCTGAGATGCCGAACAGCGATGCCCAGGGCTTCGTCGGAATGCCCCGAACATCGCCGCTCGATGCCTCTGATGCGGGAGAAGGATCAGCAACTCTCTCTCCACTCATAAGAAAAGAAAGAGAGGGGGAACGGAAGCTGCTCCGGCGCAGGTGCCGGAGCTGGCCACAGGCGACGATGAAAACGAAACCCTAGTGTACCAGAACGCTCACTCTCTCTCTACCCTCTCTCTACTCTCTTAATATTATAGTTCGCACATTTATTATGCATCAACTTTTTAATGGATGTAGTAAGTAATTATAATTGACAATTAATAATTAATTTCATTAGAAATAATCATGCTCGTTGGATTAGATCAACGGTGCAGATAATCTGGCGCATGCTATGTGTCAGTAGCATACGAGTGTGACCCATATATATATATATATATATTACTGCTATAAATATCAACATTTTGTGAAATTGTCATTTAATCTTATACTCCCAATAATGGCATTTATATCCCAAACTATGGGGTCAATTTTGTAGTCAAGTTTTTCCTTGTAGAGTTAACAGTTGACCTAACCGAGGTTAAAGTATATTTGATCAACAATTATGTGGCACCTAGATATCTACCTGTGTAAGTTACGGTTCAACGGTCAATACGTTGACTACTAACGGTCAACATTAACGGATAATAAATTTTAAAACACATTTTTCATTATGAAAAGAATGGATTATAAATGATAATTTTGCAAAAACATTAATATTTTAAGTGATATTATCCCTTTTAAAAAATTAAACTATATCGAGCAGTGACGTAGTCAGAAATTTAGCTAAGGTAGGCCAAATGTTAAAATGTAAAAAAATAAGTTCACAATGATTCACGACGTATTTGATATTCTGAAAGATATCTAAAATATATTCATCATCCAAACTATCAAAAATGTCAACCTCAAGTAGATTATGATTGTTTTCGATATACTTTGTAAGCTGAGAGTTGATTCCTTCACATCTAGACGTTGTTGACAAGCCTGCAAAGAACTTTGAGCGCAAGTATGTATACCCCCATTCAGTTCTTTGGTCAAATAGATGTGAAACCCAATTGTTATGCTGTTGTGAGCACTCCTCGACCATTGTTTTCCACTTCTCTTCAAATACTGAAGGTTCCCAATCAGCTGACACGAAATGTTTCCATTGTGGCAAGAAGTTAGGATTGTCCCTCACTTTTCTGGCAATAGTTTTGTCTATGTGCCAAGCATATAAACGATGTGTCGCATCGGGGAATACTTGCTGAATTGCATTGTGCATGGCTTTATCTCCATCTGTAACAACAGTTTTAGGATCTACACCGCCCAACCTTCTCCTCAAGGCATCTAGAACCCATACATAGTTTTCTTCTTTCTCATTTGCCAAAAATGAACATCCAAATATGCAACTGTTGAAGTGGTGGTTCACACCTAAAAAATAAACAGGTTATTAAAATTACTTCACTAATAAGACAAGAATTACACCGTACCCATAACGCATGGAAGTGATATTGCATTTGGCTCTTTAACGTGTGGTATTAAGTTTCACTGCATAAATTCTTTATACTTTATAGGAATGAAAATATAAGTTACTATGAACCGAAAATAAAAGAATTAGTACCTGAAAAAATGACTAGAGGCATATTGTAGACGTTCTTTTTGTAAGTCGCATCGAAAGCCAATAATTCTCCAAAGCATGCATAATCAGCCACTGAAATACTATCTGCCCAGAACAAGTTAACAAGCCTGTCTTCATCGTCTTTTTTTAGCTCAATTACGAACTGTTCATCCGCACTTAGTTTCGCCTGTAGGTAAGCTAGTGCTGTCGCAGCATCACCATCACTAATCTGTTCCTTCCGATCTTTGTCCACGTAATTATACGCATCTTTCCTCGTGAACCCCATCTTGCTATAGCCTCCTGCCTCTGCAACCGCTAGTGAAACAATCTGTGATGTTTTCATTCCTGCTGCTCTCCGGAAATTGATTGCTGCTTTAACTGCATCACTCAACTGTCGATTCCCTTTCATGTAGTGTCGGTATATTTTTGGAACCATTACGTGAGAGTGCACGTTATGAAAGGTATCCACAAACCACTTCCCATCTGACTTGTCTAGTCGTACACGAATCTTAGCTTTGCAGTCAAATCTCGTCTCTCCTTTTGGTTCCCTCTTTCGTTCACCCTTTCGGTCGCGCTTTGTTCCTTGACCAGAACATACAAACCGACGCCATATCATGACCTTGTCTTTATCTCGGCCAATATCTTCTTTCCTGACGTCAAAGCCGGTGACCAGCCCATAGTTCCTCCAAAAATCATAGGCTTCTTCAGTGTTAGCGAATCTTAGCTTCTTGATATCTTCTTGCTGTAGAAGTAAGAGATCTGCAAGATCATCATCTTCTACCTCTGAACTTTGGTGAACGTTGTGAATAGTTGAACCGTTACTGTTGTTAATATCTTCATTGTTTTCCACTTCGACGATTTCATCGTCTTCCATGATCGTCGCGCTTGTGATTGTCCAAGCCAACTAACCCTAACTAGCCAAAGTAGTACTAAGGAACTAGCCTCTCCGCTAGCGCTTCACTATGAAAAACCTAACGGATGTTGTATATAAGCTGTGAAATTAAATCCTTGTTTTTAACATAACAATTTGGGTCAAAACATCCATGGGCTGGACTGAATTCGTTTGGCCTATTTAAATAAAACTAGTGGGCCTAAATAACCTCCTTGGTTCGCATAACCAAGACTGCCGCGGGAAGCCTAGATCACTCTTAATTTATTCGTTGAAAATGGGGCAAACGTGAATTCATAAACTGGCGGAGCCACAACCAACCAAGGAGGTTAAATTGGCATCGTCTTCTTCCCTTCTTCCATCTGCTTTCGTGGTCTTGTCTTTTCGAACCTTAAAACCCTAAAATGAAGCCCCTAATCGGTTTAATGAGGTGGATAAATATAGAAGTTCACACGTAACTAGTTAATTCCTTATTAAGTTCATTTAATGAGGTGGATAAATATAGAAGTTCCCACATATAAAAAAACTCTAATTGATATCTCACGGGTTTTCCTAATAGACGAGGTTAAACACCCCTCTGGCGCATCTATTAATATGGCCAAACATCTTGCCCAAAACTCATTCAACTAAAAGTAGCGCAGAGGCCCTTTGGTCAACATTGTGTCTGTAACATTATGGGGAAGGAAAGGTAAGTTCTGCAATCCGCTAATGTGTTTTCTTTAACTTTTTAGTCAGCTATTTCGTTGTATTTGTTCTTATATTCCACTCTCTCGTTGCTTTTTTGTACAATTATATTAGGGAGAAGAACAAGATGACGAGCGGCCAGTCTACTGTACGCCTAACGCGTTCTCTAGCCAAGTCTATGGTTCGTCCAGGAGCTTTAACAGTAGGTTATTTATACAAAACTTATTCTGACTTGATTGTTCATTATTGGTGGAATTGGAGAACTATGTATCTCCTGCAAAGAAAACAAGAATGCAAGACGTCATCCCCCCACCTACACCCGACTTGAAGGTGATTGTTCTTGATGCTGAACCAGGGCTGGAACATTATGAGCTAGGTGTGCAAAACAAACCCCTCACGCCTCCACAAAAATTGTCAATGAAGGTATGTAATCCTAGTGATGTACATATGCTTCCTTTTCGCCCACTATTTTCGTTGTTTTCCTTCGTTCCTTTCTCCGCCACTTGTAATCCTAGTGAAAACCTCTTCTTATTTCCTCTATTTGTTCGTTCTCCATGATTGAAGGGTACCACAAGGTTTGAGCTCCCTACAGCCGTCAACTACAGTGACGAAGAAGTGAGTTTTGCTCACTATATATTTGTAGAAGACCTTCCTCCTGATGAAGCTTTGGTCAAAACAATGATGAAATCATATACCAGGCAGACATTATGGAGCTTATGCCCCGAGTCAAGCGTTGATGCTGATGTAAGTACTTATGCGAAAAGCCCCTAGTTGACCTGAACGTGCTTAACGATTTTTAATCATTGGATTTTATTTCTATTGTGTTTTAGGTAATTACAGCGTTAGCATGCCACTTGACCTTGGACGAAGTTAAAAGCGATACTGGTCGTCGAAGAGGAGTGTGCTTTCTACCTACGGAATTGCAGGTAAGTGTTGCTTTTGCTTTGTAATTCTAATTCAGTTTACACAGGGTTGGTTGTTTATTAAGTAAGATTAGTGTTCAATGATTTAACTTCATTTTCCTACCAGGATATGGTCGTTAATTATGGCATGACATCTGCAAAGGCATTAGAGTTATATGATACAAAATTCCTATCAAAAGCTCATAACTGTAGAAAGGTTATGACTTCTCCACAATTCTTCCTTCTCATTTCTGCTTATTTAGTAGCGGTTTTCACAACATATGTGCGCGTGAATTATGCATGCCCTTCAGCTTAATTTCTTGAATGAATTATGTCGGAAAACTAATTAGTTAATTGGATTGTTTTCTCGTACTTGTGAAGGTTTGTCTTCCCATGAAAGATATGATGAATGATGAAGGCATCCACTGGTAGCTATAATTTTGATGGACCAGAAACAAGTACACATTCTGGATTCATGCCCATCAAAAGAGCGCCAGACAATCCGTAGGAATGCAGTTAACACAATGGTATAGTGAAAATTTGTGCCATTGAATACATACTTCAATACACGTGTTTGTAATTCAATTATGTGGCATTATATTTTCCAAAAAAATTTTGTAATTCATAGGTTACTTTTTGAACGTTGTAGATTGAATTTCTGAACGACTTGTTCGATGCCTTACACAAGGAAGTTCAATCAACATGTGCACCACCACAGATTAAGGAGTTTTCTTTGACCACTCCTGAAGTTCCTACACAACGACACAAGTAAGAATGTATATTTGGTCATAATTTCACTAGAAAAATAAAATATTTGTGTCTTACGTAATGCATCTTTCTAAACAGGAATGATAGTGGGATCTGGGTTTGTGTGT
The DNA here is from genome assembly GCA_946122785.1 of Linum tenue. NCBI lineage: Eukaryota > Viridiplantae > Streptophyta > Magnoliopsida > Malpighiales > Linaceae > Linum > Linum tenue. Next base: position 66,225,668 of record CAMGYJ010000008.1, on the reverse strand, counting down.
GGATGATGGGATCAACTTGGGATGATGACTATTATATTTGGGTAAGAAATCACCTACTACCTAGGCCCATTTATTTCTACGAGCACATTAAAAAAACTATGTCAACTATTGTATTAATACGTTATATTTTCTGTCCTTACAGCCATGCAATCATTTGAGAAGAATGCAGGTGGCATTGTACCTAGTCAAAGAGCCTACCAATTACATAAGACACAAGGTGCTCAAGAAAGCAAATCAGAATGCGCCTAGGTTTGAAGCTCAGACACTTGAGTACAAAATAGCTTCCCAAGAGAGGAAAGCAGGTTCCCAGAAGAGGCTAATTCAGGAAAGCAGCTTCCCAGAAGAGGCGAATTCAGGGCTCAAGGATATCTAGTCGCATAGTGTGTTCTGCTAAAACATTTTAGCATTTAGTTTTGTTTCTTCCTTTCCAACGAATGCCCTCTTTATGGTAACGATTTAAGGATATCTAGTCGCATAGTGTGTTCTGCTAAAACATTTTAGCATTTTGTTTTGTTTCTTCCTTTCCAACGAATGCCCTCTTTATGGTAACGATTTAAGGATATCTAGTCGCATAGTGTGTTCTGCTAAAACATTTTAGCATTTAGTTTTGTTTCTTCCTTTCCAACAAATGCCCTCTTTATGGTAACGATTTAAGGACACGTTTATTATTCAGCCGAATAAACACAAGTACACAGCCAGAGGCTAGTTTGCCAAACAGAAATGGAACCGCTACAGTAATCTCACATTGCAGACAGATAGCCAAAATAGCAGCAACAGAAACAGCCACCTCTGAGATTCGCATAAAAATTAATAGAGATAAACTGGCCAGATTACTTGCCTCGGGAAACTTATTCCCATCACGTCTTCACGAAGTAACCCATCGAAATTTGCTGGAGGATCGTCCAACAACCAGCCCAATCAAGTGGACCCTTAAACCATTTTTCAATAAAGATGGAAGAACCCGAAACATGATTAAAAGCATCACTAGTGAAGAATGTGGCTAAAATTGAATTAGGAACTTACAGTCATTTCTCGTGGTGACTAAAATGAAAGAGGTCACATATCGTCCATTCAAATAATATTTGTCTGAGCTCAACCAAACTTGAGTTGCTCCCCCTATAAATGTAATCACCCTCTTGTTTCTTCATATCTTCTTCAGACAACTTATCAACTGTGCTAAACATGAAACTATCAAGATCGACTTCCTTGTTCCTCGGATCCATTCTGACCTGGAAAAAGAAAACCACCAAACAAGATCCTCAACAGATCATGTCAAAGACTACTGAAAGAATGGACCAAAAACACACATGATCCTGGAAAGGGACATCTTAAGCACCTAATTCCGATACACATTAACTCGGTTTATCATCAATGCATAAAACCGTCACCACAATTCGTCAAAACCCTTACCTTGTCAAAGTTAACCACGAAGATAGAAGCAGGACTGGGCCTGTCGGGGTCTCTGTTTAGTTCGAACCCCACAGTTTCAGTGTAAAAAAATGTAGGAATATAATTTTTGAAATACAGACTCCACAGCTGTAGCCTTCGCTTCAAACAACGAGACCTCTCTTCCCAAATCAGTCTACAATACACCTCATCCATATCAGAGATCCATCCAAAATCACAGCATTGTAGTTCGAAAATCAATTTCGGCAATTTCAATTCAAAATCCCTTTCTTACCTCCCTAGCAGATCCTGAAGGAACCATGGCCTCTTTCATTGCCTTCTCCAGTGCAATCATCTCCGCCTGCCCAGCTGTTTACACAAGTGAATTACTCATACAAGCAACAATTAGTTTTCATTCAAAGGGATGGGGGTGCTTATGCTTGCACAACTTTACGCCGAGATTACCTGCGATATTCGGCCAGTTTAGGGTTCAAACAATCAATTGGGAGGAATCATAGGACAGGTGGGAAATATAACAGTCGAGAACGGGAAAACGAAGAAGAATAAGAGGAGGAAACAGAGTGGTTCAATTATCGCTGCCATTTTCTGAGACGGCGGGGATGATTTACAGGAGTAGGGAGGAAGAACAGGGTTATTCCCAATTCGAACAGAAAAATGGAGAAGAGAGAAGGTCCAAGGTCGGGATTTGGAGGAGAGGGGTAGGGCTGCGGGTGGGGCAAGGTAGGTGTCCTTTCTCTTAGGGTGGTTGGATTTTGGGTCAATTCAATAACTAAACAGAACCGACCCGATTTGGTTTACAATGGACTAAAATGAAAGAAAAACTAATTCTATGAGTTGATCTGTAATTTTATTTAATATAAATTCCGAAAAAACAAATCATTTAATAAAATTTAATCTCAGCCGTCGAGATCACACGTACGGTCAAGATCACCCAAGGTACGCCATACCCCGAAATTTACCCGGGGTACGATAGAAGCCACCATATATATATATATAATTAATAAGTATACTTATATGATCGATATTTCGATTTTTTTTAAATACTGTCAAAACACTCGATTTAAATCGCGTATGGAAATATGGGTTTTTGCCTGAAATCTAACGTTGTGTTGGTAAGCTAAGTCCACCTACTTACTTCTAACCTGGTCCATCGTACATAGTCATTACCTAAGTGATTCATAACATAGAAGGTAATATATAACACCTCAAGTTCCCAATGTAAGGTTTCGAAAACCTATACCGGGCTATCACAACAAAAGCACATCAAAAATTTCACACCATAGTTTACTAAGCAAGATCTTAACATGTAAAGTAGTTTGCTAGCAACTCAGGGTACTTCTCAAGCATACTCGCTTCTGTCTCCCATGTAGCACTCTCACTTTCTTGATTCCTCCACAAAACCTTCAACATTGGAATTTCCTTTCTATGATGAGTCTTAATTTGGTGATCAACAATCTCAACTGGAACCTCCTCAAAAGTCAAATCTGGACCCAACTCGATATCTTCTAGTTGTATAACATGTGAGGGATCCACTTTGTACCTCTTCAGCATACTAACATGAAATACATTATGGATTTAGTATAGTTCTGGAGGCCATGCAAGCTTGTAATCCATTGGTCCAATCTTCTCTATGATTTCATATAGCCCAATGTATCAAGGTGCAAGCTTCCCTTTCTTACTAAATCTCATTACGCCTTTCTAGGGTGAAACTTTGAGAAATACTTTCTCACCCACTCCAAAATTAACTTCACGCCTATTTATGTCAACAGAAACCTTCTGGCGATCTTGAGCCACCCTTAGACATAAAGTGTTTCATATTGTGGAACACCCAAGTTACTATGGTACTGGTTGTTGTAAGCAAATTCAATAAGGGGAAAATGGTCAATCCATGATTCCTCCCATTGCATTACACATGATCGAAGTAACTCCTCCAAGGAAAGGATGGTTCGTTCACTCTGCCCATCTGTTTGAGGATGATAAGCCGAAGTAAAATGCAGTTTAGTTCCCAAGGAATCATGTAAACTTTGCCAAAACAGAGATGTGAAGCTCGGGTCTCGATCAGAGACAATAGAAATTGGCACACCATGCAATCTGACGATCTCCTTAATATATAGTTGAGACAAAATCTTCAATGATGGTTCCATCTAATGGGTAAAAAGTGAGCCGCTTTGGCCAGTCGGTCCACAATAACCCATACTGCATCTTTTCCCCTTGATGATGGGAGACCATATACAAAATCCATTGTGATTCTCTCCCATTTCCATTCTGGAATTGGAAGTGGTTGCAGTTTCCCTATAGGAGTTTGATGTTCTACCTTAACTTTCTGACATACCATACATGTGAAAACATGTTCAACCGCTTCCTTTTTCATCCCGCGCCACCAAAAATATGGTTTGATCGTGTGATACATTTTAGTTACTCCTGGGTGTATAGCATAAGCAGAAGAATGAGCTTCATCTAGGATCTCTTTCCTCAAGTTATCAACATTAGTAACACATGATCTTCCATTCATCTTCAACATGTCATCTACCATTTCAAATGGCCTTTCTTTTCCTTCCTCAATGTCTTGAATGATTTTTGCCAACTCTGGGTGCTCCTTCTGCTTCTCACAAATTTTGTCGTGCAACAAAGGTAGAATGTTTAACCGAGCTAGTAACCCTGTTACATCATATACTTCCAAATCAACATTCATTACCCTCAAATCAACCAGATCAGTTATATTCTTCATGCCTTTTCTGCTCAGAGCATCAACAACTACATTAGCATGGATGGTAATCAATGGTACAATCATAATCTTTCAGCAACTCTATCCATCTCCTCTAGCGACTATTTAAATCCTTCAGATCCATAATATACTTTAACCTTTAGTGATTTTAAAAGTCTCACCATACAAATAATGTCGGCAAATCTTGAGAGCAAATACCACTGCTACCAATTCCAAATCATGAGTGGGATAATTTACTTCATGAAGATGCAATTGCCTATAGGCATATGCGATAACTCTTCCATCTTGCAACCCAATCCTTGATATGAGGCATCACTATACACAACAAACTCCTCATGGTTTAAAGGTAAAGCAAGTACTGGTGCTGTGGTCAATTTCTTTTTCAATTCATCAAAACTCTTTTGACATGATTCATCCCTAACATTCTTAGTATTCTTGCTCAACAGTTTAGTCAATGGTGCAGCAATTTTGGAAAATCCTTATATAAATCGCCGATAATAACCAGCCATGCCAAGAAAACTTCTCAACTCAAACACATCTTTTGGTGGAGTCCAACTCACCAATGCTTCCACCATTTTCGGATCCACCTCCACCCCTCTTCCAGAAATTACGTGTCCCAAAAATATTACCTCCTTCAGCCAAAACTTACATTTTGAGAATTTTGCATATAATTGTTTCTCCCATAGAATTTGCAACACAATTCTAAGGTGATTTTTGTGCTCCTCTTCGCTTTTAGAATAGATGAGAATTATCATCTATCAACACAATCACAAACTTATCAAGATATTCATGGAAAACTCTGTTCATAAGAGCCATAAATATCGCTGGCGCATTAGTGATTCCAAAAGGCATTACGAGGAACTCATAATGCCCATATCTTGTTCTAAAAGTTGTCTTTGAGGTTGCTCCATCTGCCACTTTCAGTTGATGGTATCCAGACCTCAAATCAATCTTAGAAAAGACTGATGCACCCTGCAATTGATCAAACAAGTCATCTATTCTTGGGAGGGGATAACGATTCTTCACTGTTGCTTTATTCAACCTCTGGTAGTCAATGCACATTCTCATGGAGCCGTCTTTCTTCTTGACAAACAAAACCTGTGCACCCCATGGTGAGATGCTAGGTCAAATAAATCTCTTGTCCATCAAATCTTGCAATTTCTCTTTAAGCTCCTTCAACTCAATTGGTGCCCATTCGATACGGTGACATTGAAATTGGTGTTATGCCAGGTACCAATTCAATATCAAACTCTATTTCCCTTTCTATCGGAAGGCCGAAAAGTTCTTCGGGGAATACATCAGGAAATTCCCTTACTACCTCAACGTCTTCAACCCTCTTCTCATTTACAATAGTTGCTTGAGCAAGAAAGGCTTCTCAACCTTCCTTCACTAAAAGAAAAGCTTCCAAGGCAGAAAGAAAACCTTGAGTCTCCTTTTTCTTAATGCCTCGGAATACAACTGGACCTTTATCTAGGGTGTTGAATAACACCTCTTTCTTTTGACAATCCACAATAGCTCCATGTGTTGCCAGAAAGTCCATCCCAAGGATGATATCAAATTCATCAAAAGGTAGCAGATTTAAATCTGCTGCTAGGAAAGCTCCTTCCATAGAAATGAAGGAGCTTCTAATAACTGAGTCTACCTTCAAGGTATCACTCACATGTGTTTTAACACATAAGGTATATCCTAGCTTATCTGGGACTAAACGTAGCATATGTGCAAACATATATGACATGAATGAGTGTGAGGAACCAGTATCGATCAAAGCATATAACTGTCTACCAAGGATAGAAAGCATACCGATCATCATTTTTTCTGCTACTTCTGCCTCACCTCGAGTCATTGCATAAACCCTCGGTGCTCCCTGTGCTCTGGAACCCTGTGTACCCCTTCCTGATGGTTGATTTTGACCACCACTTCTACCACCCTGTGAACCACCACGACCACTCTGAAACCACTACGGCCTACCTGGTAACCACCCCTGGTTGGGTCTCTACTAAATTGCACTGAATGCTCGGACTGATTAGCTCTTAATTCTCTCCAATGCGGACAATCCCTCATGATGTGCCCCGGTTGGCCACAGTGAAAGCATACATCGGAAAATCTCCTACACTCTCCAAGATGCCTCTTCTGACAAACTTGAAATGGAAATAGTGTGGCTGAGGAAACTGGTGCCTTGTATGTTGTTCCTAGTATTGATTGACTCTGTGTTCTCACGACAGTGCTAGGACCCTTCCTTGGTTGGTAACGAGATCCAGAATAATTTACTCCCAGCTTCCTCTTCTTTTCTTCCTCTTTGGCCTTATGTTCCTCTCTACCCTCAACTTCATAGGCTTCATACTTAAGTGTTGCTTCCTTGATAGTAGCCATGCTCTCTTCATCAACCATGTGGATCTTTTCTTTCAGCCCTAGGCGCAGACCATGTAAGTATCTCATCTTCTTCTTATGCTTAGTATCTGCCAACCCATCTTAAAAAAAGAGTAGTCGAACAACCTTGATGGTATACTCAGTAACCGTCATGTCCCACTGCTTATGGTTGGCGAATTCATTATTCTTTTCCCTGATAAAAGCTTCAAGAAGAAACTTTGTCTTAAAGGCCTCCAGGAACTCCTCCCATGTGAACTGAAACCGTTGACCATTAACTCTTGCGACTGAGGACCACCAGCTCCTCGCCTACCCCTTTAGGAGAAAAACAACATACTGAACTTTTTCCTCAAGGGTCACATAAAGATACTCAAACACATCTTCCATCTCTCTCAACCACTCTACTACAGCATCTGGACTCACATCTCCCTTGAAGTCCCTACCACCCAAACTCTTCATCTTTGCATAGTCTAATACTGGCGGCCTTTCTTCAACAGCCCCCACTCCTCTCGACTAGTCAGTAGGAACATTTTCACAACTTCCGTGCGAGTACAAGGAAACATTGGCCTTAGATTGATCCACACAAAATTCAGACTAAACCAAATCTCTCACTTGATTAAAACAAAATTTTCCAAAGTAATTACTGGGAGAAAAGTTCAAAACTCAATTTTGAAAACCATGATGCAGGTAATTTCATCTAACATACCAATACACATAATCATGTAAAATTCAATTGCCAGTTTAAGTCATTATTGGGTACTCGCCTCCTTAGGAGTATTTAACCTCCCATTGGGCATAGTACGCCATAACAACAAAAAGATGGAACCGGGCTTTGATACTAAACTGTAACACTATACCCTGTACGTTTTGTCTAATCATATTGTTCATACAATTGCAGTGAAATTTAAAACTAGTGTTACATTAATTATCAAAATTTACCCAAATAAAATTTTCGACATGAATGACTCGCGTAATGGGCTAACCGTTCTTCTAACTAAATCTTGCAAAATAATTCATCTGAATCCCTGCATCCATAGACATACACATATACTCATAAGCAGAGAAGTAGAATAAAAGAGGGTCAACTCATGGTTGAGTGAGATAATCATTGCATCGTGAGTTCATAATAAAGCATACCCCTACCATACATCTAGCAAACAAGCCAAAACACTAGGATCAGACCTCACCCATCCAACATCCCAATAGGCAAAAGACTCAACCACCTTGACTTATGCATATGCGTCTTATCATGTTTTACTTATAGGCGCCTGACTACTCCTATACTAATAACTCTTCCGGGAAACATACCCCACATCCCGTTGGATATCATACATACCCCACACCACTATGGGTGTAGTCATACCCCGACACCGCTCTGGGTGTGGTCATATCTCTTGAAAAATCTTCAGTCACCACCACATGAGAGGTGTGACTATCATACTTATCATAAAAGAGTAATAGCATAGGGAGCCCTAACTACTATGTAATTGACCATGAGACCACAACACTCATATTTGGTATCCTTATACATGATTCATATCTCATCTTGCTTAATCATAATTCGTTACTTGCACATGTACTTGACCTGGCCATAATTGGCTCAGCATAGGTAAACATGAGTCATATAATTGCAATTCCTAGAGATGAACCCTCATGCAAGTCATCCTCCTTAAACATCATAATATCACCCTGGGATATATATATACATATATTCCCACTTGTGCATCCGAATACAACAATAATGAAATATCATACCCAATCACCTTCTCAAACCATCATAAGGCATATCAACAGTCAAGCCCACAATTTGCGACATATACACAATCACCAGCACAAACAAGGTCCATAAGGATTAGGGAAAGACAATGATATCATATAGCACAAAAGTCAATACACCCCTAATCATGCCATTCTAGTTCACCTAGGTAAATTCTAAGCATCAATATAATTATCATGACATGACAAACCCAGTATGCTGTGCTAATCCCTCACTAGTTCTAGTCGTTCAAACACCAGTTTTAGCTTCGCATACTAAAACTTCAGTTTCACAAACAAACCCATAATCAAAATTCGAGACCATCCTAATATCCCCTCGTTGCAATAAGCTCGTATGAAACAACCCGATCTTTTTGTGAAAAAAAAAATCAAAATCAAACCAAAATTTTAAAACAAAAACCAGTTACTCTGCAATGCCCTCCTTGCCTTCATTGCCCCACCTCTGCTTGATCAATATGAACTCCCTTTGCTTGCCGAGACGGTAGGCCTCGGGCACAAAGTGGTCGCGGAATCTCTGCACCAGCTCTGACCAGGTGATGGCTGGTGGGTCCACTCGGCTGGCTGGTTGGGTTTCCCACCAATTGTATGCCGCATCTTGTAGTAGGGATACCATCAGCAGTACCCTATCCTCATCATCTGCCCGCATTTCGGTCAACGTGCGCGTGACCTTTGCCAGCCATTTCTCCACCTCACTTGCATCCGTCGAGCGATCCCCATCAAAGTCTACTACTCCTCTCCTCCGGAAAGCTATGTAATCCGGGGGGTTCCTAGCCGCCACGGGATTAACATGCACGTTACTTGCTCTGCAAGTAAGTAGTACTCTTGTTAGAACCACATTTATTTGTCTTATCATGCTTGAGTATACTGGAAACTCTATAAACCTCTTCAAATCGGTTGGCCAACCATTGTTTTTTTTAAATTTCCTTTTTCCTTTAAAACTGGACCTTTGAAAACTCAGATCGTCATTCCAGTATTTCTTGGAGACCAAGAAACAGAGGAATGCCGGCTCTGATACCAAAATGAAACAACCCGATCTATTTGGGAAAAAAAATCAAAATCAAACCAAAATTTTAAAACAAAAACCAGTTACTCCGGAGCAATCCAAACCATCTTTTTAAGTCAAACCAAAAATTAACCAACGACAATAACCAAAAATCTCAAACGAAAAGCCCTGAACAGTTGGGCAAATCTCAATCCAAACATTTGAACAGAAAACCTGAGTTTCCTAGTATACTCATAGGACAAGAAATAAAGACAAATATGATAAAAAGGGTCCCATCTCAATACCCTGATCCTTCCGACATCCTCACGCTTGACGCGGCTGACCTCCTTGATTAATCTCCTGGTGCTGGTTATGCCCTCTTCCCCTTTCCACACCTGGTGAGTGAGAAGGGGTCAGTCTCGTCGTTACTTTCTAAGGTCTTTGCCTAAGCAAACCTTACTAACACATTATTAGAAACTACTTTCTCTTACATGAAAGCCGTTCTCGCTTTCATCCTTAATATTTTAGTCCCTGACAGCTCATAGAAGTTCTGTACTTCTATCTTAATTTATATACTTATTACTAGGGTTCACCGCGTTACGTATCGCCGTCCGGTGTCCCTATCCTCAAGGCAATGGTACTGCGTTACGTTTCGCCGTCCAGTCCATGCCCGGTCAACTACTGCGTTACGTATCGCCGTCCAGTAGTGACCCGACCATCTACCGCGTCCAGTAGTGGCCCAACCGCCCGGGGGTTCCTCATACCATCAACCATACGCATAAACACACACACATGCATAGCACAACGCGTGCCTCCACCTTGAGTAGGCGGTGGGATGCCTCACACACATAATCGCGCTTACTTGAAAATTAAATAACATAACTTAATTAAAAAGGCATAAACTAAAAGACCTCGACGGAGATTTTACCCCCTTTACACTCACCTCTTTAGTGCCGATAATTTACTTCCTTTGACGTGTGGTCCCTTAATTTGATCGCCTCCTTGAACCTACAATTCGAGATTAAATTTTCCTTAGTCGCTATTCCGCCAAATTTTCCGTTCTCCTCGCTTAGTCCCATAATTCTTAAAAATGCATTAACTCATCCTAACTAATTAAATAATCCTTTGCATGTGACTAAGAACTTGGCAAAAGAGGGAAATTGGATAGAGAAATATCTCCACAATAGTAAGAAGGATATCCCCAAATTGATGTAGGAGAAATCAATGACCAACATCTAATGCAATGAAATCGATGCTTAATCCAAAATGATGGAGATAATGAACTTTATGTGGTTGGGGACTTTTCACAAACACTTGATGGGTGGTAGTTGAAGATGACATAAATGCATGGGGACAACCCACCAAGGCATCAAAAATGACATAGAGGGTTCATTAAAGAAAAGAAAAACAATTTCATACCATCAAGATGTCATTCAAAGTAGAAAATGGGCATTAAAGACTCTAAGCCATCAACACATATTGTGCAAGATAAGATAATTAAATAGAGTCAAACAAGGAAAAATGTACCTTATCTTGCTAGGGGACATGACAGGAATCCAAAATAAATAGAAAATCCTTCTTAAAAGTTGTTGAAATATGAGATTAAACAGTCCCAGCCAGAATCAGAGTATGGATGATTTTGGCAGGTGGATAACAGATATGCGCCTGATTGATCATAGTACAATTGGGACTTGGTTCACTTGGTGGAACAAGCAATCTGCTAATCCAATTGCTAGAAGAATTGATCGTGCTTTAGTTAATGAAGAGTGGCTGGATGTTTTTAAGGGCAGTATGGTGAAGACTTTGGCGCCCGGGGTTTCGGACCACTGTGGACTATTGGTGCATACAGATCCTGCAACCTCTTCCTTGCCAAAGCCGTTCAAGTTCTTCACCTTTTGGAGACAGCACCCACAGTATCAAGATCTACTGGAGGAGGTGTGGCAAGTGGAGATTAGAGGTGTTCCATATTTTCAGTTATACCAGAAATTGAAGGCGTTAAAGCTGAAGTTGAAGGGGCTTAATCGTTCTCAGTACTCTGAAATTTCTGTCAGGGCTAGAGAAGCAGAGGCTAAGTTGGAGGCAATGCAACAGGCAGTGTTGGCTGATCCTTCTACTGACCTTGCTAATGCAGTAGTGGACCAGGAGGAGGTTTGTAGAGGGTTGCAGAAGGCGGAGGAACAGTTTTATAGGCAGAAATCGAGAATAAGACGGATCACTGAGGGAGATTCAAATACTAAGTATTTCCACAGTATGGTTAAAGTCAGGAATCATAGACAGACAATTCACAAACTTGTGTCTGAGGAAGGGGAGGTGATTACAGAGGTGAAGGCGATGGGGCAGTTAGCTGTTGATTTTTACAAGGGGTTGCTTGGTCAGGCTGATTCCGCAGTGCAGGACATGCCTTTATCATACTTTGAAAGTCTCCTTAATCACAAGCTTGGGGAGGCTGATGTTCAGACTCTGTTGGTTCCTGTTACCAGAGAAGAGATTAAGGCTGTCTTTATGGGGATGGGGAATGATAAGGCACCGGGTCCAGATGGGTTTACTGCTGAGTTTTTCAAATTGGATTGGGGGGTTGTAGGTGAAGCAGTGGAAGATACAGTCCTCAGTTTCTTTCAGACTGGTATAATGCCTCGGCAGGTAAATTCTACCATTATTGCTTTGATTCCTAAGCTTGAAGTGGTGGATAAAATGAAAAATTTTAGGCCAATTTCTTGTTGTAATGTGGTCTATAAGGGAATATCAAAGCTGTTAGCTAATAGGCTCTCCTTAGTGTTACCTAAGCTAATTGGAGTTAGTCAATCTGCTTTTGTTAAGGGTCGATTGATCAGTGATAATATTCTAATGGCTACAGAGCTTGTTAAGGATTATCATAGGGCCTCAATCTCATCAAGATGTGTGTTGAAGATTGACTTGATGAAAGCGTTTGATTCAGTAGATTGGAATTTTCTATTGAAAGTTATGGAGGCTATGAATATTCCTATGAGTTTTATCAGGTTAATTAGGGCTTGTGTCACCACTCCCATGCTGAGTGTGGCGTTTAATGGGGGGTTATGTGGGTATTTCCCAGCAGGCAAGGGGTTAAGGCAGGGGGATCCACTGTCCCTCTACCTTTTCACCATTGCCATGGAAATTTTCTCATGTATGCTTGCTAGGGATGTGTCACAAAACCTCATTCCATATCATCCAAGGTGTAAGAGTCTTGAGCTCACCCACCTATGCTTTGCGGATGATTTGCTGGTTTTCTCCAATGGATCAGTCAGGGCAGTTGCAGGGGTGCAGAGGTTGCTTGACAAGTTTTATCATGTTTCTGGGTTGAGATGTAACTTGGCCAAGTGTCAACTGTTCTGTGCGGGTATCTCTAAGGAAGAGCAACAGTGGATTTCAAATATTACTGGTTTCCCTCTAGGAGAGCTACCAGTGAGATATCTTGGGGTGCCTCTCCTCTCAGGTAGACTGTCAGCTCAGGATTGTAATATATTGGTGAACAAGATTACTAAGAGGATTACGACCTGGCAAGCTAAAACCCTTAGCTATGCAGGGCGGATTCAATTAATTTCTTCTGTTATTACCAGTGTATTTCAGTATTGGATGGCGGTTTTCCTCTTGCCAATGCGAGTCTTGAAGTCTATTGAGGAGGTGTGTAACAAATTCTTGTGGGGGGTTGGAGTGAATGGGCGAAAGAGAGCACCAGTGTCCTGGTCCAGGGTTGCTATGCCTAAAATGGAGGGTGGATTAGGGATCAGGGACTTCAAAACATGGAACAAAGCATGTGTTTTAAGGCATTTGTGGAATTTGCTTGCTAAGGCTGGTTCACTATGGGTTGCTTGGATCCAGAAGTATAGGATCAAAGGGAATGATTTATGGGGGATTGCTGCAAACTCTGTAAGCTCATGGGTGTGGAAGAAGGTCCTTAAATGCAGGGAAGTGGCTCATGATCATGTGACTGGGACAGGTAGTAGCCTGACTTGGGATGGAAAGAAGTTGGTGAAGTATTCAGTTAAGACTGTTTGGAATTCCATACGTATCCCCTCCTCTTCAGTTGACTGGTTCTCTGTGTTATGGGGTAAGCCATTTATAATGAAGCACAGTCTATTGGTCTTGTTGGTGGTTCTAGATAGAATTACTACGAAGGATCACCTTGCTAGCTGGGGCTTGACAGATGTGAATAGCTGTGTTTTATGCCCTGGTGGACTTGAAAGCAGGGATCATCTTTTTTCCTTGTGTTCGTTTAGTAAAGCTGTCTTTCAAGTTGTGTTGAAGAAAATTTGCAGGTGGCCGGATTTCACAGATTGGAGTTCCCATTTGAGATGGGTGGTGCAGCGATGGTAGGGTACAACTTCGGCTGCTAAGATTGGGCGGTTATTGTGGGTGATGTGTTGTGCTTACATTTGGAGGGAAAGGTGCACTCGCGTCTATGGAGTCAAGCGAATTTCAGACCCTTCTCAACTTTCAGTTGCTGTTATGCAGGAGTTCGAGATATATGCTAGTAGTACTATAGAATTACAGAAAATGGCATCAGTTGTAATGAGCTGATAGGGTTTTGATTTCTTTTGGTTGGCATAGATATTAGTATAGGTTTACTGTGTAAAGAATGTTGATCTTTTGAGAGGGTGATGCGAGTTGCATCTCCCTGGGCTTTCAATGCAATTTTGATTAACCATAAAAAAAAAAAAATATGAGATTAAAGAAGGTGGGTTCAAAAAGTCAAGAGAGTTGGAGAGTAATGACATATAGATCTAGAGAACGGTGAAAAAGTGAATGCACTTAGATCTAAAGAGGCTGGCAATGCTTAAATAGGGACGGAAAAGATCGCGGGCTGGGCACCCAAGATCGCGGTCGCAATCTTTGCCATGTTCAGGACAACTCATTTTCTCCACGTCTCTTAGTTTAAACATTCATCTAAATATTCAATCAAGCATCCAAAACAAATACTAAGTCTTATAAGCATCCAAAAGAAATACTAAGTCTTATCGATCAATTTCAATGCACCTCTAATGTACTAGCTATGCTACTATTTAATTAAAACGAAAAGGAAAGGGAAAAGATACGCAAACCGAAGTGTTGGGTTGCCTCCTAACAAGCGCGTCTTTAAAAGTCTTTTCGCCGGACTTGACTTGTCGTGAAGTCCAAGGTGAAGGCCATGGAGTCTCTCGGATGCCTCGACCAGTGCTTGAGATAGAAAGGATCCATTTGAGAATTAAATTGCAAGATGGTGGTGGTGAGGGTGAGGCTCCTTGATAGAGATGCCATTATCCGTGAATGGCTTGTAGCATTCCCCGAACTCTTCATTTTCAAGAATAGGAGCTAAATCGCCCTTAAATTTTTTTTCCCTTTCTTTAGATGTCTCTCTTCAAAGATAAACCTTCGGAGCTTTCTTCCATGATCACCGGAGAAATGAGAAACTTTGAACAACTCTTGGGTTTGCATTTTGTAAGAAGATTTCTCTTTGCCCGGTTTCTTCATATTTTTTCAAGAATCACTCTCTCCTTCAACTTGAGCATCGTGGGGGTCAACATGGGAAACCATATTGAACCATTCAATTTCGGGACTTGAAGGTGGTGCGGTAGGAGGTGTAACCGGCTCACAATCCATCTTGACATCGTCCCATTTGTAATACTTGTGGAAATTTTGGATTGGAGTCATCTTATAGCTTATCTCCTCTTCAACAAACCTTAATGTGATCTTGCTTCCACTTACATCAATGATAGTTTGTGCCGTAGCTAGAAATGGTCGGTCTAGAATAATCGATGCATCATACCCCTTCGTGTCTAGAACCACGAAGTCCACCGGATAGACAAAATGAGCACACTTTACCAAGATATTCTCTATGATTCCTCTTGGCTCGACAACGGACCTATTGGCTAACTCAATCCGCATTGGAGTAGGAGTGAGTGGTCCAAGGTTCTAATCATTGCATATCCGTGTAGGCATGATGTTGATGCTAGACCCCAAGTCGGCTAACAAGTTCCAAAATGTTCTATCTCCAAACGTGCATGGAATAGTGAAGATTACCGGATCTCATAGCTTGGGAGGGAATCCTACTTACCCAATGGATGTCAATGCAACTTCACAAACGGATACCATAACTACCTCCTCCATTTTCCTCTTTCCTGACATAATTTCCTTCAAGAACTTTGTATACTTAGGGATCTTCAATACCATGTCTAGGA
The DNA here is from genome assembly GCA_946122785.1 of Linum tenue. Classification (NCBI taxonomy): domain Eukaryota; kingdom Viridiplantae; phylum Streptophyta; class Magnoliopsida; order Malpighiales; family Linaceae; genus Linum; species Linum tenue. Next base: position 66,210,241 of record CAMGYJ010000008.1, on the reverse strand, counting down.
AAGGAACGATTACCTTTAATTGCTTCAATGTGTCCTTCCATGGAGCACATTCATGATAAAGATCGCTTTCAAATAACTGTCTTGGATAAGCCAATAAGGAGCTTTTGATGTTGGCTCGGGTTTATGAGTCTTCTTAGATTTCCCTTATCTTCGACATTGACTTCAATGGAAGGTTGTACTACCTCCCCTGCTTCTTCTTCTTCTTCTTCTTCTTCTTGTTGAACAACTTCTTGGTGCAATTCTCTTACCGGGATCCTTGGAGTTGAAGTAGGAATCTCCTTCAAAAGTCGGCCACTCCTTAGAGTTACCGCATGGCATCCTTCTTTCGGGTTTGGCTCAGTATTTGGGAAGAACGAGAGAGAGAAGAGATTAGGGATTGGGTTTTTTTTATTATTATTGCTTAATTCTCAAAAATAATGAGCTAAATCCTTAAGTAGCAGTAAACCGAAATAATGCAAATTACAAGGTCGCCACTCCTCTCTTGGCCGAGTTCGGCCGGCCCACCCATTCAACCTGTGGTCGGGTTTTCCACATAAAATACGAAAACTTGTAACTAAAATAACATTCTTCTCTCCCAAGCAACTGCCCAGGAAACAGCTCTTCAACCCAACTTCGAGCTCGTGGAAATTAACCTTCTGGGTTGAGTCGGGGTCAGCCAATTCCTTCCCTAAGTTTAGAAAGTTCCACAGCTTCTCTCCCTACTCGAAGCTCCAGCTGATCGTGTCCCCATCTTCGTGAATTCGAGCTCAAAGTTGCTATCTCAAACTGACTTTCTTCCTTAGTAAAAAACAGGCAGATTTCCAGTTGCAAGATAGGGTTTTGCACGACTTGCAATCCAACCATGTTGGCTTCCTTTCCACGATCCAAGTGCACCTAGTTGTAGAGGACCATCCAAGCTTCAAAACAAGACCCTAACATTGCATTTTCATTTATCCAACTGTGAGAACCAAACCTCCAAAGTAGAGCCTCCAAATCTGCTTCAACACTTAACCAATTTCCAGCTTTATTCTTGTGAGCTTGGTTGGATCTTTCTATGAATAATTGGGACTTACAGATTGATGGAATTGTGATAATATCACCTAGACTCCTCAACTCTTTCCCCCATGTTCGTCAGCATTACTCTGGGAGTGCCCGCCTCATGATTAACTGAATATCAACTTTGATGTTGTCGTTAAAGATTTTGGTTGCTCATATGGCCTAGCTGTGCGTGGCTCAGACAGGCATGTGATGCTAGTCATAGGAGCCCTTCATCAAGGTGTGGTCGACCCCTACCTTGCGGAGCTACTAGCTGCTTAGAGATGTCATTTTAATCATGGCCTCAAGATGTCTGCCACGACTTATTGTAGAAGGTGATTCCGAAGTACTGATCCGAAAGCTCAGCCAACGATCGATAGTGTGATTCACTCTGGAGAACTTTGCTTCGAGAATGTCGTCAGCTTCTTGAGTCTTATCCTCTTCGTATGGATTTGAGAATGGTTTTGCAAACTGACAACGTAGCTGCCCATAGAGTGCCACATAAAACCCTATTGTTGTTTCTTTTGATTTTGTTAGATGGCTTTACTAGGGGTTCAAGTTATGGGTAGAGGTTTTTGTCCAACTTTTCTACTAGTTAATAGTTGGAAAAAAGTGCAACGACGTAATGGTACCAAGTGGGTTGCAGTTATTGGCTAAATACCAGAGAGGTGGGGTCTAGATGTAGAAGAAAATTGTAAGCCTCATTGATTAGGACTGGGAAAATAGACCAAATCGTTAGAAAAACCGTGTTCTAAATCGTACCGCACAGTTTGGTTCGGACCGTAGACCGTTAAGTATGGTCTGGTCTGGTCCATGGTCTGTATTATTTTATGTGTTGATCTCTTGGTCTGGTCTGGTCTATACCGCGGTTTACTGGACCAAACCGTGGACCCAACCGACTTGTCAATACGTGTTAACAGCCCATTCGACCACTCTCCCAACTCCCACAACGACATCCAAGTCTCAATCTTAGTTTTGTGAATCTCCTCCCTTCTTCATTCACAATCACATTTAACCAGAGAGTAGAGATAATCGTGTCTCCATATGACATTATGTTAATGTTTATGACGTTATGGTGCAAATTTGGATGCTTTTGCTTTGTATCTTTGTTATGTACTAAGATTTAGGGTATCAAAATTATTCATGCATGTTAGGATTAATATTTTAAGGCAAATAACAATTTTTTTAATTATTGGTTCAATTTTTTCCGTGGTTGACTAAACAAATTATTCATTTCTCGTTGAGTGTGGTTTATCTAGACTAGACCAGACCGAACCAAACTGCACAGGCGTGGTATGGACCAAATCGTATAGTTTGTGGTCTGATCTGTGGTCTATACTTCAGCCTCTCGGTCTGGACCATAGACCGTATGGTCTTGTCTGGACCAGACCGCACCGTTTACCAACCCTATCATTGACCGAACTTGAAGGGTAAATAGCCGGGCACCAATAAACTTCTGCCATAGTCTGGCCCGCCCTATAAACGGCCAATGGAATCATGCATGCATTGCACGCATCGGCAGCAATAAGTAACCACCAACCAATAATAGAGGGACAAGAAAAGATCCCTCACCTCGCCCAGGCACCATCATATTCATATATATCATTTCAGTTTTCAACTACGATACAAATCTACAACACTGCCCATCCATCATCACATGCACCTCTCCCGTTATGTTCTTTTGTCACCCGACAACCTTATCTCTTGCTTACGACGCTGCCCCCATTCGCAATTGGCAGCATTCATTAAGAAAGTAATAATAATCATCTCTTCTTACAAGCAAAGCAAAGCACTCATCCGGCGGGTTGGGGTTTCCAAAGCCATTTTAAGCAAACCCAACACGCATAAGTCAGTAAGGGATCCTATGCATTGCAACCAACAGATTTACTTCATCCCTTCATTCATCAAACTACTACTCTCTTTTTTTTTTCTTTTCTTTTGAAAACACACTCCATATAATAGAATTGCTCCCTCACAAATTACAAATTTTAAGCAAGGCTTCTTAATTAACAGCACAGCACAGAAGAACACGACTACAACAGACAAACACCCACTTCTCTCTCCATTTTTTCCTCTCATTAACTTGACAATCAACACGGAGTTAAAATGAATAAACCCACTGCTAACAGGAAGCTTTAGAAAAAAGGGTATTACCCGCATGACCATCCATCCAATCCCCAACACCCTCTTCTTCTTCTTCCTGTCTCCCCCACTTTCACTGGCTAGTCCTTGTTCCTCGACTTCTCTACTGCCCGCGGGGCTGCAAAACAAATGAAAGTAATACAACTTCTGTCATAATGAAGAAATGAAGTTTGCTAACCAAATAAATATTGTGCGCAACAAGGTACTTCAAATAATAATCGAGATTCATGGTACACGAGGCTAGTAGCCGCTCAGAAATATGTTCCCTTGCTGGTGCCTAGGCAAGCACTTGGGAAATCTCTATCGAAATTAAAAACTATCGTCCGCCTATTGTGAGTTCTCTGCATACTCAGAATCCAGTCATAGCTATCCAGTCCAGATGACAAGATACTGAATTAGAAAATAAATTTAATGACACAACGCACCTAAGCCAATGGCGTCAGAACCCTTCATGATCCTCATCCTCTTGCAAGTCTCAATAAACATCCTAAAGATTAAAGAGTAACTGATTAGAAAATGTCGAGCATTAAGTTCCCACAAGTAGTAGACATGAAGAAAGAGAGGAAGACCAGGTTGCGATAACAACCGTGATTACTCAAAAGTATCAAAGTGAGAATATATGATTACTAAAGCAAATATAAAACAATACAAACTTAATAGAGAACAAGGAAAACAAAGACGAGAGTTACTTTTTTGTTCCAGCAGTCCTTGCATTCTAATCACCAAATAGACGCACATGATTCAAGTACACAACCTCTTACAGAAACACAAACTGAAAATCTAACATGTAAAACAAATAGCTATTTGCTCAACATTGACTGTTGCTCTGGAGATCGGGGTAGTCTAACTGCTATTGTAGTATAATGAAGATTCAGGAATATGTAACAACAATCTCTGAGTATGGAGGACAGGACAGTTGTACCCAAACCCATGGATACCCACCCCAGCAGGTCCATATAGGGTAGAGTATTTACCCAAACTTAGTTAATTGGGTAGGGTGGTACCCAAACCAAACAAGTTTGGGTATTTTACTTGAACCGCTTCGCTCGTTCTTCTACCACCTGTCCTTGCTACACTTGCTTAATAGTCATCTCTATTCAGAAAGAATGAAATCCAAAAATCTCCTAGAAGCCATTCATGCATAGATATACTCCGCACGATATTTCTGGTGCTGACAGTTTAGCAAAAAGGTCTCCTAGTGTCTTCATACAACAAGTAGTAGATTTGTAAAGAATAATTATCATCAGAAACAAAATGATTATAACATTACTTCCACACACGTCCCCCAGCATTTAAATACTTGTATTTCTATTCGAAAGAGTCACCAATTCAGTACTTTAAATTATTAGGCACTTCAATACCGCACAGCCGTAGGAAGATGAGCAATTAGATACCATTAACAGGATGAAGTATCCAATGATATTTGTTCATTTAGCCACACGAAGGACAAGTATCTAAAGCAGATTAACACTTACTCCCACGGAACATCACCAACAAGCATCCAGTCTCCATCTTTATCCTCGTAGGTGAGAACATATTCTGAACCATGGAGAAGATCCTTCAACTTGCTTTCAGTCAGCATCTCCCTTCCTGAAGTTCCATGGGATCCACATTGACCTGCTATCAAAACAGATAAAGCAGAAGTAACTTGAACATCAAAACCAAAACAAATTCTTCTGAGGCGCAAGTTACAGAGTCCTGAAAGTGTCACCCATCCAATTTGAACTGTGATTTAGCTCACCTATAGTAAAACAGCTGAACATCTTCTCGAGAGCCAAAGAGAGTTCCTTATATGCAGAGTAGTTCCTCAGGTCAACTTTCCTGAGATATGGGGCCCCGTCCATGCTGATTTTGACATACAGGGCACTAGCACCCGCCTTTCCATCTACTTCTTCAGTATTCTTAGACAAGGTAGCAAGTGAATTCTTCCTAAACGACCTGATGGGCGGCCAACCCACAACTTGTGCCCTGCCAGATAATAAGCATAAGTTACACTAGCTCCATGCCCAACTTGCATAATCAAGACATAAAAGCTTACTTAGTAGCAGGTGCAGAGCTATTGTTTGCTGAGCTCCTGTTGTTTGCTCTCGGGTCGTTCGAGACAAGGGGCCTCTCCTGTGCAGGCTTTTGCCCTACTACTTCTTTTGCCTTGGCTGGCTGAGAAGACAGGTTCTCCAGAATTGAACCCGGTTTCAGTCCCAAGTTCTGAGATGATCTCGGGGACAGCATAGCATTTACCTCCGAATCAGAAGTAAATTTATCCTGCATCAACCACAAATGAGCAGTAAAATCAAATCAGACCGCATTGGTGAAATAACAAAAGCAGTTGATATTTCACCTCTGAGAAGCCATCCATTGCATCAGAGAACCCTCTTTTATTCCCCAAAAGCAAATTCTTGGGCATGGAAGATCCATGATTATCGTTCACCGGATGCAAGGGGAAGAGGGGCTTCTCGTCAAGTTGAGTAGAGGCAAATAAGCAAAGATCGGAATTCCTTTCAGGAGATTGAGATCCTGGTAATCCAAGCCGAAGCTCGGTCGCCTTAAGATTCAGACTAGTCTTGCTCTCACCAGTGACGGCAGAGATTGCCGAGCTATCCCCAGATGAAGAAGAATCAGACAACCCCATGTAGTTGCGCTCTTTGAGCTCAGCAGACCCGTTTTCACATACGCTCTCTACGGAGGTTGAAGAAGCCAGCAGGGAAGCACTGCTGGCAACCTCCTCTACACCACCAAGCAGTGGCGGAGTCATCGGAATTTACCAATTACGAAAGCTCGGAATTTCCTCCCAGTTAATTACCTGCAAGAGACCAGCTGAAGGTTAAATTCAAGCAACGATGGCGTTTCTTCCGCCACAGGGGTTTCATACTAAATCTAAGTGTGGAAATAGGCAAAGGAGATGATAGATCTAAGAACTAAATTTTCAGGTTAATAACTAATACCCGGGACCTAAAATCAAAGAAAGAATATCGACCCAGAAACAAAGAAGAAGACAAACAAACAAAGGAACAGAAAGGACAATTGCATTTATAGCGAGAAAATTTAAATGCGCGAGAGAGGAGTAGGAAGCATTCAACGTCGAGAAGTAATTGCAGTCGATAATTGTAACTGTCTGCCAAATCCTAGAAAGAACGCAGACAGAGGCACCAGCAAATGTTTCCCCCAATTGAAAAAAGAAAAGGCAGAGTTAATAGAAAATGAAATAATAAAGCGCCGAACCAAATAATATGATGCATGCTCTGTTTGGCAGGCCAGAAAATGCAGGAAAATTTTCGTGCAAGCATGAACAAACGCTGGTTTTGATAACAAAAATAAAAAAAAAACAAGGAAAATCAACTTCACTCTCTCACTTATTCCGCTCGAGAAAGTTCGTCCTTCTTTACTGTTTACTGAAACCAACACCACCACATTACAGAAAAACTACAACTCGCCTCTCGTATTTTCCTCTATTTGCCAGGGAAACGAACAGAAAGAGAGCTAGGAAACACAGCACACCATCCAACTAGCGAAACGCAAAATCGGAATCCGAAAGAAAAGGAAAGGGAAAAGCTACCGGAAGCGGAATCTTCCGCGAAGCTAGCTGCAAAACTTAAAATAGCAAAGCGTATATTACCTTTAGATTAACCGGAATCGTTGATCGGAAGATCGATTACCAAAGAGTTGTTCCCCGGAGAAGAGACCGAAAGAGAGACAGACGGAGACTCGGATAGGGAAGGCAGAGAGAGAGTAGAGAGAGAGGAAAAATTTGGGGGAAAAGAGGACTAAGGACCCTCCATTTGTCACAGAGTAACAAAAGCTTATTTGCTGTCTGATGTGAAGCTCTCTACTTTTATTTCTTTCTTTTAATTGACATTTTCTACTTTTTTTTTTTGTTTTTTTTTTTTTTTGCCTTCTCTTTTTAAGATCGGGCCTTGAAAAAACACTCTTGCTTTTCCTCCTCCAGTTTTTTTCGCGTTTTGGTTTCCTTTATTATTTACTCCGCCGAACAATAATTATTAATAGTTATTATGGTACGGGGAGTTATGATTGGGTGGGAGGGTAGTTGAATCGTCTCCGTTGATCTTTTTAATCGACGGCAGTGGAGTTGGGTAGTAACCGAAACCCGGCCCGAAACTGTAGAGCCTAGCCAGGCTTAAGCCAAGAGAGAGGAGATGGGGTTCTCAATTCTCAATTCTCATCATAGCATTAGCACTGTCTGTCTGTCTCCTCTCATCTTTATCTTTAATCGAAAGGAGGTGGCTGCTAATTAAGGGTTATAGGGAATGAGATAGCATGTTTAGACAGGAACGGATCAGGTCAGTAATCTTATGGTGAGTAACTATGAGTAACTCGCTCACATGAGCATGATATCAGCATCCTCTCTCTTCTGGAAAGCCTTTAATTTTCCCCTCCTTAATCTTTGACGGACGATTTCTCACTCGTTTTAAGTCGAAATTTAATTTTTTTTGCACAGTTAGATCAGATTATTTGTGCTATTCACAATGATATCCACTTTGATATATTTTTCGGAAAAAAAATTGAGCCATTTTATACCAGTCTATACCATATGGTATTGACTGGTATTGAAATAAGAGCATACCTATGGTTTGAAAAGCGTACCATGGTGGTATGACACAAACCAAAACTGTAGGATGGTTGAATACGACTTTTAACATTGTATACCATAAGATACCATAAGATACCACCCCGTACCAGGGTGGTATTGTATGGTATTGTGTGGTATTTTTTTGTCTTGGAATTTGTTCACCCAGAAATTTGTAGATTCAATAGATCATGATGAACTCGTCCCTACTGTGCAAACGTTTTTAAAAACGAATTAAAAACGAAGAAGATACCATATGGTATGCAGTTGGTACCGAGAGGCCAGAATTTTTTTTTTTAAAAAAATATTGAAAATTAATCTCATTTTGTAGAGCACGATGAACTCGTTCCATCTATGCAAAAAAAAAATTAAAATCCGAGTTAAAACGAAAAGGATATGAGTCAATTAAGAAAGCTAGTGAAAATAAAAATGGCCTTTGATTCTTCATCCTTATATCTGGATTTTCTAAATAAAGGGTCCAGATTTGGTTATTGATAGGTGCATAACCCATGGTTATGCACACTAACTTGAGCCTGTTTAGACCATCCACAACCACAATGCGGGTGGGGGAAAATGTGGGAAAAGAGGGAAAAGTGAGAAAATTGGATGATTTGGTCACAATGTGATGGTGGGAAATGTGGATAATCAGTTTAGTATTTTTTTTTGTTAAAATCAATCTATAGTTGATTTCAGGAAAAAAAAATTATGAGTGGAGCTCTCTCCTCTCTCTTCGAAGTTAGTCGGGCGATCCTTTTCCGGCCACTCTTCGCCCTTTGTCGATTGGCCGGCCGCATCGTCACTATATTCCTGAGCAGTTTGCTTGCTATTTCCCTGGCTAATCAGGGATCGGATGAATGGCAATGGACTCCCCATGCTGCGACGACTGTCCGGCAGGAGACGCTCCCACGGATGACGGCCGAGAGGGGCAAACGTCGATGCCGCTACCGCCATCCTAATATGGTGAGCCATAAACGGAAAATTGAGGCACATGAGATTTTGGGACTTGACACTGATCGTCCCCAAAGCAAGCGAAAGCGAGGAGTAAGAGTCCCGGTATGGAGATTCCGTCTTCCTTCGTCTTCCGAATTAGAATGTGAGGAAAGGGATGGTAGGATTCCCCTGTCCTCACTGGTGGAAATTTCAGAGAAAAAGGGAAACGCCCTGGTCGCCTCACATAGTCCCGTCCTTATATCCCGAGATGGGGCAAGGTCACCGGAGCAGCTGAGAGAGAAATAAGAGACCGGAGTCCCCCTGTCTTCGCATGTAGAAATTTCAGAGAAGAAGGTCCTTTACACCTCACATAACCCCGTCCTTAGACCCCGAGATGGGGCAAGGTCGCCGGAGCAGATGGGTGCGCAACAAGTAGCCGGAATACCTCCTCTGCGCCGGCCGGCGACATTCTGTCGTCCGACTCCGATGAAATATTTTTTGAAAACTCGGGATATTCACAACAAACTGAATCTCGGGGGGGCATCCCAATCCCGAAATAATCGCAAGGATTTTGTGAATTTCCCTACTCTAACCGTCTTACAACGGTTGGGGAAAATGTATAGTTCCTATCTACATCCTCCTAGAGTCCCAGTTCTAGTGAAACAACAACTCCCGCTGGGTTATGTTGGCTCTGCCAAACCCCTTTATAGTGCCTGCCATCCAGAAGTCCTCTCTACAGATCTTCGGGGAAGGCAACTGGCAGGGACACTCAGGCAATCCAACCAGCGGAGCCAAGAACGATACTCGGGTATGTGGGAACAATCCCTCTCGGACCTTTTCTTTTTGATTTGGCAGCAGAGAGGCCCTGTTCACAGGATTCCGCTTGCTGTTTCGTGTTTCCCTTGGTCCATTACTGATCATTGTGGCTATATGTTATTGGAATGTAATGCTGGTTCTGTGACTATATCTCAGGTCAACAATATGACTAGCATCAAGAACGACCAGGTCGTTCATTTCTCCCTCGATGAGGTCCAGTCGGCCAGGATCCGGCACTCGAGGACTCTCCTGGGCACACTGTTCACTGATAGCAGAATCACGACTGCTGAGCTGCGAGATGCCATCAATAAGTCATGGCAAGGGCAAGGGCGCATCAAGGTGAAGCTGGGGGCACACAACCTATTCGAGTTTGTGCTCCCGAGCGAAACAACCAAGAATTGGGTGCTCAAACAGTCTCCCTGGGTGGTTGCTGACAAAATCTTACACCTTCGACCCTGGGTCCCCACCATCACCCAACGTACTTTCGATGAGCTTGCTGTTGCTCCGTTCAAGGTACAGATGTGGGAAATCCAAGAGGATTGTTGTACCCAAAGATTTGGGCGGACAATCGCGACTGCCATGCTGGGTCGTGTCTTGGAGGCAGGAATATACTCTTGTACTGAATCGGGGCAGCGATTTATAAAAATCAAAGCTCTGATAGACTTCTCCAAGCCTCTCCGATCTCAAGTCTTGCCGACTTTTTGCTATAAATGTGGCCGTGTGGGACATTCCCGGCAGACCTGCTCCTTCGACCCGCCTACTCGATATGAACATTTTGGTCACCATATGTCGGCCAAAAAGCTGGGAAGGAAGGTCTTCGAGGAAGACGAGGGTGTACCAGCCTTCCATGGCAACCCCAAGTCGGTCTGGGTCAACACGACTGCACTTGAGCGCAGGGAGGTCCGACAGGCAAAACCTCCCGCGAATACTAATAAGAGAGCGACAGGGCTTACCGGGAGACCGACGGTGGAAGCGAGTCCTCTGTGGATGGGTTCTTCAACTCAACCCTTCTTGACAACATAACCAAGGCCACAACAGGAGAGGAATCCAACTCGATTCCTGATCGTGAAAAGCCCAAAGCTGCATTTGGGGAGGCTGAGCCGCCGGGGCAAACTCAAGAAAGCTTGCGAGGACAGCTCCATTGATCGGCCGACAGAAGATGTTGATATTTCCAGTTCTCGGCGACGTCGGCTTTTACTCGAGGACGAATAAGAGGACGAATTTTTCGTGCAAACCATTCCCAATTCAAATGCGGAATGTCCTTTGAATGGTGCTATAAGAGCTGCGAAGATGGCTGAGAAGGCTAGCGGTTTTGGCGAGACTCCTGCCCCTGGGCGTCCCTCTCATCTGCAATCGAAGAAGGGGGGAATTCGGAAGGGGGGAGGCTCACCTCTAGTGGCAAGGGAGAAAGCTCCTCAGCCTCGCAAGCAGCGGATCCGCCTGGCGAAGTCAGCCAGCTCCAAAAGCAAGGGGACTGCTCGGCCCTAGTTGATGGAAAAGGCGGATGGAGGCCTGGTCGAGGATACGCCGGCCCAAACTGAATCCTTGGGCCCGCAGGCAGTGAGGGCCGATGTCTTGGGCCCACAGTCAATGGCTGTTACCAAAGAGGGCATGAACTCGGTTGAGTCGGTTTCTGAAGAGGAGATCCACAATTTTGAAATCCGCCGCAGTGATCCGAAAGGGAAAGAAGTTAATTCCCGGGTGGCGCATTCGACCCGCGTGCGCCAGGCTGTGCAAGCTTTTGAAAATGGGCTATCATTGAATGAGTCGGCCCAGGTCCAAAAGGCGAAATGCCCTCCGGCTGTGGAACCTATGATTGTGGAGAAAGAGGCAATGAAGGAGAGTAGCCTTATTGTCAATGACATTAACGAATATGGCTCCAATTTTTCGGGCCCTAGTGATGAGGGGAAGAAACGTCGAATTGAAGAGGTCGAGGGAGATATTTCTGAATCCCCGTCTCCCAAGAAACTGTTTGTGGAAGACCAGGATGATCTGGAAACGGTGGAGGTAGCCAGCCGGAAATGGCCCCATCCAGATAAATGAGGCTTCTTGTCTGGAATGTGAGAGGGATTGGACCGTCCCTCACATTCCAAACTGCTGTAGGCTTAATTAAGTCTAATAAACCGGATCTCGTGTTCTTCTCTGAGACACGATCGAGCCGAAAAGTAGTCACTCGCCGTATGCGGGGGTTAGGTTTTGATTCTTCTTGTTGTTTCTTCGTTGATGCAATTGAGGCATCCGGAGGTTTAGTTGTTGCTTGGTCCCCCGAAGTTCATGCTTCGGTGTTTTTTCATTCCAACTTTTGTATTTGCATTCAAATAAATGAGAATGAGTTCTCCTATATTGTGGTTTTTGTGTATATTAGTTGCCATACTTCGCTGAGAGCTACTCAAATAGCCCAATTGCGCGATATTTGTGATGGTTTCCATCTTCCTTTTATCGTCTTGGGAGATTTTAACTCTACCCTCGGTGCGGGAGAAAAAGATGGTGATTTACCTTGGAATGCGAGTCATTCTGTTGCCCTTAGGGACTTTATTCAAGACCTGGGTCTTCATGATCCGGGGTATCAGGGTGATCAATTTACTTGGTCAAACAGGCGGATGGGGAGTGCCTGTATTCGTGAGCGTCTGGACCGTGCTCTTTGCTCTCAAACTTGGATCGACCAGTTCCCTGATACTTTGGTCAAACATTTCATGGATCAGGGATCGGACCACCGAGCCATCCTCTTAGCGGACAAGGCTTATGTGCATAATAGTCGCCCTCTCTTTCGCTTTGACGCCCGCTGGGCGGATAACCCGGAAGTTAGAGCCATGGTAACTTATGTTTGGCAGGAAGAAATTCAGGGGACCCCGATGTTTTGTCTCTGGGAGCGCCTCAAAAAGCTCCGCCATCTCCTCTATGATTGGAGTAGAGCGGGGACTACCAATTCCATGCGGAATATTAGGACTCTCTAGACAGAGATTGAACAGATTAAAACTTCCCACCCTATTGATTGGGATTTGGTAAGAAGTCTGGAGATTGAATTGAACAGGCAATGGGAGGCCGATGAAATATATTGGCAGCAAAAGTCTCGAGTCCGTTGGTTAAAGAAGGGGGACCAAAATTCGGCCTACTTCCATACTGTTACCCGGACTCGTAGAAAAAAGAATTTTGTTGCTGGCCTCCATAATGATAATGGTGAATGGGCCACTGGGGAACCCGAGAAAGCAGAGATTGCTGTTAAATTTTACCAGGAGCTCTTTACCTCTGAGTCTCAAGTCCCGAATATGTCCGATAAGGTGGCATCCCTGCCTATTCCTCCCAGTGTTACTCCAGCCATGAATGCTTCTTTGACTGCTGAGGTCCAACATAATGAAATTCGGCGGACGGTGTTTTCAATGGGATCAAAACAGGCTCCGGGTTCGGACGGATTTACTGGGAAATTATTTCAGGCCTTCTGGGACATCGTGGGTGAATCGGTGACGGAGGCTGTGTGCTCGTTCTTCAGAACGAGTCGGCTGCTCAAGAGTATTAATCATACCTGGCTCACTTTAATCCCTAAAGTGGATAACGTTGAGAACATGAGGCAGTTGCGGCCAATCAGTCTGTGCCAATTCGTCTATAAAATTATAACCAAAATCATGTCCGAGCAGCTTGCTATGATCCTCCCGGTTATCATATCTGAGGGGCAAAATGCCTTCATTCGGGACAGGTAGATCATCGAGAATATTCTCCTTGGCCACGAGTTAATGCATTATTTGAAGATCAAAACACGAGGTAAGAAAGGATACATGGCTCTAAAGGTTGACATGGAAAAGGCCTATGATAGAGTCGAATGGTCCTTCTTACTTGATGTTATGAACAAAATGGGTTTTAACTCGGTTTGGCAAGGATGGATCCATGAATGTCTTCGGTCCTCCTCTTTCTCTGTGCTTATGAATGGTTCCCCAGCGGGGTATTTCTCACCCTCTCGGGGGTTGCGGCAAGGAGACCCTTTATCCCCTCTTTTGTTTGTGATATGCACAAAGGGGTTCACGGCTCTCCTCCGCAAGGCGATTGTTGAGGGGCGCTTGCAGGGTGTGAAGGTGGCGCCAAGGGCCCCCAGGATTTCTCATTTATTTTTTGCTGATGATTCTTACCTTTTTTTGAGAGGGACGCTCCAAGAATGTGAGAATCTAATTGTGGTATTAAATGAGTATGAGGAATTGAGCGGCCAACGTGTCAATTTGGATAAATCAGCAGCTTGTTTTAGCAAGAATGTAACCCTGCCTGATCAGGACTTTCTGGCTGCGGTATTGGGGGTGGGGGCAGTGGGTGTCCATGATAAGTATTTGGGGTTGCCCACATTGTTTGCCCGGTCCAAGATGGCTACTTTCCGATATTTGGAGGAAAAGCTCCTAGAACGCCTTAAGGGTTGGAAGCAACGGACGTTGTCTTGGGCGGCGAAGGAAACTTTAATCAAATCCATTGCTATGGCATTGCCCTTGCATGTAATGTCTTGCTTTAAACTTCCGGTGTCTCTTTGTCGTACCTTGGATAAACATGTGGCAAGATTTTGGTGGGGGGTAACGGAGGATCATTTTAAGATTCGATGGGTTTCCAGGCGGAATATGTGCCGGAGTAAACATGAGGGTGGTTTGGGGTTTCGAAGATTCGAGCAATTTAATCAGGCTCTGTTAGCCAAAATCGGGTGGCAAATCATGACTGATCCGCAGTCCCTTCTTGCCCAGGTCTATAAAGGAAAGTACTTCCCGACTGGGACCTTTCTTACTGCTACGGCCCGCTCTCGCCCTTCTTGGGGTTGGCAGAGCATCCTCTTTGGCCGCCAGTTGTTAGAAAGGGGTCTGCGATGGCAAATTGGGAACGGACAGTCGGCTTCAATGCTTAACTCCAACTGGATCCCTCAGTACCAGTTTGATCCCATCCAGGCTAATCTGGTGGTGCTACCGGAAGGGGGGGGGGAGCCGAAGGTAGCGGAGCTTATTAGGGCTGGGGAGGGCCGCTGGTGTGACAGTAAACTTAGCCAGTGGTTTGATCCCCCTACGTGTAGAGCCATCAAAGCTATCCCCCTTCCGCGGAGGAATGTTGAGGATAAACTTATCTGGCATGCGACCGTGGATGGGTTGTTCACGGTCAAATCAGCGTATCACCTCACTGTCACGTTGGACAAGAGGAGGGAAGGATGGAAGTCCACTGTGAACTGGATGGATAAAGACAGCTGGATTCGTCTCTGGGAGGAAGATATCCCCCCAAGCTGAAGGTGTTTGTTTGACAGATCCTTTCTCGGGCCCTCCCTACTACGGAGGCTCTCATCGAACGAAGGGTTCATGTGCATCCCCGGTGCCCTGTGTGCTGGGAAAGTTCCGAAACACTTGAGCATTTGTTTCTATATTGTCCGGTTGCACGGGCCCTGTGGGATTGCTCGGGCTTGGAGTACCTGGGGGAGGGGTTGCCGCGCCAGACTTTTCCTCTGTTTCTGAAGCAGCTCTTGGCTCTGATTAAACAACCCTCGGTGTTTATGGCGGTGGTTGCCATTCTTTGGAGGATTTGGCGGTCGCGGAATTGGGTGGTTTTCGAAGGCAAACAGTTCGGAATACCTGTGCTAATGCGCCAGTTTTCCCAGCAATATGAGGAATGGGTGCGGTTGCCTAAAGATCCGGTGGCGCGACCGACCAAGCCTGATCCGGGGCTGCAGCCCCCTGTTGGCCCTCCTCGTCAGTTCTGTAGATGGGATGGTGCTACGAGGTGTGGGTCCCACTCGGCCGGGGGAGTGGTCCTGTTCCACCCGGGTGGGGAGGTTGATATGGTCAGGGGATTTCAGTTCCCGGGTTTAGATAATCCCCAGTTGGTGGAGCTTCTTGCGCTCAGGGAGGCTGTGGTCTGGTGTGTTGGGTTAGGCATCACGGACATGGTGTTTGAGGGGGACGCCAAAGTTATCATCGAGAAGATCAATAGAGGTGACCAGAGTGATAGTCGGATGGGTGCTGTTCTGACAGAGCTAGTGCATTATTTTCGCATCTATTCGGGTTTAGTATTCGGTTCATAGGTCGGCGTAATAATAGGGTAGCCCATGTGGTGGCTAGGAAAGCCCTGTCTTTGTACCCTACCATGAGTCGTTTCTTTGACTTTCAGACCTGGCTGCTTTCCAGGGTGTAACTTTCTTTATTGATTCTATATAAGATTATCTTTTGTAAAAAAAAAATGATCATTATTATTACGTACTTAGTGATAATTAATTAATACGAACATTTCCATATAAGTTTTTTTAATTTGGACATTTTTTTCATCACTAATTAAGTATGACATCATCAATGACGAAATCACAATAATACGAGGGGACAAAAACACAACTTTCCAAACAAGCCTTTGCTAAAATCAGAAAAAATCAGGGAAAAAAAAGAAGAAAGGGTTGTCCTTTCCCATCCACCACTTCCCCCCACCATTTGTCTCATATGGTGGGTTTTCCCATTTAATCTCCTAGAAAAACAGAACCACTAAGGAGAGTCAAATGCAACTAAGCCCACAAAACCCATTTAATCTCCTATTCCCCCCACATTGTGGTCACATTTGCCCTTTTTCCCACAAAACCAACCCACGCTGTGGGTGGTCTTATCGGTTGGAAAAATGACACACTATTAATTATAGGTTTTTAAGGTAATTAATTTGTATTGTATTTAATAATCTCCCGACTATTCATATCGGCCGGCGGTGGCAGTGAAGGAGGACAAAGAAGAGTTTAATGCTAGTGATGAGCCTGTTGCGGATGTTGATCGGATGAGCCTGGAGGGTTAATTTAATCATATTAGCGATATGGAAGGCGTCGGGGAATGTTCTCTGCCAGCCAAGGTTTCGGGAGCTGCGAATGGAAACGGGGATAATTAAAAAGAATTATGTCCAAGCCAAGTGTGATCGGTATATTCGCCAAACAAAAGCCGGGAGATTGGCATCAACGGGATTGGCGACGAAGTTGATGACAAAAAAGAAGTTCAGGTGGAAGGGAGAGGAGTACAAAGGGTTATCTCGCCGTGATTACTATCAGGAAGGGAATCCCCAATCCAACAATCCTCTCGTCGATCAAAAACCAGAACCCTTTCCTGTAGTCGTCGGAGGAGGAAATGAGAACTATCAAATTAATCTGAGATTCGTTTGACATCTCAGCCGCCGAGCCACAAGCTGGAAATGCAATCCTCTTGATTCGCGGGAGGTGGTACGAAGCTCGAGCGCTGGGTGAGACAGTCGGCAGCTGTATGGCTGGCTGTGGCGACGGCATTTGATGGGCCGCGAAATACTTATGTTGACGGGCCAGATTATGAAGGAAGTGGGCCTCGTTGATCTGCACGAACACATTGGCCCACCACTTGCTTCCGCAATGAGGAGTAAGATGAGTTCCATGTAGTCTAAGGCTTCGTCTACTTTGTTATTTTCTAGTTTCTAAGACGTTGAGTTAGTTGTTGAAGGAGTTAGAGTTGTTAGCTGAATAATCTCCTCCGCCATAAGTGGGGTTGAGTAGTTAGTAGGTTAGCTACCTTTTAGCGTGGGTACTTTCGGTTGTGTTTATTTAAAGCATTCAAGTTAATGGAATAAGGCAAGCAAAAACTCAAGTAGAAACTCTCTGGTAATTCTCACCAAGAAAAGAGAATCTGGCTCAATCCCCCCAAGAAAAGGGATACATAGATTCATTCAATTTCAATCCGTACCATTTGGTATCAGAGTCTGACATGGGCACTCACGCCAACCGCATCGAAGCACTTGAAGCTGCAGGCCAAGAAAATCAACTCACGCTGAAGGCCATCCTCGATCAATTGGCTATAGTACAAGGACGCACACTCCGCGTTTGGGCTGAAATCAATGGAACCCGTCTGATGGCCCTCATCGACAGTGGGTCAACCCACAATTTCATTAGCTCGAAGGCAGTCAAGTAGCTCAAGCTTCCCATTTCCCCAATTCTGGCGTTACAGGTGAAGATAGCCGACGGAAGACACCTGGAATGCCTCGGTAAAATTGACAGCGCACCTATCCAAATACAAGGTTCCCTATTCCACATCAATCTCCATACCATTCCGCTATTAGGATTTGATATTGTTCTTGGAGTTCAATGGCTAGCTACATTGGGAACGGTTCAAAGCAATTAGAAGACCTTAGAAATGGAATTCTTCTGGGACGGCGACCTCCGACGAATTCACGGCATCCAACGCGGTCTTCCCGCTTCGGCGAGCCTCGCCGACATCGTCAAGGGAGAACACGATTTGATGGCTCTCTGCGTTGCACCGATGGGTCAGGATCCCCTTCGTCAAGTTCCTCCTGAGCTACACGCTCTTATCCGGGAGTTCGACGACTTATTCGAAGAACCTACCCAGCTGCTGCCACCCCGCTTGATAGAGCATCAAATCCAACTCAAACCAGGAACAGAGCCTGTCAATGTGAGGCCTTATCGATATGCATATTTCCATAAATCAGAGATCGAGTCTCAAATTAGTCAAATACTTGACGCAGGAATCAGCCAACCAAGCACCAGCCCATTTTCATCGCTGGTTCTTCTCGTAAAGAAGAAAGACGGTACATGGAGATTTTGTGCCAACTACCACACCCTAAATTTGGTCATAATCAAAGACCGATTCCCTATACCAACGGTGGATGGGATGCTCGACGAACTCCATGGGGCGACCATCTTCACAAAACTCGACTTGCGAGCTGGTTACCACCAAGTCTGGATGCACGCTGCGGATGTGCCGAAGACAGCCTTTCGCACCACAACGGTCACTACGAATACTTAGTGATGTCGTTCGGCTTATGTAACACCCCTTCCACGTTCCAAACCATTATGAACAACATCTTCCGGCCACTTCTTCGAAATCGGTTCTTGTGTTCTTCGACGACATCCTCATCTATAGTCCGGACAAGGAAACCCATGTCAAGCAAGTTCGACAGGTATTCCATATACTTCGGCAGCATCAATTTTTTTATTAAATTCAGCAAGTGCGCATTTGGGTTGGCTGAAATTGAGTACTTGGGACACTTTATCTCCAACGTCGAGGAGAGAGCCAACCCTAAGAAGCTTGCTGCCATGGTGGATTGGTAATCGCCCCCCAATGTAACTGAACTTTGGGGCTTCCTCGGCCTCACCGGCTACTACCGCAAGTTCGTCCGCAAGTATGGGTTTCTCGCACGGCCACTCACCATTCTCTTAAGGAAAGGCCAATTCGCCTGGTCCGCCGATGCAGATTCCGCATTCTAGGCTCTCAAATCAGCGGTGACCTCGGCACCTACATTGGCCTTACCTGATTTCTCCCAGCCGTTCATCGTCGAGATAGATGCATCCGGATCAGGTTTTGGAGCAGTCTTAATGTAGAACGAGAGACCCATCGCTTTCCTTAGTTGAGCCTTGGGTAAAACCAATTAAGCCCTTTCGACATATGCCAAGGAGATGCTCGCGATAGTGACCGCGGTCCAGACTTGGCGGCCATATCTTCTTGGGCGACGGTTCATCATTCGAACTATGAGTCTGAAACACATACTGGGCCAACGTATTACAACTCCGTAATAGCAAAAATGGATATCCAAACTATTGGGCTACGACTACGATATTATTTATAAACCAAGGCCCGAGAATCGCGCCGCCGACGCCCTAAGTCGTCGTCCCCTAGAGGCCATTCTGAATGCAACCTCTTTGCCATACACATCTCTTTGGAACTCCCTCCAGGAAACGGCAGCTACCCACCCTTATATGCAGATGGGTCTCCGGAGAGCTCTTTCTTCTACTCCCAGGCATTTTTCAATCCGCCACAACATGCTCCACCATCGCTGCAGGGAACTCATCTTACTCCTGCACGAATTCCATTCCATGGTCGTGGGCCATCATTCGGGGATTGAGCGCACCTACAGACGTTTGGCGGCACAATTTTATCGGCCCAACATGCTGAAAGACGTCAAGAGATTTGTTCGTGTCTGCGATGAATGCCAACGTGCCAAATCTCAATCGCTAGCGCCTGTCGGCCTTCTCCGGCCTCTCCCAATTCCGCGTAGGTATGGCAAGATATCACAATGGATTTATTGATGGCTTCCCTTCCTATGGCGGCAAGTCTGTGATCTTGGTCGTCGTTGATCGGCTGACAAAGTCAGCTCATTTTGTACCACTGTCACATCCCTACACGGCACGCTCCATAGCCGATGCTTTCCTCACCGGCATGCTTAAGCTCGACGCGCCGCCGCGCTCCATCATCTCTGATCGTGCCTCCACCTTCACCAGCCACTTCTGGCACGAGCTATTCCGTCTTTCAGGCACGAAGCTATCAATGTCTTCCTCCTACCACCCCCAGACTGACGGCCAAACCGAAGTAGTCAACCGTTGCCTCGAACAATACCTTTGCTGCTTCACCAACCAAAATCCGAGTCGTTGGCTCCTCTACCTTCCATGGGCTGAATACTGGTACAACACGACGTTCCATAGCTCTGTCGGGATGACCCCATTCCAAACTGTCTATGGACGACTGCCTCCTGCTGTTCCTTTTTATCGTCCAGGATCCACCTCTGTACATGAGGTCGAGCAGACCCTGCTGGATTGCAATGAAGTCTTGGAGGAGCTACACTCCAACCTCACCGCAACCCAAAATCAGAAGAAGCAGCAAGCTGACGCTGGTCGACGCGGCATCGAATTCCACGTGGGCGACGTGATTATCTCAAACTTCATCCTTACTGCCAACACACTGTTTATCGTCGTGCATCACAAAAGCTCGCTTGTCATTGTTATGGGTTGTATGTGATCACTGAACGGGTCGGCGCGGTGGCGTATCATCTTGCTCTTCCGCCAGGCAGTCGCATTCACCCGGTATTTCACGTCTCGCTGCTCCGACCGTGCCACTCTCCGGCCACGCCCCAAGCTCGGTTGCTCCTTGATAACACCCAGCCAGGGTGTTTGATTCTCAACCCGAACTTGAACAAACAAGCTCTGCAACTTGAACGAGAACCAAGCCGCCAATCTTCAATTTAAAAGAACAACAATGGTGGAACTCTTGTGCAATCCTACACCTGGAGGAAGGCTCAAGAAGTATACATCAAAGCTCGCCCACGATCAAGGTGGATTTTGATCGATACAAGAGCAAAGTCGAACTTGGTTTTCTCGGCCAAGCTCTCAACCAAAAACTATAGTTACGAGACTTAGTTTTTAGGGGTTTCTTTGATTATTCAACTCAACCGAATTGTACAATACGTTTGTAGGCCTTAAATAGAGATTACAAATAGTCTGGAAAGCAAAAGAAACCAAAACAAACAAGGTAAGCCAATACAATCCCAATCCTAACACAATACGGAAACTTAATGCGCAAGAAACAAACTAGTGTCGATGCCAACTTGGAGTCTCTCGTTCGCCATCCTCCCAACTCCAATTGGCTCACCCAATACCTTGTTTCTGTACTAGGAGATACGAAATTTCATGTGGACTTAATATTGAAGTTCGATTTCCAGCCATTCTTCGTGCCCTGAGCTCCAAAGTGACCTTCCCGAAACTGCCCCATGCCTTAGGCAAAATCTTGCAGTTTGACTGTGTTGCCATAGACTTTTGAGGAGCTCGATAATCACATCTCCCAGCCCTGCCTCGAGCTCCCAGACCCTCTAAGCTGTAAACGATGTTGCCACCTTCAAAATAAACCCTCCAATCCCCATTTTCATTCATCCAATCAAGAGGAATAGTCTCACAAAGAGAGCTACACGAAACAGCTTCCACACTTAGCCAAAAATCCAGGTTCTTCAAGTGTGCAGGATTAGCTTCTTTGGCAATCAACCAAGAAAGATGGAAGTGGGTTTTTGAGATCATATCAGGCCCTCCCTCTTTTAAAAGCTTTGCCCTCAAAGCGGGTTCTTTCCTCCTCTCAAAATCGTCACAAAACTGGCTCCAAACAGGGTCGTAAAACGGCTGCTCAGACCACGTTTGCTGGGGGGCGCCAACACAGTTCTTCAAGCTAGAAATTTGGAATTCTTGTTTCCAGCGTCGCCACCCTAATTCGTTGCCTCCAAGGCCTTCGGGCATTCTCCAATCGAACTCTTGAACCTGTCCCAACCTTCGATTCTACCTAATCGCTGTTGAATTAACGATTCCATTTTTCCCGCCGCCGGCCGAATTTTAATTCGGGAAACCCAAAATTGTAGATCCTGATTTGGGTGTTTCATCCTCAGCTTGCGGCGGCCGCAATTGATGCCTCCTACAGCTTCCTGGGGTTTACTCGACGATCCCGCATCGGTCGATTCGTCGCTAGTTCTCCCAACCCATTCGCGCGTGTCCTGCTTGCCACGGAGCTTCAGCAGAGGAGCTCGAGGGCGAAGAGGATCCTGCAAAACAGCAGGAATCGATGCCAACTGATCAAGGGAAGAGCTTCCCTGAGTTGGGAGTAGCGCGTCGGGCTGCTTGGATTGGGACAGTTCGTTCCTAGAGGCGCCACCCAATAGCCCCTCTCTCATACCCTGCATTGCGGTCGTCGAAGAACAGGGAGCGAGTGGACAGCTTGTTCGTCGGAGCTTCTCGCTCCTCAGGGCAGTCAGCATAAAGCGGCCCATGTTTATTCCCGCATTTGCCTTCCCTTCTCGTGATCCCTCGCCATTCTTAGCCTGATTAGCAGCCAATTGCTGCTGATCGGAGCGGACCTCTGCTCGGGACAAAGGCTTCAGAACAATATTCTTCCCACCGAACTTGAATCGATAACAATTCGTGCCCCCGTCGTGAGTCACTGCGCGGTCAAATTGACAGGGTCGTCCTAGCAAAATATGGGCAGCCTGCATTGGTACAACATCGCACAACACTTCGTCTTTATAGTTACCAATTTCGAAATTGACTCGAACTTGCTGAGTGACCTTGATCGACCCGTAATCATTGAGCCAATGCAATTGGTAAGGCTCTGGATGTTTGATTGTGGCTAACCCCAACTGTTTGACGGCGTCGTGGCTAATAACATTTGTGCAACTGCCCCCATCAATGACCATCGACAAACATTTACCATTAACCAAACATCTTGTGTGAAAAGGTTGGTTTGTTGGCCTTCATCTGCCTCAGGTTCTAGAGCCAAAGCTCGGAGTTTCATTCCTGACAAAAAAGGACCCTTCTCCGCCTCAATTTCCTCATTCAATTCTTCCTCAGACGAGCTGTCGGCCTTCTTCCGTGGGACCTCCTCATCGTCTGAAACATATTCACCGTCCAGTAAAACCAGCGTCTTCACATTCGGGCATTGATTCGCCTTGTGACCCCTACGTGACATTTGAAGCACTGTATTGAACCGCTAGAAGCGCCTAGGCGTTCTGAATTCAGCGGGGGAGGATTTCATGGCGCAAGTTTGGGTGCCTCCAGTTTGTGAGGGAGCGTGGCAGCCTCAACATTGCTCTCACTTGACACTTTATGCCCAGCAAACTTCCTCCCTGAAGTGTTCTTCTGCTGCTTCTCGATCTTAACCGCGAGATGTACCGCTTCATCTAAATCAACAAATGCCCTTAATTCCACCTCCTGGCGAATCTCACGACTTAATCCGTGGAGGAAACACGCAATTTTAGCTTCCCTATCCTCCCGAACGTCAGCTCGTAGTAGCAGCAGCTCCAATTCACGGAAGTACTCTTCAACACTTCGCGAGCCCTGTTTAATCCCCTGCAACGATTCGTGCAGCTCACGTAGGTAATACGCAGGGATAAATTTCTCCCTCATAAGCCCCCGTAACTCGTCCCATGTGGCCAGGGGCGGAGCCAGGATTTCGAGATTGGGGGGGCCAGAAATAAAAAAAATTATGGTTATTTTAGAAGTACACGATATTTTTTTAGATAATTAAAATCAATCAAAATACTATCTAAACGAAAAATTGTAACTATATTTTGTCCAAGGTTAATAACTAAACTATTAACAATAAATATTCGTTCATAAGTGAAAATTGGAGCGGTATTCAACGGAAATAAAAAATTGGAGGAGTAGATGGATAAAATACGCAGGGATAAATTTCTCCCTCATAAGCCCCCGTAACTCGTCCCATGTGGCCAGGGGCGGAGCCAGGATTTCGAGACTGGGGGGGCCAGAAATAAAAAAAATTATGGGTATTTTAGAAGTACACGATATTTTTTGAGATAATTAAAATCAATCAAAATACTATCTAAACGAAAAATTGTAACTATCTTTCGTCCAAGGTTAAAAACTAAACTATTAACAATAAATATTCGTTCATAAGTGAAAATTGGAGCGGTATTCAACGGAAATAAAAAATTGGAGGAGTAGATGGGTAAAGATTGGAGGAGTAGGGTTTAGTTATTTATTTATATTAAATATATGTTAGTTTATTTATTTATATTAAAGGGCAATGTCTATTTTTTACCCAAATCTTTTTCAGATTCTTTTATTTTAACCAAACCTTTTGAATTCCTAAAAATTATTCAAACGTTAACTCTCCGTCAACTTTTCTGTTAGTAATGCTGACTAAGTATGACCATAATGAGTTGACTTCCTACGTGGCGGTCCTAATATACAATTTGACTATAGGGGATTGGTCGTCAAGGTAATTCTCTTTGGTAGGATAGTCGCCCAACTAAATTCAATCGTTCAAAATGAGGGCAACCGACCTCTCATCCTGGTCATTACTTACTTATGCATCGTTCCATACAATGGTAAGGTGGCATCTTAATTAACTTATTTTCATTGATCAAACATTGACACTAACTAACCGACATTAAATCAAACGACTGCTAAATTTGTAGGTACAATTAATTTCACCTCTTGAGGAGCGACCTTACTACTCGCGAATCCAGGAATTTCAGAAGTAATTAATTTTGGGCCAAGGTGAAGTTCTTAAACATTTACTCACCATATTTGCTTGCATGTTATGAGTTTGATGTTGAACAAACCAAAATGGGAGTAATTATCATTCCTTTTGGTGATAACAGTGACGACGATGGACTAAATCCACCAGTGAAAAGCATGGAAGCACCTCAAATGAAGGATGAGGAAGAGCACCATACCGACGATGAGTAAAGATAAGGGTTATTCAGAACAATTTTTGAATTCGATCCCCTGATAAAGGGTTTGTCATTGATTTTTTGTAAATTAATTATATTCGGTGAGTCGGTTAGGGTGTCCCAGAATACTATGATGTTCGTATTTTAAATGGATTAGTACTTTAATAATTTGGATTCTTTTACTCTACCAAGAAATTTACATTTCGATAATTTCAGCAACCTAGATTTTTGTAAACTAACAAAACAGGCGAAAACTCATGCTACTCCTATTTTGTATTTACACGATTCGCAAATGAACCCGATATTGATGCCTATTTAATATTTATGCAATTTGGAAATGAATCCGGCCAACCGGCCGGGCCTAGGACTAGTATATATATATATATATGGTAATGACAGGTGTACGTCAGGCGTATACTATACGTCAGGTGATCTAGCCGTTAGATGTACTTAGATGAGCTCCGACCGATCTCAACGGTCAATTTTTATTTTTCATTAAATCAAACTTCGAGGTGGCGTTTAGAAATATATATATATATATATATATATATATATTATATATATAGAGCAGGCAAAAGCTACGTACGTTAGGCATACGTTGTACGGTTGGGTTCACACTTGATTTTTGTGCTTCAATATATTTTCGCTGAATAAGAACTATCGGTTATTATTTTTTCGATTAAATGAATATATATGGGGAGTTATACGGTACCCAGGGTGAAGTCCGGGGTATCGCATATATATGCCTGTGTGAAGTTCTCAATTACACTATACGCCTGTGTTCACACTGAAAAATTAATTATTAATTATAACTACATTAATTATTTTAAAATGACAAATGACAATCGCATCCAATAATTTATCTTTCTATATGATGTAATCCCAAAGCATATAGAAAAACAAAAATTACAATCCCATCCATTTAATCAAAACGCCACTTATTTCATATAAAAAACACAGCCCACTTATTTGTGTTTGCCATAAGCATGACCCAAAATCAGGAACCCATTAAAACCAAAGCACACACAGTCTTCCCTGTTGCTGTGTTCCGATCTAAACCTCCCCTGCATATTTGTTCTGCAAGGAAAACAGCGGTGACACAAATTAACAGTTCAAACACAGCACACAAAATCAGAAACTTAAAAAATTAAACCAATTCACTCTTACTAGATTTTAGAACTGCAGAAGTCGCTTGATGATTCAATTGGATATCCTTATCCTTTACACCTCTTAGTCAAACTCCGCTGCAGACTTTGATACAAAACAAAGCACGCACGCAACAACAAAATAATTGGAAATTGAAATGCATAATACAAACGGGACGCACAGTATTTTAACACCGTTGAGAAATTTAACCTCAACGCTAACTATTCCATGGTTCAAAGTTTAGAATTATTAATGAACTCGTCGATGAGGGCCTCTTCTGCTTGCTTTCCTTGGGTTCTGTTGCTGGGCATAATAATCTCTTCTTGCCTTGTCATTTACCCATTTGAATTATAACTGTTGTAGACCTCTATCATTTTTCTGCAATGCCCATGAAGATTTTATTTGGAGATGTGCAATTATACAGATGCAATCATTCAACTGTTCCAAGGATTTCAAACAAGCAAGGCCCTCAATCTCCTGCATATTTGGAGCATAAGTGACGGATAACAATTTTAATTGCTTCAACGACACCATCCTTGGAACAATTGCATCTGTATAATTGCTCATGCTTCTTTGGAAAGACTGGCTCTGGATGAGCTATCAGGTTTGAAGAAATTGAGGAAGGTAGAGGTTAAAGGTTTCTCGCGGCAACCAGAGTGATGGCATTCAAAGGGGACGCTAAGGTGTACTCCGTTGTGCGGCATTCTTGAGGAAGGCAAAGGAATTGAGAAGGAGGATTTAACAACGGAGTAAACGAGTGACTAAAAAAGATTAGGAGTTAGTGGGTAATGGAGTTTGTCTTTTTCGATATCCTTAAAAAATATTAGGAGTTAGTGGGTAATGGAGGTTGAAGGAGATCGAAAAAGACAAAGGATAATTAGCAGGGACGATGGGTGGGATGGGGGTAAAAGTAATTTGAGTGTTTAAACTCCAGATTGGGAGAATTCGTTACATACTATACAATGATTATTTAGATGAATGATTTTTGCGTAGGATAAAAAAGATTGAGTGACTACAATGTAAAAGAATTAATTAATGGGTGCAGTTGAAAATATAATTACCATTTATAATTATTTAATTATAATTAAAAATTTAATTACAAGTGTGAACACAGGCGTACAATGTACGTCTGACGTGCGCTAGCAGTTGCTCTCTCTCTCTCTCTATATATATATATATATTAATTTTTTTATCTATATTTGGACGAATCATAACCGTCGATTATTGTTTCTAATTAAATTGATCTTGGGGTATAAGATTTAGAGAAATAAGACATAGATTTTGATC
Source organism: Linum tenue (assembly GCA_946122785.1). Taxonomy (NCBI): domain Eukaryota; kingdom Viridiplantae; phylum Streptophyta; class Magnoliopsida; order Malpighiales; family Linaceae; genus Linum; species Linum tenue. The sequence goes on along the minus strand of CAMGYJ010000008.1, from coordinate 66,183,375 downwards.
TTTAAGGGTAAGAGTACAGTATCATGTCCGAAACATCAGTCAATTCAAGTTCTGGATAGCATTTTCTTACTCAAGTTATGCGGTACCCCAGATTTCACCCTGGGTACCGTAGAACTCCCCATATATATATATATATATATATATATATATATATATATATATATATATATATGGTGCCTACTTCGGTGCACTAAAAAAAATAAGTGCGTTCAATGCACTCAACTCAAAAACTAGTATTAAGGTGTCAAATTTTGATTTTTAATTTGTAGAATTAGTTTAATATGATGATATAACGTACGATCACAACTAATTAATGGATTATCCTGAGCCTTAGACCTCCAATTTTGAATTATTTCCCTAAACCCCAAATTGTAAACCCTAACCCTAAATTCTAAACTCTAAATCCTTCAAATTAAAGTAAATCTTGAATGATTTTTGTGCAAATTCATGTGCTTTATTGTTCATCACATAATAAGTGATGATTGATATGATCTCAAAGACCCTCTTCCATCGTTCTTGGTTGATCGCTAAAGAAGCTACTCCTATTCACTTGGAGAACATGGAGTTTTGGCTAAGTCATGAGACTGTTTCAGGTAGGCCTCTTTACGAGCATGGATTGGGCGAATGGCATAACAGAAATCGGATTGGAAGGGTACGTTTTGAACCTTGCAAGTTGGTGAGAAAATGGGAATGGATTGGGCATCGAGAGAAGGCTGGGAAGTGCTCTTTTCAGGATCGACAAAACCCCATGATAGCACAGGAAAACTGCGAGGAATTGCCTAAGGCATGGAGCAGTTGCTTGCAGGTCACTTTGAAGGCCGATTCACAACAAATTGCTGGGAAGTATGCTTCGAGGCTTATCCCACAAGAAATTTCGTACTTTCTAGTACAAAGTCAAGGGGTTGGGTGATCGATGCAACAATTGGAAGGTTACCAATGAGGGCTTTGAAGATGGCAACAAACTGTGTTTTTTTCTTGCGTTTTAAGTTTCCGTGTTGCTCTAGGAATTGGACTGTTTTCGGTTTCTTTGTTTAATTAGGTTTCCTTTGCAATTAAGGCTGTTTGTAAGTCTATTTAAGACCTATGAAAGTATTGTAATAGTCAGTTTGAGTTGAATACAATTGAAAACCCCTAAAAACTAAGTCGCGTAGATAGTTTTTTGGTTGAGAGTTTGGCCGAGAAAACCAAACTCGAATATGCTCTTGTATACCTTGATCATGGGGGAGCTTCGACGTATACTCCTTGAGCCTTCCTCCAAGTATAGGATTGCACAAGAGTTCCACCCTTTTCGTTTTAATTTGTTGTTAGCAACTCGGATTCTTGGCCGCGTTGCAAAGCTGGGCTTCCAAGTGCGATTTGTTGAATCAACACCTTGCTTGGGTGTTCAAGTGGTAATCAGAGCCCGGTTCACCTCAGTGGACAGGACGGAAGGAGAGATTGCGGGAACGACACATTGGACGAGGTCCAAAGGAACGGTTGATCAAGACCATGCAGTTCGACAAAATCTAGAGGGAGGAGTCGATTCTGACGAGCCAAATCAGGAGGGTGTAATCGCGATGTCGGGACAGTTTAATACAACGGAATTTCTACAAATTATTACAACGCAGATAAGGACGTTGTTCCAACCTCAGTTTGACAAAATTGAGCGCCAATTAGAGCAGCAAGGATAGAGGCTCGATGCTCTGACTCCGGCCACGAATTTGCAGGACCAAACAGGGGAGCATGGTCTTGTTGCAACTGAAGCTGATAATCGGGAGTTGCTGGCCCGAGTTGAGGAGCTTGAACATTTAGTCGTCGATGATCTTGAGCGGGGACGACGACGACGTGAGCATCGGGGAAGACCGCCGGAAACAGAGTCAATGATTCCTCCGGGAATCTAACTCGCTGTTCCGCAATTTCAGGGGACCCTGAACCCAGCAGCATACCTTGATTGGGAGAGGAAAATTCTTCTGTTCTTTGAATGCGGCCAATTCACCGAACAACAGAAAGTGGCTATGGCGACTTACAAATTTTCGGAATACGCAACTCAGTGGTGGGAACAACTCCAGCTCCGTCGAAGATGAAATCACCAAGCCCCTGTAACTACGTGGGACGAGTTGCATGGACGGATGAGGGATCTCTTTGTTCCAGGATATATTCAACAAGACCTCTTTGACGAGCCGCAGGGCATTCGACAAGGAACGAGGAGCCTTGAAGAGTACTTTCGAGAGCTCAAGTTACTCTTGATACGGGCTGATGTTCATGAAGACAAGGAGGCGAAAATTTCCATATTTCTTCACGGGTTGAATCGTGAGATTCGACTTGAGGTTGAAATGCGACCTTTTGTCGAACTTGAAAAGGTTGTTCACATTGCAATTAAAGTGGAGAAGCAACAAAAATCCTCTACTGGGTGAAGGTTTACAAGTGTTAAATCTGCTGCTGAGGTTCCTGCCGAACTTACTCCATCCCAGTCTAAGCCAGAAGCATCCAAATTTGCACCACGAAGTGCTCTGAGTAATCAAGAATGATCAAAGAGTTCTAGTGGGTCGATTCAATGTTTTAAATGCTACGGCAGGGTCCATAAGGCCAATCAATGCCCAAACATTAAGGCAATGATTATGCAAGATGGCGAGTACGTCTCTGACGATGAAACTGAGCATCAGAAGAAGGATGACAGCTCCTCGAGCGATGAAGTCGATGAAGAAATTGAAGCCGAGAAGGGCCCTTTTTTGTCTGGCATAAATCTCAGGGCCTTGACGGTGGAATGCGAGCCAGAAAAAGGCCAACGAACTAACCTCTTCCACACAAGGTATTTGGTCAATGGTAAGTGTCTGTAAATGGTCATCGATGGGGGCAGTTGTACGAACGTAATTAGCCACGACGCTGTTAGACAAATGGGGTTGGCAATGATTAAACATCCTGAACCTTACGGATTGCATTGGCTCAACGATTATGGGTCGATAAAGGTCATGAAGCAAGCACGAGTCGCGTTCGAGATCGGTAACTACAAGGATGAGTTGTTGTTTAATGTTGTGCCAATGCAAGCTGCCCATATCCTGCTAGGGAGACCTTGGAAATTCGATCGAGCAGTAACCCACGAAGGCGGCACAAATTGTCATAAATTCAGGTTCGGTGCGAAGAACATTGTCCTGAAGCCTTTGTCCCCAGCAGAGGCCCACTCCGATAAGCAGCTATTGGCCGCCAATCGGGCTAAAAATGGCGAGGGATCACGAGAAGGGAAGGTAAAGGCGGGATTAACCATGAGTCGCTTTATGCTGACTAATCTTAGACGCGAGAGTCTCCGACGAACAAGCTTTCCAATCGTTCCCTGTTTTCCGAAGACGGCGATGCAGGGCATGAGAGAGGCGGCCATTGGGTGGCGCTCCTGGGAAAGATCCGACCCAATCCAAGCAGCCCAACACGCTACTCCCAACCCAGGGAAGCTATTCCCTTGATCATTTGGCGTCGATTCCTTCTGTTTTGCAGGATCCTCATCGCTCTCGAGCCCCTCTGCTAAAGCTCCATAGCAAGCAGGACGCGTGCGGATGGGGTGGGAAGTTCGGAGGAGGTTTGATCCAATCGACGGCTTTAGAATTATTTAGTTGTGTCCCAGGAAGCTGTCGGAAGATTCAATTGCGACCACCAAGGACAGAGGAAGAAACGCCCAAATACACATCGGCTGACCTGGGCTTCGAGAGTTTGAACGCAGAAGCTGGCAGGAAAAATTGAGCCATCAATTTCTTGATGAAGGTGCTGCATCGGGGGTCGGAACTGGTTCAGTAGCTCAATTGGGGGTTTAACGAGACCCGTGGTGGCCATGAATTGGGCTGGCGAAGCGTGAGTCAAGAATTCCCAATTCCCAGCTCGACGAACAGTGCCATCATTTTCCATAAAATGTTGCCTAAGCAGCCATTTTAGGGTTAATTGCATGGTTGGTCACTAACATTACAAAAAGCGTTCATGTTTGGTCACTGAAAAATTTAAATCCATTTGTGGTCACTAACTTTACAAAACCCGTTCATTTATAGTCACTCTCCGTTAGCTGCCGTCCAACGCTGTTAACGGCGTCCGTTAAGTGATGACGTGGCTGACGGAATCGCCTGATCAGCACCTTTTGACCCTAAAATTGACCGCCACGTCATTTAAACCCGCCATGTCAGCTAAACCTAACCAAACCTAACCAAACCTATACCCAAACCCGAACAGACCCAACCCGCTAACTAAAACCAAATAGAACCAGACCCCAACGATTGTTTGACTAAACCCTAATCTAATCAAAGACTGCCTCCTCCATCGCGCAGCCTTCCTCCCGTTCCGTTTTTCTTCCTGGAGATTTTAATCTCCGATCGCGAATTCGCCGGCGGCGCAGCCTTCCTCCCTTCCATCCGCGCAGCCTTCCTCCCTTCCTCCCTTCCGTTTTCTTCCTCCATCGCGCGCGCCTGACTTCCCCCCTTTCGCGAGCAGTTAACCCAAACCCTAAATCGAAGCTTCGATTCTCCTCCACTCTCTGACAACGAGGCCGGTTCCCTTTGTTTATTCGATTCTCCTTCCACTTTCTGAGCAGTCAACAAAACCCTAAAGGTGAGTTTCTGCCTTTTCTTTGTTTATTCGAGACCTGTCTGGAAAGACTGAAAAGGAGAAAAGAATAGGGGGCAGAGGAAAGAATCTCGTGTGTGTTATTGCTTTTGGGGGTTCACTGTTAGCTTTCTTTTATACTAAATTGCATGTTGTTGTTGGTTTTCCAGGTCACCATTTCACCGAAGGAAGCATGGTGGGGCATGTGCGGGCTCCAAATGAAACTCAGCCTAACTATGGTAAGTCTCCCGTCGTTTTCGCCCTTGTCATTATGGTAGATGGCTGGTTTTGATGGTAGATGGGTGGTTTGGGTTGTCCTTTTCCACAGTTGGCATTTACTAGAGATGAGGACATCACTTTGGGTAGAATTGGAATAGAAAAATGCAGGGTTCTGTGGGAATGACGAAAAATGCAGCCCTTAGGGTTTGACTTATTCTGTCTATTAATAGAAAATGGTGGGACTTGACCACCTACTTACCTGCTGCTCCATAACTGCTCATTTCCTTTTAAATTAACTCCTTTCAATTGCTTTTTTTTTACCAAACAGCTACTTCCAGTGGAGAATTCACATTTGCAGTTCATGTGTCCCATGAAGTGAAAGAGGTTGGCGGCAAACATTTCCTCAATGAAACCTCCACCGTGTTTTGGGACTATGCAGACATTGATGAACTCTCAGTGCTCGACCTTCCTGGCATATATGAGGCGCGTGGTGGGAAGATTAAAGAGCCGAGGTTCTTCTGGAAAGATCCTTGCAACGATGCAATGTCAGAGATTGTCAATGATGAAGATATTCTGAGCATGTCAATAGCGGCCAACGACAAGGGAAGAGTCATCGAGCTGTATGCTTTCGCGGTTGATGATCTTGACGATCTCTTGGATAGTGAAGTTGAAGAAATGGAGGCTGCCAGTTTGGGAAGAAAGGGGAAAATGTTGCTGGAGATGATTTGTCAGGTGATTCTGACTATCATGAGGATGAAGACAGCGACTATTTGGAGGATTCAGAAGAAGATAGTTCAAGGGACAATGCACATTTTGCAGCAAATATCACTCAAGAGGTGGAAGCCGACATGGGTACCTTTGATATGGATGATTATCCTGCACTACAAAGGGAGACTCCTGATTATCCAGACTCTGATGATCGTAGGAGCATTGCTGAATCAGACTCTGATGAAGGACACCAATCTCCTGAATTCCGGGTTGATCGAGACATGGAGATGCCTACCTTTGCTGCTTCCCAGAAGTTTAGCAGCTTTGGAGTCCTAAAAGATGCAATAAAACAACATGCTTTCGTCGAGAAGAGGCCAGTTCGCTTTAAAAAGAACGATGGAAAGCGGCTGCAAGTAGTGTGCGATCCTCCATGTGATTGGTACATTTGGGCATCGAAGATGAGCACCGAAGATTCTGTCCAAATCAAGAAGTGCAAGGTTGAGCACTCACCTGATTGTAGTAAGACCTTCAAGGTCAAGTACGCAACTGCAAAGTTCCTCGGCTCCAAGTTAAGTAGGAAGATGGCATGTGATAGGAACATGAAAAGGGCCTTGCTGAAGCACATTGTGAAAGAAGACTACAAAGAAGACGTGAAGAACTCTAAGGCGTGGAGAATACGACATGCAGCAATTGAGGCGGTTCGTGGGAGTTTGAAGGATCAGTATAGGTCCTTGTACCATTATGCCGAAGAGTTGAGGAGGAGCAATCCCAACTCTACCGTTATCATTGAGCAGAGAGAACAATGCTTCAACAGGATGTATGTTTGTTTCGCGGCATCCAAGGTGGGGTTCAAGGCTGGATGTAGACAGGTGTTAATTGTCGATGGTTGTTTCTTGAAGCACGAGTATGGAGGGCAGCTACTATCAGCAGTTGGTGTGGATGCCGATGACCAATACTACCTAGTTGCATTTGCCCATGTTGGAGTAGAGAACAAGGAAAATTGGGAATGGTTCCTTGGTAATGTTAGGGACGACTTGAGTATAATGGACTCTCCTGGTTGGACTTTTATGTCTGACAAACAAAAGGTAAAAACTCTATTTAGTTGCTGATTTTATTAAGTGATTTTATTAGTTGCTGATTGGTGTTTGTTTGTTGTCTTCAGGGTCTCTTGCCAGCACTTGACGAAATGTTTCCAAACTGTGAGAAGAGACACTGTGCACGACACTTGTGGACAAATATGAAGGGTGCTTGTGGAGGTGGCCAAGAGCTGAAGAACTTATTTTGGACAGCAGCTAGGTCCACAACTGTAGTTGAGTTCAAACATCATATGCAACTGCTGTCCGATCTTAATAAGCCAGCCTACGATTGGCTGATTAAGAAGCCCTTCTATCATTGGACCAGGTCTCATTTCCTAACTTACACCAGCTGTGATATTCTCAGTAGCAATAATGTAGAGAGTTGGAACAACACTATATTGGAGGAAAGGGATTTGGGTCCGATTAGCATGTGGGAGGGGATTAGGAGGAACTTGATGCTCCTATACGCTCGTAGACAAGAAGATATCAGCAAGTGGCCAGGTCCTTTGACGGAGAAATTTGAGAAGAAGCTGCGGGAGTGGGAAGAAGAAGCTGTGAAGTGGACAGCTATTTCAAATGGAAGGGGTCAGTTTGAAGTGAAGTGGCATGACAAGCAGGTAGTGGTCAATTTGAAGTCGAAGACTTGCACTTGTCGTCGATGGGAGTTAACTGGGATCCCTTGTGAGCATGCAATCCAGGCAATTGGTGTGGGAAACACTCAATTGTATGATTATGTAGCAAATTGTTACACCAAGGAAACCGCAGCAGCCATATATGAGCATTCTATTTCGCCAACCAATGGTAAGGAATATTGGCCACAGTCTGAGTTGGGAGACTGTGGCATACCTCCTGTTCAAAACTCGAAGAAGAGAGGAAGACCAAAGAAACAGAGGAGAAAGGGATTAGATGAAGAAGCAGAAGCCAAGAAGAAACAAAAGAAAGGTGGGAGAGAATCATCGAAACCGGAAGGGAAGCAATACAAGTGCAAAATTTGGGGTCTACTAGGCCACAACAAGGCTTTCCATGATCCAGCAAGGAAACAGAAGGCAGAAGAAAGGAAGAAAGAGAAGGCAGAAGCAAAGAAGAAGCAGCAACTTGAAAGGGCTGAGCGAAACCGACTTGCTGCATTGAAGAAGCAGCAAGAGAAAGCTGCAAAGGCAGCCACTTCTTCGTCTAGGCAGCCCCCACACGTGGTTCAACTCATGCCAGATGTAAATGTTTATGACTTTCTTCATTTCCCCGGCTTATTAAGAATTTCCAGCATACTAATGTAGGTTAATTTGCAGGGAAGTTCTCGAAGGCCATCATCAAGTCAATGCTCTCAACTCTCACAGATTGCAAGCCAAGTGACTCAAGAAGAGCAGCTGTGAAGAGTAGATTTAAGTTATTGTGAATGGTTATTTTGAACTTTTAAACTCTAAGGCTTCTTGCAAATCAATGTGGATTTGCCATTTTGTCATACAAGTGCAAATCAATGCTGATTTGCCATTTTGTCATACAAGTCCATGGAGAAGGAACTTGTTAATTATGCATGGCTCTTTTGGACAACATAGCCGTTAATGCACTAATTATGAATGAATCTTAGATGTGATCTGTTTGTTTCTGACTTAACTGTCAAATAGTGTAATGCAGAACAGTTAGGTATTGAAGTGTTGTTCTAAATCTGGCTTTTCAAGTTATTGGAGTGACCAAATGTGGACCTTCTCATGTTTTTCAGTGACCAAATATGGACCTTTTCATATTTTTCAGTTAGCAGATGTGGACCTTTACATGTTTTTGAGTGGCCAAATGTGGACCTTTACATTTTTTAAGTGCCCAATTGTGGAGCTTTAGGTTTTTTGAGTGACCAATCGTACAACTAACATTACTTTCAGAATCAAAACGTGAAGGGTTAATTTTTCTAGGGTTACAGTCTACAATACAGAAACGATTACATCAGCAAGGTTGAGCAAATAGCTTCTTACATCCCCAATCCCATCCAGATGAAAGAAAAGACAAGAGCAATCACAATGAAGATGAACACTGGACAGCCATTAGCTTTGGACCCTTGCCCATTTTGCCTCTTCTCGAGTTCCCGAATCCGACGATGAAAGTTCAGCAGCACAAACTTCATATGTTCGTCAACTACTGGGTCATGCCATCTGAAGAAATTACATGCCCCATCTGTCTACAGATCCAACCATAAAAACAGAGAGGGATGAAGGAGAGGATGGTCGAATGGTATACAAATCAAAGCAGAAAAGTCAGAAATCTTACCCCATACTTGCTGCAACCGTAGAAACTCCTCCCTGGATTCGCCTCTGTCCAGCTCGTCTTGAGATCTGATGCCAATCCACAACGACAGAAAGGTGTCGCCATTAGCAGAGGAGAAAGCGATGAGCAGAGGAGAAAGGGATGAGAAGAAAACAGAGCTGCGAAGGTTTTGGGAAGATGATAGGTTTCTGCTGCCCAGAAAGCGACATAAATAACATAGATGAGTGGGTGGGTTGGGTCTGTTCGGGTTTGGGTAGAGGTTTGGTTAGGTTTGGTTAGGTTTAGCTGACATGGCGGGTTTAAATGACGTGGCGGTCAATCTTGGGGTGAAAAGGTGCTGATTAGGCGAATCCGTCAGCCATGTCATCACTTAACGGACGCCGTTAACGGCGTTGGACGGCAGCTAACGGAGAGTGACCATAAATGAACGAGTTTTGTAAAGTTAGTGACCACAAATGGATTTAAATTTTTTCAGAGACCAAACATGAACGCTTTTTGTAATGTTAGTGACCAACCATGCAATTAACCCGCCATTTTACGATCCTATTTGGGGTCAGTTTTCTCACGAATTTGAGAGGAGAAAAGAACCAGCTTTGAGGGCAAAGCTTTTAAAAGGAGGGCCTAATATGATCTCAAAGACCCTCTTCCATCGTTCTTGGTTGATTGCTAAAGAAGCTACTCCTATTCACTTGGAGAACATGGAGTTTTGGCTAAGTCATGAGACTGTTTCAGGTAGGCCTCTTTACGAGCATGGATTGGGCGAATGGCATAATAGAAATCGAATTGGAAGGTTACGTTTTTAACCTTGCAAGTTGGTGAGAAAATGGGAATGGATGGGGCCTCGAGAGAAGGCTGGGAAGTGCTCTTTTCAGGATCGAAAAAACCCCATGGCAGCATAGGCAAACTGCCAGGAATTGCCTAAGGCATGGCGCAGTTGCTTGCAGGTCACTTTCAAGGCCGATTCACAACAAATTGTTGGGAAGTATGTTTCGAGGTTTATCTCACAAGAAAGTTTGTACTTTCTATTACAAAGTCAAGGGGTTGGGTGATCGATTCAACAATTTGAATGCTTTGAAGATGGCAGCAAACTATGTTTTTTCTTGCATTTTAAGTTTCCGTGTTGCTCTAGGAATTGGACTGCTTTCGGTTTCTTTGTTTAATTAGGTTTCTTTTGCGATTAAGGCTGTTTGTAAGTCTATTTAAGACCTATGAAAGTATTGTAATAGTCAGTTTGAGTTGATTACAATTGAAAACCCCTAAAAACTAAGTCGTGTAGCTAGTTTTTTGGTTGAGAGTTTGGCCGAGAAAACCAAACTCGAATCTGCTCTTGTATCGATCAAAAAACACCTTGATCGTGGGCGAGCTTTGACTTATACTCCTTGAGCCTTTCTCCAAGTATAGGATTGCACAAGAGTTCCACCCTTTTCGTTTTAATTTGTTGTTAGCAACTCAGATTCTTTGAAATGACTCTCTTGTTTACAATGGCAGTTATGAGGCGAGTGCATTGAATGCACCCAAAAAAATGAGTGCACCGAAGACGCCACCATATATATATGGTGGATTCTATCGTAAGTTGGGTAAAATCCAGAGTATGACATATCCTGAATAAGAAAATATTATCTAGACTTCGAATTAACCGGATTTTTAGGCATGATATTGTACCCTAACCCAGTAGTGGTGAACCCTAGGTCTTAGTTATATAGATCATAGAGCCTAACCTCTAAGATTGTGCATATAATTTGTTGCATATATTTCGACGAATCTGTCAATTTTTGTTTCTCATTAAATTAGTTTTGATGTATGAGATTCATAGAAATATGAAATAGATTTTAATCTTTTAATGGTTTGGGAATAGTACTAGATGTCAAACTCCAGTCAATTCAAAGTCTATATAACATATTTTTACTCAAAGTATGTTATGTCTTTGATTTTACCCAAAATTTAATGGGTTAATTTCTTATTCTGACCCGAACTACGACCATATAATCAACTTTGGTCTGTGGTTTGAGAAATTAACATCATGCCCCGAACTTTGCAGCATATAGACTCATTTGGTCGGAAGCGTGGTTTGGCCATTTGTTTGGACGGTCAACTGTCCAGCTCACCACCATGTCAGCACCAAAGAAAAAAATTGAATTTCAATTTTCATTTATTATTTACTTTAACTAATTAAAAAAAACAAAAGTATTTTCGATCCCTTCTTCCCCGACGTCTGCCATCCTCTCTTCTTCTTCGCCAGTCTAGCATCTGCAAAAAAATTCAACTCTTCCCTCCCTAATCTTAACACAACCGCTCGTATCCTCCCTCTTTCTTCTTCCACTCTCTTTCCATTAATAAACTTCGCTCATCCTCGCCCTAGCTTTCCATCGCCGATGCCGCCTCTTCAAGCCAGCACATGGAAACTAAAGACCCCTTTGTACGATAGAGAATAGATCATCAGCCAAGCTCAGGTCCCAAGATGGAGAAAGAGAGATAGCAAGAGGTCAGTAGTATCTGTATGCACGACGGTGATCTGGAATGCGGCAAGGCAGTAGAGATCTGGAAGGGGGAGAGTAAAGGGGAGCGCCGGGCAGATCTGAGCAGTGCCATCACATCATCTTCTCCCTGCCTTCCATCGCTCTTTTTTCCGATGATACATCCTCACGATTTCTACTATAACCCACACCCTTAAATAGCTTTAGTAGCCGCCATTGCCTTCTTTCGATCCAAACATTCCCTCCAAAAATCCCCAATACGCCGCCGAATTCCTCTTCTCCAACTTCTCTCTGCAAACCCACAAATCTCATCACTTCTCACTATCAATTAAAGGGTTGGAGTCGTTGCGTTGGCTTTTTGGTGAGGAAGACGGAGTTACTTTCTTGACTAAAGAGGAAGACGGAGTTATGGTCACGACAGATTCAGAAAAACCATTTTTTGGCTCGGCGGAAGGGATGGGGGTGGTGAAGGGGAAGCGATACAGGGGGAGGTGATGATTTGTGGGTTAAGGGCGAGAGGTGGGGGAGGTGGATGGGTTGGGACCACCATATTTTTTTTAATTTTTTTTAATTATGAGCTAAGATATTTGTATGACCTAAACTTTTTTTTTATAAGGGCGAAGATTTATTAAGGACAAAAATTACAACAAAACCAACCTGGACAGGGGGCAGGGATCACAAGAATTGATCCTAGAATAAAAAGAAACAAAAATAAAAAAATAGAAAATGCCAAATACAGACGAGGTTGTCCCGTAGCGAGGAACAAGAACACAACCAAAAAACCCAATAAAAGCATAGAAAAAAAAAAAGAAAAGAAAAAAAATCCCAACAAACAAAAGACAACAGCTTGCAGCTTCAACACTTCAAATAAAGGCCTGCACCCCCTCTCCCTGTAAGCTCGGGACTCCAATAAGAGAATGCAATGGACAAACTAAATGCATCAGGACAGCCACTCAAGACGTTGTTGCTCATTCAGAACACCATAAGTCGGAATCTAGTTAAGAAGTGACCAGCATATTTTATGAAAAATCACTTCCCATTACTTGGATTTGTCCTAGAAGAGTCTGATATTTCTCTCTTTCCAAATTTCCCAAGTGAAAGCGTGGAGGAGCCCATTCACAAACCAACTCTTCCAAGTATTCTTATTTCCATCCGACCATCCTCTGATTATGTAGTTATATCAGCTGAAAAGGGGCCGAAAACCTCTACCATTTGCATAAGGGTAGTCCAAATCTTCGTGCTAAACGGGGAGTGACAGAATAAATGGTTTATAGTTTCTTCCGCAACTTTGCACAACGAACATCTGCTTGCAAACTTCCAACCTCTCTTCTTCAAGTTACCGTGCGTAAGAATGCGCCTATGCGTGAGTAGCCATAGAAAAGCCTTCACCTTCATAGGGACTTCAGGTCATCAAATCACATCTCTAGGGAAGCCGCCAACACCCTCAAATCTAGCAATGTTGAGGGCCCTGTACATCGACTTCACCGAGAAGCCTCCTTTCAAGTGTGGTTCCCAAAGAAGCTTTGCATGACTTGTAGCAATCAAATCACAAGGTAACAAGGATAATTTATGAACAAGATCCAGCCTTTCACGCTATCTGGTCCAGTCCGGTTAAACTGGCTCGGATTGACCCGGTCCCAGTTCGGTCTTTTTGGAAATATGAGGACCAAAGATTGGATTGGATACAGTCCGGTCTTGACCTAGTCCGATCTTGACTCGGTTCAGTCCCAATCCAGTTTTGAGCCGGTTGCTGCTCCCCTCTATTTTCAGAGTTCGGCGAATGCTGCCTGTTGGTCGAGTTTTCAGAGTTCGGCGGCCGATGGCTGCTGGTCAACGGAGGGTGACGACCTGGGACGGAGCGCGACTAGCTGTGGATGAAGGGCGACGAACTAGGATGGAGGGCGACAAGCTGTCGACAGAGTGGAGGTTGAAGATGTGGCGGAGCGGTCGCTGTGGTGGAGCCATTGATGGAGCGCGTTCGCTGTGACAGAGGTTGGGTCGATGTGACGGAGGGTGACCAGCTGTGGCAGAGCAGAGGCCAGGCCGCGTAACGATTGATGGGTTGGAGTGAACATCAAAATGGAGGCGTAGTCGCCACCGATGGGTCGGAGCGGTGGCCAGTGTGGAGGCGCAATCGTTGTCTCGCCGATCGATTTTGAGGGTTAGGGTCGGCAGCCGTTTGCGATTCACAAAGGTATTAGAGGCGATGGAAGGATTGGAGGCGATCCCCTGCTACCTAGCCCTACAAAACAAAAGGGGGTGGGCTGGCGGACCAAGGCTAGGCTTGGGGCAATGGGCTCGGGTGTGGTGTATCCTCCTGGGCCTGGTGGGCTTGGCCTCGGGGTAAGTTTTTGAGTTATCCGGTCTTCCCGTTTTAACACTGTTTTAACCCGGACTGGATTGATCTGGTTTTTTTTTAGTAATTCTAGGACCAAAGACGGGATTGGATTATTTAACATCCGATCCCGGTCTTAAACGATCCGGGTTATACGGTCCAGGTCCGTGTCCGGTTTTACATCCGGTCCCGAATCAAATAGCCAGCCCTACTTAATTCAACTAATAATTGCAACTCCCACCCCACACTCTCGTTATAAAAGGATATCATGTTGGAGACCCAAGCATTTGGATTCAAGGAGGCAGCCACAACTCTAGGAAAAACATCTTTCAGAATCGTTCCCGGCAACCAGCAGTCATTCCAAAAAGACACCCACGCACCTCCTCCGAGAGTAATGTAAGCAAAGTTCGAAAATAGAGCCTCCTCCTTCATGATTCTCTTCCAAATCGAACAACCAATCGGACCTCCATCTGTACCTGCTTGCCATATAGACAAAGAGTTTGGAAACTTTAAACTGATGAGCCGCCGCCACCAAGCATTCGATTCGGTAGCAAACTTCCAGAACCATTTAGCAAGTAAGGCAGTATTCATGCATTCAAGATCTAAGATACCGAACCTTTCACATAATAAATATCCTTGCCAATATTTTCGATCTATAACATTATGGCCTGAACTATACACCAAAGTAACAAATTTGGGCAAACTCGAAAATTGACCGTTATCTTGGACGGTCAAACGTGTTGACTAACGGTGAACGCGCCACGTCACTGCCAAGCCAGCACCTTCCACTTAATTCTTTTTATATTTTCCACCTATTACTATTTATTTTTTTCATTTTGAATAAAAAATTGAAAAATGAATTTTTTAAAAGTGAAATGGAAATTATTTTTTTCAATTTTTAAGTAAAATCCATTTTTCAATTTTTGATTCAAAATGAAAAAATAAATAGTAATAGGTGGAAAATATAAAAATGTTTAAATGAAATGTGCTGACTTGGCAGTGACGTGGCACGTTGACTGTTAGTCAATGCGTTTGACCGTTCAAGATAACGATAACTTTTCGGGTTTGGCTAATTTCGTTACTTTGGTGTATAGTTCAGGCCATGATATTATAGATGGAAAAGATTGGCCAGGATGTTTATTATGTAAAAAGTTCAGGCAATACAAATATATTAACCCTTTAATTATTATGAAAGTTAAGATAAATTATTAATTATTAATTGATTTGATATTTTATTAATTTTTAATGTCTACATGATATTTTATTGATGGAATTTCAAGCATCGGGCCAAATTAGTCTGTATGATGTATAATTGAGACCAGAATAGCATTTTCTTAAACCATTGACCAAAATTAATTAAATAAGTATAGTTTGGACCAAAATAAGGTATTAACCCAAATTTAATACCATCATCCATATCTACATATTTTTGCTAACACGAAATGCGTTTGTGCAGAAGAGACAAATTTGAACAGGTTCTTTCTATAGCGAAATGGTCCTCTGTTCTCACAATCGGAGTGGTTAGAGAAAAGGTAGAAGGTGCTAAATATTCATCTGCTAAGCCAAAAGAAAGCAGCAAAAACCCAAAACCAAGTCTAAAAGCTGAAGGGACATCGTCATTACTCATTACTCATTACTCATTACCAAACATGCTTTCGTTCTCCCTTTATAGATTCCTTCAATAATCAATTGTTTAATCTCATTGCGTTCCACGCACTAAGATTTAGTGGAAGTTGTACCAAATGAAAAGAATTGGAGATGACCAAATTTGTTAATGGCTTAATGCCCATCTCTTTTCATGCTAATCCTCCGATGAGTAATTTATCAATTAAAATAATTTAATTTTCAAGCCAACTACGATAAACATTTCTAGTCCGTAAATATGTTGTACGGATTTCGGGGTCATATATGCAAATACTATTGTTTGAATTATATTTATACCACTAGATCTTATGGATCCAGTCAAGATTGAACCAGTCTAATAATGCATTTACATATGTGTTTACACCAAAATTCACTTTATAGCACATCGATTAAATAAAAAAGATTTAATGGCTTTATAAGGTCAATTTAATTATAATAGTTTAAATCAATTAAGTGGACCACGTGGATTGATTTTTAGGACCATAACCCTATACCATCATGTGTCACTCTAGCCATCTATTCCAAGATTTGGCTAAGTGTTTGGATCACCCCCCCCCCCCCCCCATGACGTGTGAGGGGGTGATAGACATACCACCACCCCCATGATGTGTCGAGGAGGGTGGCCACCATACTCTCACCTCAATGATATGCCGAGGGGGGTGGCCACCATACCACCTCCCCCATGATGTGTCGAGGGGGTGATCCTCATACAGTATGTCTAGTGACGTTCATCAGCATACCCCCATTGTATGATCGGGGGTGATCATCTTGGGTGAAATTTGCTAAGTATGGAGATGGTAAGGAGGCCCCGTGGTGTGATCACGAGGGTGATTACCATATCCTATAGTGTGATGAAGTGGGTTGGAAATTTGGCTAAGTATGGAAGATCATGAGGATGACAAGGAGCATCCCCCATGGTATGATCATAGGGTGGTAATCAACGTATGCCCCTATGTGGTAGTCAGGAGGGATCAGCAACGTGCAACCCCCATGAGGTAATTAATTTTGCCATTTTTACCCTGTGTGATCCAAACACCCACCCACATGTGGCAAGGAGGTCTTCACGGCTTCTTCGTTTTTCTCAATTGGCAAGCGTAGCTATCAAGACGAGGGGGCCAAGACTGAAGAGGGGACTACTACCAATGGCAGGGCATAATCACAGCAGTTAAGAGGGTAACCGCCACTCCACGTCATTAGAGCAGTTTCTCGAGGCAGTTACTTCTAGTTGATATAAATAGGAGGTGAAGATGACAGAGAAAGGGTTCGCCAAAATCACACTAGACAACCTATTGTAAAATTTTATCTTTATATTGACCTTTTCCTCTGCAAATGTAGTCATAGCCATAATTGTTGTTTCAGAGCACTCACTGACCCTCCATAGGAGTAGGGTTAATGTAATTTAGATTTGTCTCGTAGTTATAAAAAAACATAGAACACCCTTGTTTGAACTTTGTTCAAAAAGGTGTGGACCGTGTTTGTTAATCGTTTGGTAAGAATTCAAAGGTGCAAATCCAATCTCGTTCCATCTAGATTTTCTCTTCGGGAAAACAATATGTTATATGTGGATGTTCACACAACACATTTCTGTAAGTTTGGTCACTCGAATTGCTACAAAATTTCACGTTTGGTCACTAAAATTGGTTTATTCCATTAGTAGTCACTTAAATTAGTTGAACAGTTCAAGTTCGGTCACTCTCCGTTAATGACGATCGTTAAGTGATGATGTGGCTAACAGAAAATCACAGTCAACATATTTTAACGGCTTAATACATCTCCATAGCCATAATTATCCATTTTGTGACAAACATAGCCAACTTTTGAGAAATACACAGATATAGCCATTCCGTCCAAAAGTTTAACAACAATGTTAGTGATCTGACTAGACTGATATTGTTTGATGATGTGGCACTTTTTTTTGTCAAAATCAATGACAGATGGATTTAGAACTTTTATTATTATTATTATAATTAATGGAAAACAAAAAAACAAAAAAAAACAAAACAAAACATGGAAAGTTGTCTTTTCCTCTTTCATTGCTCGTCATCTCCGACTTCCTTCCCTTTCCGTCTTCAATTTCCTTCTCCTAAGTAGAGCCGTCGAAGAGAGCAAGGATGAGCAGATGGAGCAGAGCAATTGAAAAAGAATCGCCCTGCTTCCTTGCTCCCCAATAGAGGTTGAAGAAGAATCGCTGCCAACGATTGGGTTTCCTTCGCACAGGTAGCAGCGGCGCAGCGGGATCGAAACTTCCTGGGCTCCATCACTACCGATTTCAAATCCCGATCATGGGGGAGAACGACCTGAGTTCGTCAATTGGTTTTCCTTCGTCTTTAGCCGCCGTTACGACCGGGTAGTGGGAGGTGGAGAGAGGAAGAAGAGTACGAGAGGGAGAAATAGTGAGGTTTCTAGGTCAGAATCAAATTTCTATGGAATGGATTCTTGTGGCTTTTGTGGGTTTGGTATAGCGAGGCGAGAAAGAGGGAGAACTCTAAGCTCTGAATTCGAAATCAATTTTGGGAACCGCCATTGAAGCAGGTAGAGTTCTAAGCTATGGGGTTACGAGATCTAGGAAGTTGGAAAAGTCGGAGGAGACAAAGCATCTCCCGACGAAGCCTTCTCAAACCCAGTCCCTTCTGTCTCGATTTTCTTAATTACAGAGCCTATTTCTTCCTCAGTTTATCGCCGTCTGTTGTGTCGGGGAAGATGCACGATCCGACGCGAGGAGTTGGCCGCGGAGACCCAGTCGCGCAGGGACCAGCATCTGGTGTTGGTGGTGTTCGTTTATCCGATGTCATGAAAAAGAGGGGAGAATCTAGATTCAAAGTAATGAGAAGGGGCTCTATGGGTCGATGATTCAACGCGTTGTTCTAGTGGGCTGTGATGGCCTGCCAGTAACGAAGAGGGCGGCAGCGGCACACCGTCAAGCAGCGGCGGCAAGCAACTGAAGACAAAGTATAATTGGATTTTTGTTTCATAATTAATAAAAAAAACTATTAATTATGTTTTATAAATAATCTCTAAAATTAATAAAAATTTAATCTGACATGGCAATTGAGAGTTGATGTGGATGGTGAGGTAGCATCCATCTCTTGTTGTTGATGACATGTCAATTAGGGCGAGTCCATGTCAGCGCCACGTCCACATTATTGACGACATCTTTAACGCCGTCAAAGTTTGTAACGAAAATGGCTACATTTGACAGCAAAGTTTTGAAAACATGGCTATATTTGTGTATTTTTCAAAATTTGGCTATTGTTGTCACAAAGTGCATATTTTTGGCTATACAAGTGTATTTTGCCTATTTTAACCCTAAAAAATGACTACCCGACCCGCCACGTCAGATTTGCCTGCCATGTCACCCTTCCCTACCTGATAGATCGTTTATTACACATATTTTCACCCCTATTCTGAAGCCGTTTGTGATGAGGAATCTTGTGTTTTAAGCCGATTTTACGCTAGGTTGTGTGTTTGTGTCATATTTCAGGTCCCGGCGTTGGAATCGAGGCGGAGAAACGAGTTCTGGGTCGAAAGGAGCCGAGTTGGGACTAAGGGGGCTGCAGGAGGAAAATACCCGGTCAGGTGGCAAAATACCCGACCGGGTATTTATCGTTTTCGGCACCCGTGAGAAGCAGAAGGGGGCCCGGGCGATGGCCTTAAATCCCCGGTCGGGGATTATGAGGATGGACCGGGGATTTCTCCTCTTAGTGAAACGGCGCGTTCTGGAAATACCCGGTCGAACCCCAGAATACCCGACCGGGTATTTCGACCGGGTATCGCGATGGCAGCTGATAAAAGAGGAAGAAGGCCAATTTTCAGAGGGTTCCGAGTTTTTGAGAGAGAAAGCGATACCTAGAGAGAGAAAGCGACGAACCAGAGTTCCCAAGCACCATAGATCGATCTTCAACACCATTGGAGCCCGGCTTGAGCTTGGAGAAGTGCGATTAAACGTCCAGGAGCAGAAATCCATCTTCACAGTATGATTTCCGCGTCTGAATCTGCTTTTGCTTCTTTCTCTATGGAGTAGTTTCCCCATTCATCTGGGTATGGGGAACCCTAGATTTGTATGCTAGGTCTGATTGTATGAACCCAAGTACAGAGTTTGTGAATTGATTATATTCGATTGAGGTTTGCATGATTGAATGACTTGAATCCTGATCAAATTCCTGTTGTTTCTGCTTTGACCTGGAATGAGAATATCTGCCTAGGTTGATAGAGTAC
Source organism: Linum tenue (assembly GCA_946122785.1). NCBI lineage: Eukaryota > Viridiplantae > Streptophyta > Magnoliopsida > Malpighiales > Linaceae > Linum > Linum tenue. Next base: position 66,163,897 of record CAMGYJ010000008.1, on the reverse strand, counting down.
CCTTAATCGAAGGTGGCGAATTGGTGACTTTAGTCGAGGAGCCAATTCGCTATTCTGTACCGAAGTTAATTCGGTAGTGGAGGTTTGGTTCATTAGGGCCTCAATCTGTTTACTCCGGTGGAGGTTAGTCGCCCGCTAGAGACTCAGATTGAGAGGGTCTGGAGACCTTTAGTCGAGACTTCAGGCTAATTGAGAACCTTCCGCAGTATAACTTTCATGAAAACTGAACTTGGTAAATTGCAATCCGACTTAACTGCAGTCTAGGGGGAACCATATCCGGGTGACCTCTCTTGACTTGACAACAACCGTTTACTTGCTTTGTGTTTTGTTTGCTTGAGTTGCACTAAAAGTTCACCGCTAAATAACAAGAATTCACCGAGTAGTCATCACATCTAGGACTCGGGTTGACAATAAAACCCAAACCCGCTATACTACGCTTTAGGAAGTGGTTGCACTTGGCCATTTTCTAGAGTGACAGTAGGAGTGAGTCATTACCCAACCTGCAAACCAACCCAATAATCGACCCAACCCCAGACCCGACCCCCTTAATCTGAAATGTAAAATCGAAACAGGAAAGCGTAGGTCACTTTCCATTCTCCATCGTCCCCTCATCCTCCATTGCCTTTCTTTTCACTTCACTTCTGGGTTCTCCGTTTCCTTGTGGCAGGAGCAACGATTAGTTGCCAGATAACAGTAATCATGCCTATTTTCCCAGGGAGCACCACAATTGGGGACCAAATCAGGCTCAGAAGGTCCAATAGAAACAACTTCCATTCCCATCATCTTCATCGCCATCAGCTAGACCCAGCATCAGCAGCCGAAACAGATCTCAACCCACAACTCTCTCGCCCTCCCAAATCCACCACCATCTCTTCCCTCTTCATCTCCCCATTCTCCGCCAACTCAAGCGAACCCACCACAATCACCATCGCCAACAGCAGTACTGTCGGCGGCAAAAAGAAGGGAACCGCTGCCTTCAAAGGCTTGGGAAGCGCTGCTGGGGCTACCCGTCAGTTGTCTGTCCCGACGGTGATAAGGTCATCGACGGAGTGGGATGGAAAGAAAGTAAAGAAGAAGATGAAGAAAAAAGTTGTGGTTGCGTCTCCTGGTCCTCCCCCGTCGCCGCCGCAGCAGAGGAGGAAGATGAGCGAGTAGCAGGGGGTTGTCGATTTTACTTTTCAGATTCAGGGGGGTCGAGTTTGGGGTTGGGTTGATTATTAGGTTGGTTTGCGGGTTGGATAGGGAAGGGTGACATGGCGGGCAAATCTGACGTGGCGGGTTAGGTAGTAATTTTTAGGGTTAAAATATGTTGACTGTGATTTTCTGTTAGCCACGTCATCACTTAACGGTCGTCATTAACAGAGTCTAACGGAGGTTAATGGAGAGTGACCGAACTTGAACTGTTCAACTAATTTAAGTGACTACTGATGGAGTAAACCAATTTAGTAACCAAACGTGAAATTTTATAGCAATTTGAGTGACCAAACTTGTAATTATGTCAAATTTTTTTATATAATGGGCAATTTTTAATTTATTAAAATGAGCTGTGGCTGGACATGCGTGCCACTTGCGTGGTCAACCACCTCTTAATATAATTAACAGATAGTTGCAACTTGCAACTATGGACCATCTTATAAGGTTTAACTACAAATAGGTTTAGTTATTTCGGTCCGATTTGACTATTTTTTGGTACGTACCAAAAAATTTATACAGTATATATGAACTTCTTTAAGTTTAATGGATAAATACAAATTATGATTTATCAAACTCTACAGTTGGGTGGCATCCTTTCTTCGAGAGCTCAAATGAAACAGTGCGTTCCATTGGTGAGTGAGAATTGTCCTGGAACAGTGGGTTAGCGTTGGTTCTTGAAATCATACTTATGATTCTCCTTTCTTCTCTTTTGTCTCCTTTCTTAAGTTGTGGTGATTAAAGGAAGTAAAGTATCGGTGAATGTGTTATTTAAGGGGAAAAGAGTGAAAATTATCAAAAAATTTTGAATTTTTTTAAATCATAATGAATAAACACTATGTACGTTATATAAAATATCAGTGCAACAAGTTATATGTAATCAAGGAGGGATATAGCCACCATGCAATATTTGAGTGTGAGGTTATAATTAGTGGTGGATCCAATAATTTTCTCTATATATATCTCCTTAAAAATTAATCTAAATAAAATAATAATATCTCATTTCTAAAAAAATATCTGATCAAGAAAAAAATGAATAATCATAGCTTCTTGCTTCATTTCTCTTCATGGAGACTGAAGATCATAGAAGAAAAGGTCGAAGAGAAGTTAAATTGTATTTTTAAAGTTTTGATGAAACTTGAGTACAAAATTTGAGATTTAATTGGACTTATTTTGCATACACAAATTTATTGTTACAAAATTAACAAAGAATGGTTTCCAGTACAATAGTAAGGTAATCAAAAGGCTCGAGTTTGAAAACATAGATATAATAAAAAAAAATCTGTTCCAAACGGAAAAATAGTATTTGGAGATGGGAGAGTCCAGATTATTCTTAAATGCCTCTAAATCCACCATAATTATGACATATGTATATTATGATAACTATATTATTAGGCCATCTTTTCTGAAACCTAGATTTAATCCTAGGAAGCTAAGCTAATCCGTAATTCATTAATAACTAAATCATAATTCATTTAATAACTAAGATTGAGGGTAACTTTAGTTAAAGAGATTTTTTTAATCTAATTCGTCCAACTCTTTTATCTCTCCTTTCCACACTCATATTGTTGTTTCAGAACATTATGATTTATGAGCTTGAAGACAACGGTTTCAAAACATAAAAATCGGATGGTTGGAAATGAACTAATGAGATAGTAACGGAAAGTCTCGTGTCCTGAATCTGTGAACGGCAGCTGGCCGGAATTTGCAACTGTAACCGCTCCGGCGGAAGTTTCAAGGCTTCCTTTGCCATTTGCCTTTCTTAAAAGCTCTTCAAACACGAAGCTGAGAATAAAATTGAATGCCAAAAATCAATATATTTATGTACATATAGATAGTTATACACTTACATGTTGTTGGTAACACTCGGGATTTATACAAAGAAACCCATATCAATCAACAAAGATACTAAAACAGAGGAGGGACGGGAAAAGTGCTGATCGGCTTCTGAACGTCCACTTTAACCGTCTCCAGAAGCGGCGGCTGGCAGGGGCAGGCCATGGCTATGAATCTCGGCACTTGCTCTCCTGGCATCAACACCGGCAGGCTCTCCCCTCGATTCTTGCTCGCTTTCTGTTCGACGAAATGCCACAGAGAAAGCTAAGACTCAATTTCACAACTTCCCACAAAAGGGTAAAACGAAAACTGAAAAACAGAGCAACTGGGAGATTAGTTGGCAGGAGCGTACCAGTTGAAGAGGCGAAGATTTATGAGGAGGTAAATGATCGGTTTCTCGATGGATCCCATCATCATCGGGAACGTCCCAAAAGGAACGGAGCCTGTCCCAGTGGAGGCAGCAGATGAAGACGGCGCTCATGGAAAACAGAGTGAGCAGGAGCAGAGCCAAACCCAGAGGGAACCCGATGAGCGGCCGGTCGTCTTCGTCCATAGGTAAGGAATCGAGCATCTGATAGGTGGGTAATTTCTAGCTGCAAAGTGCAAACTGCTCGACCTCGACCCCCTGGTGAGGCAAGAAGAAAAGGCAGGGCGAGGAGGGAAGTGGAAGGGGAAGCAGAGTTATATTGTGGGAGGGGAAAGGAATGGAATTGGTTGAGAGGGGTCAGGTGAAAAGAAGGTTTCAGATGTGTTTTGCGGGTGGAGTGGAGGGCTGTGTTGGGCACGTTTTTTGTCGTACGCTTCGTGATTTTCAGTACGGAGTGCGGGGTGGAATGAAGGTGCTTTTTTTTAGGTAGCCCGGCCCAAAGTCCCATTCCGCACTTACTTCACGTCTGCTAACACGTTACTTTCGATTGATGAATTGAATTTCATTTGCTATGCCCACTTTCACTTTTGTTAATCAGAGTGGTTGTGATAAGTTCCAAAATTAGCCCTCCCACCTACAGAGCTTTCATGTTCAACTTTTTTTGAAGACTTGGCTTGGAAAATAGTTGATTGAAATTGGGCACTATTTGAACTCGTCGAGAAGATTAATGATGTTTTTTTTTTTGACAAAGGATTTGCTTATATTCCACTTCGAAAGAACAAGGTTACAAAGAGGGGGAACAAACTGAATCCCAGCAAAAGAAGGATAACCCCAACACCAAAGAGAGAACATCATGAAAAAGGGAAATTTCCCAGAAGAAAACCAACACAGCAAGAACAAAGAACACAGAGGGTTCCCTTACAAGAGCCAAAACACAGAGAAACTCGTGCCATCTTTGTAACTTGAACCAAAGGAAATGGCACACAGCACAA